>JAVQMF010000058.1:11207500-12407500 GCA_032878935.1 Erythrophleum fordii
TCAGAACAAAACACTTCCGAATAATGATAGCAGAACGAGGCCTGAAACTAGTTTCAGTTGGATTAAGTGTATGCTGATGTTTTAAGTTACGTGTTCAATAATGCAATGCTTTGGAGCACCACCATGATCGTGGACCCAAAACTCGTTATTTTATTTATTGGACCCTTAGGTGAATCGTTGGAGCTAAGCTTATTCCAGTGGAATATCTTTGAGCATTAAATTAATTCTAATAATTAAGATTACGCCAAGTATCAGATTGCTAGCCTTCTAAAAAACATAAATACGCAAAGTCGCCATCTGCTCATGGACTAGAGGACACGTACCACAACAGCTACCAAGGAGCTTCACCTAATTTTATCAATCAAGAATAAATTATTCTCTCTTTTACAAATATATTTAAATTATATAATTAAAGAATACTTTGCACTTGCTTATTTTGCAATAAATAATATTTTTACCATGTAATTCCGATCTCTTCATATATATATCTATATATATATATTGTATCAGTAATTTTGCTTCATAAATAAAAGAGTTTGACTATTATACCATGCGAATATTTCAGGCGGCCTCTCCCAAAATTTGCACAATAATTGAGTGAAGTCTCAGTCATAGTCAACTATTATTAATATTTAAAAAATAATGTATGCATTTGTGGACTATTTCGTCGAGTTCCATATTAGATGGCATGGTGAATGGTTACGTGATTTATTGACGTGAATGAGTTGTGACAGCTTAAACATAGTGGAGCTGCTGATGCATTTTCTTCCAAACGCAACCCTAGAAAAATTTGCCTTTATATTTAGAAAATAATTATAATATATAATATAAATTAAAGATATTGATATTAAAAAATTTTACATTTTAAAGTTATCTTCAAAAATTTATAATTATTATAAACAATCATAATTTAAAATTTTAAGTTAAAAAAATTTTATATATTAAAATTTTTATCCTAAAATGTTTTATAATAATTTTAAAATTTAAAATTTTAAATATAAATATATCTGATTTAATGTATTAAAAAATAGTTATATTAATATTAAGTTCTAACGTAAAGTTGTATTTTTATTCATAAGATGATATTAAAGATGGTTAAATAATTTTATTTACTGAAAAATATGTATCATACAAAAATTTAATTTTATTAAAAAAATTAGAAGAGATCTAAAAATAATTTTTGAAAAAAATCAAATCAAATAGTTTAACTAGATTTCAAGAAAAATTAATATAATTTAATCTATTATATATTCTTTTATGTACACAGTATTTGATTTTGCATCTTCTTGTGATGGATGTAAGTATAAATTAGAATTTACAATATATCTTTCATTTAAAAAAAATTATATATCTTATAAATGGTAAAACAGAAAACGCGATCATATCTGTCGATTGTCTTGTTTAAACTCCAAACATAAACTTAAACGTATAGCAGTGATTGAAGGAATTGAACACAATTTTATAATTATAGTATTTAAAGTTAAAATATATGAGCCCCTTATAACACATTTATGATAATTGATTTTAAAGATAATTAATTTAAAAAAATAAGTTATGTATGTGTGCTAAGTGCTGGATTAAAATAAATCTACCAGATTATATTTTATTTGAATTTTATTTTAAATCTAAATTATAAATAAAAAATATACAACTCTTAAAAAGTTATAACTTTTTAGAAAGCATATAATTTTTTTAAAAGAATTGTATCTGTTCATATTTTCTCTATAAAAAGGGGTTTGATAAATTAAAATATAATAAAAATATATAAAAATAATGTATCATTTCTCTTTTTAGTATTATTCTAAAATTTCTAAACAGTTTATAGAAGAAATAACATGAGACAAATCTTATGAGTGATTTATCATATACCTAACAGTAAACATAATGAGACCAAATACTACGGGAATGTGATTTCACATAGTTTTAGGCCAATTTTCATATTCTTTATTTTTATCAATTTCTTTAATTGACAATTGATGGAGTTACTCATCGGCCATCCCTCACCCCAATCCAAACCTTCCTAAATTTGGATAAATAGGAATTGAACCGGTTAGTCTCGGAAATTAAATAACTAAATAGGAATCAAATCAGGTTTTTAATGCGAAAAAAAAAATCATATAATTGATAAAAAATTTATAATTTTAATTTTATCTATTGATATATCAAAATAAAATAAATTATATTCATTGTATTTTATAATTATAAATTGATTATTGTTATTATGATAATTATCTTCCCCATATCATACACTTTTTTAAGAAGAAATATATTATACTTTATTTATTTAAGTATATATATTAATTCAAGATACAAATATTAATTTAATCCATTTCACTAATAACTTAATAGCTGAACTAGTAGTCTCTCACTTTATTTAATTTCCTGTCCGTTTCCAAAAATAATGCGAGGATCATCTCTCACCCAGCTCACTCATAGCCAATCAAGCAAGGCGTTCCAATTCTCTCTACATTTTTGTGGTGTTTGAATTCTCGTTTATACCTCTTCAAATTATGTTTCAGAAAAATTAAAGATTAAAATTTTTTATATAAACATAATTTTGCAACGAGAATTCAAACACACAGCTAAAGATTTGCATGTTTGAGGTAAAATTTAGATCACCTGAATTTTATTTAAATGATTTAAATTTAAATTTTTTTATTTTTAAAATTTTTAAATTTAAATCACTATTTTTTAAAATTTATAATTAAAAAATATTTTTATTTTACATTTTACTTCTTTTAAAATAAAAAATATAAATCTAAAAAAATTATAAATTATCAAAATTTAATTTATACAATCTAAATCTAAAAAGACATTCTGCAAAGAACTTGGACTCATTCAACAAGAAGGCAAACTGAAAATAATTCATTGCATTTTTTTTATTTTCTTAAATACACAAAATAAATTTATTTATTAAATGTAAAATATAGATCCAAAAATATGTAAGGTCGGCCGCGATCCTCGAGATCTTGTATGCCCAATCCCTCGGCGTTCTTTCTTTTAAGAATTAAAAGATCCCGTCCGATGGAAGAAACAGAGGATGTAGACCAGAAAAGAAGATACGAGTTCATATTTAACAAAAAGAGCTACTGTATTTCCAATAGGAAATTATTAAATCTTAATGTATAATTTAGGCCAAATAACTGAAACTTCAAACCCCACCCCTTGACGTGTCCCCTTCTGGTTTAAACGAGATCTACGATGATATTTTCATTCTGTGGGCTTTCAAGCTCAAGGAATAGCGAATACCACTTGCTCCAATGGTAACGAGCCGACCCCTTCCCTCCTTTGTCCCACTCTCTTATCATCACTCTTCTATGACAACACTCTCAACCAACTTCCTTTAAAACTTTCTTTAATCCCCTCACACGATGCAAACCTTTCTTCTTTCTAGGACTGTCTTACACGGCTTTTCTTAGTGAACACATTCCAATTTCAATTCCTACTCCCAGAAAATTGGTGCTCCATATCATACCATATTTACAGTTTCTGAGATCTTGGATCGATTTTGGATCAATGGAGGAGAATAATACTGTGTTTGGCAAATATGAAATGGGTAGGCTTCTGGGCAAAGGGACTTTCGCCAAAGTGTATTACGGCAAACAGATAGCCACAGGGGAAAGCGTGGCGATCAAAGTCGTAAGTAAGGAGCAGGTCAGGAAAGAAGGTATGATGGAGCAGATCAAGCGTGAGATTTCTGTGATGCGATTGGTTCGTCACCCCAACGTGGTTGAGCTCAAAGAAGTGATGGCCACCAAAACAAAAATTTTCTTCGTGATGGAGTACGTCCGTGGCGGCGAGCTCTTCGCCAAGGTCGCCAAGGGCAAGCTCAAGGAAGATCTCGCACGGAAGTACTTCCAACAGTTAATCAGCGCCGTCGATTTCTGTCACAGCAGAGGCGTATCGCACCGCGATCTCAAGCCCGAAAATCTACTGCTGGACGAGAACGAGGATCTCAAAATCTCCGACTTCGGCCTCTCGGCGTTGCCGGAACAGCTCCGGTACGACGGACTTCTCCACACCCAGTGTGGGACTCCGGCATATGTCGCCCCCGAAGTGTTGAGAAAGAAAGGGTACGATGGGTCCAAGGCTGATATCTGGTCTTGTGGTGTCATTCTGTACGTATTGCTTGCTGGGTTTCTTCCTTTCCAGAACGAGAACCTCATGAGTATGTATAACAAGGTTTTAAAAGCCGAATTCCAATTTCCCCCATGGTTTTCCGCGGAATCAAGGAGATTGGTTTCGAAAATCCTCGTGGCAGACCCAGAGAGACGGACTACGATTCCTGCAATAATGCGGGTGCCATGGATTCTAAAAGGTTTCTCAAGGCCATTCGCTTTTCAACTGGAAGAACCCATTTTGGATAAAGCCGATGAGAACGAGCTGCATAAATCAGAACTTGGAAATTTGAAAACGAAGCCGTCATCGCCCAAGTTTTTCAATGCGTTTGAGTTCATTTCGTCGATGTCTTCTGGGTTTGATCTGTCTGGGTTGTTCGAGAGCAAGAGGAAAACAGGGTCGGTGTTCACATCCAAGTGTTCGGCTACGGCAATCGTGTCGAAGATTGCGACGGTGGCGAAGAAGTTGAGTTTCAAGGTGGGGAATGAGAAGGGCTTCAAAATCAGGCTGCAAGGGCCGTCGGAGGGAAGAAAAGGGAGGTTGTCCGTGACAGCGGAGGTGTTCGAAGTGTCACCGGGGGTCGCTGTCGTGGAGTTTTCAAAGAGTTCCGGCGACACTCTGGAATATGCGAAGTTTTGTGAGGAAGATGTTCGGCCTGCCCTGAAAGACATCGTTTGGACGTGGCAAGGTGACAACCCGTGTAACGGTAACATCGCTGGTGGTTGCGGAAAAGAATGTCAGGAACAAGTGATGTAATATTGATGTTAATCCCCGACTTTATTTTTTTTCCCTTTTCTTAAAAGAGAAAAAAGATGGGTTTTGATGAGATTGTACATAAATTGTAATTATTGATTAGCCTACAATTTTAATCAGTTTATTTTAAATTTATTACGTATAGTCCTTGGCACAATTCCAACGTAGTAAGACCACTGTCAAAATAGTTGAAATAGATACTAGTGTGTTAGGAGAATAAGATATGCAAAGATTCTGATGAGAGGTGTACATAATTAAGTGCGAAAGTTTCAAGTTTAAACCCTTGTTCTGTTTCCTATAATATAGATGGCATCTTTTAAAACCAAAAAAAAAAAAAAAAACTTCTTATAAAGCTATCCAAGAGAAGTAGTGTCATTCAATTGTAATCTTCTCCTCCTTCGATTTGTTGAGGTATGCATCAAAGGCCATTCACATGGAATAGAGACCACCAAGGCCATATATATATATATATATATATAATTATTTATTTAACCTTATTTATCTTCCAAGAGGTAAGTATGTAACCAGAAAATATAATAAATCTAAATTAATATTTCCATTTTTATTAAAACATTAGCCTTCTTTTTATAAAATAAAGAAAATAATTTATATACAATTTTTTATATTTTTATTATCAAAATTTTTAATTAAAATATGATAAATATTTAAAATTTTAATAATAATATAATAAGTGTATACTTTTTATAAATAAGTATATGATTTTTTAAATAAATTATATACCCATTATGTTTTAATTAAATATTAAATATTTGTTATATTTTAATTAAAAATTTTAATAACAAAAATATAAAAAATTATATCTAAATTTAATCTTAAAATAAAATAAGATAAAATCAATCCACACTGCTTGATTTGATAGAATGTCTCCAAAAAAAAAGAAAGGAAAAATAGTAAATTACTGGTAAATGATTAATGAGAAATTTGGGGTAAAAAGGATAATGTGGGTATTTAATAATAATAATAATAATAATAATAATATGGATATGAGTGAGCGTGGAAAAAACAACGAAAGTGTCAATTTCAGATGGGCCAAGAAAGGTCATGTAGTACACTTGGAACTTAAGCGTGAGATCAATTAGTACCGCACGAAACAAATTCATAGCTATTCATCAGTGCATTTTCAGCAACGAATAGCAGTACAACACACACTCGCTTGACTTTCCGGGAGAGGGCCTTTCGATTGAATGCCTATTTGGAACCAGGTCCAGAACCACGTTTACACAGAAGTTTTATCTTTTTGCTTTCTGTGAAACGCGGTTTGGGACGCGTTTCCAAACACAGCATGAAGCGGTATATTCTGTAAACAAATGGCTTCCGTTAAGTGGCTCAAAGAGGGTTTGGGTATGTTTGCATGATCATGAGACGGCTGGTTAAGTAAGTGAATCATTTTTTTTGATTTTGACGTCGTGGAAACCCTTGTGCCCTGGTTTTCACTTTTTGGGTTCTAGTTTTCTTTTGTTTGTTGGATTGGTCTCTGTCCAAGTGGTAATGTTATTACCCTCCCTTGTACAAGCTAATCATTGTCTTTCGACCTATGCTTGGACGATCGAAGTATGAAAACACGCACTAATTTTAAAAATAATTTAACATTCTCAATCATTTCATTTCACTTCTTATGGGATTTACCCCAAAAATAAGTTCGGATTTTGTACTTTTTTATTTTATTAAGATTTTATTAAAAAATTAAAAAAAAATTCACTTTCATCTCCACAAACTAAAGATATTGGCCAACAAATCTTCTCTTCGGAGAGAATCTATTAAAGAGAGAGAAAAAGGAGGCAAAACCTTATAAAATCAACCATTCTGAGCTCCATCTCTTTTCCTTTTTTTTTTTTTTTTTTCTTTTTCTCTACTTCTTTATGATTTTCTTCAGGAGAGAATTTGGGTTCAAGATGTTGGCCCAGGCAAGAGGGGAGCTGGGGGACACGGGGCCTCTAGTTTAGTGTTGGGCTTGAAAGAGCCATTCAACTATTACTGTTCATTGTAGATCAACATACAACTATATTTTACAAAAAAAAAAAAAGAACACATACAATTATATTGATAGGTGGCTTTCAAAAGTTCGTTTCAGTGCATAGCTTACATGGGCTAAAGCCGAAACTAGACCTGTATTTCCCTTACAAACCGAATCCCCACAGAATACTTGAAATCCGGCCCAATCGTCTAATGTTTAGACAATTATATATATTAAAAAAAAAAAGTTAGGTACACATAATATAGCAGGTGATTCTATAATAATTTAATAACAATTTATAAAAATTGATGTATTAGTGAATCTCATTACTTGCAACACACACCTTGACAGGCGCTTATTGGTTTATATGCACCTAAATGTTTCTCCATATATATATATATATATATATGACAATAATTAAGACATAGCTTGTGCGTCTGTTTGAGTAACAAGGCTACCATAATTTGTTTCTTAATTGAACTGTTCAAACAATTCCCTTCCCATTTGTCCATACGCTACCACATGTGAACCTTGTTATAATAGGAAAATTATTGAGGAGATTAAAAAAATTAGTAAACTAAGTCAGTTATAAATAAATATGTGATTCATTTAAAAAATAGGCTAACAGATCTAGATATTTATTTATGATTGAATTAGTTTAATCAAAAGCATGTACATAGATAAAGAATGACTCGGGGCTACAAGTCTAATTAAGGAGATAATACAAAAATATAAAGGTGCCTGACATAGCATGCTACCATGGATTTATAGCATTTCTACACAGCAACTACCGTTGCCCCCCAGCGCCAAAGTATTTTGACTAAAATAATGAAATTGACTTTAAAAGGTTTAGATAGTTCTTATCTTCTGGGGAATCTGAACAATCGAGCAACAAAATAACCAACAAAAGCATGTGTACTGCTATGTCACATCATCGCTTTTGAATATACAAGACAAATCAACGAGTATCACATTGAGATAGAAATTTCCTTTGTGAATTTGCAAAAAGAAGAGGATGATGTCAGCTTGGTGACGTCATCCATGGCGATATAAATTAAGTGGTAACTTCCATGGTTGACCAACCATAACCAGGAGGTTAAGAGAACACTGTTCATAGGATTCCCTTCATATTTGTCTCGTTTTAGTGCTACTATCTACCTCCTCGCCAATTACGCCAATGAATGACGCGTACAATTGTTTCGTCCCAAATATCCAGAGGAGAATCAGATAATGTTATTACTTCATTCACCCATCACATAAGAAACTAAAGAATATTAAAAGACCCGAGGCCATCAGTCTCCATAGATAATACGAGGAACAGAGGTGGTGTTTGGTACATTTAAACAGTGGGGGGGGGGGAAATATTTTTAAATCTGTTTGGTTTTACTTGAAATAAGCTTTTGAATGGTATAAGGTTACTGTCTTTTCTTTTAAATTTGTCATAAAAAAGACACTGTTTAGATGCGAAAAACAAGGGAGAAAAAAAAGAACATTTTGTTCTCATCGACGATAAAAAATTACTCTATAAACTTATCTGTATTTTCCAAAAATTAATATTTTGGATGTTTTAATTATTTTTTCACTTTTTATTTTCATTCTTTATATTATTTTAACTCTATTAAACATATAAATAGAAAAGTATTCACATTTTTTTATATCATGTTAAACATGATTTTGACTCATAAAATTTATTTTCATTTGCATTTTTTATTTTCATTCTCATTTTCCTAAAAATCTCTCAAAAATCATAGTGTAAGATGAGAGGAAATTAATCATAGACTGACTAATTATATTCTTTGTTGGGTGGTCCTTTTCATAATCCTCCACAAAACGCGCAAAATAACCAGGTTTATTATTATTATTATTATTATAATGCCATGATCACGTCCAGCACTTGCTTCTCTAATTACCTCTCAATATGGTATAATGATTTCCTCATGGGGAACCACAATAGCAAAAGATGTAACATTGTTAGGGGAACAACAAAGATATTACTATCGTCACCAAGCGAGGATACGAATAAGTTCGCTGGAAAATATGCATCAGATTAAGGCGTGCAAGCATTATCTACAACATTATGTTGGCATGGTGACCTCATGTATACATCTTCAGCCACCATATACTAATCTAGAAGTAGTTTCCATGACTTGACTGAACATATAAAAAAAAAAAAAAATTCTAATTTACGTGATAAAATTAATTTTTGCTTGACCCAAAGCAATTTATAGTCTACTATGTACTTTACCTAATGTGACACCCTTGCCTGTTCGAAAGGATAAACGACAGAGAGAGGTTTGGTGGGACGATCGAAAAGTCAAGGTGGGGACGATGGGAGTTTGTCATGAATGAAACGTAATCCCTGAAATTGTTTTCAAATACCTGCTAAATGAAATTTGAGGCACGCACATGGATGGATCGCACTTGTACAAACATGATTGATCGAATCATTGTTAACAGAATGTGAATAAGAATAGAAATAAAAATAAAATAAAATTTTATGATCTACAATTATTTTTTAATATGATATAAAAATAAAAAAATATTTTTATTTTTATTTTAGTATAATGAAAATAGTTTAAAAATTAAAAATAAATAGTAAATAAATAAAATATTCTTGGTGTCAGGAAAAAAGTTTAAAAATAATTTTTATTAATTAACATTAAAAAAATTATATTTGAAGGATTAAGTTAAAAATATTTATAATTTTATATTAAAATATTTAAGTTTTGAAAATATCTTAATTTTTTGTCATTATATTCTTTAAAGTAATTTTAAAAATTAAAAATTTTCAACGTAAAATATTAAAAAAATAATTTTTTTTATATTTTTAACAGTAACTCTTCTCACGAATTTAGATGGAATGATCAATGCAACAAAATAATAACTTTGAAATCTATGAATTTTTCATTTCTAACCTATCAAATGACATTTTCTCACTTTCCATCTCCCTCTCCTTTTCTTTATCTTCCTCTTCTAAGTTACCAAACACTTCCTAAATATTATAATAAATATTAACATAGACTCGTTGTGACACAAAAATATTAAGAATAAATTACATAATTTTCTCTTCAATTTTATTGAAATTAAATAATTTTTATTTTTAAAAATATTTTTTAGTTTAATTTTAAATTTTTTGACAAAAATATCTTTCATTAATTTAAATATACAAATATGTATTTTATCCAAATATATACAAATAAAAATTAAAAAAAGTGATTTTATTTTTTATTAAATTTAACTAAAAATATATATTTAAATCAATAGAGAGTATTTTAGTAAAAAATAAAAATAAAATATAGCATGATTTTCTTATTTTAAGAGACATTTCTATATTTTTTAAAAATAAAAAGATCATATAATTTTAACAGAATTTAAATAAAGTCTACCCCAATTTTCTCAAATATTAAAGTTGATTCACTAACGTGTATCCTCCAGCAATTTGGCGGTAGTTTTAGGAAAGCCTAAAGACTTGACTTCACCATGACTCGCGTATAGAAATATGACTGAGTTACACAATTTGTGTGAAGTACTATTAGTCCCACCTGTAGGATTCCATTCTATCATTCAACCATGACTTTGTTGGATATCTGTGGGTAAGAATCACTGAATTCCTATGTGTACTCTAATAACAGTAACAGATGGAGCCTGAATATATATTTTATTCAGATAACTTGAGTTTAGCCTTTTTTTTTTTTTTCAATAAGTCTTACTAAGTCAGTACTAATTAAGGAAGCATCTATTAATTTTGGTTTTGTACGCTAAAGATTACTTTAATGGAAAAGTAAACAGGGCTGATAAAATTAGATAATTCAAAATGAATTTTTAAATAAAGTTGGACAAGGATATTAAAAATAGTCTGTGTAAACCAGTAAAATTAATGCTCATTAATAATCGTCTCAACTTTTTGATCAAAATAATATTTAATTTACAAAATTAAAAGTAATAAATCCTTACTTAATCAGTGCCCTAAGGGCAGTCGCCAACAGGATACGTTCTTATTGTTCTCAAAGGTATTCGTCTTTTACTCAGATTAAATCTATTTTTTTTTTTGAATAATTTAAAAAACGCACTCATTCACATCACCTTAATATATTTACAATTATATTTTATCACTAGAGAAATCAAACCTGTCTTATCATTCAAGTTAGGAAAATGTCACGCAATGTGAACAAAAGAATAATTTTTTTTTTTGAAAACGAAATAGAAAGGAAAAGATGGAGCACATATTTTAGAAAATATCATAAGCCATTACATATTGGTAGTTGTAAAAGGGAACAGTTAAGATTCGCGAAGTTTGAGTTCTGAGGCATCCAGATTGGCCAATTGCGAGTTGCAAATTCAAGTCAAGGTTCCTTTGAATCAAATTTCCCTTTTACCTTTCGAAAGGCCATTTTCTTTCAATTTGCGCGTTACTTTTTCTTTTTCTCGAAGTCTTTTGAAATTTGATTCTTAATCTCTTTCCACGTCTTGGACGAAGCAATCACATGTCTAATTAATACAACATGGAATTAATTTAAAATTCACTTTGTTTTCCATGGGCTATATAATTAATGCCATTTCACATTGCGTTACAATTAATTTATTATTGAGTACGTGTTTATTCAAGGACAAGTTTCAGGGTGCTTCTTTTTGTCAAAGAGTATTAATGATATACTATCTCATGCAATTGCCCGTGAAATTTATTGGTTATTTGTTTAATTTATTTTTAAGATTTTTGCTAATTAATATATATATTTTATAATTAATTAAGCCAGTGTTGTTAATTTTCTACTTTCAATTATGTTACTTAACAATGTGGCCTAAATTTTGAGTGAATTGTTGGATAACTAGATTTAGTTAAATTTGTGAAGAACTTGAGAGGATTAACTAGATCAATCTAATTTCTCAATTCCTAGATGGTTCTAAATACTGAAACTTGACCGGGGTTGACGAATTAAGATGGCAAATTATATGAACATTGTCCTCTGAGTTAGTAAAAGGTGAATCATGTTCTTAATTAAATAATCAGACAAAGAAAATATCTAAAATTATAATTTGTTCTTCCCCGAGGGAGAAGTTTTGGGTTTAAATTTGAAGCGAAGATAGGAGGGATCAATTAATTAAAACCTATTATTGCAAAGAAAATGGAATGAATTCCCAATTATACGTCCAGGACAAGCCAAATAGACTGAGTTCCAGACGGTAAAAAGGACAGTTAACAAAGAAGAAGACCTAAAAGGATATTTATTTTGGTAGATTTTACTGACTATATTAAGAAATTAAATATATTTGTGCATATTAGAAATAACCTTGAATTTAGCTTGTAATCAATTACAAAGGATAACGAAATCCAGTTGTCAACATTTAAGGTGTAATTAGTAACAATTTCTTATTATTTTGGTAATTAGTTGTTTATAGTAGTGGTATCTATATAAGGTGTTGTATATTTGTACACTAGTCAAATGTAATCATCATATTTCAATGGCAGTATAATAATTAAAGAACCATTATTAATCTGCACTAATACCCTTAATTCTTTAATATGGATGGAAAAATACACCTTTTATTTTTTATTCTTCTTACATAAAAGAAGGAATACAGAAACATAAAAATAGAGAAAAACGTACAGACACCGGCAAAGGTAGATAACCATTAAGGAAGTGGCACCTCAAAGTCAATGAGAATATGAGATAAAGTTAGGGCGTGGGTCAATGGAGAACATAAAAATCTTGAACATCAATTTATCTTTTTATTTATTTCAACGGGACGTCTTTGTAAAACTCTCGTTGCGTACTCCGGCAAGCCGACATAATAGAGCGCGTCAGTAAAATAAAATAACACATGTATGGTGGGCATCAGGCGACGACGAAACTGTAAAAGAAATCTGCTTTATCACCGTCGACGTTTCCTGAAACTTTCCTTGCCTCCCAAATAATAATCAAAGTCTTCTGTTCTCTTCTCTTTCGGAGTTCTCTATATATTTCCATCTTGTAGGATTGGTTTTACGTAGTAGCTTATTCCCTTTAATCTTTTGTCTCAATATTCTTAGTAGCGAAGCAAATTCTGATATGGAATCAAGATGCGTGGATACTTCTCTCGACCTCAACGTTGGTCCTTTTTCGGACATAAATGTTGCTGCGGTTCGTAAATTTAACTAATAATTAAACTCCTTCGTTGATTTCAAAGTTCTGTCTTGGCTGGTACTAAGAAAATTTTGTGATCCCTGCAGGCTGAGGATTTGGTGCAAGAGTTGGGTCGTTTAAGTAGTGAGAATAAGAGGCTAGCCGAGACGCTGACCCAGATGTGTGAGAACTACGATCTTTTGAAAAAGCAATTGAGCCAAGTGATGGTCGTGAGCACCGCCAATAATCCTGAAAAGGACCCATCTCATCAATCAAGGAAGAGAAAGGCTGAGACTGATAACTGCAGTATCGATAATATGTTTAGTATTAGTGGCAATACCGAGTGCAGCAACATTACCGAGGAAGAATCATTCAAAAGGCGGCCAACCGCAAAGGTTTCCAGATTTCTTGTGCGCACGCAAGCATCAGATACTAGCTTAGTAAGTTCTCCAAATATCCAGTCTTGTAGTTATTTGAATAAACCATGGTCTCCATAACGTACTGTCATCATCAATTTATTGCGATCGCGAAAAATTAAGTTATACGAGAAGTATACTACCATCAATTTGTGCTTAAACTTTTAAAATCCCTGACTACTGCTATGCATGCTTCGAAATTTCTTCTTACATGCGTCAGCGTTCTATAATGAGAGTACTAGCTAGCAAACCAGTTCTTATAGTCTTGATTTTCCATTTTTTCTCTTTGGTTTAATAGTCTTAGGTTTAATTAATGGACTAACTTCTTGTCGATATGTTTTGTCTTAGTGGGTAAAGTTATTTGTCAATTTAATAAGTAGCTTTGGGGTAAGTAAATTTGGTAGCTAGTATAATTACTAATTAAGTTTGGTTTTTTAATGTATATGGGTGTCAATGTACAGTATGTGAGGGATGGATATCAGTGGAGGAAATATGGTCAGAAGGTGACTAGAGATAACCCCTCTCCTCGAGCTTACTTCAAGTGCTCCTTTGCCCCAAGCTGCCCCGTGAAAAAGAAGGTACTTGATTGAGACTAAAACCCTCTCTTTTTTATTCCATAGAATGATAATCTTGACCACGATTAATGAGCACTATTCGTTAATAACATTTATAGAGGAACTGACTCCTTTTTTTTTTAATAATATATAGGTGCAAAGAAGTGTAGAAGATCCAACAGTGTTGGTGGCAACTTACGAAGGAGAGCACAACCATGTGCATCATGGATCCGACTTATCACTGGCCTCAACCCATACTGAAGCTGAAGCCCCTGATGCAGGAATGGCTGAAAATGTTCGAAAGTCAGTGCAGCAGTGTTTGGTTCAACAAATGGCTACTTCTTTGACCAGAGATCCCAATTTTACAGCAGCACTTGCTACCGCTATTTCCAGAAGAATTGTAGGCCTTACTTCTAATTAAGTAATATTGAACATGCATGTATCATGTATTCATCACACTCAAATGGATTATATATATTCATGCCAATTTTTCTTGGCTTTCCTTTCATGTGATTTAATTGTACGAAAGAATTATGTAGTGAATTGTGACAACAAAGCAAAAACACAATACATAAGGAGATGTTTAGGTTCATAAAAAGCTGGGGAGCTTCATAGTAAGGGATGGAGCCCACACACTCGAGAGGCAGCCAAAAAACAGGATTATATTCGCCGTATATATTGACCAAACCAGACACGATTAATTGGCATCTACTTCGAAGGATCGAATATTTATGTATATATATATGAAGTCTACATACCCAGTAATTTACCTTAGTAAACCAAAGTACCTTCTTCAAAGTTGAAACGCAACCGGAAGGAAAAAAAAGAGGGGAAAAGAAAAAGTGAAAAGCTGTCCATTATGTAATTGAATTTCAGTGTTTAATAAATAATAATGGTCCAATATGCAGATAAAAAGCCTGTGGATCGCAAAGACTGATTAAAAGTAGGGGAAATGGGAATAGGACAGCTGCAGTAAAGCCAATTTGTGTGGTCCATAAGATAGGATTGGAGTTTGGAGCCCAAGTTAAGGGTCTGCATGGTTTGGGATTCAAATTTGAATGTTCATGTGAACCACATTGGACTCATTTCTCGGAGGCCTTGGAACTTCATAAATTTTCCCTGCACCCTGAAACACGTTGGATATGCATATGATGAAAGAAAATGGGAATTGAGTTAGCAACTTTGTACACGGAAAATTGTTAGCTTATGTCATTTTGGATGACATCATGCTACATTATGAACTCTGAAGTACTTCTTTAACAACTATTTATATGGATGAATCAACCAGGAGAGCAAAAGAATTCTCATCAACTATTAAGTTTAGAATGCTACTTAGGTTTTGTTTTGGGTAAACTGAAAAAAAATTGTTGTGATTTTAATGTCATATATGAAAAGTGGCTTTTTAGTTTAAGGCATAGTCTAAATATTGAAGATAAAAGACACCGACAATAACACAATAATAATATCGGACCTTGTCTCGGCAGTCTATATTGACTAGTGAAATTGGAAACGCCCCCACAACCTATGAGGCTGATCATCAATTTTCGACACAGATTGATATTAAATATGGTGCTTCAAAAAGGCACGAGTGCTTGATGATTTCAACCTTTAACCCACTCCAAAGCAATTTTTTGTTTTTGGATAAGAAAAATGAATTGGACGACTAGATACAATGAATTCGATTTTTAAATTTTTATGTATTTATCACTAACATTTTTCTATCATCAAATTTTAAATAAAATATTTAAACAATTATATATAATTAATAATTATTTAAATAAACAAGATTTGAATATATTCTTTGAATTCTAATTTATTTTAATTTGAATTCTCGGCAATCCTATAGGAGTATAATTGAAGTGAAAAAAAAAATTGAGAGAGGCTAAGGCCAATTGCACTCCCTTGTAGTTCCATGGGAGATCCAATTTAAATTTATGGCCAAAGTACATAAAACTTTTATAAACTTTAAGTTATATATAGATAATTCTCTTAATTTTGAAAACTGGACAATAAATCTATCAAACTTCTAATTTTGTATAAATAACTCATGTCGCTGGTAAATGTATTAATTTATTAACAAAAGAATAATATATTTAATTAAATGGTGTAATTAATGGATTTCCCATATTCTATTTTTTGTACAGACATATTATGCTTACGTTAGTAAAATGATCGATGCACTAATGACATAGGGTGGAAAGAAAAAAACAAAGAATTTTGTACATATTCCCACTCTTTTGTATTACTGCAAAGATTCAGGAAAAGAGAAGAGACAAAGTGAGGAAGAAAAGGCCTCTGAATCTTTTGTGGTATTGCATAGTGTACCGTAAAACCTACTGCGAAGAAATGAGAGCAATGGCAGAGCTACGTTGAATTGAGGGGGCAACCCCCCTTAATTTTACAAAACTCTTGTATATATGGTATTAAATTTTGATATCATGTCTTTATATTTATTAAAATTTTAAATTCACTAGACTTACTAAGTTGATTGAACTTATAAATGTATTTTTAATTATTATTTGACATTTTAAATTAAACTTATTAAATCTGTATGTATTTTTTTTCTTATTATCTTTCATGTCATTTTTTTTTCTCTTTTTTTCCATTTTTTTCCACACTTTTCCTCCCATTTTTCCATTTCCCCTAACTTTTCTCTCTCTTTTTTTTTTTTTGGAATTGTCTTTAGCTTTAGTTTGACTTTATATAATGTTTTTTTTCCTCCCCTTGTTGTCCCCCACTCAATATTTTTTCTATTTTTCAATCTATATTTAATCAATATATGCCTTTGATATTTTTTTTAAATAGTAATTTTATAATAACTAGATATAATATAACCAAGTTCAAATATTAATATATTATTTTTAGTTAAACTTAAAAAAATTGTCTCTAAAAATATTACAAAATTTTTAAAATATTATTAGATAAAATAGTATTTATTGTACTTTATAGATATAGATTTTTTTGCAAATTAAAAATTTTTAGACTTTATTAGATAAACTTTTTTTTTCTTTTCTTCAAAATGCTCTTTAGAGCTGCCCATTGAACTATTATGATATTGAGTGATTATATATATATATATATATATATTAGTGTATTATTTTTATGCATTATATGAGTATTAAATACATATAAAACTATGTCTTTACAGGCAAGTAATTTTTTGGGTACTGCTTATCTAAATTCAAATTTATTTTTAGATTTACGAGAGAAGAAGTTAAAATATTATTGGTAAGTTAATTTTATTTAGTTTAATTTAAATGTTTAAAGGAAAATATTTTGTTTAAAAAAATACTATAAAAATATGAATTTTTAAAATAGAATATAAAAAATTTCTTGAAAATTTTTGTTGCCCCAACTAATCCAGGATCCTAACTTTGGTATTGGATAAAAGAGTATATAGAGTCTACTTCCTTTCTTTTCACCCATTTTCTTTTTTCTCTTTGTCTTTCTCTAATTGTAATTGTGCATTTATTTCCTAAATACAAATGAAATGCTACATAATGAACTATCTCAATTTTTTTCCAAAATTACAAATAAACATATAATATGTGAGATTCAGTATTCAAATGAGCTCTTTGTATTTTGTAATTTCTTTCCCACATAAGTATGTTTATGAGAGCAAAAAAAAAAAAAAAAAAAGATCCATAATGCATGTTATTGACACTGTGACATTTCACTTCACAATTGAATTATACGGAGTTAGCTTGGAGGATTGCCTTTTACGACGCCATATAAAATAATGAATGTTTTTGAGAAGAAATATAAAGGAGCAAAGGGAAATCTCTATATTTATAAAGTTTGTAGGACGCCGTTCACTGTTCATTAGCTTTGGAATAGTAATCAATTTTTTCTCGATTTACGTGCATTTTTTTCCTCTCTTATTTTAATCTGTTTTTTAAAATTTGATTTTTTTTTTTTTACATTGGGATCCATGTTGGCCTCTTCTAGTTTTATAAAGACAAGGATTTATAATAATAATAATTTAGCCCAAAAAAAATTTACATGTCATATTTTTATTTGAAAAATTAATAATAATTTTACTTAAATTTAATTTTTAATAAAATAAAATCATTATATTTATAATATTTGTACCAAGTTTCTCTGTTCAACCATGCTTATCTCATTTAGATTATTTATATTTAATTTAGATAGTTTAAATTTAAATTTGTTTTACTTTTTAATTCTAATCATTATTTTTAAAGTTAATAATTAAAAAATTATTTTCATTCAACTTTCTTTGAAACAAAAATAATAATAAAATATAAGAAAAAATAAATCACAACTCTTCAAATTAAATTTAAATGTCTCAAATGGGACCTGAATAATCCAAATGAAATTTACACAACCTAGATGCAATGAGCATAGAGAATCCACATTCTTATTACATGTAACTGAAATAATCACCAAAGAAAAAGAACATAGAACCTAACGCAACAATGTGACTTGGAGTTAACCCGAAAAATGGGAAAACAGATACTCTGCTACATAACTGGCTAAGCACAAAATGGGAAAAGATTAAAAAAAAAAAAAAGTACAGCCCCTGTTTGGATGGGGCAGGATTGCTGCTTCTCTGGAACTGCAGAGGAATCCGAATTGAGAAAAAGGTGGTTCAGAAGTGTCTACAATGTTAAAGGTTGGGATTTGCGTTCAAAAAGTGTCGGCATTTTTAAGGATGAAGAGAATCGCCTGGGACGGTCCCACCTTAACGGCTCGATTACTTAATGTGGGTTGGAGGTTGGTGTCCAAGTGGAGAAGCCAAGCAACTGCTTCTACGCGGCCGTATGCAATAGCATTAAAGAATCTCCCATTTTTTTCTTTCCCACTAAGTTTTCTCTCCCTTATACATCACCACCGCCACCCACCCCACACCCTCTTATTTGGACAATCCCTGCGTCAAACCTCATTTTGGAGTCGCACCAAGAAAAGTAAGATACCCTTCCTCTTCCACGCCTCATATCTTCACATTTCCTTATTTGACTTTCCTATTTATTATCTTTTCAAACACTAACAGCTATGCATGATGTTATGGATGGCGTTCAGTTGACCTTGCAATTCTATTTAACATCTCCGTATTCCATCACGTCAGATTTCTGTTATTCAAACTTATGCTGCGTTTTCTATGATTTTGGATCTTTTCAAGTTTCAAACAATTTGAATTAACCGTATGTTGTTTCGTTTTGGAATGTGGGTTCTTCTTTTGCTCATTTCTGCTGAGACATGCAGAATGGCAGCAGCGGAATCGAATTCTGAGTCTGGGAATGAGTACACGCTGGATTCAGTAAGAGAGGCTTTGGTCAGACAAGAGGATACCATCATTTTTAATCTCATCGAGAGAGCTAAGTTCTCAATCAATTCTCACACCTATGATCAAAATTACACTTCCATTCCGGATTTCTCTGGCTCACTGGTGGAGTTCGTTGTTAAGAATACAGAGGCCATTCAAGCAAAGGTAACTATCACCTTATTTCTTTGTCTCTTTCTTGTTTCTTAGCTTGCCTGTTTTGTTATCCGGTTTCTTTTGAATTTATTAAGCTTTGTCATCATTGTGTTTGTCACATCTATCAACTAAGGTCACGAGTATTATAATAGGATTACTAGAACCATAGAATATGTTCAACTTATTGCATGTGATTCATAGAATTTCTCATTGATTCATGAATTAATATTACAAGTGACCTCTATTATATCTTTTAATTTTCAATCTATATAGCCACAAAAGACAAACTTATTTACATGGGTATAGCATTAGAAAGAGCATGGGACATAACATATTCTGCTATTCTACAGGCAGGTAGATACAAAAGCCCTGAAGAGAATCCCTTCTTCCCAGAAAATTTACCACCGTCAGTTGTGCCAGATTACCCCTTTTCAAAGGTGATTCACCATAACTCTCTGGTGTACTTTTCCAAAGTTTATGCCACTTAAAAGAAAAAGGATTCCTTCTAAACTTGATTCCTTCTTTAGATTTTGCATCCTGGAGCCGCTTTGGTTAACATAAACAAGTCCATCTGGAAAATTTACTTTCATGAGGTGCTTCCATTGCTTGTTGCTTCGGGTGACGATGGTAACTATGCACAAACTGCAGCTAGCGATCTTTCATTATTACAGGTAATGTTTTTATCGGGAGTTCTATGACAAGTATAATTTTAAATTTATGTAGAGCAATCTTTATAATTGCAGACCGTTTTACATTTGTGGAAAGAATTCTCAACTTCTAATTTATGGACGTATATTTGTCCAACCCAGAAGGGAATTATGAAGTTTCAATACTAGCCTATATCAGTGTTGGTTGACAGTGTATACCATGAAATTGAAATTTATGCAGGCCATCTCTAGAAGGATTCACTACGGAAAATTCGTAGCAGAGGTGAAATTCAGGGAATCCCCTCAGGACTATGTGCCTTTAATTCGTGCTCGGGTATATTTTACTTAATAATGCTTTCATCCTTGATCATTGTAGTGAGCAGCGAAGAACAATTTACTTGTTAGCTTCCTTATATATTGTCTACAATTTAAGCGATAGGCGTTTGATTAATGCAGGACAGAGATGGATTGATGAAATTGTTGACATTCAAGAGCATAGAGGAGATGGTGAGGAAGAGGGTTAAAAAGAAGGCAATGGTGTTTGGGCAGGAAGTGAGCCTTGAGCGTGATGATGACAAGGCAAATTACAAGATTGATCCTTCCCTAGTTTCTCGCCTCTACGAAAAATGGGTTATCCCTCTTACCAAGGATGTTGAGGTCGAGTATCTTCTACGCCGTCTCGATTGAAGCCATTTCAATCCAAGTTTCTGAAAAAATTATTATGTCCTTGTTCACAGGATTGCATAAAATCTTACGTAATCGTGTATTACATGCAAAAAGTCAGCTTAGTATCTTTAGACCACGAGAACAAAAAGTAATTGGATAAACGTACGCGATATATATGCAATACATGATTAATTAACTCCTTCTTGTAAAACCATCCCTAAGCTATCAATGTATTCATGAAATTAAAAATATGTTCGAAGGCGAATGATCAACAGAGACTATCATAGATTTCTTTTCCAGTGAGCATTCAGTTTATAAAGAAGAAGGAACCCACAGAGGATATCGAAGATTTGAAACTAATAACAAAATGGGACGATTATGTTTGACATTTCTTTGGCGGAACAGAGAAAGCTCTATGACGAAGGCCAATTGAGCACCTAGTGACTGTTAAGGAAAGCTTGCATATCTTCATCTTTGTTTCTCTCGCTCTTTCTAGTATCTGCAGTTTCTTTTGGAGCAGATGTTTGATGTTTATGCAATGAAACAAATTGCGTTAGACACTGAAGGTATGAAATTAGCGAGAGGTTGCGCCAATTCCAAATGGATCCGTGTTGGTTAGGTGCTTACCCTTATTAAATTAAAGAGTTTAAACCCGTTACATTCACAAGTTAATTCGAAATTTCAGCTGTTCTGCTCTATAAAATCTATTAGCAATTTTTTTTATTACAAGGGAAAAAAAAAACTCTCATAACACCGGAGAGAGAGAGAGAAGGACGGGCAAGGGACTGAGCATATATTGGCATTCTGTTACTCTTGAAAGTCGCATTAATCCTGGCCATAGTTCCAATTACCTGGCTCGGATCATTTCATTAACATCCATATGTTAGAATATTGTTTTAAATTTAATTAATATATTAGAATATTTTAAATAAAGATAAATTAAGACACCAAATATCTCTTTTATATTTTAAATTTATAATATATTTTAATTAATAGTCCTTATTTTAAAAGATAATTTTACCTCATACTTTAATCGGCCGAGGATATTTAGTTGTTCTATAAACATCCTTTCATGGAAAGTGGTCAATCCAATCAATCATTACTTGATCATTATATTTGCCGGAAAACAACCTCTAATTAACATTTTTTTTATTGTTTCCTGAGGTCTCAATGTGCAGGTTCTACAAATCAAAATGTTGAAAAGGCTTCTACACAAAATAAAGAGGATAGCTAGAGGTATTTTATTGGTATTGTTGCTTTACTTATTTCATAATTATGTTAAGTATGCCTATTTGATAGACTTACACTTTATTAATTAGCCACTAATCAAATCACCAATTTGGAACACTCCAAAAATATAAATGAAAGCAAGCACTTCTAGAATGAAGAAGAATGGCCTTGTTCCAGTTCTTCAACTGGAACACAATAGGGTGAATGCCAGTCAGCATCAAAAATCTCCTGAAGTTGTGAAACAATGGCAGGGTTGTATGATCCGAAGCTGACACCTGCTGTTGTATAAAAGTAGTCCCATATAAGATTGCTAGTTCCGATGTGGGCCCGTACGTCACTAACTGCATATTTTCCATGGTTGACCCTCGTAAAACCAGGGTATATATTTCCTGTACTAGCTCCACCCCGAATGGCAGGCCCTGTCAAATTGAAACCTGGAACCACATAGTACTTGATCTCAACTTTTCCAGAGCATTTGTTGTACTTTGAAGATGAGCAGAGATTGTTGGAGTAGAGGAGAGACTTCAGGTACACATCTGTGTTATTGAGGAAATGAGCCCAATATGCAGCCAATATTTTTACAGTTGCATGCTTGGAAAAGACAACCTGGTAGTAAGAATATGTCACTAGATTATAGAAAATTTGAACAAAACCTATTTTCTGGGAGAAAGTGGAATATTACTAAACAGCCTTTGGCACCAAAAATTTGTTCAAAACCTCAAAAGATATTTGTTAGCTCCACAGGTTGAACTTATAGTGCTGCAGCTGGACAGCAAGGACTGGACACTAAGATATAAAATGCTTCAACTTTTTTCTCTATCGGAAAAAAAGAAAAAAATCTGTGCCAGCTAAATCTGTAAAACAAAAATTAAAGAATTTTGGTGAATCAGGCTTAAAATAACAACTTCAAGTAATAACTTTACCTCTGATATTGCGGAGGACAGCGATGACCAGTAAACTGTTTGGTCAGTATATTGTGACTGACCCAACCAGTCCATGGTATTGATTCTAACTGTCTCCCTCATTCCAACAGATTTAATTGTATCAACCCAAGCCTGTTCATCAGCCTGATACTTACCAAATGACAGCTACAGCCACCAATAATGGTAAGCAAATGAAGATAGTCA
Source organism: Erythrophleum fordii (assembly GCA_032878935.1). Classification (NCBI taxonomy): domain Eukaryota; kingdom Viridiplantae; phylum Streptophyta; class Magnoliopsida; order Fabales; family Fabaceae; genus Erythrophleum; species Erythrophleum fordii. Next base: position 11,230,526 of record JAVQMF010000058.1, read on the forward strand.
ATATAACGGGTTGAAGATAGAATACAAGCTTAACTACAGTTCTCTAGTTCCTTTCAAATGGATTTAATATTACAAAAAATTTCAGCAGAAATGCAATAGATGCACTCCTGAATTACTGAGAACCAGTGCCAACTGCCAAAAATTATACCAAAATGCTTGGAACCAAATTACAATCAATATTCTCAATGCAGTAAACTAACCAATTTATTCCATATCAACTGGATGGACTCTGTAGCTTCAGCTATCCAATTTTGGGGTACAGGTAGTAAAAGTTACATCAAAACAAACTCAATAAACCAGCATAACTGAGTTACTTACCTTTCACAATTTATGGATTAGAATGAATTGAATAAGAAAAAGCAACTCACTTCCCCAGGGATATGCAGAACAAGATCCCAATCAACTTGAGAGATTTCAGTGACTAATACACTGGACATCCCAGGACTAGTCTATTTCACGTGAATTACACGTATGTTAAGGAAAATGGACAAACTATACAATCCAAGAAGAGAATCAGAACCAACATAGCCCAAGTCCTTTATCCCACACTAAAGCTAATAAGGTTTCTGCAGCAATCCAAAATGGTGATCATGAGAAACAAAATAGCATTGTTTAGAGGCTTCTCCACCGATTTGAGGTAATGCTGTGAAAAAAGCCTTGAGTGTTCATTATTCTTTGTCACCGCTTGAAGAAAAGTGCTGCTCAAGCAAGCCCACTATTCAGTTAATTGGACAAGAAATATTGCTAGTCCTAAGTATCTAAGAGCTCTACTGCACCAACCCCCAAATCCCATGCAAGGCATTGGATAATTTTTTCAATACTTAAGAATGCTAGTCCTGACTCTCTGGCTATCATATTTTCTTTATCCTTCACTTGTAACGCAAACAAGAAGAAAGGAAGAAAGTGGAGAAAAAAAGGAATTAAAGAAAAAGGAACATGAAAAATTGAATGACAGAGTAGAATTCCATGTGGTAGTAGAACTGTAAGCAAGGATGTCACTTTTCCCCATTAATGCTTAGTATGGTCTCATCTTAAACAGCAAGTTTGTACTTCAACAATGCCACTAAAAAAAAACAAATAATAAACCCAATTCTGATGCACAGAATTGAGGATGCATATCACCCAGCAGATTCTTAAAAGTCAACCTCATTACCTCAGGAGGAGCAAATGAGAGATAGTTAACTTGGGGAAGCATCGTTGAATGGTTATTCCCGGGAGTCTCAATTGAAACTTCAAACATAGAGGGATCAGAAAGAACAGGATATCCTGCAACATGGGGAGTCTCCACATATCGAGGAAGAGGAGACCTGTGATAACATAACTAAATGCCGTTAATAGGTCAAAAATTTGAAGAGTATTCTTACCTCACTCTACATTTTTTTCATCCATCCTAACTGTTAATATATGTGATTTAAACCTCATTTAAGAAGTCACCACGCTGTATAGTGTCTCTCATGTCCATGACCATGCTAGACACTACTTGTAATGCAAGTAATATTGAATCCTTAATCAACCTTTAGCATCAATTTTTAATATAAAAACTAATTTTAAATTCTGTAAATGCCCACATAAACATTGCGCCATTCTGTATATTCACAACATCAAAATTCCAAATAGGGAAGAAAAGTTTCATAAAACATAAATCTCTACAACATTATATCAAAACTGCAAAGGCAAACAATATAAAAGATGCATCAAGGTAGACGATCATGGCAGCTAACAATTTTCTGAAGAGAAACACGTAAGGAAAACTTCAGAAAAAACTCTAATTAAACTTATGTTCAATAATAAGAACCTCACTTACCTGCATCTCTTTTCCCAATCAGTGAAATGAGACCAGCAAGGAACCTTTCTTTCAACTTGCCATTGTTGATCGAACACTGTTCTTGTGTAAGCTGAAGAATTAAGAGATACGAGTGTCCATAAATTGTTGAAGTAGACTTCAATCTTTTTCGCTATTCTGGGACAACCGGTAAGATAAATTCCAACTTCCTTAACCTAGAGCCATCAGTATTAGTAATCAGGACAGGTATCATAGATCCAATAGATAACAAATGGCTAGAATGAAGAATAAAATAAAAGTATCCTAGAATTGATTTACCTCTAAGAAAGACTTCAATTAATAATAAGAAAATTTATTTATAATCCACGGAGAAAGGTAACAACCAATGGGACATCTCTTTAGGAGAGTTGATGCTTCATTAATGTAGATTCTTAAGGACTCTAAAGAAAGTACTTGGATATTTTGCATAAATATAAACATGAAATCACCTGGGTAAGAGATTTCCAGTCATTGTTTGCAGATCCAATATATACATCCCGATTATCCGATATCCAGACTTTGGCATGAACAATGCCCGAACCCCACCAATCTTCCAGTAACAACGTCACATTCTGAACATTTGGCCTTCCCGAAGCAAGTTTAGATGGTTCTGTGGTGAAGTCTGGATATACTCCCGAGTGGGACACTAACCTACATTAATCTCAATTTGAAATGCAAACAGATTACTTTCTCTAAGCAACAAATTAATTCCAAATTTTGTTCATTTATGATTCTCAAACATCCCTTAGTATCAAAGCAACAGTTGGGTCACACACAGTTAACCGTACCGGATACTAACATTACGATCGGCAGCATCATCTATGGCTTTATAAACGGCAGCACCTTCATGGGCACCAAATTTGCGCATATCACTTTTGGAGTAGCCATAATCCCCTGAACGAGGATCGTCGGGAGAAGCCACTAGCTGCCAGTACTGAGCAATTATGTCGAGTTGCCGAGTAGAGTTCGCCGCGAGCCACCGGAGCACATCCCCTACATCACATCACATTCCATTTTGCAAAATCCCAAAAAAAAAAACGAGGGCGTATATAAATAGGTATTTGAGATGGAATATGAAAGAGCGAATATACCAGTAGAGAGGACGCCGGGAACGCGGGAGAGGTAGGGCATATCGGTGGGAATGGATTGCACGAGCCATGCTCTACAGTGATGGGGTGAGAATTCTGAGGCACGTGAGTGGGAAAGACGGGTGAAGAAGATACAGATAATAAATATGATGGTGGGTTTGAGAAAAAGCCTCATTTCCTAGGGGTCCTACCACTATCCACTTCCTGCAGCCACAACCAGTGTTTCTTCTGTTAATTGCAAAATGATGATAGTTGATGATGAATAGGGATTGGGGAGCACTTGGTTGCTACATTGATATGCTATCCGTTGACTTTGAATAGGGATTGGGGAGCACTTGCTTGCAAGATTGATATGCTATCCGTTGAATTCCGAGACAAGAACACCGCCAACTCCTCCATTTTTATGACTAAATGGCAAAGGCTCCGTTGGCTTCAATGGAAGAGAGGGAAGAGAAGGAGTTTTAACGAGAATTTTTTAGTTGAAAAAGAGAGGAGAAAAGGTAATTATATTTAAATAAATTTATTTTTATATTTTTTTAATAAAAAAATTATTTATATTAATAATTTATAAAAAAATTATAAATTTTAATTTTTTTTTATTTTTAATTTTTGATAAAAAAATTATTATAATTTTTATTAAATATTAATATATTAAAAAATTAAAAGAGATAAAAAATAAATTAAAATTTTAAAAATATTCCATTTTATCCTTCTCTTCTCCTCTCCTCCAAAATCTCTCAATTTAGAGGGGAGGTAAATTTGGTTTTCCTTTCTTCTCCTTCTTCCTTATTTAATTCAACCAAACACCTTATCCTTTTTCCCTCTCTTCCCCTTCAAAAATCTTCAACCAAACACTCCCTAAAGAACTGATCTAGTTAATTTTTATTTTATTTTTTAATGTAGCTATATTTGCCCTTTTAGCTAATATTATTATTTCTACTAACAAAAAATAGTGAAGTGACTTTCAATTGAATTTATGCTATATTTAAAAATATTTTTGGAGACTCCCAAACCATAGTTTGTAATACACAAAATGCAGAAGCTATGTTTTGTTGTTTTGGCCAAAACCACAGTTTGAGGGAAGCAAAAGCTGAACCATACACTTAGGAGTATGATACGATATTTTCTTTTAAAATTTACTCTTCACTTCCGCCGCAAAATAAGGGAAAAAAAAAACAGATTTAGAAAGAAAAGCAGCTTAAAATGGTTGCCCTGATTTGATGTTGCAGAATACACCAACAAGGGCTTGAAATGCAGGAAAAGGAATATGTGTAGTTTAATTGCGTAAACAAAAGATAAAGCAGAACGCTTCTGTTTGAAAAATGAAAGGCTACCCGATATAGATGATCAGAAATGCCTAAAATTAGTGCTTAGTCCTGACTTCAAAGGTCGTAAGCAAGGACTTCTTAGTTGCAGGCAAAACACCTATAATCAAGCAACATCTGTAGACCTTGAGAGTCGTTTCAGACAAAGAGGATCCATGTTTGGAACGCATCAGACCACTTTGGAACTTGAAGGAGATGAAAATGGATGCCAAACGGGGATTGACCTTTAAAAGAAAAATCGAAGGGGGCTAGAAAACTGTAAATCACCTCAACAAGGAAAACCAATAAATTCCTTATTATGCAGAGGAAGTTATGGTTTCCTTCAATCCTCCATTTTTTATTTTCCCTACTACTGTTCTTCAAATCATGTTAGGTTGACAATATAAAACGGAAAAGAATTAAAAAATAAATAAATAAATAAAAATATTTTTATATTATTATTTTTAAAATAATAATTTGATAGTAAAAATGATAATTTAATAAATAAAATAATTATTATAAAAAATATATTAAATATTATATAAATTATATATTTACATTATGGCCAACCAAATAAAATGTTAGCATATCCTAAAATATCAAATTAGGACAACCATTTTAGATTATGATTCATTTTAATTTTTTTTTTAAATTAAAGTGGAGAGTAAATTTTTTTTAAAAAAAAGAAGTCTTGTCATAATTTTTTTTTGGTCTTTTCATACTTTTTTTAGAATCTAAATATGTATTCTCAATCCTAATTAAAAACTACTTTAACAATTTTTATTAGTAAAAGTAACCATGCTAGTAAAAATAACTAATATGATTACACGGATAAAATTGAAACAAAATAAAAGTGAGGGATTTAAAGGAAAACGGTAATAAATTTAAGGGACTAAAACATTACTTTAAATCAACTAAATCATTTGAATGAATATTACATTACTTCAAAGAATTAAGTGAACCACTAAAATTAGTAACCATATTAATGACGGTATTAGAATGTATTGGCAACGAATCATTTAATATTGTTTTTGTTTTCAATGACTGCTTTACACTGTGTTGATACTTAATCATTAATAATAAAATAACATAAATATATAATTATAATAATATTTTATAAATAATACTAATATGATGAAAAAAAAAGTTACTAATAGCATCAATCTACCAAAAAGAATGCCGAATATTTGATACTGACTAGAAGGTGGCCTCTCCAAAATTTGATCAATCCCACAGCGACCCAAAAAAAAAACAAAAAGTCACATTTTTTTGTTAGTTATGAATAATAAACTAAAATTTTATTTTATATATATATATATATATATATATATATATATATATATATTGATGATATTGGTACTGATATAAATCTTCTTGGATATTTGATTTTCTAGAAACTCCATGCCAATTATAATATTAACCTAGATACTCATTAATATTTTCCATCCTGTCGGTCATTAATCATTATCAAAAGGCTAACAGATCTGCACGGTAGTACTATCAATATTAAAATAGACAACAAAAGTTTCAAATTCATAGTTCCCCAGCCTGTAATTAGTTTTAATTTTTAAAATGACAAAATGCACACAAACTTTTTATTTAAGAATTTTTGTAATTTACTTACTCATATTCAAAGTTAATTATCGATAACCAAATTTGACTTGCGCGAGTTGTCCCCTTCTAATAATAAATTTGTCCAAACAGTTCGTGTAAATTCTATCACGCCTTGTCATCTTTGTATCTCAATTTTTTTCATTTAGCAAGTAAACATTAAATGCATAGTTAAAGAAAAATAGAGATAAAAGAAGAAGTGTGTGAAAAAGATAAGAATTAGGCCTTATATATAATTTCTATTTTTTTATATCACACTTTTTCATTTTGCAAACAGTAGAATACTTTGCATTTAACAATTAAATGCACAATGTATAGTTGGAAAAAAAAATAGAGTGAAGAGAGATCAAATGAATCACATGTATATTTTTATTCTTTTGTATTTCATTCTCCCATGTTGCACATAATGCAATACTGTAGAGGATTTAGGGCTGTCATCTTTAACCATCTAGGAGGCATTTTTTTAAAAGTTCAGATCCTTTAGATTTATTTCTTGTAAATATTAGAAAGAGAAGAAAGAAAACAAAAAAAAAAAAGAGTGAATAAAAAGATAGGAAATAAGCCCTATGTATATTTTTATTTTTTTGTGTCACTCTATCTGCAAATTTTATAAAAAAATTTTAAGAAGAAACTTTTGAAGATCCTTACACCTTTTTTTTTTCATTCCCCGTAATGTCCAAAATTCCTCTTTGTAAATTTTTTTTATAAATGAGAGAATGATAAAAAAGAATGAAAAGGTACATAGGACTTGAGTCCATATCTTCTAAAATTCTTTATTGCAAAGTTCTTATAAATTTCAAAAAGAAAAGAAAAAAAAAGTAGTGGATGAAAAACAAAATGGATCATCTCTTGTACAAGATGTCATTATGTGAGAAATAGACAAAGGATATACGGCCTAACACAAGAAAAGAGAATAGAGTATATGAAGCTCACATCCTTAATTTATTTTTCTCAAAGAGGATAATATTAGCGTTAACAAGAAAGGGTCCAAATTGGGATGAAAAGAGTGGAAGTAACTCCATACATACTATTACTTTTTGTGCCATTTTTGCTTCAAAATTTACAAGAATTTTATAACCAAGAACTCTATAGGATTTTTACACGTGGAATCTACTTCTTCACTCTATAGGATTCTTACACATGAAATCTACTTCTTCTCTTTTTATTCATTTCCTTTTTCATTCTCTTTTCATTCTAAAATTTTCAAGAAAATAAAAAAAAAAATTAAAGGATCAAAACAACTCTTTCCCACATTTCTTCTACTAAGAATTTTTTCGCAATATATAGAAAAGACATAACCTCATATTTTAACTATTCAAATTTATATCATAAAAGGAAGATCAATAGCCTCGATCGCAAAAATAGGTTCCAAAACAAGGGATTGATTTGTTGGAATGCAAATCTATTTTTGAGTCTGGATCTTCTAAAATTTTGTATTGTAAGGCTTTTGTAAATTTTGAAGAGAAAGTGAGAGGAAAAAAGAAAAATATACTCAGATACATTTTTACTTTTTGTATCATTATCTCTTCAAAATTTATAAAAACTTGACAATAAAAAATTTAAAAGATGCTTACACTAAAATTTCTCCTTTAACTGCAGTGAATTGAGATGCGGGACTTGGGTTACTTTGCCCTAATTTCTTTGTGGACGGGACAAGGGGAATGGGGGAGAAATACCATACGGGATGATTGAAGGCAACATCGTATGACATGTTCTCACGTGCAGGATATCGATTCTATCAATCAAAAGGGGTTAAAGGACACAGGTCTGAGGCCATAGTCAAACTTATAAGAGTGATAGAATAAATTACATGAACTCTTGATTTAAAAAAATTCTGTACATTTTAATCTTTGAAAATTAAAGTGTGCCTTGTACGAAAAGAACTTACTTTTAATTCATACTATTTGTACTTTTTCCTTCTTTTTTTTTCCTGATCATTTTGTAGAAATGAACGCAAGATCAGTATAAGATGATTTTTGTTTCTTCAATGCTTATCATTTTTTCAGTGACAGATGACTCTTATTCTGCCGATCGACGGTTAGCTTATTCTATCTCTAGATGTTTCCGGCTTATTCACATCAATGAAATAAGATATTATGAATGAAAAGCTTTCAATCATCTCCTTCAATCAAAGGACCATTTTTCTGTAATTTAGCCAACAACAAATTAGGGATCCCCATTCTATACAACGAAAGTGGAAAACATTGAATGCACCTAATAACAGGCTGGCTTATCTTACACTTGCGGGAAAGATATCCAGATTAAACAGACCAAAAAAAAATCACTACATTTTTCTGCAGTATTTGTGACCCCTTTTCCTGATTCTGTCCATGCACTGCAGATATGACAATAACTACAAGTCCCAACACTTTACACTTCACAGCAGATTGAACTCCGAATCCCCCAGACACCCCCAACCCAAAAAAAAAAAAAAAGTAGCAGCTTAATAAGCCGTATACTGCAATAGCCTCCCTAAGAGATAGAATGCCTCCTGTGTCTAGAAGATGAACCAGATGATTTGGTGTCTCCTGGGACAACAGATGTTGGGCTATTAGAACTTCCCGAGGTCTCGGAGCTCCTGTTCTCTCCTTGTCCTTTACCAACAATCCATAACTTATCAAAGATTCTCCTTGATCGTGAAGGCAGCAATTGTATTCCACTTCTGCTGTTTTTGCTGCTCTTCTTGCTCAGTTTCCCGTTCTTGCGGAATTCTTCATCCTTAATCTTCAAATGACACATCTGGTTCTTGAGGGATTGGCACTTCTCTCCCACTATTTTCTCACATTCTTCATCCACACTCATCGCTGAGTGCGAAGGCTTACATGAATTCTTAGTACCAAAAGCTTGAACGCTGGCAGAAGCTCTGACCTGCTCGAAAAAGAGAACCTGCACCACTACCCGTAACGGAAGCCGCTCGTTCTGTGCAGCATGCATAGACGCATCCACTGTCAACTTCTTCACATCCATCAGTCCACATAGCTTCTTCCTTTCAGCTTTCGTGATATTCGGGTGCTCCTGAACACAAAAACCTATCATCAGTTAGCCTGTTTTGGCTACTGAGGGCTCATTATAAGCAACAAAAGCCGTTATAAATTATGGCACATTTTAAGTATGCTAACATTTTTTTCCCTACTTTTCTTATTCTATTTTTGGCCACATCAGGCAGTAATGGAGATAGTGAATTTTAATACAAGAGCCTCCGATCACAAAGGAAAGTGTGCACTTATTCTATTATCCAGTAGCAGATTAGTGTATTATTAGAGAACTGCTAGAGTATTCAGAACAGTGCCTAGCCAGTAGTTCTTCGAGCATTGCTCAAACATAAAAGCTTCGCATATAAAATTAAAAGATTATAAACGATGTCAAGCAGCATATTGAAAAAGCCTACCTTTAAGTAGATGTCAATAGCTCTGTACAGACCATCATGATTTGGTCTAGCAAATCCTGGAACTGTTTGTGACAAGTCAACAAAACTAGGGAGGCTGAGATTCGGATCATGGGCAATTTCTGCAAGAAAATTGTCCACCAACTTGCCAATATTCACAAAGGACCTACGCGCAAAAATAGCTTTATCATTTCCTTTCTCTGCAACTTCCATATCGCAGCTGATGCCCTTCTCATTCATGTATCGATTCAAAAGATATTGTACCAACTGAACATCATATATAGTACTCTGAGGAGACCTTGCAGGGATCAGTAGATCTTTGACAGAAGCTTCATGCAATTTAAAGCAGATGCTCTTCATTAATTCTTCTTTTGATGACTCACCTGCTCCTACTAAAATGGCCACTTTCAATAGCTTCAGCAAGAAACTACAAGAACAACCCAAAACATTGTCAGATGGCAATAGACAGACAATTGTTTCCACCAGAGATTTGTTCCTCCATGCATGAGCTTCAGAAACCAATGCATCAATAGATTCAGGCAACCACCTAACTGCATAGATTTTTAGTGCCTCCCCTATCACAAGGCCATCCATTCTTCCCTTTGACTTCACAGCAATCATTACTCTTTTGTAAAGATCAATGTCCAGCTCACAAATATCTTCGACCCACCAATCCTTAGGAACAGACTCAGTTTTCCCTTGATATATCATCTTGTGCTCAGTAATTCTATCAGGCTCTGTTATTTTCCGGTTATATGTGTAGGACCATGTGATGTTTGCTGGGTCCACAGAAGTTTTAGAAGCTATGGAATCTATGCATCTGCCAATGATCTTCAGATCCTCAGACCACGGCAGAAGAGATTTAGTAGTCTGTAGAACAATTATGGAATCCTTCCAGCTACGAAAGATGCTCGAGTTAAGGAACACTTCAATTTTAAAGATTAAGTTTCCCCTATCAATATTCTCAGTCATTTCAAGGTACTCAGCTGCGCAGCGAGCAGCCACAACATTGTAAGCATTAAGAGTAACAGTCATTCCATAGCAGAATTTTGCACATATTTCAAATGCCTTGGGCCCTCCAGGGAAATCAGCCAAGAAAATTTCTTCAGAATCCTCTTCATTAGCCTTTGACACCAGCTTTTGCAATTGATTGCTCTTGGACAGTAGAGGGAACTGCAACTCATGACAAATCAAATGATGAAATAGTTCCAAAGTAACTATCATTTGCCTAACTATCATTTGCCAGTCATATTATGGATACCTAAATCATTTTGCAAAACGAGACAAATCTAAAGATTCTGAAAACGTCTGTACCTTGTGAAGGTAAAACTTCACTTCCCCAACGTTTATGACAACATCTGTAGTCAATTCAGATGACACATACCTGCATAAATTGGAATTGACACGCAAAGCTTCTAAGAATTTTCTAGGGAAGATCCCAAAAAAAAGGGATATTACTTTAAAAAACAAAAAACCCATATAAATAACCTTACGCAATACATACAGGATTGTAGGCAAAATTTGGATAGAATTAGTGATCAAACTTATGCCAGGAACTTTCAGCCAAATCATTTTTTACTAGGACACACTGCTTTAAGACCAAAATCCCAGTCTCGACCCCATCACCCCCCCCCCCAAAAAAAAAGCCGGTCTTTTTTCTGGGTAGAGTTCGTCTTTGCATTATTCATGATTGAAACCTCACTCCTAAAGCACAGATGACATTCCATTCTCATACATAATTTAAAAGGGGCAAAAAGCTACCAAACCAAGTGATTCTAAAAATAATCCATCAACAACTATAATTATTAATTTCCTAAGCTCTATTCTCGACGTCCTGTTATGATTGAAGATGTTGGGTAATCGATGTAACTTTGCCGCGGCTGGACCACAAACTCATCAAGAATTTCACAGTTCAAAGGGTGGACCACCTCCTACTAAATGCTTTTTCAAGCTGTTCCGCCTTTTTCTCTGTCACCGGCAATTAAATATTAACATCTTCATTAATTAATGAGACATTCATGAAGTTAGTTCTCTTTTCCATGTTTTCAACATTACATCTGAAATAGAACTGAATGGTTATGCAGACACAGAAAATATTCATCTTGGTTCTCAACGCTTTCAGGAATATATCACCAAATAGCAGTGTCTAACTCCGCTTATATACATCCAAATTCATCGCAGTTCGAATTCAGTGCTAAACAACGGACAATACTAATATGAATTAATTTGGTTCTAACAAATATTACGACTATCACCAACCAGAAATGCAGGAGATTCTTTAATCAACTAACAGAAAAAAATGAAACAAAAATCAAGACTCGGACTCTGTTTACTACTACTACACCCAAAGTCAAGGAAAAGAAAAGGACATTCCGTAAATGACTACATGTTCAAAAACAAGGAAATGAAAGGGGGGGTAGAAAAAGGCTTCTCAAGTCTCACCTGATAGACTTTCCATCAGCTTGAAAGGCATCAGGCTTCGAACCCAACTTCATAAACTTCATTTTCTCTCAAACTAAAAATCGAATATAACCACGGAAAAAACTTCAGACTAGACGACAAATTGTTAATCCTCCGTTGCCTCCGAAGCCGGCCATATGAACAAAACAATGCCTGCGTCTTATGATACCTGCTAACCTCTGTTACCAAGTCACTGAACAGAGAGAAACCAGGCTCAGTTTACCGAAATCAGGGCCAGAAATGGCAGTCCCCAGAAGAATGCACTCTCTAACACGCTACTCCGGCCTGCAATAAACATTGTACTGAAACAATTACTGCCTCACACCAATAACTCGGTTTTCGTGTTGGGTTTCCCATTGATTTCCAAGATACTTATGATGGCAATAATGACGCTATGAGGAGGGGAATAGTTGGAAAGCAGATTCAAAAGGGCGAAGCGAAAAAGCGAGAAAATGCAGTCGGTTTTAAGCCGTATTCAAGCTGAGGTTGCAAAAAGAAGGGAGGTTTAAAAAGTAGAAACTAAGAGCACTTATGACTTGTTGGGAAGAGAAGAAATCATAATTATTTATCAATATAGTTTTGCTCTGGCTCTGGCTCTGGTATGAAGTTGTTTGCGCACAGAGAAAAATGGCGTCAGAAGATAGATAGGAGTCGTTTCGGAGAAAAAGAAGAATGGCGTCAGAAATATTAATTAAAAAGAAAAATTAATTAGGAAGGGGAGAGAAGGGGGAGGAGTGTCTCTCACTGTAAAACTCATCATAAATCTTCGCCGCCTTTGCCTTAAATCATCCTGATCCGCTGAAGATCTTCTCTTCTCTCTTTAGCGCAAATCTCAAAGGGTGTGTCTCTTCTCTCTCCTTCGCTTAGAATGAAGATGAACGCACTCTCCTCTCTCTCCTCTACGATATGTATGATGATGGTTCCAGGGTCTGACACAGTTGTCTCTCCAAACTCTGAATTTAGCAGGAAAAGAAAAGAAGTGAGAGAGAGGAAGTATGTTGGGTTAGTGTAGTGTACAGTTGTGTGTATAGGGAGTAGGGGACTGTGTTACAGGGTGGCTCAGATGACTTTAATGAGCCTTTATGCCGTTAAAGCACGCCACACCCTTTTTTGACCATTTTGTCCCTACTCTCTCCCCTTATTCTCCACAATGCCCCCCCTCCTCTCCTTTTCCCACCGCTGAATTGCTTCGTAACACGTTTGTAGTTTCATGGTCTCCCCTTGCTCTTCACATGCTCTTTCCGTGATGACTGATGACACAGGCCATTCTCTTTTGACTCTTTGACGCTTTTTTTTTTTTTTTTTTACTTTTTCATGACAAATTGGCTGCCACTAGACTTATTGTGGGCTAAAATTCTATCCGACTCAGTAGGTTCAATTTTAAAAAATGAATATAAGTTTAAAGAGTATTTAATAAAAAACAAACTTATTTTTTAAAAGATTGATATGAAGCAAGTTAGACTTAAATTTTTTTTTCAAATCCAAGTTCAATCCATTTAAATATATTATAATATAAATATATTGAAAAATTTTACTAAATATTACTTTTATTTACTTATTATATATAAATCAAATTTATCCAAAAATCTTAAAAATAAAATTTTTACCTGAGTCTACACAATTAAATTGGGTGATATTATTTTTAGTAAAAATACAATAAATTAAAAAAATAATATATAATAAAATAAATTAATTTAAAGAGCAACGTGCATACTAATATTATATCTTTTTTCATATAAAATTTATTATCTTATTTAGCATATATTTTAAATTTTACTTAAAATTATAATTTTTAATCATCCAACTAACTTTTTTTGAGAGACTCATATATATATATATATATATATATATATATATATATATATATATATATATATATATATATATATTGTAAAATATTTGGTACTCTTCAACTTTCATACAATTAAGATCATAGATTGTCTCGCTTTTGCTGTAATAGCTTTTGTAGGAAGGTTTTCGTATAAAAATCAATTACTAAAAAAAAAAAAGGTGCTTTCGGTGAAGTCTAGTTTGCTTACTTTTTGTTTTTTGGGATTAAACTCAGGCTTGAGTCTAATATTTGTGCAAATATTTTTACGAGCCAAGTCTATCTTTCAACAAACTCAGTTCGTAATTAAATTTAGTTGCAACTTATCATTTAGTGTTATATATATATATATATATATATATATATATATATATATATATATTATTTCATATTTTTTAATCATTAATTTTTTAAAATATATATTAACAAAGATAAAATAAAAAATGTTAAATACATGATTTAAAATTTTTTAAAAAATTTATTATCTCATTACAAAACCGCCACTTGAAAAAAAAAATCCTCTCAATTATTGCTATTGAAGGAAAAACGAAATTAACTAATCATTTCATATATAGATTAGTTTTTATTTTAACATATTTTTAATTTAAAATTTATTTTATAAACAAATATTTTTTAAAAATAAAATGAGTTTCAGTATTTTTTTTATTAAGATTGACAAGGCCATAAGGACATATCAAAATCAAACCACTAATGTTAAGTACATGGATGCTTAAAATCCCAATTTGGTCAAATTGTTGTATATATTTTTGGCGTGAAAAAACAAAAAAGCTAACAAGTCAGCAACTTATCATAAGCTTGCAAGTATAATTTTTAATTTGATACATGCGCTACACAACTTATTTTACTATCTAAATGGGAAGGTAGACGAACAGAGGGAATCTGCATTTGCACCTGTAGTTTATTAACTGTAAAAAGGCACGATTGGTAAATGGAAAGGAAAGGGAAAAAAAAATACATAATATATATTATGATTATATAATTATTATTTATTTTTAGTTTATAAGTATTTTAAAATAAAGATAAAAAGATTACTTTTATTTTAAAATTTATTTTTTTTTCTAACTTTGGCAGGAAGCCCGAGTGATGAAGCAGTCAGCAACTTCAATTTTGTGTATTCATGGAGAGATAAATCGCTGTCTTAGCAACTTCTATTGAGACTTGAGGGACAGAGATGTACGATAATGAAAATGGATATTGGAATGAAAATGAACGAATGTTTTTCTGATCCGAAAACAAACACAAGTAATTTGGTAGGGTTACATTGATTCTAATGTCTTAATAAGATTGTAATATTTGATATGCTGGAACTTAATACGACAGATTGCTGTCTAAAATATGAAGTCTAACTTGATATTTTATATTTAAGATTATATTATTTTGGGTGATATTATGTATTCTAAAAAAATTATAAGGATCTCAAATAAATTTTCTTTTAACTTTATATCAAATGTATGCATGTTAAATATTTTGATTTTGTGTAAATTATACAAATATTTTTATTACATGAAAATTACATAAACTTTCATTTATTTTTAAAATATATACACATTTCTTTTAAAATGTCAAGTTCCACTTTAATCTAATTTTATTTTATTTTTGCTAAAACAACATTCATTAATCTAAATACATTTTTTGTAAATTTGTATGCAAATAAAATTTACTCTTTTTTATTTGTTCATATGTAAAAACAAAATTTACTCTATTTTATTTTTGTTTATGTATATTTGGATATTGTACATATATGTATAATTAGTTAATAGAAATTATTTTAGTCAAGAGTTTTAAAATTAAATTACAGTGTATATTTTTGAAGATAAATAAAAAACTTATACAACTTTGGCAAAATATAAAGAAGGTCTTCATAATTTATTATTTTTATTTTTTATAAAGTAAATTATATGAATCTTCTTTTAATTTTAGTAAAATTATATAAACCTCTCATCTATTTTTAAAATATACACTTTAGTTTGATTCTATTTTTTTTAACTAAAATACTATCTATTAACCTTAATAATAAAATATGTGTTATATCTAAATATGTATAAATAATAAATTTTGTTTTTAAATATGCACAAATAATAAAAAAAAGTATATTTTATTTTTTATTAAATTTAAAAAATATATTTAAATTAACAGAGAATATTTTAATCAAAATTTTAAATTTGAACTAAAGTATTGTACACTTTTTTATTTAAAAAAATTGTATATATTTTAAAAATAAAAAATATCAAAAGTTCATATAATTACTCTTCTATGTATCATGACATTCAAGATATTATAAAATGTACTATAATAGTATACCAAATGTCAATAAAATTTGTGAAATTCTATCCAAATAAAAAAGTAGAAGTAATAGATATATAAATATATAATATCTAGCGTAAATCCTTTCAAGTTCACCATTCTTTGGAGGGATGCAGTTCACTTCAGAGGAAAAGAATGGGGGCTTAATTGAAAAAAGGAAAAAAGACAAAACACTCTCTCCCTCTCTCTTATGACTTTAAACTTCAAGATCCTTTGAACATTATTCATATAGTGTCTAGCTATACTTTGGTAATTTTTATTGTTGCTAAACCCATATGGTATGATTCAACAACCACAAAATAGAATTATTTAGTCCTAGTTATTATTGTGGGAATTTAAATTGTTCAAAATGAGTTGACATCTTATCCCATCTAATAATCTAATTCTTTTAAAGGAATTAATTAATTATTAATAATTTTTAAATGTTAAATCTGAAAATTAAATTGTCATTTTTTATTATGAAAGCAAAGAAAAAAAAATTAATCACAACTTTTTAGCACTCACCTTCTCTCGTAAAAGGAGAGAAAAAAAAAATGTACGACAACTTCTCCTATAAGAGAAAAGGAAAACACGGAGTAAAATAATTTTTTAGCTTTTGCTTATAGTGTTTTTGCCGTAAATAAGAGTGGAATTCCTTTGATTATCATAGTTCAAATTGCGTGAAACATAAAATTTTGTGAGATCCGCTTCAATATAAATAAGCACACAAACTTTTCTTCAATTATCAACAACACTGAGAGTACTTGCGACAACAAATTTTTACCCAAGAGTTGGTGTTAGGATAATCCACATTCAAGCAGATTTAAATTCCAAGGAGGCTTATATTTTGGAAGTAAACGATCTAAATGATCCATTTTTGACCATGTCAAACAAATAAAATAAATAAAGTACACACAAAGTAACTTGAACAACACTTCACTGGAATATCAATTGGTGCCGGCGTACAATTTGACCGCGGAGCTTGTTGGAATGTTTTTAGATTTTTTTTTTTTTTTAAATCTTGAACAAAATGTGGTCCCGCAGCGCAAATCATGACCAAAATGAAAAATTGAATAATGTCGATCTCACTAACAACCTTAATTAAGTTACTAAATGTTGAGATTATATAAGAGACCTTTGATCACTTTTATGGTACTTAAAATTAGTTATGATTTATTTTCTTAATGCTGTTTTGAGCAATAGTCATCAGTTTCAACAACTACTTAGCTTCTGAGACGGAACTATGGGATTGATATTTAATATGTCCTCCATTACTCTCTCAATTTATCAATGGTAGGTTTTATTTCATTGACACGTGAGACCTTTTAACAGGTATTACAATTCTCTTGGCTCCCGTAAACAGCTCTCCTGAGTATGTTTGGTATTATGAATGCAATGTGAAAAATAATATAATATTTTTTTAAAAGATTTATCATATTTTTATAATAAATACAAAAAATTTATTTTATATATATATATATATATATGAAAATCATTTTCACTTATTTTATTCTCTTGTTATGAAAGTCATAACAGCAACTCTTCTCTCTTTCTCTTTGTGACTAAATATTATCTTGTTATTGTTTTATAATAAATTTAATGGACCTATTCACTTGTTTTCTATGTAATTTTCTTTTACTTTTTTTTATCTAATATTTTAATCTATCATTTATGCCAAATCTAGGTTTTTAAATTTTTTTGTTATGTCTTGTTAACAAATTCGAAAGATTTTATGTTCCTCTTTAGGTGGGGTTTTTAGCGTGCCCTTATTTCTATTAAAAACTCATGTTGTTGGGTTGATTTGAGAAATACGGTTCAATTTAGGGATTTAAGACTTTTTCCATTAAATAATGAATTGAAATTTGAAGTTCGGGTATTTTATTCCTCCTGCATCCATTTAATATCAGAGACCATCTTCGTTTCGTTCATCCAACGGTTGAATTTGTATTTTTGCAACATAAGGACACACCTAAAACACTTAAGATGACAACCCCTGGTTGCCTATCTATAGACAAAAGAGGGCCAACGTTGCTCTAGACTCAACGGATAATATGAAACACTCAGTTTAAATGATTTTACTCAAGTTTCTAAATTCATAAATTTAACCTTAATTCTCAAATCAAAAACTCTAATTAGCAACATCAAATTAAAAATGTTTCTTAAATAGAGATTTGCATCAATCTAATATATCAAAGGAGCAAAATATAATTACTTTATTAGATCACCGAAAATATGACAAGTATTTATCTCAAAGACAAAGTGAATTAATAAAACTTTTAAGTTCAACAAAAAAGATACGTATGCTTACTTTTTATTGGATAAGAGAATTCTACAGTTGTTTTAAATGTCACTTAATTTTTTCTATTTTGTGAAATAAATGTATAAGCCCAATGTGATTTTATAATATTAACAAATACACATACACACACAAATATCACATACCAAAAAATGGGTTGAACAAAGAAAGAGTACCTTTTATTTCTTGAGAAATTCTTAATTATGCCACATCATATATATATATATATATTATCAAATAAAATTATAAAATTGAATTTCAAATAATATATTTTTATTTATGTCATAATATTATAGTAAATCTCATATTTTATTATTTATTATAGTATTATCACATAAATAAAATATTACATGAAATTCATATTTTATTATTTACTATAATATTATCTTATACATAAAATATTAAATAAGATTTAATTATATAATTTAATTTAATAACGTGGTAGATGAAATATAGGTACAAGAATTTCTTCAGGTGGTAGCATCCTTTGCATCCAATCAGTTTATGCCATAAATGAAAGGGTCCCCTAGTTTTATTAAGTTAGTTGATTCATCTCCTTGTCCTAATAACACTCTTCTCCCACAGAAACCCTTTCCCGGCAGATATGTGGTGGTCTCCGCATTTAAAAGGCGACGATACAGTCTTCCATCACTCTCAGGACCACCTACGAATTGCGATGCTCTTCATTTTTCTCCAAATCTAATTCTTTATATACGTTTCAGACAATGGATTACAAACAAGATGAGAGGGACCATTTACAATTAGCATGGAGTGTGATGCATGTGTTGATGGAAATGGAGCGGTACTTTTCTCAAACACTTGGCACGCATGTTCTCGCTGTTACATCTCTAGGGGTGGCGCTGTTAGATTAGGGTTGGAAGGCCTATTAGATTAGTGTTACTCCTTCTCCGTCCTCCTCTTCAGTTCACTTTGACCAATTCCACTTTTATATTCTCAATCTCAACCTCTTCTTTTTTCCCATCCCTCACCTCCTTTTCTCCAACTACTTCATCCCTCTCCATTTCCAAATAATTTAGCAATAACTGCTCCACCAAGCATCAGAAACACAAAAATGAAGACCCGCAAATTATGGTAAACAAAATTTTGAATGTTAGACACTGTGATCCATTGAACTAAATTGACCGAGCTTCGTTAACTCCAAGTGTACTTAAAGTACTTGTAGACTCAATTATCTCCGAAAAAAAGCACGTGCAAGAGCATTATGCGTTATATATCACTATGCTGTCAGCAAATTTTCTCTGATTCAAAAACGGATCAACTTACAGAGGTCCCATGCCTTTGTGTCTTTTTATCTCTCATACATTATTTTCTGATAAATTAAAAAGAATCCATGCTCCACTGTGATTGTATCTGTTGAGTATAAATGTGATCGAATATTAAAAGAAAATAAATTAGATAAAAATTATATTAATAAATTGATCCATATAAGTAGTCCCATGAAGTATTTAAGTAAATAAATGATAAATGATGTCAAATTCATAGATATTTTTTAAAAAACTAATAAATAAAGATCTTTTTCTTTGTTTTAAGGCTTACAAACTCTAGCAGTAGCATATATTTGTTTAGAGTGAAGTAGGACTCAACGTGTGAGGTAAAATGTACTCTAGATTTATATTAAAAGGACACAATGAGATGAAGCTACGTACCCATAATGGGATGGCATGTGTGATAGTGGCTTCCAGATGGGTCCACAAAATCTTCTAATCATGAGAAGGGTAAATGGTGACACTATGCCATTCTTGAAAACTTTTCCCAGAGTATTATTATTATTGTTATCCCCTGGAGCCTCCTTTTGAAGCATAAGAGCAATGAGGCCAAGAGGAGACGATAGTATAATTACAAGACGCATGGTGGTTAATTATGTCCAAGCATAGTTTAAAACTAAAATAGAAAGAGGTGGGAACCTTGAGTCAAATCATCTGCGCATGTGTGGTTGTTAAGGAGGAAATATTGTAGTGGGATTAGGCGTGAGCATAATGGCATCTCAAATCACAAATCAATGATGGAACGTCCCGATCCTTAATGATGCTTCCTGGTTGGAGCAACCTTTGCTTTCCAAATTTGTGTTCAGCTCAGCTGGGCGTGAGAGTTAAAAGAAATTTTATATTGGACACAAATTGAATTGAAAAAAAAATATATATAAATAAAAATGACCCACAAATTTAATACTTCAAAATTTTTAAGTCAAGAGTTGGTGTAAATCTTAGTTATATAGTTCTTTTTAAAGTTAAATAAATAAAATTTAATGAGTTTTTTCAATATTTGAAAACTTTTTTAAATTCCAAAATATTGGATTAAGACGAACATGATAGATTTTCTCGATTACTAAAGTTCTTTTAGCCTCTAACGATTAATCCATATAACTTTCGTGAAAAATAAGTTATTTTTGCTTGTGTCATATTCATCTTTACCTTTTCTTTTAAATAGATTGGAGGGATTTTAATTGTCACGATTATAATTAATTATCACGACATGAATATGGCTTTATTTGATTATGAAGTAAAGTAAAACGATATCATCATTCTATTATTAGCAATGATGTTATCTTGATACAAATTATTGAACGGTTGCTCAATTACGTTATTAATGAATATACAAGTTCAAATATTTTCAATATATATACAATAATTGCTTTTACGGCTTACCACGATGTTTCTAAATGTAAAGGTACGGAATGAGTAAATAATGCATATGCATTATACTACCATACATTTTAACATCTTACCTACGTGAAATCTGTTTGACAAAATATTTAAGCAAAAAATGTATTAAACATAATACCTTTTCATTTACTATAAATAATATGAAAATTTTAAAATATCTCATATTCATATATTAAATAAGTTTTTTAAGCTCCCCTCAAATTAAGGTCATCTTATTTTATAGTTAGATTCATAGCCACAAGGAAACGTTAACTGAAGTGGCCGAATGACCCATGCTCAGCCCGTTATCCAAAAAAAAAAAAGAAACTAGTGGCTGAACCTTACCCAATACGATGTGTCGAAATTCGACTAGTAATTAAAAAATAAAGTTCGACAAAACAAATAATTGTTATTGGGCCTTATCAGAAAATAAACGCTGCCAATAGATGACCCAAAAAGGAAAAGAGGCCTAGGTGGCCCAATACTTACTTCATTGTCCCTCCATTTCCCCCAAAAAAATATCTCATATTTGTATATTTAATAATTTTTTTAAGTGATCCAAAAATCAAGGTCCTCTTATTTTATAGTTGGATTGATAGCCACAAAGAAATGTTAATTGAAGTGGCCGCATGGCCCAAGCTGAATCTGTTACAAAAAAAAAATAATGACTGAACCTTACCCAATATGTATAAAAATTCGACAAAGCATATAAATGTTATTGGGCCTTGTCAGAAAATAAACTCTGCCAATAACATGACCCAAAAAGGAAAAGAGGCCTAAGTGGCCCAATACTCAATTTATTGTCCCTTCATTTCCCCCAAAAAAAATAGCCTTGCGGTTGTCGGTGGATTTTTTTTTGGCGGCAATTTATTATTTGTGTTCTGCAACGCAATTAAAATACCGAAGATGCCATTTCAAGCAAGCTTGTTGAGTTCAAAAAAAGTAAATGCCATTTCAACGATTCAAAACTTTAACGACGTAAAGAGAGTTTTAAAAGGGCATCAAAATATTATTTTTCCAAACATTGATTTTATTGGATATTTCAAATTTCACAAAATGTTTTGATAAATTCATCCCTTTTTGTTACATTACCAAGTGACAAAATTTGGATATCGAGGCGTATAAAAATATTTACGGCACTCGCTGAATTTCGTTTCACAGGAAACTTCCAGATCCGAGGCATAGTAGCGTTTTGTAATATTTATTTATTTTCTAGGAAATTATTTTTCTCTCCCGCACTCGCAGATCTTAGTATAATAAGAAGCTTTGGGAGGTTCCTTCCTGATTCATATTTTTCAAAATGACGATCTTCCCCTCCCCTCAATGTTGAAAATGTAATCGTTATGTCCGTCATGTGTTACAAGGGGGAACAACAAGAAAGACATTGCTCGAAGACTCTTATTTTCTACGTTATACTCAGATCAGATCCAACTCGAAGCACTAACGTGGCACTATTAGATAAGTAGAGCGGCGTAACCGTAACGGGAGAGCTTCGATCTAGCCGCCATTGCTCTGTCTTTCTTGTTCTTCCCCCTTGTAACACACGACGGACATAACGACCATTTAAAGGAGCACCTCTTCTCTTTAGATCTACAGCCCTCCCCTCTCAATCTCTAGCGCCATGGCGTTTTGGAGATCTCTCGCCTTCCGTACTCTGACGTTCGCTGCGGCTCTTCTGCCTCTCCTCCGTGGTGCTCACTGTTTCTATCTCCCTGGCGTCGCGCCGCAGGATTTTCGAAATGTCAGCTCCATTTCTCTCTCACATATTCATTTGTTCTTGGACGCCTATAAACTTCTTGATCTGTGTTCAAATTTAGGATCTGTGCTAGATATAACAGATACTAGGTTTTTTCCCCTTATTGTGAGAATGAAAAAGGGGGCGTGGGAAGTGTATAGAATGTTGGAAATTCATTTCTTTTAGATCGCCTTATTGAAGAACGTCCACTGTGTATCTTCGAGTTTGGTGTTGTCCTTGTTTTTTTTTTGGCATGTATTTATGCTTCCTGGGATTCCGAGGATTGTAAGAATTGAAATTCTATTTTCCAATATTTGTCCTTCACTTTCTTGTTAGCAATTTAGCCAACATTGCACTAAAATTGCTATCTGAACATATTGTTTCGATGCCAATGTTTGATTGTTGAGGGTCTTTTGGATCATATATTATTGTTGCCGTTCTTTTTTGAAATTGGAAAGAGATTTTGGATTTTGCTGAGGAGTCATGTGGGGTTTGGAGCTTTAGATATAAAATTTCTATAGAAATAGCCAGCTGTCCCTCAAAGATGATGGATGTCAGGAATGGCAAGTGAGGGTGTATGGTTTTTCATATTACACGCATGGGCCTGGTTGAACTATCCCTTAACATCACTCTGCAATCTTCATAACAACTGATGGAGTGTGTAAAGCGGATAAAATCTATCTTGTTTTCATTGGAACCCCTCTTAAAGTTGGCTTTCATTTTGTTGGCTGTGTGCGCAGGATTTTTCTATAGTAAACAAGTAAAGGTTTTAGTTTGTTGAATGCGATATGTGTCATTTTGTCATGTGCACCTGTTATGCTAAAATTGAATGAATATCTCGAATAAATCCATAGATCTATGTCCTAACAGACTATTTTTATATTTCTTTGGTGCAGGGAGATACATTGCAAGTGAAAGTAAACAAATTAACATCAACAAAGACTCAGCTTCCTTACTCATATTATTCACTTCCTTATTGTAAGCCAGTAAAAATAGTGGATAGCGCAGAAAATCTTGGTGAAGTGCTTCGTGGTGACCGCATTGAAAATTCTCTCTATGTGGTTAGTTTTATTTTACACGTTATATCTGGCCTGTTGATTTTTTTAATGGTTTGCAGCTGATTCTAAGTTTGAGACATTTTTCAGTTCAAAATGCGTGAGCCACAAATGTGCAATGTTGTGTGTAAGCTTAAACTTGATGCCAAAACTGCAAAGGCGTTTAAAGAGAAGATTGATGATGAGTATCGGGTGAACATGTATGCATGCCAGTAACTGATCTATATTTTTCTGCCAGTGTTCCATCACAATTTTGATATGTCCTTTTATATGCAGGATCCTAGATAACCTTCCTCTTGTTGTTGCTCTAAAGCGGATGGATCAGGATTCTACTGTTTATCAGCATGGTTTCCATGTTGGGCTCAAAGGGCAATATAGCGGGGTATACTCATTATTTTCTAGCATGTGTCCTGTTGTTGTGAATGTCGTTTATTTCCTTGTGCTAACTTTGTCTAGATGCTCAGAGCAAAGAGGAGAAGTACTTTATCCACAACCACTTGTCGTTTACTGTCAAGTATCATAGAGATGTGCAAACTGAATTGGCCAGAATTGTGGGTTTTGAGGTTAAGCCATTCAGGTCACTGATTTTGAGCCCGCCTCTTCTACATATTCATTCCTATTGATGACTGATTCATCTATTATTGATTTTCTTAATCTGAGTGTTATTGTGCAGTGTTAAACATGAATATGAAGGGAAATGGCACAAGACCCGATTGACAACATGTGATCCTCATACTAAACGCACAGTTGTTAACGCCAACACTCCTCAAGAGGTTGAAGAGAACGAGGAGATATTTTTCACATATGATGTTGAATTCCAGGTGAGGTTATGGAGGTGATATAATAGTATATATATACACTTTCTTAGCTTGTCGTGAATGTTTCTTAGCCTGCATGATCCAAGGACTAGATCTATGTATTGGTAAGTGGAAAGGAAAGGAAAATAAAAAAAGAATTACATAATATCTATTATGATTATATAATTATTATTTATTTTATTTTATAAGTATTTTAAAATAAAGATAAAAAGATTACTTTTATTTTTAAAATTATTTTTTATTTTTATTTTTATTTCTAACTTTGGCAGGAAGCCCGAGTGATGAAGCAGTCAGGAACTTCAATTTTGTGTATTCATGGAGAGATAAATCGCTGTCTTAGCAACTTCTATTGAGACATGAGGGACAGAGATGTACGATAATGAAAATGGATATTGGAATGAAAATGAACGAATGTTTTTCTGATCCGAAAACAAACACAAGTAATTTGGTAGGGTTACATTGATTCTAATGTCTTAATAAGATTGTAATATTTGATATGCTGGAATTTAATACCACAGATTGCTGTCTAAAATATGAAGTCTAACTTGATATTTTATATTTAAGATTATATTATTTTGGGTGATATTATGTATTCTAAAAAATTATAAGGATCTCAAATAAATTTTCTTTTAACTTTATATCAAATTTATGCATGTTGAATATTTTGATTTTGTGTAAATTATACAAATATTTTTATTACATGAAAATTACATAAACTTTCATTTATTTTTAAAATATATACACATTTCTTTTAAAATGTCAAGATACACTTTAATCTAATTTTATTTTATTTTTGCTAAAACAACATTCATTAATCTAAATACATTTTTTGTAAATTTTTATGCAAATAAAATTTACTCTTTTTTATTTGTTCATATGTATTTTATTTTTGTTTATGTATATTTGGATATTGTACATATATGTATAATTAGTTAATAGAAATTATTTTAGTCAAGAGTTTTAAAATTAAATTACAGTGTATATTTTGAAAATAAATAAAAAACTTATACAACTTTGGCAAAATATAAGGAAGGTCTGCATAATTTATTATTTTTATTTTTTATAAAGTAAATTATATGAATCTTCTTTTAATTTTAGTAAAATTATATAAGCCTCTCATCTATTTTTAAAATATACGCTTTAGTTTGATTTTATTTTTTTAACTAAAATACTATCTATTAACCTTAATAATAAAATATGTGTTATATCTAAATATGTATAAATAAAAATAATAAATAATAAATTTTGTTTTTAAATATGCACAAATAAAAATAAAAAAGTATATTTTATTTTTTATTAAATTTAAAAAATATATTTAAATTAACAGAGAATATTTTAATCAAAAGTTTAAATTTGAACTTAAGTATTGTACAATTTTTTATTTAAAAAATTGTATATATTTTAAAAATAAAAAATATCAAAAGTTCATATAATTACTCTTCTATGTATCATGACATTCAAGATATTATAAAATGTACTATAATAATATACCAAATGTCAATAAAATTTGTGAAATTCTATCCAAATAAAAAAGTAGAAGTAATAGATATATAAATATATAATATCTAGCGTAAATCCTTTCAAGTTCACCATTCTTTGGAGTGATGCAGTTCACTTCAGAGGAAAAGAATGGGGGCTCTCCCTCTCTCTTATGACTTTAAACTTCAAGATCGTTTGAACATTATTCATATAGTGTCTAGCTATACTTTGGTAATTTTTATTGTTGCTAAACCCATATGGTATGATTCAACAACCACAAAATAGAATTATTTAGTCCTAGTTATTATTATGGGAATTTAAATTGTTCATAATGAGTTGATATCTTATCCCATCTAATAATCTAACTCTTTCAAAGGAATTAATTAATTATTAATAATTTTTAAATTTTAAATCTGAAAATTAAATTGTCAATTTTAATTATGAAAGTAAAAAAAAAAACTAATCACAACTTTTTAGCACTCATTCTCTTTCGTAAAAGGAGAGAAAAAATGTACGACAACTTTTCTTATAAGGGTAAAGAAAAATACGGAGTTAAATATTTTTTTTTTCTTTTGCTTATAGTGTTTTTGCGGTAAATAAGATTGGAATTCCTTTGATTATCATAGTTCAAATTGCATGAAACATAAAATTTTGTAATATAAATAAGCACACAAACTTTTCTTCAATTATCAACAACACTGAGAATACTTGCGACAACAAATTTTTACCCAAGAGTTGGTGTTAGGATAATCCACATTCAAGCAGATTTAAATTCCAAGGAGGCTTATATTTTGGAAGTAAACGATCTAAATGATCCATTTTTGACCATGTCAAACAAATAAAATAAATAAAGTACACACAAAGTAACTTGAACAACACTTCACTGGAATATCAATTGGTGCCGGCGTACAATTTGACCGCGGAGCTTGTTGGAATGTTTTTAGATTTTTTTTTTAATCTTGAACAAAATGTGATCTTGTAGCGCAAATCATGACCAAAATGAAAAATTGAATAATGTCGACCTCACTAACAACCTTAATTAAGTTACTAAATGTTAGAGATTATATAAGAGACCTTTGATCACTTTTATGGTACTAAAAATTAGTTATGATTTATTTTCTTAATGCTGTTTTGAGCAATAGTCATTAGTTTCAACAACTACTTAGCTTCTGACACGGAACTATGGGATTGATATTTAATATGTCCTCCATTACTCTCCGTATTCATCAATGGTAGGTTTTATCTTATTTTTTTAATAAATAATTATTATTTTATTATATATATATATATATATATATATATATGAAAGTCATTTTCACTTATTTTATTCTCTTGTTATGAAAGTCATAACAGCAACTCTCCTCTCTCTCTCTCTCTCTCCCTGTGACCAAGTAGTCTATTGTTATCGTTTTATAATAAATTTAATGGACCTGTTCATTTGTTTTCTACGTAATTTTCTTTTACTTTTTTTTAATCTATCATTTATGCCAAATCTAGGTTTTTAATTCTTTTTGTTATGTCATGTTAACAAATTCAAAAGATTTTATGTTCCTCTTTAGGTGGAGTTTTTAGTGTGCCATTATTTCTATAAAAAAACTCTCATGTTGTTGGCTTGATTTGAGAAACATGGTTCAATTTAGGGATTTAAGACTTTTTCCATTAAATAATGAATTGAAATTTGAAGTTCGGGTATTTTATTCCTCCTGCATCCATTTAATATCAGAGACCATCTTCGTTTCGTTCATCCAACCCTTGAATTTGTATTTTTGCAACATAAGAACACACATAAAACACTTAATATAACAACTACTGGTTACCTATTTATAGACAAATGTGGGCTAACGGATTATATGAAACACTCAGTTTAAATGATTTTATTCAGATTTCTAAATTTATAAATTTAACATTAATTCTCAAATTAAAAATGTTTATTTAATAGAGATTTGCATCAATCTAATATATCAAAGAAGCAAAATATAATTACTTTATTACATCACCGAAAATATGACAAGTATTCATCTCAAAGACAAAGTGAATTAGTAAAACCTTTAATTACTTTTAAGTTCAACAAAAAAGATACGTATGTTTACTTTTTATTGGATAAGAGAATTCTACAATTGTTGTAAATGTCACTTAATTTTTTAATTTTGTGAAACAAATATATAAGCTCAATGTGATTTTATAATATTAACAAATACACACACACACACAAATATCACATACCAAAAAATGGGTTGGACAAAGAAAGAGTACCTTTTATTTCTTGAGAAATTCTTAATTATGCCACATCATATATATATATTATCGAATAAAATAGAATCAAATTATAAAATTAAAATTAAAATAATATTTTTATTAATGCCATAATATTATAGTAGATCTCATATTTTATTATTTATTATAATATTATCAGATACATAAAATATTAAATAAGATTTAATTATATAATTTAATTTAATTTTCTTATATAATGCCTAAATTACGTGGTAGATGAAATATAGGTACAAGAATTTCTTCAGGTGGTAGCATCCTTTGCATCCAATCAGTTTATGCCATAAATGAAAGGGTCTCCTAGTTTTATTAAGTTAGTTGATTCATCTCCTTGTCCTAATAACACTTTTCTCCCACAGAAACCCTTTCCCGGCAGATATGTGGTGGTCTCCGCATTTAAAAGGTGACGAAGATACAGTCTTCCATCACTCTCAGGACCACCTACGAATTGCGATGTTCTTCATTTTTCTCCAAATATAATTCTTTATATACGTTTCAGACAATGGATTCCAAACAAGATGAGAGGGACCATTTACAATTAGAATGGAGCGTGATGCATGTGTTGATGGAAATGGAACGGTACTTTTCTCAAACACTTGGCACGCATGTTCTCGCTGTTACATCTCTAGGGGTGGCACTGTCAAATTAGGGTTGGAAGGCTTATTAGTGTTACTCTTTCTCTGTCCTCCTCTTCAATTCACTTTGACCAATTCCACTTTTATATTCTCTCTCTCGACCTTTTCTTTTTCCCATCCCTCACCTCCTTTTCTCCAACTACTTCGTCCCTCTGCATTTCCAAATAATTTAGCAATAACTGCTCCCCCAAGCATCAGAAAAACAAAAATGAAGACCCGCAAATTACGGTAAACAAAATTTTGAATGTTAGACATTGTGATCCTTTGAACTAAATTGACCGAGCTTCGTTAACTCCAAGTGTACTTAAAGTACTTGTAGACTCAATTATCTCGGAAAGAAAAAGCACGTGCAAGAGCATTATGCGTTATATCACTATGCTGTCAGCAAATTTTCTCTGATTAAAAAACGGATCAACTTACAGAAGTCCCATCCCTTTTGTTCTGTTTGGATGGAGGAGGAGAAAAGCATAGGGGAGAGAAAATTGGGGAGAAAACGGGAGAAGTGAAAAGTGGAGAGAAATGTATTCTCTCTTCTTTGTTTGGATGCGGCGAGAGAAAATATAAGGGGAGGAGAAGTAGTTAATTTTTTTTGAACAATTTTGCCCTTCTTGCACGCCGTCGATACATGTACCATTATGCTCAAAAAATAATTATTTTATCTTAGTATAGGATATATTTATTAACACAAAAATCTATTTATCATTTGATACAAGATTATATGTATGCGAAAAACGAAAAAGCTTCCTTCATTTAAAAGAAAATTGTGTTGAGAACGAAAATAGAGAAAAAAAAATCGCTGAAAATCGAAAAAAGTATAAAAAAAAAAAAAGTCCGTCTGACTGAAATTCAGTCGGACTCTCGACGTCCGACTGAAATTCAGTCGGACCATCAAGTGTCTGACTAAATTTTTTTTTTTTTTTTCTGTTTTTCATATTTTTTTATTTTCAGCAATTTTTTTTTTCTATTTTTGAAGGAAGCTTTTTCATCTTTATGTTGACATGTTGCTGTTTTGGAAAATTTTTTTTTGTATTTTTCATTCTTTACTCAATTTTTTTTTTCTTGGAACATTTATTTTTTTCGAAGAGAAAGACACGAGGAAAAAAATTTATGTTTAGGGGCAATTTGAGAAATAAACAATACACATCACGCTGCAACTTCTTTTCTCTCCAAAATCTCCCCACATCCGAAGAGAAAAAAAACACGTGAGACCCACAGTCATTTTCTCTCTAGTTTTCTTCTCTCTATTTTCTCATAAATTAAAAAGAATCCATGCTCCCACTGTGGTTGTATCTTTTGAGCATAAATGTGAGTGAATATTACAAGAAAATAAATTAGATAAAAATTATATTAATAAATTGATCCATATAAGTAGTCCCTTGAAGTATTTAAGTAAATAAATAATGTCAAATTCTTAAATATTTTTCAAAAATCTAGTAAATAAAGATATTTTTCGTTGTTTTAAGGCTTACAAACTCCAGCAGCATCATATATTTGTTTAGAGCGAAGTAGGACTAAACGTGTGAGGTATAATGTACTCTAGATTTATATTAACTAAGTACCCATAATGGGATGGCATGTGTGATAGTGGCTTCCAGATGGGTCCACAAAATCTTCTAATCATCAGAAGGGTAAATGGCGACACTATGCCATTCTTGAAAACTTTTCCCAGATTATTATTATTATTATTATTATTATTATTATTATTATTATTATTATTATTATCCCCTAGGGCCTCCTTTTGAAGCATAAGAGCAACGAGGCCAAGAGGAGACGATAATATAATTACAAGACGCATGGTGGTTAATTATGTCCAAGCATAGTTTAAAACTAAAATAGAAAGAGGTGGGAACCTTGAGTCAAATCATCTGCGCATGTGTGGTTGTTAAGGAGGAAATACTGTAATGCGATTAGGCGTGGGCATAATGGCATCTTAAATCACAAATCAATGATGGAACGTCCCGATCCTTAATGATGCTTCCTGCTTGGAGCAACCTTTGCTTTCCAAATTTGTGTTCAGCTCAGCTGGGCGTGAGAGTTGAAAGAAATTTTATATTGGACACAAATTGAATTGAAAAAAAGAGAAATATAAATAAAAATGACCCACAAATTTAATACTTCAAAATTTTTAAGTCAAGACTTGGTGTAAATCTTAGTTATATAGTTCTTTTTAAAGTTAAATAAACAAAATTTAATGAGTTTTTTCAATATTTGAAAACTTTTTCAAATTCCAAAATATTGGACTAAGATGAACATGATAGATTTTCTCGATTCCTAAAGTTCTTTTAGCCTCCAACGATTAATCCATATAACTTTCGTGAAAAATAAGTTATTTTTGCTTGTGTCATATTCATCTTTACCTTTTCTTTTAAATAGATTGGAGGGATTTTAATTGTCACGATTATAATTAATTATCACGACATGAATGGCTTTATTTGATTATGAAGTAAAGTAAAACGATATCATCATTCTATTATTAGCAATGATGTTATCTTGATACAAATTATTGAACGGTTGCTCAATTACGTTATTAATGAATATACAAGTTCAAATATTATCACTATATCTACAATAATTGCTTTTACGGCTTACCACGATGTTTCTAAATGTAAAGGTACGGAATGAGTAAATAATGCATATGCATTATACTACCATACATTTTAACATCTTACCTACGTGAAATCTGTTTGACAAAATATTTAAGCAAGAAATGTATTAAACATAATACCTTTTTATTTACTATAAATAATTTTAAAATTTTAAAATATCTCATATTCATATATTAAATAAGTTTTTTAAGCTCCCCACAAATTAAGGTCCTCTTATTTTATAGTTGGATTCATAGCCACAAGGAAACGTTAACTGAAGTGGCCGAATGGCCCATGCTCAGCCCGTTATCAAAAAAAAAAAAAAGAAACCAGTGGCTGAACCTTACCCAATACGATGTGTCGAAATTCGACTAGTAATTAAAAAATAAAGTTCGACAAAATAAATAACTGTTATTGGGCCTTGTAAAAAAAAAACGCTGCCAATAAGATGACCCAAAAAGGAAAAGAGGCCTAAGTGGCCCAATACTTACTTTATTGTCCCTTCATTTCCCCCAAAAAAATATCTCATATTTATATATTTAATAAGTTTTTTAAGCGATCCAAAAATCAAGGTCCACTTATTTTATAATTGGATTGATAGCCACAGAGAAATGTTAATTGAAGTGGCCGCATGGCCCAAGCTGAACCTGTTACAAAAAAAAAAAATTAATGACTAAACCTTACCTAATACGACGTGTAGAAATTCGACAAAGCATATAAATGTTATTGGGCCTTGTCAGAAAATAAACTCTGCCAATAACATGACCCAAAAAGGAAAAGAGGCCTAAGTGGCCCAATACTCACTTTATTGTCCCTTCATTTCCCCCAAAAAAAAATAGCCTTGCGGTTGTCGGTGGATTTTTTTTTGGCGGCAATTTATTATTTGTGTTCTGCAACGCAATGAAAACACCGAAGATGCCATTTCAAGCAAGCTTGTTGAGTTCAAAAAAAGTAAATGCCATTTCAACGATTCAAAACTTTAACGACGTAAAGAGAATTTTAAAAGGGCATCAAAATATTATTTTTCCAAACATTGATTTTATTGGATATTTCAAATTTCACAAAATGTTTTGATAAATTCATCCCTATTTGTTACATTACCAAGTGACAAAATTTGGATATCGAGGCGTATAAAAATATTTACGGCACTCGCTGAATTTCATTTCACAGGAAACTTCCAGATCCGAGGCATAGTAGCGTTTTGTAATATTTATTTATTTTCTAGGAAATTATTTTTCTCTCCCGCACTCGCAGATCTGAGTATGACGTAGAAAATAAGAAGCTTTGGGAGGTTCCTTCCTGATTCATATTTTTCAAAATGACGATCTTGCCCTCCCCTCAATGTTGAAAATGTAATCGTTTTGGGTCAGATCCAACTCGAAGCGCTAACGTGGCACTATTACATAAGCAGAGCGGGGTAACCGTACCCAACTCGTAACAGGAGAGTCTTCTATTTAGCCGCCATTGCTCTGTCTTTCTTGTTCTTCCCCCTTATAACACACGACGGACATAACGACCATTTAAAGGAGCACCTCTTCTCTTTAGATCTACATCCCTCCCCTCTCGATCTCTAGCGCCATGGCGTTTTGGAGATCTCTCGCCTTCCGTACTCTGACGTTCTCTGCAACTCTTCTGCTTCTCCTCCGTGGTGCTCACTGTTTCTATCTCCCTGGCGTCGCGCCGCAGGATTTTCAAAAGGTCAGCTCCATTTCTCTCTCACATATTCATTTGTTCTTGGACGCCTATAAACTTCTTGATCTGTGTTCAAATCTAGGATCTGTGCTAGATATAACAGATACTAGGTTTTTTCCCCTTATTGTGAGAATGAAAAAGGGGGCGTGGGAAGTGTATAGAATGTTGGAAATTCAATTCTTTTAGATCGCCTTATTGAAGAACGTCCACTGTGTATCTTCGAGTTTGGTGTTGTCTTTTTTTTTTTTTTGCGTGTATTTATGCTTCCTGGGATTCCAAGGATTGTAAGAATTGAAATTCTATTTTCCAATATTTGTCCTTCACTTTCTTGTTAGCAATTTAGCCAACATTGCACTATAATTGCTATCTGAACATATTGTTTCGATGCCAATGTTTGATTGTTGAGGGTCTTTTGGATCATATATTATTGTTGCCGTTCTTTTTTGAAATTGGAAAGAGATTTTGGATTTTGCTGAGGAGTCATGTGGGGTTTGGAGCTTTAGATATAAAATTTCTATAGAAATAGCCAGCTGTCCCTCAAAGATGATGGATGCCAGGAATGGCAAGTGAGGGTGTATGGTTTTTCATATTACACGCGTGGGCCTGGTTGAACTATCCCTTAACATCACTCTGCAATCTTCATAACAACTGATGGAGTGTATAAAGCGGATAAAATCTATCTTGTTTTCATTGGAACCCCTCTTAAAGTTGGCTTTCATTTTGTTGGCTGTGTGCGCAGGATTTTTGTATAGTAAACAAGTAAAGGTTTTAGTTTGTTGAATGCGATATGTGTCATTTTGTCATGTGCACCTGTTATGCTCAAATTGAATGAATATCTGGGATAAATCCATAGATCTATGTCCTAACAGACTATTTTTATATTTTTTTGGTGCAGGGAGATACATTGCAAGTGAAAGTAAACAAATTAACATCAACAAAGACTCAGCTGCCTTACTCATATTATTCACTTCCTTATTGTAAGCCAGAAAAAATAGTGGATAGCGCAGAAAATCTCGGTGAAGTGCTTCGTGGTGACCGCATTGAAAATTCTCTCTATGTGGTTAGTTTTATTTTACACGTTATATCTGGCCTGTTGATTTTTTTAATGGTTTGCAGCTGATTCTAAGTTTGAGACATTTTTCAGTTCAAAATGCGTGAGCCACAAATGTGCAATGTTGTGTGTAAGCTTAAACTTGATGCCAAAACTGCAAAGGCGTTTAAAGAGAAGATTGATGATGAGTATCGGGTGAACATGTATGCATGCCAGTAACTGATCTATATTTTTCTGCCAGTGTTCCATCACAATTTTGATATGTCCTTTTATATGCAGGATCCTAGATAACCTTCCTCTTGTTGTTGCTCTAAAGCGGATGGATCAGGATTCTACTGTTTATCAGCTTGGTTTCCATGTTGGGCTCAAAGGGCAATATAGCGGGGTATACTCATTATTTTCTAGCATGTGTCTGTTGTTGTGAATGTCGTTTATTTCCTTGTGCTAACTTTGTCTAGATGCTCAGAGCAAAGAGGAGAAGTACTTTATCCACAACCACTTGTCGTTTACTGTCAAGTATCATAGAGATGTGCAAACTGAATTGGCCAGAATTGTGGGTTTTGAGGTTAAGCCATTCAGGTCACTGATTTTGAGCCCGCCTCTTCTACATATTCATTCCTATTGATGACTGATTCATCTATTATTGATTTTCTTAATCTGAGTGTTATTGTGCAGTGTTAAACATGAATATGAAGGGAAATGGGATGACAAGACCCGATTGACAACATGTGATCCTCATACTAAACGCACAGTTGTTAACTCCAACACTCCTCAAGAGGTTGAAGAGAACAAGGAGATAATATTCACATATGATGTTGAATTCCAGGTGAGGTTATGGAGGTGATATAATAGTATATATATACACTTTCTTAGCTTGTCGTGAATGTTTATTAGCCTGCATGAGCCAAGGACTAGATCTATGTATTGATTGGGCAAGGAAGTTTAGATAACGAGCCAAATTTCCCGTAGCCATAGCTATTCTAAATGGGCATTCTGATCTCTCGTATTAGTGGGCTATTTATTAATTTTGTCTAAACTTCCCATTTTTTCTTATATAAAACTGAGTCTTGTTGACATTATTACTATTGATTTGAAAGATAATTGTGGGGTCTTATTCGTAAGAGCTGCTTTAACCTTCTGCTGCAGGAGAGTGATGTAAAGTGGGCTTCAAGATGGGATGCCTATTTGCTGATGAGTGATGACCAAATTCACTGGTTCTCAATTGTAAATTCATTGATGATTGTTCTCTTTCTCTCGGGCATGGTGGCAATGATAATGCTGCGCACACTTTACCGTGACATTTCAAAGTACAATGAGCTTGAGACGCAAGAAGAAGCCCAAGAAGAGACTGGTTGGAAGCTTGTCCATGGGGATGTCTTTAGGCCGCCGAACAACCCGGACTTGCTGTGTGTTTATGTTGGAACCGGTGTTCAGTTTTTGGGAATGATACTAGTAACCATGATGTTTGCCGTACTCGGGTTCCTTTCTCCATCAAACCGAGGTGGGCTAATGACAGCCATGCTCTTGCTTTGGGTCTTCATGGGACTTTTTGCTGGGTACTCCTCAGCTCGCTTATACAAAATGTTTAAAGGATCGGAGTGGAAGAAAATTGCCTTCAGGACTGCAGTCATGTTTCCTGCAATTGTCTCTTCCATTTTCTTTGTACTAAATGCTCTCATATGGGGCCAAAAATCATCTGGAGCTGTGCCTTTTGGTACTATGTTTGCTCTGATCTTCTTATGGTTTGGGATCTCGGTTCCACTTGTTTTTGTTGGTGGCTATGTTGGATTCAAGAAGCCTGCGATTGAGAATCCCGTGAAGACTAACAAAATCCCGAGGCAGATCCCTGAGCAGGCCTGGTACATGAACCCGGTCTTCTCAGTTCTGATTGGGGGAATACTCCCATTTGGAGCCGTTTTCATTGAGCTCTTCTTCATCCTCACCTCAATTTGGTTGAATCAGTTTTACTACATCTTCGGTTTCCTCTTTTTGGTCTTCGCAATCCTGATCGTCACTTGTGCAGAGATAACCATTGTGCTTTGCTACTTCCAGTTGTGCAGTGAGGATTACTTGTGGTGGTGGCGTTCATACCTG
Organism: Erythrophleum fordii; assembly: GCA_032878935.1. Taxonomy (NCBI): domain Eukaryota; kingdom Viridiplantae; phylum Streptophyta; class Magnoliopsida; order Fabales; family Fabaceae; genus Erythrophleum; species Erythrophleum fordii. Next base: position 11,266,702 of record JAVQMF010000058.1, read on the forward strand.
ACATCTGGCTCTTCTGCACTTTACCTATTCCTTTATGCGACATTCTACTTCTTCACCAAGCTTGAAATCACAAAGATGGTATCTGGGATCTTATACTTCGGGTACATGCTCATAGCTTCTTATGCATTTTTTGTGCTGACCGGTACCATCGGATTCTATGCATGCTTCTGGTTCACAAGGCTCATATACTCGTCGGTGAAAATTGATTAATGTTATAGTAATTAGTTCGGATTGATCTACTATACTTCTTGAAGGATCAAGAAAGTTTGTGTAAGGTTTTTTGAAATTCAGGTACTATCATGTTCAAATGTAACCTATTCAATACAATTTTGAATTGCGAAGACGCCATGATTCTTTTGTTTCAGTCCCTTTTACTTGCCTGAAAATTTTCAAAGTAGGATCCTTGGGTACAGATTGTTGGGTAACCTGCAATATATTATCGGCTGTATTCTGGGTTGTTCTCGGAGAATCTTAAAAGACAGTACCATGGCACAAGTTGATGTTCTGCAGAGGACACTTCATTAGGGACAACCAGTCATTACACTTATGATCTGGATAACTTGTGTCTAGTTTCGACAATCATAAGCTCATGACGGATGATAACCTCAACTCTTTGAAGAGTGTGATGGCTGCATAGAGCACGCACGGCTCAAAGGCCTTCTCGCGACGTTGTATTGCAATTACACTCACAAATAAGGATGGAAAATGTGGAATAGGATATTAGAATGGAATCTTTCTAACCTAGGTATTAAAACGTAAACAAAGTTACGATGATTATTCTCTATATATTAAGAAAGAGCGAAAGAAAAAGAGATCAAAACACTACGTTTAATCACACCTGAAAACATTTGAACACGGTCGAATTCATAATACTGACTGCCAAAAGAAAAAAGAAATCTTATTACGGATAAAAGACTCGGAATTTATGGCTTGGTGTGTGGAGAACAAACTAGGCTGTCGTTCTTTGTCCCTCGGAGTTCTTTTTTGTTTTTTGTTTAAAAAGGACATGGAGAAAAGATGAGAGAGTCGTTCACACTAGAATAACACAAGGATCGCAAGGCAGTGGAACTATTTGCGGGGTCGAGTCTCCTCGGGCTCTGCAACTCCAACAGTAACCTTAGCAACATCCTTGGCAGTGGCTTCGGGCTTCTTCTTGACGTATAAGACGAAATATCCAATGGTGGCTGTCAGAAATAAACCTGTTACAGTCATGGTGGTGAAACTGAAGGGAAGGGCTCGCCTCTGGTGAAGAACTTCTCCAGGATGGTGGCCAGGGGGTCTCTTCGAGGCTTCCACTCCTGCTGCTTTCACTTCCTCTGCACTCATCTTGTGTGTGTCTGCTTTTCTCCTCCATTCTTCTTCCCCCGCCATGTCTCTCTTTCCTCCTCTTCTCTCTATTCATTTCTTTTCACTTCGCTTCCAAACAAGAAAAGGAGGAACACATTGTTTGCCACGTCTGAGAGCAGGGTGATGTCTTCCTAGCACGTAGCAGCTAGGTGTCTCCAAGCATGTCTGAGAGCAGGATTTGCTTCAGTGATATTGAATGGTTAATTTTTAGTGATTATCAGTTACAATTTGGAAAAAAAAAATTTGTGTAACTTTTTATATTTTTGTTATTAAAATTTTTAATTAAATTATAATAAAAAAATATAATTTTTATTAATAATATAATAAGTATATGAATCTTGTAAATATATCTTTTTGTAATTTAATATTATATAATTAAGTTTTTTAAAAAAATTTACACACGTTATAATTTTATTAGAAAATTTTAATGATAGAAATGATTAAAATTGTGATTTAGTTGTTTAATTTTATTTATAGTTTCAAAATAATTATTTAAATTTAAAATATGTTAAAATAATTTCTTAAAATTTCAAATAATCTTATAACAACAATCCTTTTAAATAAAATTCGTATTAATCGTCCATCAATTTTACTACTAATGTGACAACTATGCCTTTTTTTTTTTTTTTTCTGGAAAGCGATAACTCAGCACCTACTCACTCAGCATGTACTCCCAAAGGAAAAAAAAAAAAAAAACTGGAATGAAATTGTAAATAGATTGTAAATATGTTCAAACTAATAGTTAGTTTAAATACAAATTGTAAGTTGTAAATAGATCGAATAATAATAAATTAAAATAACACAATCATGACTAAGCACAATGTGCAAACTACTAAATATGAATCTTTCATCAAAGCAACAGTGTCATTCGGGTGCAAAGAGGAGAGAATAAAGAGATCATCAAGTATATAGAAAGGTAGATTCATTAATAAAATTAATTTTCAACTTTATACCAGAGATCAATACGAAATTTGAACTTTATACCCAATAATCAGAGATGACTGCAGAAGGGCAATTTCATATGCTTATATGAGAAGACGTTAAATTGTGGAATTTCGACGTTACAGTTGATAGAGTTTATGGGCAAGACGTTAAATTGCGATAATCAACTGGGAAGTGAAGAATGCTGAAATTGGTGAGAGCATGCTCCGGAGGATGACACTACAATGTTGCAAACAAGGGGTAGTGTTTGAAGCTTTATTCTGTGAGAATGGAATTAGAGAGGAAGTCAAAAGTTTCTGTGCAAATGGAATTTGTAGAGATGTCGAACAGAGGAAATGCGGGGAACATGAGCATGCTATGCATTTTGTTTCATTGTAGAATAATAAATTGGCAGAGTGAAGTTATGGATTTTAGGCTAGCTTAAAATTATTAAAATAATCATAATTCCATGTAAGATGCCAAGTGTTCATATTTAATCTAATGTCACAAATTTTGTTAATGAGTTAACGGATATATTACTCGCAAAGAGTTGATGGTCAAAATCAAAAAATTTTGGGGGGTTAATTTTAAATTGTAAAAGTCATGAGGATTTATATATAACTAACTAAAAGCTTAAGAAGTTTATGTGTATTTTAGCCAATTATATATATATATATATATAATTGCTACATCAACATTAAAATTAATGAATGTTAATATCTTAACAGATAATATTGAAAAGGGCTTTTTATAAGATAATTAAAAAATTTAAAAGATCATTTTAAAATACTTTAAACTTAAAAGATCAAATTATTATTTTAATCTAATAAAAATATAAGAAATTATATCTAAGTCTAATATATATAGATATATATTTTTTATTTTAATGCTTAATTAAAAGTTTTTATCGAGTTTGTGAGGTGTTATGAAATTTGATTAAAAATTAAAAATTAGATTTTATGATAAAATAAAACTGTTGTGACTACAAAGTTAAAGAGTCCCAGCTTGTTATATATATATATATATATTAACTAAAGTAGGAGAAGGATCTATGACAATATATTAAAAATACTCTAAAACGCTTTTTTTTTTAAAAAATATATATTTTGTCAAAACTATACTAATGTATTTTCGATTGTATACAATTTGTTAAGAATTTCTTGCACGCTCCACCAAATTAAACTAACTCATTTTCTTCTCCCTGCTCGTTTCAAAATAACAATACAAAATTACCTGTGAGAAATAGGATATCTTTATCTTTCTACTACATAATTTTTAATTCAAAACGTAAGAAATTATAGTTTAGCAATAATTATAGAAAAAAAATTAACTCTAATTATGCCAAAACAAATAAATACATTTTTGTAGAGTGTAGCTACAGTTTTTATTTTGTAACCAAATAATCTCACAACTGTCCCTATGGCTTGAGTTTGTTTTGAAGGAAAATAAAAAAATTTATTGCATATTTTGTTAAAAAAATTTAAGAGATTTATTTTAAAATTTGTTAGAATTATATAAAAAAAAAATACCAATTGAGCCTACATGGCTGTAGTTGATGGTGCTATGGTGGTGTGTGATAATGTCGAAGTTGGTTGGCAATACCTATATTTGATTATAGATAGAGATGAGCAAAATACTCAAATTTTATAAATACTAAAAAAACAATTGTTTGTTTAGGTCTGGATATAGAGATAACAAAAATAGACTTGGGTTTGGGCAATTTTAAAAGTTTGAATTCAGGTTTAGGTAGTATAGTTTGGGTGTATCTATATTTATTTCAATTTGATAGATTAGGAAATAGTGTAAAAAAAAGTTCAAAAGGCATTTTTTTAATTATATTAATATATTATATGAATAAATTTTAAATAAACAAATCTTAATTTGATAAAAAAATTATTTTAAAAATTTTTCAGATAAATAAATTACTGGTTGGGGATAAACATATTTTATAAATTTTAGAAAGGTATGAGGTTTGAATTTGTTGCTTCTTAAAATATGGGTTCAAATATAGGGAAAATATATTGTTATCGGTCAAGCAATAGAAATTGTAATATCATACTGATAATAATCCCAAAATACGGATCAACTTTTAAGGAAAAAGCAGGAAAAACTTTAATTCACGTCCAAACCTTGGCTCCTTTTTAAAATTATTACATATGTACGAGCTTAGACCAAATAATTGTGTCTAGGGTTCAGTTTGGATATTTTTTGTGTTTCGAATAAAATTTTTGTTTCAAGCTTGGGTCCAGATTTATTGCATTTTTAAATTGTTATTTTGATAGTATAAAAATATTTATGCCAAAGACAATGGGAATGTTTTTCCTTTCTTTCTTCTTACTCCCAATTTTCTCAAACCAAGCATAGTGTAAGTAAGGATGATAGAAGAGGAGCCATTTCTTTCTCTTCCAATTTCTTGTAAATTTAGAAAGAAAAAGAGGGACGAAAGAGTATATAGTGTTTGGGGTTTATTAAATAAGTTTCATTTACTCTCTTATTCTATGAACTCAATCTTTTTGCATCTCACATTCCTTCTTTTCTTTCTATCTCTCGCTTCTATTTGGAAATGGATCCTCTGCTGTTATATTGTTGGTGCTGTTGGGAGAGATTAAAAAAAAACAGATGAGATAAATGAATTTAACTTAAAATAAAAAAATAAAAATTCAAAACATCTTCAGTTTTTCTTCCAACAGCACAACAGCAAAGAATACAAATCTTTTTTTTTTTTTCTGTTTAAATTTACCAAAGAAAAAATCGAAGGAATGAAAAACGAAGAGAATTTTTTCTCACGATGGCAGTGGTAAGTGACAAAAATGCTGGCAACAAGGACCTATAGTTATATTCAAAATCTTTTTTAATTTTAGTTTTAAATAAATATTTTAAAAAGTTAAAGTAAAATTTATACTATTACAAAAAGTTCCTTTTTTTAATGAAACAAACACCACAAAAAAAAAATTATGTCAAAAAACTTTTTGAGAAAACAAATGGAACCGGAATAATAAGTTTTGATTTTAAGGCACTGACAGTTGATCAAGTACTAAAAAGAGGTTACTAGATGTTAAGAATAAGAAGCCTGTTTTAAAAGTGATGTTAATGGTTGGCTATAATGAATAGAAGCTGAACGGCCGTTGAGAAGCAAGCCGAGAAACAGAAATTCACCGTTTCCACTGACAATTGCACAGTTTGTCTGTTTCTACAATTTTCACAAAGATGAGCAGAATCTGACCGTTACAAGGCAAGTGGGCCCCACTGTTCCATATATTGTGCCAGCGGTTTTGGTAGGGTCCCCCCCTTCACGCTGTCTCTCAAGTCTGTAACGGCTAGTTTCTTCCCCCTTCAACCATAAATATACTCCAAACGCCTCTTTCCTTGCCGCAATACAAACATCTCTCTCTGCATCTGTGGGATAGGAAACTCAAACACGCTCTCACAAGCTCCTTTCAGTTTTCAGAATCCATGGCTGCTGCTTCTCTTTTGCTTCTATTTCTTCTCTTTGGCCTATCTGCAGCTAGGGAAATCTTGGTTGGAGGCAAGGCAGATGCATGGAATATCCCATCTTCTCAATCTGACTCTCTCAATCAATGGGCCGAAAAGTCCCGCTTCCAAGTCGGCGACCATCTTGGTAAGATCATTCAATTTCATAACCTTTTCCCGACCCATTTCTGTTTTTTTTTTTGTAAAGATTAAATTTAATAGTATCTCCGTTTTTGTTGATCAGTGTGGAAGTATGATGGTGAGAGAGATTCAGTTTTGCAAGTAAGCAAGGAAGATTATGCTAATTGCAGTACCTCCAACCCCACTAAAGAATATAATGATGGCAACACTAAGGTGAAGCTTGACCGTCCTGGGGCATTCTATTTCATTAGTGGAGCAAAGGGGCACTGTGAGGAGGGCCAAAAGCTCGTTGTGGTTGTTCTCACTCCGAGACACCGGTACACCGGTATTTCTCCGGCACCTTCTCCGGTGGATTTCGAAGGTCCTGCTGTTGCTCCCACTAGCAGCGCCACAGCTCTGCAGGGTGGCCTAATGGCAGCTCTAGGAGTATTGGCTATGTGGGTTTTCTGATGCGAATGGCTCCATTTTATTAGATGTTGAGATAGTGAGAGGTAGTCACAGATTTCTTCGTGAGAGTTTTATTCTTTTTGAGGGGATTATATGATTCTTTTCCAAAATATATGTAAAAATTTGGTATCTGATTCCATACTCTAATAATGGTAATGATACCTATATTACATTGCCGTGTTGTATGTCTTTTCAATGTCAAAATTTGGTAGCTCATCTGATTCACTATGGGATCTAACGATGCCTCCTAAGTCCTCGCGGAAGAGTTTTGCTATCGAAATCTATAGCGATTATTCACGTCTTTTGAAACGGCTACAAGGTTTTCCTCGCCAAAATTCATATTTTAATTCTTAAAGAAGTAAAATGCGGCAAGACAACCACAAAATTGAATTTAAAAAAGAAAAAAAGAGTGCCTGCAGTTACGTTGTTCATGCATGATAATTAAGAAAAGAGTGCCTGCACCTGACAACAAAATTTTCCCAACGCAAATGTGGGTAAATATCAAGTATTTACAGAATTTGTTTCTGCAGAACATGTCATTCAAATCTCCCTTTTGCCATGCTATTTTCCCCTTTTAACTTCATTTTCGTTGATCACATTCTTAGGCTTATTTTCTATTGTGGTAGTCTTCCACGCATAATCACATTCTTGTTCTATGTCATTCTGCATTAAAGGAATGACCACAGCCTTGTTATCATAAATCGAAGGAGACAAAGTCATATTGATTCCTGGGTTCTATGTCCAAAAACCTTCACATTGAAAACACAAGTAAGAGTTTCCCAGCAAAGTCAATACCTCATTAACCCCATTGACAGTGTTATTCAGCTCCTTTCTAACAGGCACATTGATATCTGCATTTTGATGAAGACCAAGCATTGGGCCAGCTTTGGAGAATTGTGAATTTATTAGGTATTCATACCGTTGCTTCAGAAACCTAAGACAGAAAACACTGGGTCACAGAACTATTCAATATAAAGAAAACATAACCACGGATGAACCCTGCATCTTTCGTACCCAACTTCATCCAAAAGTATTTCTCTTTTTTGTTTCGCCGTTTGAATTTTCCTTTTCTTTGAGACATACTCCTGCAACACCGTCACAACTCGTGAAAATCAATTAGCTGTAGATAAAGAAAAGGTACTATGTGTCTAATGAGTTTTGATTTAATGATATTGAAGTTGTTTCTAATGAGTCCTCCATTTGTGGTATTGGGGTCCTAAGTTTGAATCTAATGGCGCCAAGTAAACAAAAAAAATTTTACATTCACCAAAACCCCTAATAAAATTCATCTAATGAACAGAAAAATTATTTCTCCTTCTTAAGAGGTATTACTTTGAATTTAAAATGATTAAATTTAAGTATAATTTTTTATATATTTATTATTAAAATTTTTAATTAAAAGATTACAAGTATATCATATTCAATTGAAAAATTATACAATTATATATAAAAATTATATATTTATTATATTATTATTATTAAATAACTATATGTCTATCATATTTTAATTGAAAATTTTAATAATAAAATTATAAAGTACATATATATAAATTTTTTCTCAACTTATAAATCCAAGCTTATTCTTCCTATCATTATCGAGGAAAACAAGCAAAAGGTTACTTATAAGAGTGTCAGAATGTAAGATCAAAATGCATAGTTAAGGCAGTAAAACGAAGAGTCTGAAAGTGAAAGGAAAAAGTAAAAATCACATATACACATTTACTGTTTATGATATTCTTTTTTCAAACTTTACAATAAATATTTACATCAAAACAAAATATAACATATCAAATATTTCATCAATTATCAAATATTAATATTATGACTATAATTAAAGAAAGAGAAAAAGAGAAATAGAAAAATAAAGATCCAACCTTTTGCAGCTCCAAATAATCTTCTAATAAATTGTGGTATTTGCGCTTAGCATTTGCATCTTTAGGAGAATCATTCGATTGATGAGAATCAGCAAAACCCCTTTTCATCTTGTCCATCAATTTTAAATTTTCAACGGACGGAAGATCCATGTAAAATTTCAACGCTTCTTCACCTCAGAACTTGCGTCCCTAGAGGCTAAATTTTTTACGGTAAAAAGAGCAAAAAAGTAGATGAAGTCAATTTGAAGGCTTTGAAGTTGAAGGGTGTGAGAAAACAGAGGGATAAATAGCCAATAAGACCCATGAAAGGAAAGAAGAGAGAGAGAAGGGCATTTGTGGGAAGTAGAAGAAGATATTGTTTTATGGAGGAGAATAGAAGACATATCCATCTAGGTTTTCCTTCATCGTATCCTTCGGTTGTATTAATATTTTTGTTTTTGTTTTTGTTTATCTCCAACGTGGGAATTTTAGTCCAAATGGGATAGTTTATCATGTTAGAGACAGAGATAGAGATTGAGAGAGAAAGTGAAGGACGAAGGTTTTGATATGGTAAAGAAACAAAGAAAGAGGGAATGGGGGATGAGCGGCAGCAGATGTAACCTTACAATGACTAGGAATGGTGCTAGTGCCCTTCAAATTACTAAAACACCCTCCCAGAGTATCCAGGCTTCCAATCTTATCCTCATAAATAGTGGATTTCTCAATTTATCCATTTTTCTTTTTAAAGGATTTTATTCTGAAGTTTTAAGACGTGATCCAATCAAACTCTAATTCAACCGGTTGGACATACTTTCTGTGAGAAGTAAATTGAGTTAAACTATAAATATGAAAGATAATCGGTTATTTGGAATTTTTTTAAAAATATCCAAATCTTAGTTAAGTCTATATTCCAATTAAAATTTTGAATTTGTATTTCTAGATAAGCTTTTTTTAAAAAAATATTTTTGTAAATTTAATATAATTCAACAGTTGTATGATAAGTATTTCAAAACAAGCGAAATAGGAGTTTAACAAAAGACTTCTGCTAATTAGCACCTAAGGATCATAGTTAAAGAATAATTTAATGCATTTCTTAATAAAAACTAACTTTATAAAATAAAATAATTAAATATATAATTTGATTTATATATTTTCTGTGCATTTTTTGAGTAAAAACTACATTTCTTTTATAAAAAAATCACGACGGCATGCGATTAAGAAGTGAAAGAAAGAAATAGAATAAAGATTGAAAACGCATATATCCGAGACTCCTTAATATTTAAGTCTAGAGGAGATACTGCGTAAGTCAAAATTCTTTGGTGAAAAAACTATATTCTAATCATTTGAATTAATGTTAAATTATAAAATTAATGCACAAATTTTAAGAAAAATTACATGACTCAAATTTTACAAAATTCATAATAAAAGACTTTAAGAATTGAAATTGTTTCTAAAAATTAAAATTACTATTAAATTTTAAAGACTTGTTACTAAATTTATGAAAGTTACAACTAAATTTTAAGAGAGTTATAATTTAAATAATTTTGATGGTCACTTTTTAAAAATCTGATAATAACTTTCTTAAACTCAGTAGTAAGCAGGAGTAATTTTATTCTTTAGAAATAGTTTTAATTTTTAATTTTTTTATTATAAATTTTACAAAACTTGAATCCATAATTGCAATTTTTCCTAAATTTTAACTTATTTAGGAGGAGGGGAAAAGAGAGGGAAAATGAAAGTTTGGCAAAATATAAATTTTATCCCTATAATTATTATTCAATCATTATTCAATATTCTCTATTAATAATTATTTAATCATTAAAAATAAGAGTATTATGAATATTTTCTATTTACAAAATCATTTTTGTTTCCTTTCTATTTCATACATAATATTTTGTGTACCAAACGAGATGTTCAAAAGGGTGTTTTATTGTATTATAAATTTTATATACTGATTTTTTAATTAAGTCTTAGTTTAGAGAAATAAATGAAAAATTTTTAATTGCATTTAATTTATTTTATTTTGAAACTATTACCTTTTTAATGTATACAAATTACCTCACTCTTTGTCCATGAGAAAATAGTAAGTAATGGAGACTCTCTTTAAAAAAGGGACAAAAACGAAAAAAATTGCTGTAATCATCAAATTTACAACGATTAGAGTCAAGTACCATATTTTATATATTTGTCATTAAAATTTTTTAATTAAAATAAGGCAAATATATAATTCTCTATTACTATCATAACAAATATATAATTTAATTACAAATTTATATAATTATTTACAAAAAAATTATAAAATTGTCATAACATTATTGAAGAATTAAATATTTATCATATTTTAATTAAAAAATTATATAAAAATGAAATAAGTAACTTTATAAGTTTTTTGCAATTTATAAATACTGATAATTAAGAGTTGCAAACGCGCAACGTTAAATCAGCAGAGTAGAGCGTCCGATTAGAAAGTGAACATATGAGAAAGTAGAAGGGCACATGATGCAACATTTAATATTTATAAACATCCAATAAGAGCAATTGTTGTATTTGGATATAATGTTAACTGAAAGGAAAAGCTCCATCCAAACATATTCCAACCAGTAGTTACACACTCTGTAAAATACACGTTTGAAAACAAAGCCTACTAACTTTGGCTTCTCTCTGTCTTAGGTTCAGCTTCAGAGCACTGCTCTTCTGCTGCTGCTGTGGACTGGGCGGGTTTCTTGAACTGCACCAAGATCATTGTCATGTTATCACATCCCTCACCACCGGCGGTTGACGGTGCTAAACACCGATCAAGTACTCTTTCACACACCACAGAAAGTTTAGTTTCCTGCATTATCATCATATGGTTTCATGATCAATTACGTTTTATTATATCTCTTTATCATCAATAATCATCTACTGCAGTACTCCTATCATTTTATCAGGAAACAAGCTAAAACTCACCGTGCGCAGTTGTTCATGCAAAAAATCTACCAACTGCTGGCTTGACATGCAATCCCTGAAAATAAACAAGAAAAATGCACATCATCACTACTCATGAGGTAAGCAAATTACTATTCGTAGGTTAATACTAAGTTGGTGTGAACAAAAATATTTTGAAGCATGAAAAATAAGCTTCTCTTATGCCACAAGAGCTCTCAAAAAAAATCATCTGCCTAGAGTGTCTAAGATGAGAATCCAATTGGATAGTACATTGTAATGATTTCAATGACCATTTTTTCCTCCAAATGCCTGATAAAATCAGAATTAAAACAGGAATAAAAAAGTACAAGATGCATACCATATGCCATCACATGCTAGCACTATAAATTCGTCATCATCGCAAAGCTCAACCTATAAAATATCAATAACAACAACAATTTGGGAGTCATAACAAACGAATATTAAAAGAAAAAGTACATGAACAAGCAGCAAACCAATCAGTTAGTTGAACTGAAAAATGAAATCTTACAGTGTTTATATCTGGATTGGCAGTCACAATTTGCTTTTCAACAGGCAGAAATTTATTCTGTTTAAATTCCATGTCACCTGCAATAATTTGAAACTAATTAAAAAACAGAAATTATAAAAATCATCCACCTTCCATTCTTAAATAAAACCTGTCCCTTTACAAGGGAATTTGTGTGCAGAACACACAAGTCACAGTATACCATTTATGCAAATGATTGTGAAATCTTCATTTATTCTAGAAAGTTGCCCTCCATTTATGGTTCTGTTATTTATCACGTCTACAAATTTCTTTAACCAGCCTAAAATAAAGATCAAGGATGCCCACGCTACTCCCTCCTGCGAACATTAATGTGCCCAGAGGGGGGGGGGGGTTTGGAATGAAATAAATTATCACAAGGTTAACCTATTGCTCTTGCAAGATTTAAACTGCCATTAACTCGTCCTGCATGAATAAAACCACCAGCTTTTAAAATTCTTTCCTTCTCAGCCTCAAGATCAGGTTTGTGATCTCTAGACAGGTTGTATGCCTGTAGAAAAAGCCAGAGTCAGAACAACCAATATCTGTAATTGTCTGCAAGAATTCTTCAGTTGTAAACTTTCCATATAGAATCTACAACAGAAAATATATAAAGCATATTTCTAAATATTCAATAAGTCGTCTCAATAGCTTTAACCTGTATATATATAAGGCATGCTTACGTACTTTAGAATATAAAAAGAAGTATAACCAGTTAGCATAATAAAAATGCTCAAGAATTTCTGTTCCATGAATTACCTGACCACTTCTAGATATCACACAACGTGAGTCGCCAGCATTCGCAACAACTAATTGATTGTTTCTAATAATTGCAACACAAGCAGTGCTTCCCGAAGTTGGTCCAGCAAAATCAGAATGAGGCCCCTGATTACAGCAATTAAGTTATGATTATAGAATGTCTACAAAAGGAGATCAAAAAATTAAAATAAAATGCAGAGGAAAAAAATTAATGAAATAGAAACACAGAAAATCAGCCCATCCAAAGAAACATGTGGATTATTATGGAAAAGAAAAACATATCTCCACTCAAAGACATGTTTCAGCACTAAAATGCAAAGTATGCGCATTGATAGCTGTGATGAAAGAACAAAATTCATGGTAACCCTCCAAAATTGTCATTCATACCTCCTCAAAAGCCCAATCGTCAACATGATCGTTATTGTCACTGTTTCTTGGAGACCAAATCAACCCTTCTATCATCCCAGTAAATTTGTTCATCTTATCCCCCAACACGGCTAATTCCCTCCATCCCCTTTGACCACGCATCATCTCATCCATTCTGCATAAAAATAAAATGACCAGTTTAAAACCTTTTTTCTTTTCAGGGGAAGGAGTGTAGGAAGACAGTGAAGTATACATGAGAAACTAGCAAACATTCCTCTTTTTGTCTCTTTCTTTTTGAAGGGGAAAGAGAGGAGATAATGTCGCACTTCATTTTCTAAGCTATAGTTCTATAATTTTAAAGAAATCCAATAAATTGAAATATATGCTACACCATCAGCAGCAACTAGCAAGATGGATAACCATCAAGAAAAGCTAGATACGTGATTATTATAGTCTTCCAATTACTCAAGTCAGTGGAAAGCATCTATGGGACTAGAGAATGAGATCACTATCAGCTACAGGACTTTACATATTGAAAATAATACTTTGTAGTTAGCGTCAATTTCAGACCTTAAGTGATTAAGCAAAAGGAGCTCTCCTTTTTCACTAACCTGAAAAAGGCTTTCTGAAGAGAGGTTCCTATATCTCCAGCTTGATATGCTTCACTCACAAGCACCTGTTGGTGAAGATACTTGGCACAAAACTTTGCAACCACCTTCCCTGAAAAGTACAAGGGCACAGTGAGCAACCATAACACAACACACTGTTGATTACACACTATCTGTATTTCCTATGTAGTCCCACCCCCACCCCACCCTGCTTCCTCACCCCTACCTTCCTGCCTTCCCCAGAAGAGGTGACAAGAAACGTATCCATGCATCCCACCATTTATACTTAAATATGGTACTTCAAAAGGGACTTCAAGGATATCACAATTTTTAGTGTACTTACACCTTCTACACTTAGTTATAGTACAATCAATCTCAGCTGAGAAATCACTTTAACTAAGGCTTCTTTTGGAAAAATTTGATGAGGAGGAAACAACACAAATGTCAAGAGCATGGTGATTGCAAAAGAATCTCTCTCACAAATATTCAGAGATTGGAAAGCATCTCTGTTTTAATTTTTCTGCGTTGAGAACTTCGTTCTCACTTTAGTTTTTAATAGATAACATATTCTGATTTTCATTTTGCTTATTAAAAGATAAATATGAAACCAAAAAAGTACTAAAGGACATTGCAACAGCAGAAGCCATCTGCTTTAGAGTAGAAACAATGACTGCCATCAATCCAAGTAGCCAAACATTTTCAAATCTTACCTCCATGTCCATCATAAACACCAAAAAATGAAGTGGACCCGTCCAGATCAGGATATGCAGCATGCTAAGAAAAGAAAAAAAATTATAAAATCAACAGCATATTAGTGGTATAACTAAGGGCAATATAAGTCACACAAATTCATTGAATTGAGATGTAAATTCCAAAATGGTGAAGACAATTGATTAATTCACATTATTTATAAAATGCCAATTCAATAGACCAGTAATCTCATTGGCCCTTTAAGACATGAAAACGAGGATGAAATATCATCTAGCTCCCCTAACAACGTCAAAATCTCAAGGAATCTTTGGGACTTCACTTTTCTTACAGATTTTGAATTGAATCTTTATCTGTTTCTACCATAAATACAGAGTGTAGCAACCCTACAGGAGTTACTCATGATGTCCAATGTGAACTGCAGATACGGAAGATTCAAATAAATAAAAGCAAAAACCTCCCACCCACATGAGAAATTTTGTTGCTATAATAAGGTCCAATCAACTTGACCCCCAAACACTCCCTCATCCTCCAAAGAAAAGGCAGAAGAACCTATTTCTTTCATTTTAGAAATGAGAAGATATTCATGAAGATTAAAAAAAAAAAAAAAATCACAACTAGACAAACAAATGGAAAAAATTTAAGTCAAGGTGTAAAGTAGAAATCAGAGTTACTGTTAGCTGATAGAATGTGGCATACTTTTCTTTAGCACTCCTGATTACTTCTTAATATATAACCTATAGGTGGGTCAAAAATATTCACTTGACAGGATTCAAGATTTATGTGCAAAACTTATTTCATATATAGAACTAGCAAATGTTTCAATAAATACTCACAGCATCTTCCATTGCTGCACGCCACCCTTGCATGGATGATAAACCATATTTAAGACGGTCATTCCCACTATCTTCTGAAAACTTTTCAGTTTTGGGAGTGCTGAGGTAAATCCCCATTCTTTTCTAAACTCAAACAGACAGGTATTACTTCAATATCTTCAAGGCAAATGAAGGAAAACTTAGAACAAAACAAGTTACAGAAAAAGAAGATACGGAATTCATTTGAAGATATGTCCTATAATTTCAAATGCTGCAAATATATTAAAATGTATATCAGATGTCAATGAGCAAATAAATTTTTTAAGCAACAAAACATAAAAATAATTCTTTATTTCATATCATATAATTCTGTTTCATGAAAGAACCATGGCAACCAATTGAATGCATGCAACTAAGGTGAAAATTCTAAGTTTCAAGATAGATTTGAAGCAAAGTTACGATCACTAAACCTGAACTAGGAAACGAGCAACCAAATAATTTAGCTCTTATGCACCATACTGTGGAAGACAAGTATCAAGAAACATAATTGAGAGAAGTCCAGCTACATTGTGCAATGGATATGCGTATAGAGAGAATATCCCTATAAAATGAGACTTAAAAGTAAATGTAGCAGACAATGATAGAAAATTTTTGTGATTCTACATGACAATCATAGTTAAAGAGAACTTAATTGATGACGAAATGATTTAGAAGTTTGAAATTAGGAAGAAGGCTCCAGCCACCAAAATTGTAGACTCTTGTCTATCACCAACACAGTTTAAGGAAACTGACAATAATAGTTTGTGTTGGAAGATGAAAAATAGAATTAAAAAAATGAAAATAGAATCCTAACAAACAGGTTCGCTGATAAAATCTGAGAGAAGCTACCCCTGAAAATGGAATAAACAAGAAAACACATAGGATATTAAATCATGATACTAAACCATTAATTTAATGTATTTTGAGATGGTCTCATCCTATTTCCTATTGCAAGATGTGGCAATTGATGAAGGCAGGGAAGTGCACATAGGAGGAAACACAAGTTTAAGCAAGAAGTCCAGGTTAGGCAGGGACATCATGGAGCAGAAAAGATCGTCATGTGAAACGGAGTAAAGGTAGCCGATCAAACCATAAGTTTCCACTAATTTAACAAGTACTCGTGTTAAAAGGACAATAAAAAATATTGTCTTAAAATATATTTAAAAAAAAAAAGCTTGGAGGATGACTGCAATGACCAGAATGCTTTGAGGTGGGTAGAGTCAACTCACAAAGGAATCGCTGTAGACAACATGAGAATGACCGGAATTAACCGACAAAAAAATAATTATAACAAAAACAAGTATATCGGTTCAAAAATGATGTAGTCAATTTTTAGACCAGATTACTGTAATTATATCTTCATTCAGCAAATGGATTCCGAAGAACCCATAAGTTTTAAGAATTTCGGATAGCAATTATAAATATTAAAGGTAAGATAAGTTTCAAGCACGCGAAGTTGCAGTTCAAATTATAACAAAAATTAATCTGAAAGTACCCTGATGGCTGATGAGAATTATTCTAGATCAAAGAGAAATTCAAGATAAACCAAAAGGTAGAATCAAGGAATACCCAGATGATAAAAGAGATAGAAAATAAATTAAAATGGAATAAAAAAGAAATTAAAACTCATAAGTATAATCCACAATTTGAACATACTCACATGGCCAGCAAAGGCCCCGTGCAAAGTCGGAGATCAGAGCAAAACTGAAAGCAACGGCAAATGAGAGTGAGTTGAAAGTAACTCTCAGCGATTCAAGAAGACCCAGAATATTTTCTTGTTTTCTTGGAGGAATAGGAAGGGACGAGAAAACTGAAAGAGGGTGAAAGAACTAAGGAAAGCAACCGCTTCGGACAAGAAAGAGGGAAGAAGAGATAGGAAGCAGACGCACAGCGACGGATGAAAAAAAGGGAAGAATTTTCTCAGTACGATCTTTTATTTAAAGCCTCTGAATTTCGGGGTCACCCATCATGGACCTATGACAACAATTTCATGCTCTGATTGCCTGCTCTATTTTCTGCCCAAAAAAAAAAGAAGAAGATTACCTATCTCTATTTTGTTCCCATCTCACGGTATCATTCTTGATTTTCTGTTATTTTTTATTTTATTTCAGCTTTTCTCATCCTTGGAGTGTTTTCTTTAAAAGAAATATTAAAAAAAGATCTTTGATTATATCTAAACTTGTATTACTTACCCTATTAACTGTGATTTCGTACTCACACGATGAACGGGCCAACCCTGATATTTAAGGCTGCTTTTATGCACTGAAGCAGATCCATGGCCAGGATTTGAGTGGCATGTACTTTTGTTTTTTTTAGAGCAAAAATATCTCAGTCAGTGTATTAGCTGAGATTAAATTTTGGCCCAAAAAAATTGAGACTAAATTACTTTCCAAAGTTGCACTGTAACATTTATGGGACTAGACCAAATTTAGCATATTTGATGTTATGCGTGGTTAAAAAAAATATTGAAAATTTGGAATTACTTATTAATCATAAAGCGAAAAATACTATAGTAAAAAGATGTCAGTCAAAAGTGATCCGTGGGAAGTATTTTTGGCACAAGAGAACAACCATTTCAAAATAATTAAATAAAAAAGAGAAAAAACCACAAGTTCCATCTGGTATGCTAGTTTAGATTAGAGTAGTCAAGGTTTAATAGCAGATAGTCTGTCTCTATACTATTGATCTTGTTTCCCAAAATTAGTTAAATTCCCATATCTGCCGCTTCAAATATTAGAGTGAGTCTATGAGATCAAAGACATGTCCTGGTCTCTACATGTTTGAAAACCCTATTGTACCAAATCACAGGAAAAAAAAAAAGGAAAAACCCATAAAAGAAGAATCATAGTTGGTATTGAATTTGAGGAACAGAGATAATTAAAAAAAAAAATTAAAGAGGACCAAAAGTGTTATAAAGCTAATAATAATATTGTCAGTTTGTCACAGATAAATAGGTAGGAACAAAAAATTAAAACAAAACCAGACTGTAGATCATTGAATAGTAATTGTTATCCATATGTACTGTTTGAAAGCCATGATTGTTTCCTTTTTCTTCCTACCATAGTCACAATCCCATTGCGGCTGCAATTAACTCAATTAGAGAACAACAGCTGTGTTATGTTAATAACTTTTTCCCTTGACTTAATCCGAAATATCATTCTTTTTCCTGTCACATATGGAAAGGGTAGTGTGGAAAGTGGAGCTTTTTGGGCTGCGGGAAAAAAACATTTTTAAAGTGATATACTTCCCTGATTTATCATATTTTAAGGCTTAAACTCCATTTAAAAATGATAAGATCTGCCTTGTAATTAGAACTCATTTCTTTTCCATTTTTTGTATTATTATAAAAAAATTACAGTTAAAATTTTCAAACTAAATATATTTATATTGAATATTTTACAAAATTTAGAAATTTAAATTTAAAATATGCAGAAAAAATTATAATTTAAAACTTTAAATTAAAATTTTTGTTTTTAAATTCTTTAAAATAATTTTAAATTTTAAAATTTTTAATGTAAATATATTTAAAATTGAGGGGTTAAATTGCAATTTTTTCTTAAAAGTTAGAAGGAGATTCGGATTCCCTTGAAGCCGAAGTACAACCACCTCTGCTTATCTATTTGTCAGTATATTACTGATTTCCTCTCTGTTTTTTTGTGAGTTATGACCTGGGGAGATCTGAAAATCCTTGTGCATGGAACCAGATCTTACGCTAGCAAATATTAAATATGGCGCAAGATCTTCATGCAATCTGAGTTCATATGCCGAAGGCTATTATATCAAAGAGATGCCGCATATGTCTGCTTTGTGTTAGCTGCAAAGCATATTCACACGTCTCCTGACAAAGTAATGCTCATCATTCATGAACCATAACGTTGGAGTATCCCTCAATTTGGTTGGTTTTAAAAGATAAATTTGTTTTGTACACTAATATTCTGAGACATATGCCTTTTCCTCAAAGCTTTATATATGCTCCTAGTGCAACAATCCTTCTTCCATTCTCAATAATGCAGATTCTGTCATTGAAGGATCACTTGCTCTTCTGGAAATTAAATTATATTATAAAATCACAACTTCTAAAAGAACTGGAATCTGCCACTTGATGTAGCAATTTTTGGCAGCCCAGTTTCAATCTTGTCCCATAACAACGGTAATTTAAAAAAAAAAATAGCATCAATTCGTTTAAATTACCCTTCTGCATATTAGCATAAATGTAATTACCAAAAAAAAAATTTAGTCCCATATATATATATATATATATATATATATCTTAATGCATAATTGGCATAGAGGAGTTAGTGAAGAATATACCTAGAGAGGGGTGAATAAGTATTTTTGTAGAAAAGTAGAATTAAAGATAATTAAATCAATTATATATTAATATCAAATTATTTCAATAAAAAAATTTAATAAAAAGTATTAGTGCAAAAATCTTATATCCAAACTAAGATCTTATTGATAGGATCTTCTAAAATTAAGAAGATAAAACAGGATTTCGTTGATGAGATTTTAGTATAGAGGCTAAAATAGAATAAAAAACGAAGTAAGGAAAAGAAAACACCTAATATATATTGGTTCAGTTTTCAAGACCTATGTCTAGTCTCCTTGATACACAACAAGGGATTTCCACTATAAAATCAAAATATACACTCACAGAACCTAGGTTTCTAAACTCACCTAAAACTTTTACAATACTTGAGTTTCACATAAGTTTATCCAAAACTTACTTTCCCCATATTTAAGAAATATTTACAGAAAAATGATATGAGGATATATTTAAAATTTTTATCAATAAAGGATTATAATAAACTCACTTTCAAAAACTCTTACAAGCTAGATTTATCCAGAAACTAAGCTCAGAAAATTTAAAATGAAGAGAACAATAAATACTATAATATAACTTAGTTTTTCTTTCTTTGTTTCAGTTCTCTATCTCCTTCAGCTCTTCATTTTACTGTTATATAGTGGCTTCCAAAGGAAATATATCTGATCGAGAGTTCAACTTCACAAATATAGTCGTTGTAAGAGATATGAAATCAGAGATAGCTAAGAAAGTTTTTCTTTCGGCTACACAAGCTATCTTCTTTCTTGATTTTGAATGTTTAACCTTGCTTTGCTTCTTCCCTCTCTTCTGCTACTTTTCTTTTACTTTTGTCGAGTAGAGTATTTGGTCGTGTTGATAAAGAGGAATTTGCACAAACAACATTTTATATATATACATACCCTTTCTTTGTGTCTTTTCTGAGAGTCTGTGCTTTTCTTTGTTTAGCTTTTGTATTGTTTTGAAGATCAAAAGATTAAAGCAAAACGCAATGACCATTGAGGCAAGATGCTTTAGCTTCTCTCTTTCCCATTCTTTGTCTTTATCTTTTATCTTCCCTCATTAAAGCTTCTAAAAGAAAACTTTTAAACAGTCCTCTGTCTTCTTGCTCTATTTTCTTTTCTCCTTTCACATATTTGTTTCTGCAACTTTATTGAGATGAAGAAAAAAAAAACTTGAGAGAGAGAAAGCTTTTGAAAGGATTTGAACAAAGTGACTTTAGAGAATCTCTAATATTCTTCTTTGATTCTTGAATATGAAACTTATGATGTTGTTACTGGTTTGATGAATCAGAAATTACAAAAGAAAAGTTTGTACTATTTTTCTTTTCCATATTCCTTCATCTCCAACAATGGTGTTTGCTTCTTTAGCTCTTTTTTTCTTCTTCGATCTGCTTTTCTAATTGGTGTGGGATAGACACTTGCTTTTATTTTATGGTATCAGATTCCTTTTATTGCTTCTTGAGCATTAGCTTTTACATTTTTCAATATGTTCAAAGGGATGTGATAGCTCATTTAACTTTCCAATACTTCATTTAATGTTCTACAAAAACAAAAAGTGATCTTTTAATATAATCTATAAATAATACAGCTTTTCCCAAAATCTTTACATAGTCAGATGCCAAGCACTTGGATAGCTATCATATTGCACTTCATTTTCTTAACTAATTGTCGTTACTTATAAAATTAAATTAATAACAATGATTAATGCAATGAGTAATATTTAATTATTTTTAACTTAATGCTTGAATAAATTTTAACTTAATAATTTTGTTATCATCAAAATAATTAAATCACAACCTTGGAGCTAACAATTAGGAGAGGAATTTCTTGTAAATCACGCTTAAGCAATCCATAGAAGTTCTTGATGCAGCCGTCTAGAAGCAGGAAACCCAATTTATACAAGCAGAGTGTGAAGTATACCTAATTTATTGATGATGCCTCTCCATTTCTATGCATGAGGACTAAACTTATCAATGATGGTAACCTCACTATCCTTTAATATTCCTAAATGTTATAGCACCTTCATTTATTGACCACATGATGCATACCCTAACCAAGAAATTTATTTATTTGAATTGGGGTAAGAAAATTTTTATTAAGTATTTTAAAAGTTTAAATTCCACACTCACACACACATACATTAATGTATTTATATTTAATTTACGAGGACAAATCAATTGACATTAGTATAAAAATTGATATATTTATACCTTTTAATATTTAATTTTAGAAAGTAAATTTTATTAATTTAAAGTAATTATCATTTTGATTTATATGCCAAATTGTAGAAAAATTTAATAACAATAAGTATGTAATAAAATATATAACCTTTTACTACTAAAAGGTATATCATTTGTTAATTTTTTGATATATTGATGGAGTACAAAACAATATTAAATTGATGTAAAATTTTGTAAATAATCTTTAAGATTAGAACTTTTAATCTAGCAGTGAATTTTGCATGAAAGCATTCTATACAAACTTATTCAAATATATTTTGATTGATACCATGCCAATTGATTTCACTTCTTAATATATATATATATATATATATATAGATATATTATAAAAAATATCATTCAAATAGTATTTTATAAATTTTGAATTATATTAATAATTATTTGAGACATTTTATTCTTATGATTTTAAATGAATAAATTTTATATAAATAAGTCTCGACTTAAGAAAAAATTATTTATTTTATTTTTTAAGTAAATTGGTTAAGATTCAAAGATTTGATAATAATAAAAAAAATTATCTATTAAATATAAATATAGGTATAAGGACTATTATGTCCTCCCGACAATGTTTTTTATTGCTTTGATAGTGATAAGGGAGAGGTACAGTAATCAAAAAAAGAGAAGACATAGTTATAAAAAGATAGAGGGGAAAAAAAAAATAATTGCAAAGAGAGAAAATGAAATATATATATATATATATATTATTTTTTAAATATACTCTTATTTTTATATTATTTTTTTTAATATACACAGTATAATACTGTAAACGATATAAAACCATCTTATTCCAAGTTTATCGATAGGTATGATGACTAATGACAAAATTAATATTATTATTTTAAGCTATTGACTAAAACATAATATGAAACTTTTGTATTTAGAAAACTAAATATAAGAGTAAAATTAAATAGAGAAAGACAGAAGCTGAGAAAGGAGTGTATGGTACTCATTTCTCCACTTCTCATTTTCTCTTCTTAATTCTGTCCGTACATTTAATTTTTTAAAATATAGAAAATCTAAATCTATACTTAGATGTTGAATTTTATGAGTTTGGATATTCTATAATTTATAAATTAATTGCATATTATGTAGTTTGAAAGAGATAAACAGAAAAAATAAATATAAAAAAAAACCTCATACATTTTTATTTTTTGTACTACATGATTATGAATGCAATGAATTCAATTTCTAAAATTTACTAATTAATATACTTTTTTGCTGAATTTAGAAATAATATTTTTTTAGTTATATGCTTTTCCAAGTGACTCTCTCCCAAGGTCTAACATGTGAATGATTGCTCAGTGATTATCTTTCATAAAGGAATATTATATCAATTATGTAAAGACAAAAGGCACCGTCTCGTCTCCTCCATGAAAAGAATCATCCAAATCTTAGCTCGCTTACCATAGATGTTCGTCTCTTTAGGTGACTCGGTTGGCTTGGTGTCGCCTGATTCAGTTTGGTCGGATTGGATCAGTGAAAAGAAAAAATTAGATACAGTCAGCCCGGTGCCATCTGGCCTAGCTCAGCAAGAGGGGTATCTAATATTTAAAAATAAATAAATAAAATGAAAAGAATTTTTCGAAAATGTAATTTTATAATTTTAATAAAAAAGGTAAATACATTTTATAAATTATAAATAGTAGAGTTAAGGCCCTTTATAAGTATGATTATGACATTTAAATAAAAGAAAATAGGATAAAAAATATGTATTTTTGTATTTTGAAAACAAAAAACTTAAAATTAAAATAATTAATGTGGCTTTTTTTTTAAATAGAAATATAAGTGAACAAATCGTTTTTGGCTATTCACATTACATTGGTTTCAAAAAATGATCAAAAAAGAAATATACAACAACTAAATCACAAATCTACAAGTTATTATTTTTTAAAGTTTCATTTTTTTCTCGTTTGCATTTTTCTTTAAATTCACATTAAGCTCACAAAAATGTAATAAAATAAATGATTATATGTTGAAAATAATCAAACAATTATAAAATATAAATATTCAAAATTTCAAGTATTTTTTTAAAAATAAAGTATAATCCAACTATGGACGATAATCCTTAGCCCATATGCACTCCTATTGCTTAGCCCGACTTTCTTACTTGGTGGATGATAATTCATTGTATCTTTATGAGATCTTCCTTGGCAGATTTTCTACCGTAGAAAATGCTCATGTTAATCAAAGCATTGACATTATTATTATTTTTTAAATTATATCTACGTATGATATATATTTTAAATATTTATATTAAATATGATGTAATATTTTAAATTTTGTCATGCTGTAATATTTATTTCAATATTGTGTTATGTGTCAATATTATTGTCCTTATATATATATATATATATATATATTTTATTGCTTGAATTGTCTTCATAAAAAATAAAAGGTTCAAGAGTAACATTTTTTCAAAGTGTTAGAGTAATTTGATGTATTTTAAGATTTTGTACATTTTTTGAAAAAGTTTTGAAGTTTTAAAAAATCAAGAATTAGTTATCTAAATTTTAAGGGAGATTTTTTTTCTTGTTTCATAATCAATTTTATTAGTAAGACACATATTTTGCAATGACTTAGATGGGTATTCATATACTCGACTTGATTCAGTTTTGATTCAAAATACAAATAAATCAAATATATCGTTTATCTAAGTAAGGATATTTAGTCCATTTTGTATTTAATCGGTTTGATTTACTTTTTAAAAATGACTTTGTTCATACTAATAGGCACATATATATATATATATATATATATATATATATATATATATATATATATATATATATATATATATATATATTAAAAAAAATCCAATTTTTTGTATATTTTCTTCACAGTAAAGTTTAAAATTATAATTTTTCATTTTCTGACCTCTATAATATATTAATATAATTGATGTTGTCTTGAAGTCAATCAAACTTGACAAAAGAATTATTTATAAGCTATTTAATTTGGTTAAAATTAAAAAAGTTGAAAACTGATTTTTTTAATTTTAACAAGTTAAAAATAAATTTAAATATATTTTTTTCAATTTATTTAATTTGTTATCAATTTAATATAATCCTAATCGATTTAACCCGTTTAATTTGGTTATAAATAGTTAATAAAGAAATGAAAATGAAAGGAAAAAATAGATAAATAAAATAAAAAATAATACATATATTTAAAAAATAATAATAAAAAAAATAATTATTAAAAATAATTATAAAAGTATGATAAATATTTTTATTTTATTTTTAAATTATTTCATCATTAAAAATATTATTTATCTCGTTTAGATGGTGCCTAACGCAACCTCGAAGTTGCTCGCTTCATGGAGGAAAACTGGGGCCCAGAAACCCACGTGGCTACGTGTAACCTCCACTCTCATAAGCAGAGAGAGGCCCATAAAGTTCCACATTCCCTTCCACAAAAATCAGTAAATCACTGCACGGAGACTTGGGATTCGGGAGGCTTTGCAATTCAAGCAGCAATTAGGCTTCCATGGCTTTCTCTGCAGCCTTCAACTTCATTACTCCTCTTCATAATTTCAGTCGAGCTGAAGTGAACCCAAATTCTTCACCCTCATGGCCCTGTATGGCCTTCGTCCCATCCATCAAAACCTCATTTGGTTCCTCCAAGTCAGCCTTCTTTCAACACAGGTTTCCTCAAATTTCATCCAATTTTTCAGGGTTCACTTCCAAGTCTCGATCATCTGGTGTTTATGCAAGAGCAGTCACAGAGAAAAGTATTCATGATTTTACTGTCAAGGTATCGGGCAAATTTTTTATTCTTTTATCCTCTTAATTTGATCATAGAAATTTCTCCTACAATATATATTCTTTCGTTTTCTTTAGTTGGTTATTCCATTTTTCTCCCCCTTGGTTAGTCTTCCGTTTCTGTTTCCGTGCTTTTTTAAGCACGATGTCCTTGGAATTTTAATTTGGTGTAAGCTGTCATATATAGGACATATGGCTTGATGGAATCAGTAATTTATTTTGCTAGAACCGTTATTTCTCGTCCCCACTTTGTCGGGGAATTTGCCAGATATGTTTAGTTTCAACTTTCAAGCATGGATAATGCGCTCATGGTTTCTATATGGTGCAGGATATTGATGGGAAGGATATTTCTCTTAGCAAGTTTAAGGGGAAGGCTCTCTTGATTGTCAATGTTGCTTCAAAATGGTATTGAATCCACGAGGAAGCTATGTGCCTAATAGAATTTGTGTTATAGCCAAATTTGCCCCCTTTTAATCTTTCTCCCTAGTCTCTCTTTCTTCAATATAAAAGCAAAAATCAAATCAGCTCTAGGGACCTATGGAATGACACAGTTATGTCAAAGTTTCTGGTCAATTCTGATTAACTTGAATAAATTTTTCTTTGAATGACAGTGGTTTAACATCATCGAACTACTCAGAACTGTCACACATATACGAAAAATATAAAACTCAAGGTATGCTGTGGTATGGACGATATTTATTTGTGTTTCTTCTTAGAATTTCTGAATATGACAATTGTTCCAATGTTTGTATGGCGTGGTTTCTTGATCCTGAATTTGTCAACTATTGCAAATTGTTCTGTTTAAGTTGGATCCTGTATGAAATTGAGAGAAATATCCTTCTACCGTTAAAGTTCAAATCTGCAAGGCACCATTTAGTTGATACAGTCGGTTGAAAAAGCACATGTTCATTTTAGGTGCTTCTTCATAGGCTATAATATGTTTATATGGAAAGCTATTGGTTACTTATGGTTTTATTGCGTATGTCGATTTCCCCTTGTGATGCTTTATTCAAATTCATAGTGGATAGATTAAGAAGTGACTTAAGTCCAGTCTGATGAATCATTAAAGTTTATTTTCGCTCTTTAAACATGACACGAAGACTTTTAGCCTAGGATGTAATTTGTTTTATTGTCCTTATGATTCTAAGTGCTCGGTGTGATTCTTTCCAGGATTTGAGATATTAGCTTTCCCCTGCAATCAGTTTGGTGGGCAAGAGCCTGGATCAAATCCTGAAATCAAGCAGTTTGCTTGCACTCGGTTTAAAGCAGAATTTCCAATCTTTGATAAGGTTTATTCATATTTTATATATATATATATATATATATATATTTTCAGTCAGTAGCTGTGGCTCAGTTGATATGAGTAAACAAAGTAGTAAAGTTCTGTAACAGGTTGATGTGAATGGACCAAATACAGCTCCAGTGTACCAGTTCCTGAAATCCAGTGCTGGAGGTCTTCTGGGAGATCTTGTGAAGTGGAATTTTGAGAAATTCTTGGTTGATAAAAATGGTAAAGTTGTTAATAGATACCCACCAACAACCTCACCGTTTCAAATTGAGGTATGTTAACCTTCCTTTCCCCTCGCCTATCAGTTTTATTGTTACAATTTTGGGATAAAACTATGAAATTTAGCACTAGGTGATTATTAATAAATTTTTGGTGATGACATTGAATTTATATCTTGGTGAGATTCTTGATCAAGTATGCTTTATGTTTTCTGTTACACTAGATTGAAAATGAAAGTAACAGATCTTTGGTGGTGGTAGTAGTGAAGTTATTTACCAATCTCAGAAAGTGTTTTAAAAATGTGCAGATTCATGTGTTATATAATACGGCAACGTTATAGGGGGGAAATTACAATTATAGTTTATGAATCTACTAGATTTAAATATTCAAGCCATCGACTTGCATTGGCACCATTGTGAGTAGGGTTACAGAAAGTTCTTCCAGTAAACTGTAGCACATATGTAGTTTCTGCTGGTTTGAGATTAATAATGGCTGGCATAAGAATGCTTTGAAGCTTTAAGACAGGAGGGAATTAGTGGGTTTTAGCAGGATAATCTCTAGGATAAGAGTATTGAATTAGATAATTAAAATTCATTCTGCTCTTGAATTATGGAATATTCTTTAATGAGAGAGTTTTTAAGAGTATATATAGGCAGTACCAAAAGTGCTTCATCCATGACTACATACCAAAAATAGTGATCCTTAGAAGGCTTAAAGAATAGGTGTGGTCAATTTAGTAAGAGGGTGTGTATTGCTAGTTGAACTTGATATGGTTTTGTCGTAGCTGTAGAGAATTTTTGAACCACCTGTCTTCAAATGGGATATGTTGTTTCTCACCAACCGAGAGAGGCAATTTCAAAGATACGGTTTTGTCATAGCTGTTTACATGATGTTTAAATTTGGGAAAAATTTAAGAGGAGAATGTTCCTTAATTTATGTTATTAAATAAGGATCGGCCCCAATCATCACAGACTATGGTTTGTGACAGATATGAACAGCTCTGAAAATAGTTCATCCTTACTATACTCTTTCCTATTTTCAGAAGGATATCCAGAGATTACTTGCAGCGTGAGTTCGAGAGAGAGAAATTGCAGCTGTACTAAGGAGCAGAAACCCAGTCATGCTGACAGAAGGAGCCAAAACTAAAGTAATTATTGTGCGAATTTGTGCTTATTGCTTTTAATAATGAAAGTATTAGTTTAGGGAAAATAAGTGATATGTTACTCGAGGCATAGTTGAAATGGAAATATTTTTTCTCACTGATATACCTAAAAAATGACTATATGTATTATTTGGTAGTTGAAAGGCTTTTCTCTTGGTTAGCGTCTGAAACATTAGTATTGTACGAGTTAATTCTTAGAAGTTTGAAACTGTGCAGGGATCTAGTATGCATATGTGGAAAGCGTATTTATATTTGGACGACCTATTTTTTTTTTAAATTTTAATAACTTTTTTTATTTTAAAGACTGCATAATATAAAATGAAAATTGTTTTACAACTGTTAATTATTAAGAAAATGATTTTTTATATTTAAAAAATAAAAAAATTCGTAAAATTTGAATCATCTAAATTTAGTTTAGATGATCTAAATTAAGATGTTTCTCATTCGTAGAGAATCTAGATTCATTTGAAACCATAAGCATAAGAGTTGTTTTGTTATCTATTAATTTTAAAACTTGAAGGGGATCTGATGTGACATGTTAAGTGTCCAAATGGTATGATAAAATCTTACCTGGACTATAATTTTATTACATGTAAGCATATTTAATTGTAAGTTTCAAACTATATACCCATCAATCTTTTGGTCATCTACCAGCGTTAAAACTTGACGGGAACGTTGGTGTAACATGAGTGTTCGTTTGGCACGCTAAAATCTAACATGAACGATATTTTTATTATTTGTAAACACACTCGATTGTAAGTTTGGCAGCTTATATGTAAATTAATTTGGATTTAATCAATTTTTCCACACGTACTCTTGGTTCTCTCGGGCAACTATTCTTCTCACTTTATTCCTCAATCCTTTCTCTTTTTTCTACCATATCCATCTGCGATTTGCAGCCCGACAATTGCAAACAAGCGAAGAAAATACATGGCGGATATGCAGGAGATTGTTTCCGAATATTTTGGGACAAAAACATGTGATCTGGAAGCATATAGCTGCAAGGAGGAGACAGAAGGAAAATTGTTCCTAGGAAATTTTTCTTAGCCTATTTATTTCAATGTGATTTTAAGAATGAAAAATAATTTTATTATCTTTATTTTAAAAAACTTGTAAAATAAAATAAATATTATTAAATAATAATTACAAAGCTATTTGGCTGCCAAGTTTTAAGGAATTTTGAGCCGTCTTAAATTCTCATGATGAGTTAATTTATCTTTAAATTAGATCTAGAGAGGCAAGCTGAAGTACCTAATGCAAACAGATAGATCAGAACACCAACTTGATCAATAACACAGTGGAACTCATCGGGAGAGTGAATAGCAACCGGATGGCGAATCTAGCACAAAATCAGCTTTGCCTATATGGGATTACTCTGAACATGACAGTGAACCTGGACTTGGCTTTCTTGATCCCCATCTTGTTGGGGTTCACCATTGTAAATAGCAATCGGACGGTGAGAGAGAGCGAAGCGGTGATGCCGGTAAGGTGGTGCCGGGCGACGGAGGATTGAAAGATGGCCATGTATTGAACCCCAACTCGTCAAAGATCGAATTGAGAGTTCTTGGGCTTCTCCATAATGGAGTTCTTGGCATTATTGAGGTTATGGAGCAAAACCAGGTTAAAATTTCTCATAAGCCAATTGCAGTATCTCTAACTGAATCAAAGTAATATTTTTTTGGGTACAAGGTACTGCATAACTGGCTAGACGGAAGAGCAAAAACGAGCGAAGAGGAGTGAGAGAATGAGAGAGAAAAGTAAAATGTTGAAAAAAAAATGATAATTGACATAAAATTTGAGGTACGGTTTATTATGCAGAATTATTAAAAATAAAAATAAAAATAAAAATAAAAAATATTTTTTTATATTTTTATTTAAAAATAAATGTTATTAAATAATAATTATAAAAATATAATAAATATTACATAAAATTTTAAAAAATTTCTCTCTTTTTGAGCTTCCAAATGGCCCCTAATAGATCATCATGTGCCAATAGAATTAATGAAAGTTACACATAATAAAAATATTTTTCATGTAATCATCTAATATGCCAACAAGGCATTTACTTGTCACGTCAACTTTTTTATTTAAAACAAATTAACACAAATAGATCGTGATAGGACTAATACATATAAGATTTAGACTTTATAAGGATTAATTTGTTTAGAAATAAATTTTTAAGAATTAAGAAAAAAGGGAGGATGTTAGTCGACTCAATAATAAGTGCCGTTGACTCCCCCACCCCCCAAAAAAAAAAAACTAAAAAAAATCTCCAGCTATATGATTTATAGAAAAAAAAAACATAGTTAAAGATCTTAAAAAGATTTTTATTGAAGAATTTTAAATTTTAAAACTATTTTAAATGATTTAATTATTAAAAATTGAAACTGTATGAAAGAAATTATTATTTAAAATCTTAAATTAAAATTTTTTTATTTTTAAATTCTTTAAAATAATTTAAAATTTAAGATCTTCTAATATAAACATTTTAACTTCTAGTCTTCAAGTAATTTTTCTTAATTTATACTATCAACATCATAAAATATAAATTAAAGGTCAGATTAGGTAATTGTGATTAGATATTAAAGTCTAAAATGACAGAAAAGTCATATTAAATGTAGCATGTGATGTCGACATGAACTAATATCTGTGTTTTAAGATTGACTAAATTTTGGCAATATTTTTTATTTTAAAGATTACACTCTACTTCTTTAATATTTATATTGAGATTAGATATTGAAATCTAAAATGAAAAAAAAAGCATATTAAACGTAGCATGTGATGTCAACATGAAACTAAAAAATCTTTGAATCTTACTATTTTTATATTAGAAATTATCCTAATATCTCATTTAAGTTTCATTAAATTATGACAATATTTTGATTTTAAAAATTACACTCAACTTCTTAACACACACATATATATTGGGTATACACACACACATATATTGTTAGACACTCCTTTCAATTTTTTTTTTTTAAAGTTAATTTTTTATGTAATATAAAATTGTAGTTTTATTCTTAATATAATAATAAAAACAGCTAAGTTAATTCTAAGATTTTAATATAACAATAAATACAGTTAAGTCTTTTCATTTTTTTTAAAGAAACACATATTATGTTAAAAAATTTATTTTATTGACCAAAAAGTAAATTAGAAGGAAACTAGATAATATTTTTAAAACAAAAAGAGTATTAAATTTAGTTTAGTCAAAACTCAATATAAATAAATGTAATTTATTCAAACATATAACATTACTTATTTCTTATTTTTATGAAGACTTAAATATATTTTGGTCTCTTTAGTTTTACAAAAAGTTTTAATTTGGTCATCATAATTTAAAAACAAATAATATTGTCATTCTGTTTTTCTTAAGATTTAAATTTTACCCTTTTATTTTATAATTTATCCGAAATTTAATAATAAATTTAAGAATACGTTGATTTGAATGTCAAAAGTAATGAATAAGTCTGTAAATTACTAAGTTTAGCGTTACATTTTGTATAAATTATTAAGGCAAATGGATAAAATTATATTATTTAAAAAAAATAAGATGACAATATTATCTATCTTTAAATTAGGGAGATCAAATTAAAGTTTTTTTATAAAATTATAGTGATAAAAAGTGAATTTAAAACTTTATGAAAGTGTTTTATACAGGATTACCAATAATTTTCTAATAATTGTTACAGGGTTCATTGGAATTACGTGAGCGTGGGAATTGCGCGCAGAGGGAACATTAGGGTGTAGACACAATTTGTGACTTTTTCCGATAAAACCAAAAATTTGACCGCAGCACCAGCTCACCACGTTCTCTCAGTCTCAAGTCTAAGAATTAAACAATGTACAATTTCACTCGATACCTGGCATCTCCCATTTCATTGAATCCAGATCCATCATCCATGCCCTCCAAATCCAAACCACGATTTCCTCTCAGAACTTGCTTAATTATCCATAACCCATATAAACATTTCCTCGCTAGCTATGTCAAATCCAGATCACCAAAACGACGAATCCCATTCCTTGAAAAGTCCTGCTATACCAGTACCAAGAACAACCAACCCTCTTTGGATCATCTTTGAACCCTTTCAATGGCTAAGAATGCTGTCTTCTCAGCTAGACCCCACCTTCGTCGCGGGTGTATTCCTCGTCTATGGTCTGAGTCAGGGCTTTTCGGGATCTTTCTTCAAGGTGGTGTCCGACTATTACTGGAAGGACGTGCAGAAGGTACAGCCCTCTGTGGTCCAGCTTTATGTGGGTCTCTACTCCATTCCCTCGGTTATGAAACCCGTTTGGGGTATCCTCACCGATACGTTCCCGGTTCGAGGGTACCGGCGCCGCCCGTATTTCGTGGTCGCCGGAGTTCTGGGCTTGGTCTCGGGATTGGCGGTCGCTCTCAAGGTGAATTTGGCTGTTGTGGTGGCTTTACTTTGCTTGATTGGTGTGTCGGCATCGATGGCCATTGCTGATGTCACCATTGACGCCT
This sequence comes from Erythrophleum fordii, assembly GCA_032878935.1. Lineage (NCBI taxonomy): Eukaryota > Viridiplantae > Streptophyta > Magnoliopsida > Fabales > Fabaceae > Erythrophleum > Erythrophleum fordii. The sequence continues at coordinate 11,299,128 of JAVQMF010000058.1, forward strand.
GTATTGCAAGGAATAGCATCGAGGTTCGGTCATTGGCCCCCGATTTGCAGAGCCTTTGTAGCTTTTGCTCTTCCACAGGGGCTCTAATTGGGTATTCCACCAGCGGGCTTTTCGTTCACCATTTTGGCCCTCAGGTCAGCGCTTATTTTCATATTTGTCATCAGAGCTGTTCTTGTAATTGTCATGTGACTGTATTTACTATTTCTACTCGTTCTTCATATATATATATATATATATATATATATTATTTGCCAGATTATTAAAGATAGCATTCGCTATATTCTTTTGGTTTGACTTGTGGCTTTTGCAGGGGTCACTGGGTCTTTTGGCAATCCCACCTGCTTTACTGGTTGTGCTGGGTTTTGTGATCTATGAAAATAAAATAAGCGGCTCTCATTATGGAAAGAAGCAGGTTAGCAACTTTCTGTTTTAGATTTATCGTTGACAGTCTGTGTTATCTAAAATTTTAGGAATAAATTCTTCATTCAGAAGAGTTTGCTTATTAGACGGGAATCCAAAAGGCATGTTGTTGTTTGACTTGAAAGTATCTATTCTCTCACTACCCAAAAAAAAACAAAAAATCAATATCTAGTGTTAGGAAAATGCTGCAGGAAAATTGCACATAAAGCATGAGACATGAAATTTTGAAGAGTTTCTTAAAGCAACAACACAACTAAAACTAAATGAACAAAATACCTTTAATTCAAAATATCATATCCCATATTTATCTACATATTTTCCTTCAGCATATTTGAGGATATGTTTGGTATGAAAATTGGAGTGTGTGTGGAAAAATTTTATTTAATATTTAAATCTTTGTTATTATTATTCGACAATTTTTATTATTTTTTATTATTTAATTGAAAGTATGGGTGTCATTTTTTATTAATTTTATTTATTCTTTTTTATTTTTATACCTAATTTTTGTATGCCAAATATAGCTTATTAATAATTATAACTACATGAATTTTATTAAGTATATACTTTTTAGCAGGCGGTGGAGAACGTAGGAATGACCATTAGGAGCATGTACCAAACAATAATGTATCCTCAAGTGTGGAAACCTTCTCTTTACATGTTCCTATCTTTGGCTTTGAGTATAAGCACTCACGAAGGCCATTTCTATTGGTACACAGATCCAAAAGCTGGCCCTGCTTTCTCCCAGGTCTCTCTTTTATATTATGCTGTTGCTGACCGACGACCATACGACACTACTTCTTACTTCTTACTGATTTTATTTTGTCCCTGCAGGAGTTCGTTGGCATGATCTATGCCATTGGTGCAGTGGGTTTAATAATAGGGGTTCTGATCTACCACAAGGCTCTGAAAGACTTGCCATTTAGAAAAATACTGTTCTATGCACAGCTCCTCTATGCCATATCTGGTATGCTGGACCTCTTCTTCGTCCTTCGTTGGAATTTGATCCTTGGAATCCCTGACTACGTCTTCGTTGTCATAGAAGAGAGTGCTACTCGGATCTCAAGCAAAATCCGATGGATGCCTATGATTGTATTGAGCACCCAGCTATGCCCTTTAGGCATTGAAGGCACTTTTTTTGCTCTGTTAATGTGCATTGATAGCCTTGGTGCTCTCTTGTCCAAATCGATGGGAGGAGTGGTTCTTCATCTCTTCCATGTCACTAGGTCTGACTTTACCAACCTATGGTTGGCTGTTCTTGTCAGAAATATGCTCAGATTTGCTACACTTGCTTTGATTTTCCTTGTCCCCAAGGCTGGTCAATCTGAAGGATTGCTTCCTTCTGAGGTTTTGGGAAAGAAAATGACTGACAGCGTAGATGAAGAGAGTTTGGAACTTGTTCCCACGAAGATGAATGAAAAAACTGGAGTCTAAAACATAGTGCAGTTACATCCAGAGGCTTCGTTGCCCGTCTATAAAGGACTGAGCCTTTATGTCTGGTTTTATGCTATTAAATGAAAAAGTTTGCCACACTGAGAAGCAGGATCGTGATTAGCTGAAAACCCTCAACAAGGAAAGTTCAGAATAGTTCAAATCCTTCCACAAACACGCAATAAGTTAAACAAAGACAGCCATAAAATGATCCCAATGCAGGCTAAATTCAAATGAAGACGGGGGCAATTATTATGGACTAAGCTTTCTCAACAACCACTTCTTAGGGTCACCCAAAGCTTGAAAAGTCCTTCCTTTCCATTTATCTTAAAATAGATCACAATCATCCATTACTAGCTCCTCATCTATGTCTGGCATATCTTGAAGTGCCCTTAAAGCATTTTCAAAGAATTTATCATTCTTCTTCTCTTCGCTGTTCATCAGTGCTTTGATAACAAAGCTTCTTGCATGCTCATGTCTTTTCTTTTTGGTTGTCTTTTTGGGACCACTCGAGTCTGATGGAATCTTACTTGACCTTTTCTTACCGCGCTGATATTTCCGTGTCGCCAGTCACATACAAATTTCCAGATATTCCATTCATATCCATTTCATTTGGACTTTTTTCCTCTTGGTCTAATATTTCAGCGTTTCCAGTCAAAACCAAATTTCTAGATATTCCATCCATACCTATTTCCATTTGCCTTTTCTATCGTGGTGTATTATTTCACCATTGCTATTCACAACTAAATTTTCAGCTGTTCCACTCATCCATTTTAATGATACCATCGTTTGCTTCAATCCTCTAAAGCTGCCTCTGAACACTGTTTCTTGATACTCTTAAGACCTGTTTAGTTGGATGATATAAAAGAAGAGATAGTGTAAAAGTAAATAGATAAGATAAAAAATTATTTTTATAATAAAAAATTAATTTTATATCCCTATTTCTAAATAAGTGATTTGATGGTTAAAATAATGATTTGATGAATAGAATAATAATTAAAAAAATATAATAAATATTACATAAACTATATAAATGTAATATATCCATATTGTGTGTAACTAGATGTTCCAAAAATCTCACACACATCATGGCAAGTCTTCAAGAATCTGTTTCGATTCGAGATGGCATCTGGGTGGTCCTGCAAGTTTCATAGACCGAGTTACAATCAATAAAATTGGAGGAACAGTAGACTAACAAACTAATTTCCACATATTGTCTCCTTAATGCAAGCACACATCTTTGAATTAAGGAAACAGGGTATGGAAAGGGTCAGACTCAAATCACTAACTGAATGTAGCACAGACATCTGTCTGCCGGAAAAGGACTGTCAATGGAAAGAAGAATGCACCTTAAGGTAGGCTTCCCAGACATTCTCAGCAATTGCCATTTGTAGGTTTTCCTCCCAAGCAAATCCACTATAATTGAGAAGATTGTAGGGGTCATCATGACATTTCATAAAACAGAAATATTGATATTCTAGAAACTGTTTAGCACATCGGAGTCCCAATTCAGTGCTAAATGCTTCGATCATTGAGTCCAAGCTTGCTCATTGAATAAATTTGTAACCTTATTCCCTCTATTTACTTGCTTAATAAAATAGCACACCATTGACTCTGTCCACTCTATCCTAGAAGTAGCATCATAAATATTGGGAAAACTGCCGAACTTATTTTCGCCTTCAAATTACAAGCACACATGAGAATACATACCAGTCAAATTTACCCTACTTGACATTTCCAAAAGAATGACATGATTTACGGGATAGAACACATGGTCATGCATGTTTTGCAATCCTAGAAAACTTTTCCTTTGTCAAGAAATTAATTTCATAGGCACAAATTTCAATTTACTCTCTTTACCTCATTAATACATTTCAGATATGAAACGTGTGTGTGTGTGTGTGAGAGAGAGAGAGACAATTAATTCACCACCGGGGCCTGCATTGCCTGCCAAATAGATTTAACCTCTATAAGAACTTCCCTCTCCAAATATAATGCACAATTTGCTATAGCCTGGCAAGGTATTAAGTGATTGAGCTTCTGCGTGTACCTGCACAAATTGTATGTTAGCTACAGACCAAATGAGACACTTGACCAGACTGCAAATTAGCATCTTTGTATAGGTAGCCCAAACGTGATCCTCTGCAGCAGCCATCTCTTAGGTATCATTCTATGAGAACCCGGTCTATTGAAGAAGATTGTCCACATCATTGAACTGTTTCCTCAAATTTTTGTAACGATTCTTCAAAAAATTTTTGCCATCATGAGATTTGAACAACTTGTTGAAAGATACGATCATGTCATTCCAAGCCTGTGTAATGAATGTCTGCCTGAGTTTATTTCCTTTTTTTGTCTGTTCTAATAACAAGTCAATGAAGCAATGATCCATTGGTGGTGTCCAATAAGTTTGAGTTTGATCAGCACCATTGGTGTTGTGGCTTCTTTTTTCTTCACCTTCAAATAGATACATAGTCATAGGGTAACTACTTGATTCTCCAAAGACCTTATAGTCTAAAATATAAATTATAACCCTATCAATTGCATTACATACGAGCATTACTTGTCATTCTTAAAGGAGAGCTGGTAAGCACCTTCCTCATGTTTTGTCAATTGGGCTCATGGAAATCCTAAGCAATTAGCATGCGGACATTCTAATTTTTTAAACACTGGAAACCTATTTATATGATATATGGAAAATTCAAAGTCCATTTATGATACGGCATAACCAACATTGAATATATATCATACCAATTGTCACATAGATAATCTTCCAAGTAATTGGGAATTTAGGATTTCCACTTCCAAATGCATCCTTTTCATGTAGAAAAAGGTCCAGGTACAATCAAGATAAAATAAGATACCAAAGGTAAAAAAAGTTCCATTTCTTCTTTAATGTTTCATATTTAACAACAGCTTCAGACAAGTGTAAGGGTTGGTTTTCCATGAGTTTGAAGTGACATTATGGACCAAGTTATAATCTTCTAAAAATTATGCAGGACAAAGACGTAATGACTTGAACTGCCTGATAGAAAGCTGTAAGTTGTTACTCACCAGTATTCATTTCTGATAAGACATCTTCAACTTTTTTCTCCCGATGCAAATTACTGATGTTGTCATCAGACCCATCTCTGAATACTAATTCCAAATCACAATAGTTTGACAAAGTTTTTATCCTATATATTCGCGAGTGTGAATGTGCCTACAAGAGTTTTGACTTATAAGCTAGTCAGTCCTAGGAAGCCTGTACATATGCATACACTCCTCCATAAAGCCCCGCTGGCCCCCAAACTTACACACACATGCAGAGTCTTAATTAAATATACCTTGATATAAGCATCCCAGACATCATCTTCAGCTATTAGCATTTGTTGGTTCATCCCATAAAAAGCCTTGTTTTAGAAGAACCGTAATATCTCTGTAATATTTCAACAGTTTCTTGTATATATGCCTTAAAAACCTTTTACCATGTTCAAAGCCAAACTTTGCAGTAAACATTGCAAGCATATCTATCCGAGCCTTTTTATTGAATGAATTACCCACCTTATTGCCCCTGCCCAACTGATCAAGCAAAAGCTCCACAAAGAATTGGTCCATGGCAGCAGTCTATTTTGTCTTTAGAGGCTCTTTACTTGATGGGGCAACGCCTCCCATACCATCACCTATAAATTAAGGAACGAATAATTATTAATTCCTTCTGTGTTAATCGGATAATAATTTTTCTCACTTAGTTGCACAAAACACCAGAAGAGCAATTATATTGCACTCAATATTTGAGACAACTTATTTCCATTAATATTAAAGTAGCATTTTTAGAGAAAGACTATATTTCCCAATTTCCTGCATTTGTATCCAGAAAAGCTTCTAGTTTATCAAAAACTGTAAGCAGATAATGGATATCATATGCAGACCTAAGCTTCTCACAACTATGGTATTAATTATTAAAGTCCGTACAGAGAGTAAGACTTACCCAAATTTAATCCTTGCACTTCATCATCAAGGCTGACATAATGGCTTGATAAACTGTATCTTCCATCAACAGTTGAGTAGCCATATATCACACACAAATCATTGAAATTCAGAACTAATTTTTTTCTGTAGCATCGTGCATTAGAGTGAGCCTGCATGTTATTTAAAGTTATAAATACCTATTTTGATGTTTTAACTTGAAGTATATATGTTAATGCATCAATGCACCTTGATCTGGGTATCCCAAACAAAATCATCGGCCATCAACATTTGACAAGCAGCATCCCAAGAAACCCCAATGAGGCTAAGAAGATTCTTTACATCATTGTGTAGACTCCACAAATTTGTGTGATGACTTTTCAAGACATCTTTGTCATATTGAGTTTTAAGCTTTGCATTGAACATGGTGAGTATGTCTGTCCAAGCCTGCTTGTTGAAAGTGTGGTCCACCCTATTTCCTCTGTGAAAATGCTCTGACATAAGATCAATGAAATAGCATTTCATTGATGGAGTCCAATACATCTTCGATCTATCATTGCTTGTAGCAGTTTGGATACCCATTACTCCTTAAAAAATGCCAATGTCGTATGTTAGTAGGAGTGCATATGGGGAAGTTATACAAATGAGTTATCAACTACGGCTTTTAAAATAAATTATAGCAACACAAAAGATATAGCAAAAGGCACATCAAGTTTAATCTAATCTATTATAATAAGGCTTTTGATGCTTGTAACTTGTAAGCAATTGAGAATTGAAATGCATCAAATTTTAGTTCTAAAGTAATATATGACAAGGAACACACTGAATTTTCCTTCTTTTTTTTTTTTTGCCTTGAGATGCTCATTGTAGTAAAATAACAAGATATGGTCTAGAAAGAAATTTTTCTTATAACATCATTTTGTTTAATATTAATAGAAACATTTATTAGAACCACACCCCAAAAGCTAGCTCATGAGGTTGAAGAGCTCAAACTCCCTAAACTCCACATTAGAATCTTATACTTCCAATGTGAGATTCAAGTTTTATATCTTGCAATTGGATCCTAACAATTTGTGGGAATTCCATCAGTAAAAGAAAAGTATATATCAAGTATCAACTAACCAGAGCAAAAGAGCTTTCATCAATTCTTAGAAACAATGCTGGGTAATGTGCTAAATTATTATAGTTCTCAGTTGATGACTAGTCCAAAGCATCATGATACAACAACTTATCAGTAGAGGGGCCATAACCAAGTTTGCCAATTTGGTGAGTAAAAGACCTCAACTAAATATATAAACTAAAAGGAAACCCAAATTTCAACAATAACGATATGATTTTTTTCCCCCAAATTAATGACAGCTTTTGTTAGTTTCAATTTAACAACATTTAATTGGTCAGAGAATTTATGGAACATAACTCCACTTCACTAATAAATTCATTTTTTAAAGACCCATCTAAAACCATTAGGTATGGTCATTTTCAACCACCACGAACATGATCAAGATTTCAAGATCGAGATCTTACCTAGGATTGATCAAGGGCCTCCAAAGATCAAACTATTGGATTGGATCGAGGATAGTAAGAACTCACCTCTAAAATATAACAATTAACAATGTATATATATAAAAAGTCACAAATAAGCATGGTCACATAAAAAATCTTCTAAGATGCTATAAAAAATACATTACAAATAAATAAGATCCAAAGCATGTAAAAGAGGAGGCACAAGCAAGAAGAAATAGCTACACAAGGTTTGTATTTATGACAATAGAGAAGGCAGAGATGGAAAGAGCCTAACCCCAAACTTCAACAGTATCTCCTTCGTTGCTCTATTGTCCTTACTGCAGCTATGGTCCTCCTTCTTGAAAAACAGACAAATGGTGCTTTGATTTCTCCTTGTCGGCCTCAAACAATTGAAGAACAATCGGGGATGAGGAAGCTATAATTGCCTAGGGGTATGGTCCTATTTTACGATTTTCTTTTCATCTCACATGACCCAAAAAGTTAAAAACCTAGCTATGAAAAAGGGTTTTTTTTTTTTTTTTGGGGGTGGGGGTGGGGGAAGGGATCCCTAAATTACTTTTGTTAGAGGGTTGAGATCGTTGGGGTTTTGGATCAAAAGATCTTAATATCTTAACATTTAAATCAAGATCTTGACAACAGTGAACATGATGGCTTATTTGCATGTTGAAAAATACATATTTGGAAACATTCTAAAGATTTAATAAATTAACATTTTAGCAATTGAAACTTTTACCATCAAATATATATAAGTTTGTACAAAACCAAACAAAATGTAATATTTTGTTAGTACAGTATGATGTTACCCTTTAGGTGGTGGTTTGACACTAGAAAGACAAGTTTAAAAAATAAGGGATGCAGATATAGATAAGAGGCACCAATTGTACAGCTACCATCAAAATAGGATGTCTATATTTCATGGAAGATAATGTTTCAAAATTAATTTTCTGAAGTATTGAATTACTGCTTCACATTCTGATCACTTAAACCATTTTCAATTTTAGTTGGAGTTATGTTACTCCCGTTTCCATTTCTCATCTCCTTGTCAGGATTTCAAGACTTTTGCAAATTTTCAATATTGGGTTCGTTATCCTTATCTTCCTGCTTCCCTGGAATTTAAATAGGCTAGAAATTTCCAACGCATTTGATCATGAAACTTTCTACTTCTTCTAGTATATTTTAAACTACAAGGGAAGAGTAAATTCACATGAATTGTTATGTTGCGTCACAAGATTTGCATCAATAGTAGTTAATGAAGGACTCACTATAAAAACTTAAAAAAAAAAATCAAAATACAGAAAAAGATTTATCTTAGAGTATGATTTTGACACGATCAAAGTTCACAACAATTAAAACTAGTTTAGCTCAAGAAATTTACAACTTTGCAGTTATGATCTTATAACAAAGTTAATCATCTTAAAATAGACAGGTCACTAACAGCTCAAAACAAAATGTGTTAACTCATATTTAAAAACTTGCAGCAAAGAACTTCAAATCAAAAGTTCTTCTTATAATTTCAAGTTTTTCAGCAGAAACAGAAATAAATTTGAGAGTTCAACCATGAGAGAAGTTATACATTGACATTCCGATTCATCAAAGCACAATACACGCAAGTAAATATCTAAATTTAAAACCTCACTAGGAATAACATAAGTTGTGAGTTGTCACTTCAACAGCAACTCCTGATTCAAATTCACTACACGAGAGGGTAATTGAGCAAATTCTAAACCCAACTTAAGCTGCTACTCTTTCTGACAATAAAAAGATCTCCTTTGATATCGAGTTGGAGAGGAAACTCAGCTTGAAACTGACGTTAGACAACTTTCAACGCACCCAATCGGTAATAAAGGTGATATCTACTTCTCAAGCCATTCACTCCAGAAGATGTGACTCCACCAAGGAAATTCAGATTGATCAGAAAGAAGCAAACAACCCTACAAATTAGAAAAAGAAAAAAAGAAAAGAGCATTGAGATTTGGACAGAAAGCCCATTTACAATCAAATAAGGTTTGTTTTTTCTTTTCCCCTTATATTCAAGAAAGCATTTCAGTGAAACTAAATTCTTAGAATTTCAACGTCATCAACGATAAGCATTAATCTTTAATTATTACACAATGTCACGAAAGGCAACAATTCAATATACGGAGGAAATCAATCCAAGTGTTAAAACCCGAATTTCAACTCTAAAGTGAGCTTTATACATTTTATTTATGCGCCATTCCCCCCCTCCCCCCCAAAAAAAAGGTGAAATTTAGAAAAAGATGAAGCCTTTTGGTTTTGATCAGTAGCACTGTCTCCAACCATAAATTTAGTCCGCGCTGCAGTCACCAAAGAGACCAGAGAAGTAAGCAGAACAAAATGCAAAAGCAACGAAGCAGGGAATTCGAATTCAAGCTTTTTAAACTAAAAGTTGAGAAGAGGGTCCTGCGAGGCTATGCCACCCCCTTTTTTTCTTTTTTTTTTTTTAAGTGCAAAATTTAAATATAAAATATAAAAATAATAATTGTGATAAAAATTGTTTATTGTGAAAAATTATATTTTAATCTTAAAATATAGTTTTTTTACAATTAAAAATTTTGACTATATAATATAAATTCTATTTTTAAATTTAATTTTTGTAGTTAAAAAATAAATAAATAAATAAGGCCAAAATGGCCTAACTACATACCATTAGAGATGTACATCATCAAGTTTGGGGGTTCAGTGCGTCGGATTTTGCTTAATCAAATTGGGTCGAATTGAGTTGAATACAAAAAATGAAAAGAAGAGGCTAAGTCGTATATTAGAACTAGCCTTAAGGGTCATAAGCCCAACCTGAAATTCAAATTAAAAATTAAAAAATATTTTTTATACAAAAAAATAAAAAGGGGCCAAGTCAGATATTAGAACTAATCCTAATGGTCATAAACCCAACCTTAAATTCAAATTAAAAAATATTGTTTATCAAAGTTTATATTAAAATTTTAAATTTTTTTAAAAATAAAATATAATTTTATAAAAATTTATGGAAAAATTTTTTAAAATAATTTTATAATTTTTATAATAAATTAAAAAAATAAAAAATAAAAAATCAATACTAGTCCATCCCTACACCTACTAAATCGGGTTGACCAAAGCTCAAATAATAAGTTTTAATTTTAAAATCTAATTTTAGACAAAGTTTAGTTTGACATAGGACTGTTTATGGGTAGGGTCAGGTTGACATTTAGTATATCTGATGCTCAACTTGATTAAAATTTTAAATTTGCTTTTATACCTGTGGCCCAACTCAGCTCAAATAAGCTTAGTTTTATGTTAGGTTAAGGTATATTAGAGCCACCCAGATTATTATTTTTTTTTATAAACTGATACTTGTAAAATAAAAATATATTTTTACAAACTTATAAACATATACTTTAAAACAATGGGTTTCTAGAATCTTCGTGTTTTTATCAATAAAAAAAGTTGGATATTATCAAGCAAAATATAAGTTATATTAACATAATTAATCTTAGATAAATATGTGTATTTTTATTATTTAACAAAAAAAATGTTAGTAAGCATGTACATCAATGATAAAAATAATTAAAAAATAAAAAAAGTTTAAATAGATAATAAAAGCTGCAATATATTAAAAAAATCAAATGAAATAAAAGTAAAAATATATATATAAGATGATAAAATATTAATAACTATAAAAAAAAACTATTAAGATATATTAGACAGACCATATCTTCGTTCGGAAACTGATTTGATAATTTATTTAAAATTTTATCTATTTATATTTTTAACGAGCAGTTAACACGACCCCGAATGATTTATGGGCGAATGAACACCAACCCATCCTATGAATAAGCCGCGCCCCACCCCACCAATAACGTAGTGCTCGGCCATGAGTGAAGAGAATCAGGACGCTTCTTGGACAACAAGGGATTGGGTAGGAGAGCGATAGAAATATGGCATTCAAATTCTCTGAGATTATGGTGGCAAAATTACATTGTGGTGTTGAAAAAACCTGGAGCGTCAATCAAATTCAACAGCAGCGACCCAAACGCAGCAGGAGCCATCAAATCTTGGCCGTCCACTCCATTAGTTACTGCGATCGTGACACGTAGCTCCTTAAACTCCCAAGCATAGCATTGCACAAGGCATTTGCAACGACCCTCATCTGTAGCTGTGTCGTGCAACCCCTGAAGTTTGGTGAAGCTGTGGAGTGGCTTGATAGTTCCCCTAAATGACCAGCGAAGTTGCATAGCCTCAAGGAGGCAAGTGCTTGATCAATAATGACATGGATCTGTCAGGTAACACCAAATTTGCAGTTAAAGGACCACAAAAAGAAATTCCACAAGATCTGTTATGTATGGATTTTAGTTTAGTTGCAAGGACCTCATAAATTTGATAGTTTGAAGTTGTTTCTTTTTGTGGTTTGAGGAATGTTTCTGCAATTCAAACTCTGCTGGTTGAATCATTCATGTTGTGGATCTGGCAAGTATGGATTTTAGTTTCGTTGAATCATTCAGTTTAATCGTCTTGTGTAATCGAAACTCGCTGGTTTGAGGAATGTTTCTGCAACGCTGCATTTGGGAGTTTAAGGAGCCACGTGTCATGATCGCAGCGGCAAACAGAGCGGATGGCTAAAGTTTGATGGCTCTTACCGCGTGTTCGTGTTATTGCCGTTGGATTTGGTTGACGCTCTAGATTTTTTCAATGTCAGCGTGATTTTGCCGCCATAACCGCAAAGAATCCGACCGCCGAAATATGAGGCGTGGAACTGAGTCTCGTTGGAGCCGTATCATACTTCTCTATTTCTTCAATAGAATCCTCTTCTAAATAGGATTGCATACTGGTCTGCTTTTGCGCGTGTTTGATTTGTATTCTTAAGAACAGTTTTTTATCTTGAAAACAAAAATAAAAAATGGTTAGAAAGTGTTGTTTTATTTTGTGTAATTGCTTTTGAAAATTAAAAAAAAAAAAAAGAAGAATAGGTATTAGAAAAAAGACAGTTCATTGAACCTGGACGAAACCAGCTAGACGCAGCCTTCTTTACCTTGTGCAAATTGGTCCAGTAAACTATTATTAAGCAAAGACCTACAGACCTTTTTATTATAATCTTTAGCACCTGACTTTACCTTATGAGGAGTCCAGCAAAATGACTCGCCAACGCATTCTTATTCCAGCCTTCATGGACACAGAATATAAAATGCCACAAAACTCAATGACTGTTTGTAAGTATCTGTTATTAAATTATCTTATAAAAATGCAATAAGTAATTTTCTTTATATAAAGGATGTGCAAAATTTTTAAAAACTAATAAGAGAAAGAGATGAGATAAAAATTAAATTTAAATACATCAAATCTCATTAAAAAAATTATTCGTAAATTTTCTTCTCAGCTCAACATTATATGATTAAATATTTTAAAAATATTATTTCAGATTTTATAATTTTATCAAAAAATTTAAGATTAAATACCAAAAAAAAAAATTTATATAAGTCTTATTCTATAAAATAACATTTGACTAACACAATATGATTTTGTACTCAACAAAAAGACATACATAATATTCATTTTTTATCTTTGTCATCGATATATTTATATTTATTAAATAAAAATATTATAGATGTATTGGATGAAAATGAAATAATATTTTCAAATAATTTAAGCCAATCTTCTTATTATCAGAATGACTAGTTTATGCTAGGCATCTTCAACCATTATTTATATTATATCAATCCGGATTTTCTACTGCGAGAGAGGCACAGTTGATAGCACTATGTGCTGTGCATCCAAACAAGGAACAGTGTGCAACACAGTAAGAGATCCATCTTGCATTTTTAGACCTAAAGTCACTGAAATAAGGCCCGAGAAATGTGCATTGCTGTGAAGAATGTTGTAGAAGTTATAATACAGATTCCAGAAGCTTGGACTATCCTCTAACTATAATAAAGCATTTTCCAGAGATCGGAAAGTGTTTCACTGCTTCAAGCTTTCCATTAAACAACAGCATGCTACCCCATTTATTTCACTCCAAAATTATGCTCTTCCCTCTCATTATTTCACGCGTTAAAATGGCCATTCAAAACTCTGGCTATATCAAGTTTCTATCTAGTTTAATATACAAATTCTGCTTCACAGGGAGTCACGCGGTAAACTCTGCCTCCTCTCTTGAAAACTTATCCGAAAGGTTTACCAGAACAAATCCTGCAAAAACCTGTTTCTCATGTGAATTAGTGAATGGATGTTCCCACATGACAAAGATTGAGACAATAAAATATTATGGCACTAACAAATGGATAGTCCTTCATTGTTTGGACTGAAAGTTCGGTAGATTTAAAGAATTTGTTGAAGGTGACGATAATCTTATTAACTTATCAATACAAAGATTGTTGTACGCGCTAATTAAATATAAAGATGCTTGTGAGTAAGCAAGACTGAAAAGGAAATTAAAGAGAGCGAAGAGTCAGACCTGAATGCATCCTAGGATGTAGATTGCAGAGTATTGGCGACCATGTATTACCATGTCAGCTATCATTGCAAGAGGAATTGTCAAGGACATGCCTAGTGTAGCAACCAGCGGAGTCGTCCATACTATTGAAAGGGCCCTGTCATAGTATTAATTGGAGTTAATGAAAAGAGGATCCTGCGATAACAGTGATTTTGCCATTTAAAATATTAATTTTGCATAATTTACTATAATGGTTTTTGTTAAACTTGAGTAATATTAAAGCTCTTAAGGAGCATATTTATCAGTAACTATTTTTGAACCTAATTCCTCAGAAATCTAGCTTAATAGAGGTAGTTCAACAGACCAAAAATAATCTGAAATTATGTTCGACCAAAAGCTATTTGCAATCACAATCTCCCCAGTGGATACAGAACTTGGAAATTTGAAATGAGGTTCAATACCCACAGCATTTAGTGGCCATGCTGCATGAAAGAGCACTAGTCAGAAAAGTTTCACAAAGAAAGGAAGCAGAAATTCCTAAACTACAGAACAATTTTCGATCAATAGGAAAGCCTAATCTCCTTGCCTAGCCACCAAAAACCAAGAAGACTGTAGAGACCAATGCAGCCAAAAAACTTCTGCATGTCAACCTTGTCTCCTTCTGATCCAGCAGATTTCTTGAGAAGCACTGTAGTTAGTTGACCAATGATTAACAATAATATGCAGAGCCGGAGTTATGCACAAATTTTCTCTGAATTAAATTTAACCATGTCAGAGGTCAATCTGACATTAGAATGGACAGCAAGTTAGATAGTCACACCTGTGAATAAGCCATAACATATTGCTGAGAGTAGGCCAAAAGTGATCCCAGTGATAGAGTGCTTTCTAGTCCTCAGCAAGAAGAGCAGTTTCCAATTTCAGAATTTGAAAGAATAATTACAAGAGAAATATATATACATAATACGTCCATATAGAATCACTAACATAGAAAGTGAACAGTTTGGACTCACTCTATTATTGCCAAGTTAGATCAAGCATCACAGGAGAAGTTTAGCACCGTAAACAAGCAAAGTTAAACTTACTCAGAGATGCTCATCTTCTCATCTGCTGCCCAAGTTTTCCCAACTGTAGTCATGGCAACACCAGCCATGCTTATTAACACAGCGACCACCTTACTGATATTTACTGAGTCCTGACCAAGAAGAACTTCAAAGAAAAGGGTAAAGAGACCTGATGTGGAACTCAGCACGGTCGTACTCACAACACTAGTATTTGCAAGCGCCAGGTTTGACAGATACTGCATGTCCAATCAATTGCAACATCATAGACATGACAAGATAGGGAAGACGTTGAGTGGAACATCTTGAGAGCTCGTTAAACAAAAGTGAAAAAAAATCTCTTGTTCTAAGAATGCAAAACGTACGTGTCTAGCATAATCTCTATTGCATAACTTTTTATTTTAAAATAATAATAATAATAATAATAATAATAGCAGCGTTAATACAACTTCTAGGTTGCAGAAAATGAGAAATCCATCAATCAACATTGTCTAAAGTTCTTTTCAGAACCATGTCGTATGAAATATGGTTCTCATCCTCAAATGTTTACTAAATTATATCCACAACAACAAAATGTCAGTGTAACCCATATTTACAGGTCCAGAAGTCAATCCAAAACTGTAATATAGGTCCTTCTTGTCACGTGTTAAAGGAAAGTGCTAAGACGTAAAAATTTGAGAACTTAAAATAAGAATTGCAGAAGACCAAAACAGGATATTCTCACAAAAATATTTGACACAGACACTACGAAACATAAGAGATTTGGTTGTACTTATACCAGGCATATCTCAATTTGTTTATCCTTATATTTCCATTATTCATAATAATTAGGTTTTTCAATAATTGCTATATGATGTTAAATCAGTTCTGCAATAAACAACCCGTTCAATCTTGTATCTTTGGCAACATTAGTATGATTTAGGCTAATGGATAATCTTACAAGGTAGGTATTGCTGTTTCTACTGTAGCTACCTTGTATTCTGGGTCTCACAGACATAGTTTGAATGGCAATAGAGGGGCAAATCTTTAAATTAAAGGATAGGAGATTCAAAGTAATCTTTGTTACCTCTGATGCAAACCATATTGGAGAGAGATATAAGCCACACTTGGCAATTTTCCAGGAACTATATTCACAATTTTCTACGAGCAGGTCAGGTTCATCTTCTTCTTTCTTGACCAAAGGCTTTCCCTCTTCCCTTTCACTAATTTCCTTGTCAGCAATTAAACAGCTTTTTAGATATGTTTCTGATCTTTGGAGAGTCTCATCAATTCCAAGAGGGACACTAAGTCCAGAGGAGATGGTGACTGAAGAGTAGTCCTTGTGAAGGTTTCTACGTAAATTTTTCAGTAAGCTGCAGATCCACTCCTTGAAAACCGAAATGGGTAAATGAACGACCATCAAAGATATCCCAAGGTAAGATAGTGCAAAGGGCTGCTTATACTCTGCAAAGATCCTCTGCAATAACGCAGCATATCCTTAGCATAACAAATCTTAGCATATATAATGGAAATTTTCAGCTGTTAATTGTGATGTAATGACAAGTTCTAAGGAAAACAATTAGAAACACGTCTGATCAGAGCTCCACTCAGTACCTAACTCCCTGCCCATATTATTTCTTAAAAAATGAGCATTATATATTTTCTCTGAATGAATGGGAGAGACATTTCTCAACTGACACCTCTCCTGCTTCATCACAGCTAGTTGTTAAGAGTTCAAATCTTGTTTTCCTACCTTTTTCTCAGCAACCAAACGGGAAATAAAGTAACATATTAAAAATGTTGAACAAATCCAAAGAGCGCATGAGAAATGTCATTAAGTCAAACAAAATAAGAATAAGAAGAAAACGGAAGAACAGGAAATCATGAATACCCGAACCTGAGTTATTTCTGCAGAGGCAACCCATATTAACACAAATGCTCCAATCAGCCCTAACCCAGCCAGGTACCTCCAACCCATTACTAGAACTATCTATTCCCTTATGAGTTAAAAATGCAAAACTTGTAATGTGTATGTGTATAAGCTGAGTTGAACTCTGTTCTTGCTATAAAAGAAGCATAGTCCTTCTATGACAAGCTATGAACTTAATAAGAGATACGCCAGCTATTTTAGTTGAACCAGGCTTTTGTTTCCTCCTTTATGAAAGAGGCAGGTCCTTCGGCCAAAGAGGTGACGTTTGTTGTCTCGTCTGGGCGTTATCTTTGCCTTCATTAACTGTGGAAGCCAGTGACACTTGCCATTGCATTCACAGTGATAATCTTAGTTATGGACTATCGTGTCAGCCATAAGCCTATTGACTCGAGGAGCTCATGGATCTTGCCACGTAAACACCCGCAAGATGGCCTTTTTTGTTTTTGAAGTCTTGATATTACCCAAAGGAAACAATTTTGTCACATCCTGCACCGAATCCATCCAGATGCTATACTTGCTTTTTTTTTTAAATTTTTTTCCCCATTTTTAGGTTCCTTTTGTCTTTTTCAAAAAAAATAATAATTCAGGGCCTCATTAAAGGCTAAGACTAGCCTTAGCTAACAGGCTAACCTGTTTTTACTTCAAGTCAATTATGAGTTTGAATCCAAGATCAATTTGCTATATTACGGCATGTTTGATTACTCACTAACAAAGGGGACAAAGTGAAAATTTTAAAAAATTTATATTTATTTTTATAATTATTATTTAATATTATTTAATTATTAAAAAAAATATTAAAAATATTTTTAATTTATAAAATTATTTTTTTATTTTTATTTTGATACCAAATTTTTTGTATACTAAATAGGCAGTTATAACCTATAAAATGAGCTTGAAAATATAAGGGAAAGGGTATTAATTGTCAAGAGAATATGTATTCAATTGAAAAAGAAAATAAAAAAGTTACCAATTATTATAAAATTAATAATTTATTAATAAAAGAATAACATATAAAAATATATTATTTTGAATATGACACATTGATATTATATTAAAAAATTAATGATATTGATAAATATCCAAACATAATCAATATTGATAATTTTTTGAATATGATGAACTAATATTATATTTAAAAATTTTTGAATTAATGATAGTAATTAATATCCTTCTTATACTCTTAAACTTGTCTATAGAGCATTACACTTCATTTTTTTAACCATAATATTTAATGCATTATGAGCTGCTTAAATAGTAATTAATACCATTACAATTTTGATATAACATTAATTCGTTATTTTTAAAATTAATTAATACCATTAACTTTTGAACTAATCCCTAAAACTTTGATGACCTTGATTGGTCGGTGAATATAAAATGATGTCAAGTTAATGGGATATTATTTCTGTCGCGGCTAGTTGGTTTATCGTAAAGACTAAAGAGTCTTATCGTCCACAATGTAGTCAAATCAATCTTGGTCGTCCGCTGGATCGCGTCGTTTAGCTCCTCACGTCGCAGCACGTGGTTCGAAATGTACCGTTTTACTTCAAGCAAACGACCACGATTAATTTGATTGCGCTTCCATCCCTCTGGAGGATACTGTTGCTTTGAAGACCTTGATTCTGTCTTCCTTTGCTTTAGACCTTTATAATTTTAACATTTTTTCTTCTTCTTACGTGTATGAGTAGATAAAATAAATAAAGGAGAAATTTTATACCTTGCAGTGCACAAGACTCGTGTATTGGAGGAGATCATATATCAACTAAGGTATTCAAAAGTTTGGTTTGATTCGATTTTGAGCAAAAATTAAATCAAATTAATTTAATCAGTTTAGTATTTTGTTGGTCCAGTTTGGTTCATATTTTTTTTTGTCTAAAAGTAATTTTTTTTAAAAAAATTTATTTCTTGTAATATGTAGAATTTAACTTCTAATATCTTACATATCTTAAAATTTTGACCAATAATAACTTTAGAATAATTTATTATTTATATATATATATATATATTATCTAAATAAATTTCATACATTCACAAATAAGCTTTAAAAAATAAAAAAAAATAAGAGTAATATCTTAAAATAAAATAGTATAAATAATTTGTATATTTTTTGAACTATATAAAAAATGTAATTTTGATACAAGTTTAATTGACAAAAGATCTTATTAATCTAAAAAGAAACAAAATATTAAATTTTAATTAATTACAATTTTAATGGTTCAATTTGGTTCGATTAACCAAACCAAATATGAAAAAAATCGACAACCGAACCGATTTAATCGGTTTTACAATTACAAAAATCAAACTAAACTAATTTTTAATCGATTTTATTCAACTTTTAACGATTTAGTCCGATTTAATTTGATTTAATTGGTTTAGTTCAGTTCACCCTTAATATCAACCCAGAAGAAGGAGCTATCATTATCGTCCATTGTGGGCCAGGGAATAATTAATGGTGAAAATTAGAACATCTACTTCTGGATAATGATTTACTTAGGTTAAAAGGTGCATGTTCAGAAAAAATCATAAAGGAGGTTTTTAAAAAAATCAGAGTTACTTTCAATTATTTGTAAATTTGCAATAAATTATTGGATAAGAGAAGTCAAACTAGCCTAGTAAAATAAGTTTTGGGTGTTTCTGTACTATTTTTAGAAAATAATTCAAAAATTAACGGTATTAATTTATTTCAAAAATAATGAATTAATTTTATATTAAAAATTAATGATTTTAATTAATATTCAACCAGCCATTAATTGAATTCCCTTTTCTAGTTAGATGCATATTTTTTAAATGATTAATACCCTTCTTATATTTCTAAGCTCAGTCTATAAATTAGATCTGTTAATTATAGCAGAATAATATTAGATTCAAATTCATACTCATAAATGCTTCGAAGCCAACATTTTTTTTTTTCACAATTCTCTTTCTCACAAGCTCAATAGTTAACACTAGCCTTTTATTTTTTTAAAAAATAACAACAAAATCAGGCCGAGAAACACTTAAAAAAAAAAAAGGTATTACATCTGAATACACTACTTTTAGTGGTGTAGAATTGACAAAACTGTTATTTTTTATAATATTAAGATAAAAAAGCCAACATAAGATGTTTTTTATTTTGACCACTCCCGTCTTTCCTTCGGAAAAGTGATAGATGGGGAAGAAGAAGCTCCAAGGGAGCTATCTTCCAACCATCAGAAGCCACGGTTCAAAGAGTGTTGAGAAACTATGGTGACGCAGAAAAAGGAACGAAAGAAAAGAAGCAGATAGTAGAGACTGAAGAAGAACAGATTGTAGATGAGTTCTTGGATGACCTTATCTCCAACAATTTCGTCGCATCAACTGCACGGGTATGCGAAGCAACCCAAAAAATGCTTCCTAAGGAGCCATGAGTTGTGTAAGTTGGAACTGTCAGGATTTCAGCAAAACTTCGACTGTTCATTGTCTTAGGAATTTAGTTTGTAAATACGAGCCTTATTTCCTATTTCTTAGTGAAACTAAGCTACCTGTAAACAAAGTTGAAATGAAATTAAGAACTTTCGGTTTTGTGTATTGTTTTGCCTTGGAAGGATGATACTAACTGCACAGTTCTTGATATCTCACCACATTGGATCCTTGTCAGATCGTCACTTAATCAAGATGCCCCTGTTTTCATTACTTTCGTTTACGAGCCACCAAAAGTAAAACCATAGATACATGTTGTGGAACTGGATAAAATGCATGACAGCTAATTTGCCTTGGCTGCTGATTGGGAATTTTAATCAATGTTTATCCTCGAAAGACAAGGAGAGTTCTTCTTCAATCATACCTAGTGCAAATCATTTCAAGAACGTAATTGACGTGTGTGTATTGTTAGAAATTTATCCGAAAAGGACCTAGTTTACCTGGACTAAGAAGTAATAAGGATGAGGTCCGAACAAGATTAAACCATGTTTTTTTGCAACGAAGAATGACTTATTTCTTTTCCTAATTCTAATCTGGTCTTTTTACCTATTGTTGCCTATGATCGTGGTCATTTGTTCTTCTCCACCCACAAGGATTGTTCTTTTAGTCCGAGGCCAAGAAGATTTGAGTTCTTTTAGCTTAACTTTGATCATTGCCATAATATCGTTTTTTAATTCTTGGAGGTAAGTCAAACTAGGCTCTTGTGCTTTCAAACTTTATTCCAAACTGATTGCAACAATGACAGCCTTATATGCATGCAATAAGAATATCATTGGTAATATCTCTCAGAAAATTAAAATTCTTGAAGAGGAGATTGGTACGATCCAATTAAACTACATTCACTCTCCTAGGGAAGATAGTTATCTTAAACATGAACTAGAGTTCTTCTATGACTGTAAAGAATCTCTTTAGGGCCAAAAAGCAAGGCAATCATGGTTAGTCAAAGGTGACCGTAATACAAAGTATTTTCATACTTTGATTCAATCTAAAAGGTCAAGAAATTCCATCCATTTGATAAAAGATCTTTGGTGAATTAGATTGATGATTTTAATCTGATAAAGCATTTGGTCACAAATTATTTTCACAACATTTTCGTCAACATTAAGAAACCCCTCTTAATGTCATCCTTTCACACCTTGATGATGTTAATCTCCCTTTGCTAACAGATGAGTATACCTACTTTTAGATGCAAAGTTTTCGCCTTAGGAGATCAGAAATGCTACATTCCAACTCAAATTAGATAGTGCTCCTAATCCGGATGGCTTTTATAGGCATTTTTTTATTTAATCTTTGATTATGTGGTGAATATGATCTTAAATTTTCAAAAAAAATGGTTTCCTTCTTAAAAGCTTTAATAGAATATCCATCACTTTAATTCCTAAATGCAATAATCCTCAGATTTGGAAGAATTTTATATTGATTAGACTTTGTAACTAGGTCTAAAAAATTATTGCAAAGGTACTTTGTAATAGGATTAAAGGTGTGTTGGACGACTAGATTACCCCTAACTAAAATGCTGTCGTCAAAGGCCGTTTCATTTTTGATAATATCATCTTAGTATCAAAATTATTACATCAAATTCATCAGACAAAAACTAGTAGAAAAAGATAGTATGCTCTTAAAATTGCTATCTCAAAAGCATATGACATGGTTTCATAGAATTTTTTTCAAGTTGTTCTCATATAAATGAAGTTTCCGATGAAGTGGATTCAAATAATCATGCAATGCATCTCCACACTATTTTATTAGGTACTTTTAAATGGTAGTCCTTCCTCTGTCATCACCCCAAAAGAAGGAATTAGGGAAGGAGCCCCTTATTCCCTTATCTTTTCATCTTATTTGCTAATGTTTTTTTTTTGGATGATTACAAAAGAAGAACAAAAAGGATCTTAAAGAGGCATTACAATTTGTAAGGATTGTGAGCCCATCAGCCACCTCATGTATGTAGATGATACAATTCTTTTCTTTAAAGAAAAGGCTGAATCAGGTCAAGTGGTTAATGAAATCCTTAACACCTATGGATATTGCTTTGAGTAAATCATCAATAAATCAAAATCAGAGATAGTTTTCAATCCAAATACTTTTAATAAATTTAAAAAACTTCTTTTAAGCACTTTCAACGTTAAATATGCTTTAAGGCTCAATAAATACCTAGGCACTTTGGTAGATACAGGAAAGGACAAGAATTGAATATATAATGATTTGATTGAAAGAATTGGCTTTAAGCTACAAGCTTGGAAAGAAAGACTTTTCTCTTAAGTATCCAAGATGACAATAATCACGTCTGTTTTAAATTTGGTCTTGGTTTATCATCCTTCTTGTTTTTATTTACCAAAGCATATTTGTGCCACCATAGATAGCAAATTGCCAATTTTTTATGGGGTTTCATCTATATATATATGGTTAGTTGGGAAAAGTTTTGTTAACCTATATTAGATAAGATTGATGCAGATTTAAGATTGATGCAGATTTAACAGAACGGATATGTTTTGATATGGGTTAGTTGTAGATAAGATTGATGCAGATTTAACAGAATGGATATGTTTTGATATGGGTTAGTTGTAGTTTATCTTGTGGATAAAATTTTAGATAGTTGATAAGTGTATATGTAGTTGAGATAAGTTGTTACAGGTAGTTATATTGTTGCTAATTTTTAGCTAGTGTAGTTACGGAAGTGGTTACGCAAGTGGTTATCAAAAGTGTATAAATAGGCTAATATATGATCAATAAAGCAAGCTTTTCTGATCAAACTTTTCATGGTATCAGAGCTACAGGATATAGTTCTGCCTCTTTAAACACATATCATGGAAGGGGAAAGCAAGAAATCACCTTACACTTTGTCTTCAAATGATAATCCTGGAAATTTGATTACCCAGGTGCAATTGAGAGAAAACAATTATGATGAATGGGCTCGTGCTATCAGGACGGCGCTGCGAGCTAAGAAGAAATTTGGTTTTATTGATGGAACAGTGACAAAACCAGAAGAAGACTCGGATGAGATGGAGGATTGGTGGACAGTGAGCTCTATGATTGTGTCATGGATAATGAACACGATCGAGCCCACCGTAAGATCTGCCCTGACACACATGGAGATCGCCAAGGATTTGTGGGATGACATTAAAGACTGTTTTTCAGTTACCGATGGAGCCCGGGTGCATCAGCTAAAATCAGAACTTGCAAATTGTAGACAACAAGGAGCTTCCCTGATGAGCTACTACTCGAAGTTGAAACAATTGTGGGAGGAACTAGCCAATTATGATGTAATTTCTGGGTGCAAGTGTGGAGAATGTGAGTGCAATATTGCAGCGCAGTTGACAAAGAAACGAGAAGAAGAAAAACTACACCAATTCCTGATGGGATTAGATGATGCATATAGAGCTGTGAGATCAAATATCTTGAGCACATCTCCATTGCCCAATGTGAGCAAAGCATACTCATTGATTTGCCAAGAAGAACGGGTGCAAAATACTTCAAAGGGTAAAGAAGTAAAGGCAGAAGCCTTAAGCTTCGCTGTTCAAACCGCTGATAAGAGCGTTGTGTGCAAACACTGTAATAGAGAGGGGCATAATGTCGAAGGATGCTTCCAATTGATTGGTTATCCTGAATGGTGGGGCGATCGACCTAGGACGTCCAGTCGAGGCAAGGGAAGACAGCAAGGAGGAAGAGGACGAGGAAAGAGTATGGGGCATGGTCGTGTTTCAGCACGAGCTAACTCTGCTCAAATATGTGGGAAGCCTGAAGAAGAAGTTAAAGCAAATGCAAATCAAATTCCAACTGAGCTGACAAATGAACAGTGGGCAGCCATTATGAGTTTGTTGAACACGCGCAGCTCAGGAAATGTTGAGAAGATGACTGGTAAGGACAATTTACATTGGATAATAAACTCAGGGGCCATACAACACATGACAGAACGATGTGAAATCCTATCTAAGACACAACAGATCCTTGGTTGCCCAATTGGACTGCCTAATGGCAATCAAGTAATAGCGTCAAAGAAGGGTTCAGTTGCCTTGAGTGAACATGTTCGGCTGGAGAATGTTCTTGCTGCTCCAGGATTGAAATTCAATTTGATTTCCGTATCACAATTGATTGATGAATTAAAATGTAATATATTATTTACTAATAAGCTCTGTTTGATACAGGACCGCACTTCGAGGATGGTGATTGGAACGGGTGAACGATGCAAGGGGCTCTATTATTTGAAGACTGGATCATCGACTCAAGCACTCAAAGTAGGAACAGAAGATGTGCATAACTTGTGGCATAGGAGAATGGGCCATCCGTCTTCGAAAATAGTAGAATTGATTTCTGGAGTTAGGAATTTTAATTCAAATAAGAGTTGTGATGTTTGCTTTAGAGCTAAACAAACCAGAGAAGTATTCTATTCAAGTGATAATAAAGCCAGTGAAATTTTTGATCTTATTCATTGTGATTTGTGGGAGCCTTATAGAGTTCCTAGTTCATCTAATGCCTCCTATTTCCTTACGATTGTTGATGATTTCTCACGATGTGTATGGATATATTTGTTGATTGATAAAACAGAAGTAGGACAGATTTTACAGACTTTCTTTGCCATGGTTGAAAGACAATTCAATCGGAAGGTGAAAATGGTTCGGAGTGACAATGGGACTGAGTTCATATGTTTGAGAAGCTACTTTCAAGAAAACGGAATACTTCATCAAACATCATGTGTAGGAACACCACAGCAAAACGGACGAGTAGAACGAAAGCATCGACATATCCTCAATGTGGCTCGAGCGTTGAGATTTCAAGCTACTCTTCCTATTGATTTTTGGGGTGAGTGTGTATTGGCAGCTGGATATTTGATTAATCGCACTCCATCACAAGTCCTTAAGGGCAAAACGCCTTATGAAGTTCTGTTTGGTAAGCCTCCTACCTATGATTACATTCGTGTGTTTGGATGCTTGTGCTATGTTAAAAATTTGAATCGTGGCAAAGATAAGTTTGCTAGTCAAAGCCATAGATGTGTCTTTGTGGGATATCCATTTGGTCAAAAGGGATGGAGAGTATATGATCTGGATACGAAAAAATATTTTGTATCAAGGGATGTAGTGTTTTGTGAAGCTGAATTTCCATATGCTGTCGGTGTTGTTCGACATGATCCACCAAGCCACAAACAGATACAGCAGACTGAATTTTGTGAAGCAGAAGATGTAGTTCCACGAGCAACACATCAGACAGACAGTTCTAATCATGATCACGGTGACGAGGGTCATGAACCATTGTCATCTGCTCCAATGGAGAGTGTTGAGGTAAGGGAGGGAGAAGTCGTGATGGAACATAACTTGGAATCAGCAGAAGAAGTGCAGAAACTTGGGTGTGGTTTACGCACAAAGCAAGTGTCAACTAGACTGAAAGACTATGTAACTTATGCAGCACAAAGAGTGAGCCCCTCTGCACATTCATCTGAATCAATCCCACCCTCAGGTACGTCTTGCGACTTAGCTTGTTATGTGAATTATGCAAATTTTTCACCGCAACATCAGGCTTTCTTAGCAGTTATCACGAGGAATGTTGAACCCAAATTTTATCACCAAGCAGTAAAAGATGTTAAATGGCGTGAAGCGATGAGCAAAGAAATTGATGCTCTGGAGAAGAATGGCACATGGACTCTTATTGATTTGCCCAGAGGAAAGAAAGCAATTGGTAGTAAATGGGTCTATAAAATCAAATATAACTCTGATAGTACAGTCGAAAGATACAAGGCACGACTTGTGATCCTAGGAAATAATCAAGTTGAGGGCATCGATTATAACGAGACATTTGCTCCGGTGGCAAAGATGGTGACGGTGCGTACTTTTCTCTCTGTAGCAGCAGCTAAAGGGTGGGAACTTCATCAAATGAATGTGTATAATGCATTTCTTCATGGAGACTTAACTGAAGAAGTATACATGAAAGTGCCACCTGGATATCGCACCACCAATATCAACAAAGTTTGCCGTTTACAGAAATCTCTTTACGGATTAAGACAGGCACCTCGTTGCTGGTTTGCAAAGCTCACTGCTGCTTTTCTTCAGTATGGCTTTACTTAATCTCACTCCGATTATTCATTGTTCACTCTTCATCGTGGTGAGACGCATTTGCTTGTCTTAATATATGTTGATGATCTCATCATTGCGGGCAATACAACGCAATTTATTATCCATTTTAAAGCATATTTGAGTCGTTGTTTTCATATGAAAGACTTGGGTGTGTTGAAATATTTCTTGGGTGTTGAAGTGGCTAGGAATGCTGAAGGAATTTTCTTGTGCCAGCGTAAGTACGCTTTGGATATTATAAATGAAGCTGGTTTGTTAGGAGCCAAGCCCTCGTCCTTTCCTATGGAACAGCACCACCATCTAGCATTGGCCAAAGGGGACTTACTTGATGATCCTGAAAAATATAGGCGTTTGGTAGGGCGTCTAATTTACTTAAGTCTTACTCGGCCTGATTTAACATATGCTGTTCACATTTTGTCTCAGTTCATGCAACAGCCACGGAAAGAGCATTGGGAAGCTGCCTTACGGGTTGTGAGATACTTAAAAGGGAGTCCTGGACAAGGCATTGTTCTTAAAGCTCAATGTGATCTCAAACTTCAGGCATTTTGTGACTCAGATTGGGGAGGATGCCCATTGACAAGGCGTTCGCTTACAGGATATGTAGTTTTTCTTGGCAGCTCACCTATCTCTTGGAAGACTAAGAAGCAACAAACGGTCTCTCGCTCATCAGCTGAAGCGGAATACCGTGCTATGGCTGCAACGGTTTGTGAACTCAAGTGGCTTAAAGGTCTATTGTTGTCATTAAGAGTATCTATTTGTGGTACAATCCCTATGTTCTGTGACAGTCAGGCAGCAATGCACATTGCTGCCAATCCGGTTTTTCACGAACGTACGAAGCACATAGAAGTCGATTGCCATTTTGTGCGAGATGCAATAAAAAATGGAGATATTTCGACAGCCTATGTCCGCAGCAATGCACAATTAGCTGATATCTTTACCAAGGCCTTGGGACGAGAAAGGTTTATTTCCTTACTTCACAACTTGGGCATTCGAAATCCTCATGCTCCAACTTGAGGGAGGGTATTAGATAAGATTGATGCAGATTTAAGATTGATGCAGATTTAACAGAATGGATATGTTTTGATATGGGTTAGTTGTAGATAAGATTGATGCAGATTTAACAGAATGGATATGTTTTGATATGGGTTAGTTGTAGTTTATCTTGTGGATAAAATTTTAGATAGTTGATAAGTGTATATGTAGTTGAGATAAGTTGTTACAGGTAGTTATATTGTTGCTAATTTTTAGCTAGTGTAGTTACGGAAGTGGTTACGCAAGTGGTTATCAAAAGTGTATAAATAGGCTGATATATGATCAATAAAACAAGCTTTTCTGATCAAACTTTTCAACCTACCTCTAACGGAGGTTTAGGTTTTTATCCCTTAAATCAATTCAATCACGCTCTTCTTGCAAAGCAAATTTGGAGACTCATTGATACAAGCAAAATTCTTTTTATACAAAAATAATGAGGCCCAAAATACTACAAGAAAGGCTACTTGGGTGTTTCTTAAATATGAAGAAGTTAGGAAAAACTAGTCATTTGATAACCTCAAAGCTTAAATATTAGATTAGTTACAGTAAGAATATTCTTATCAACTACTATCTTTGGTAGTCAATGTAGTCAAATCTTACTATCATAATCAACCATGTCAATAATTTTATTCCGCATGATAAGTCAACTTGGAATAAGTATTTTTTAGACCACTTTTATTCTCCCATTACCAATAATTTTATTTTTAGCCGACAGCCGACTTTTCTCCTTATTTGACAAGGAAGATCGGTTAATATGAAGTGGTAATCACAGTAGTTTGTACTCTACTAGATATGGGGTTTAAATGTCTAGTTGAAGATTTTTCTTAAACATTTTGGAAGAAGATTTGGAATCTCAAAGTCCCAGTACATATGATTCTTTTCATTTGGAAAGTCCTTCAAAAAGCTATCCCTACTTGTGGCAACCTTCAGAGACATCACCTTTTAAATAATCAAGATTGCATTTTTGGCTCCCTAGAAAAGGAAACAGTGAATCATAGAATTTTAAACTATCATTTTGTGAGAGTTTTTTGGTTTGCATCTCCTCCAACCATAATGACTGACAGGATCTCAGACTAAGATATTATCAAATGGCTTCACATTTGGTTTTCTAATCTTCAGCACAACGATAGGATGGAATTCTTCAGAGATACCACTGGTGTCTATTTCATTTGGAACCTCAGGAGTGATATAACTCACAACGGGGCATAAGCAAACTCGAAATAAGTCAGTTCAACAAACCAATTCGAGTCTTCAAGTCAACTACCTTGCTTAGAACAGCATCTCACCCAGCTCAAGATTCGTATGAAAAACATCATAAGTCTTTTCCTTGCATACCACGTAAGCCTAGGGAAACTGGATGGGTGGTTTTTGCCTGGGATTGCCACAAAAAAACCAATCGTCATAAGGGTTATATCAATTATTTGGGTTTCTTTAAATGGTTAGGATGTCAGATTTTGGTATCTGAATATCGACTTGAGTCACCCTGAAAGAGTCCTTCTAGGACCCATCAGAAAAGCTACTCACTATATTACTACGTCGCATCTCTGTTTCATCCCACTTCACTTGCTGTCCAACTTATCTTCATGGATCATAAGCTCCATTAAATCTTTACTGTAGACTCTAATAACTGGACAGATTGTCAAGTGCTTAAAGAAGACTTCGATATACTTGCTTGCTCTTTCAGCTCCTTCTCTATGGGATGTCTTCTTTCAGAGGATAAAGAAGCATGGTTGAACAAGTTCAAGATGAAGCCTGTTTTAAATTTAGGACCTTCTGTTTTTAATTTGTCTTTTCTCTGTCTTTGTAGCAAAAAGAAAGAAAAAAAAAATCAAGAAGGGTATGCTTGTTTTTCGTGTAACAGGCATCAAGGAACGTAAACTAAAAAAAAAAGACATCAAGGAGCGTTACCTTCGATTTTAATAAAAAATCTTGTTTGGAGATCGAACCATCGTATTCATCTCTGCATCTTTTTCATTTGGAAAAGGATACAGAATTTATAACCAGTAGAAAAACGAACCGGAAAATTCACTTGATGATTGAATACTTCTTACATCATTATTTAAGACTACTGCACTAACAAGCGTCACGAGTACTCGTAACAAAATATGTTTCTCCTCATTTATCAAATTTTTAGGTAAAGAAAAAAATAGACCAAACGTTCCTTTTACAACAATTTTCACGGCAAGGAAGTTTCAGAACAGATCCTAGCTTAATTCGTTGCAAGAAATCTGCACTCAAGTTTCTCTCCAGTTTTCAATTGTATGGACGCTGAACCAACGATGGTTAACTAACCATGAACTATATTATAAGAGTAAAAAGAATAGCAGGAAGCAACCAATGCTATGATTATTTTCAGACAAGCCTCCTAAATTATGAAATGGAAATGGCTGGAGAACATACACTTTGGGCAGAGAAACAAATCCCAGAAGACTCATACAAAAATTGCCTGACGGTAGAGTTAAGCTGTACAACTGTACTCTGGTAGGGAACTTCGTTGTCTAACAAGCTCATGAAGGTCATGAACAATCTTGAATACAGCATCTGGTCTTGCTATCCTCAATGCATTCTGTGACATTGCCTTTAGCTCGTCAGCTTTTGGACCAAACCACTCTGCAACAATTCTTGCTATTTCCTTGGGCGATTTAGAGAACTTCCCACATCCATTTTCAACTACATATGGGACATTGCCAGCTTCCTGTAAAGAAAACAAACTGCAGTAAATTCACCATTTGTCGATCTTGTATGAGACATAAAGCTCAAAATATTTACAAGTGACTGCAAATCCACCAACCACATACATTCAAAACTAAAATTGAATTCTACAACTGCATAACATGAACTTGGGTCCAGCTGATGTCACAACAGCAGCAGAGGGTTCCAAAAGTGCGAGAATGTTCTATTTCACATCCCTTATAGATATTATACATAATAAAACAATTTAGACAAGCACGTCCTTCATGAAAGATTCCATCATAGAAGTTACAGAATTCGCTTTGTTCATGCAGCCCTTTGTCAACTTCAGTTCTTCATGAGTCATACAGTTACTTGTTCTAAAAAAACTCCAGCTACAGTTTCAGAACTCAACTCAAATTTAGTGTCATCTGTGGACCCGATTGGGCCAGCTGAAAACGAAATCATTAACTAAGTAGAAGAATTATAGCCAGTATCAGAATTACCTGTCCAGCAATGTAATCATTCAAGATAATAGGGAGGCCTCGGATCATGGCCTCTGCAATTGTCCCTGGACCTGCCTACAAGAGCGAAAAAAATGATTAAATTTAGTCATAATGAGGTAGAAGAATATTAGTCAATACCCATTACCGTAAGAAGCTTCAACATACCTTAGTAATGATGCAATCACAAGCTCCCATGCATTCCTCCATTTTGGTGACAAATCCCTTGACCTAAATAGGTTAAACATAAGTGTTGAACGGCTTCTATAGGCATATAATAATGTTTTATTATCTACATACCAATGTTACCCACCCGCAACAGGAAAAGTACCTTCCAGATCAATGCATCAATTTTACCACAAAAAACTTAATTTGAGAGTTCCGCAGATGCGGAAAGAAAACATAATATTTTAAGTGCCTTTATAATAGATACACTTGATGAATTGAAAGACTAAAACTATTAGAATCATTGCAGAAGGCAAAGTCAGAGCAACCTACAACCTTCATTAATAATTCAGGTCAACTATGTGGTTTCTTTTAACCAAACTAAATGGAAACCTTCGCAGGGTCAATCTAGAATTACTTTCTACACCCATAACTATATCTCTCATAATTTTTTTTAATGTATTCTTGAAATCCCATTGATCCTCTTCCGTTTTCCTACTTAAATTCTCTCACCCTTCTTACTGGGAAACATGCTGAACATATGAACACAGTCATCATTAGTTCCACTATACCCTAGTTTACACATTAAAATACGCTTTATTCTATCTCAAGCACATGCTTGGAATATGGGAGACCACAGAATCTGATTAACAAGGCTATCTGCTAGTTCAACTTGGCCATGAAAGAAACAATTTTTTTCCAAATAAGAGCACACAAATCAGCATCAACTACAATATCTGACAAATAAGTAAATCTTTAAGCATGTATAGGAATAAATACAGACAGAGAACGAGAGAGGATGCAGGGAGAGCAAACACGCACACACACACATATATATGGGATTGAGAAAGTAGTAACAAGGCTCAGGAAAGATTTTGAGGGCATCAATACCTGCACAGGAACCTTCCAATTAATTGAAAGCAATTTGTTAGCAAGCTTTTTATTTCGCCCACAAATAACAAGGATTTGACCTATGGAAACCCCAAGATTTTCATCATACAACATATCTCCAAGTGCCCGAGCAGTAGCCTCAATAGGACCCATACCTTCTCCTCCCCCCATCAATAATACAGCAGGAAGATCCTCATCCATGCCTAATTCTCTCCTAAGTTCATCCTATAGCATAAATTAGAGAAGCCATAGATACTCAATATTACCCGAGTTAATAGCATCAAATTCCAAAATATGCCACAGTTGCATGATTATTCTTGTGAGTTAACATTTCGTATAGTTTACATTATTATAAAGCTTTCATGGAAACAGGGCACCAATCAAAACGGATGTAATATGTACCACTAAGGTTAGATTGAGAAGGAAAAATATAATGAAAATGCTGTCTGGATTAGAAAAAACATATACCTCTGAATTAGAAGAAACGCTATGCATCAATTAGATTCAAGTACCAAGATTGGTGTACACTACGTCATTATCCTGAAATTGCAATAATTAAGTACAGCCTTTTATTACGGAAGAACAAACCCCAAAGACAGAGTTAAGGATTTCACCCTTTTACAAACAATTAATTATCAGTTATTTTCAGTTCTCTTTTCAAACAGAGCATGAAATAATGGCTGCAACTCTACTTGACGAGCCCGCCCTTTGAACACTGATTACATAGAGGTGGCTCAAATTTGCTGCCCATAAAATATGAAAACCTTTTGCAACTTAAAAAACTTGACCTTTTGTGACCGGATAATTACTGTATTGGCATATCCTACCTCATCAATCACACATTATGAAGGTCACTTTGGGATCATAAATATAGGATAGCACTACAAAATGTACTCCAACTCCAGATTTGTATGGGCACTAGCATCCAGTTTTAGTCATAGCAATAAAAACACAACAAACCTTTGGTCGAACAGGCTTCACAAAGGAAGGTCGCACAGGTAGACCAAAAATCTTTGTTTGGGATGGCTGCAGTCCAGCTTTCTGTGCCCTTTTTGCAACATCTGTTGTTGGACAATAGCATCTTGTTACAAGCTTATGAAACCTGAAGAGACAAGATACAGGATGTCAAAACCAGACTACCAATATGCTTTTCGAAAGAAAAATAGAGAACTGACCATGTGGGATGACAGGTGCTTAAATCTGTGACAACTGTGGTAAAAACAATCTTCTTTAGAAGACCTTTTGCCCTTAATATACGAAGCGGAACGTGCTGCATCAGCGGATGCACACTGATTATTATATCTGGCCGATATTTCATTAGCCCTTTAGCAACTTCTCTGTAAAACAAGATGCGGTATTCAATATAGGCATTTGATATTAAATCATATTGTCTAAGAAGAGAAAAATATGCTCAAGAGCATACATTCTATAACTAGCAACTTTTGCATGCACAGCAGCAAATATGTCAATACCTTCGGTTCAATATTGAGACCATGCACTATAAAAATAACAAACCACAACCAGAGGCACTTGTTCCGAAATTTGCGCAGTTTATATTTGTAATATAAAAATTTCAAATCAGAACCATGCTCAAATATTTCAAAATTTTGTATAAGCCAAATCAGAACACAGCAAACTTAGATCCCATAACACTGACTATGACATATTTTTTTTCTCCTTTTTTTATCCATTTGGTATCTTTGCTCCACATATGGAAGTTTATAACCATGTAAATAGATACTTTGATTTCATGTATCTATATGTCTTTATTTACAAATACTGATATGTGTTTTAAATATGAGCAAACAAATCATTCTTACAAATCAAAATTAAGGACCTAAAAACATGGAAGCTGTTCTGGTATGGGTTTTTTTTTTGCCTTGAATGATTAAAGAGAAACTTTAACTTGAAAACAGGCAGCTCGACACAATTTTCCTACAGTTTAAAATCGGAATTTTTTACACAAATTTATTGTGGTGAAAGAAAAATGCGGCATGAACAGATTCTTCAGAAGTATAATGAATAAAAATTCATAATGCTATGCCAGTACATCCTTGAACTTCACACATAAATACGGTGTCATTTGGCACCTTTTGTCTATCTGCAAAGGCATGTATCTCTGCTTTACCCCCCCACCCTTCTTTTTTTCTCCTTTTTTTTTCTCGTTGAAGTAATTCGACAAGAAATTGTTACGTTGAAGGCAAATAATATCTCACCGAGCTATGAATGTTGAAGTTGCAGCAAAATTAGACTGATGCACTAAACGTGGGGCAGTTCCATAGTACGTCATTTTCCATAATGTTCCATGTTTAACCAAAAAGCTATAGCTCCTAGGAAGTTGATTAAATGGCCAAGGGGTATGGTCGGACCATAAATCAGTAACAAATACCTGTAACACGAACTCCTGACTGAGAACATAATAAAAATGCATATTACCCACCCATTCATTAGATTAAATCTAACTCTGTAACTTTCTATTCTGGCAGGGGAATTGGAGGAAAAAGGAGATTGAATTTAAAAGTACCCCTCATTTTGTTATCACCCTAATGATAATTTAGATGTTCTCTTTCTTCTTTTATACTTCTCTATCCAGCATGGCCGGGCAACCGAACATACAACAAGGTAACGCAGCCAGTTAAAAAACCAACCTGATAATCATCTCCAAATTCTTCATAGAAAGCAGCCTTGATGGCTTCAGCAGAAGCTCGATGGCCGCCACCTGTGTCACTCATCAAAATCAGAACCTTTTTGGGGTTCACGGCCTGAACACCATTTAACGGCAATCTATCATCCTCCACAACACCAGACCCATCTTCTCTAAGGCCATTAGTATCCCCTGAACCAACGTGACGAGAAGCGAATCCAAATGGCATTTTCTGACAGTGAAACCAAACAGTTCTGTTAAAGTCATTCGAATTTTTCCAAACACTAAAACCTCCTCTACCGCCTAAACTTAGTACAGCAGCCGCCCTTTGCTTTTTTCGACCAATTGGAGCCCCAACTCTATTAAAGAACAAGAAATTTGATAAAGCTGAAGAGCACCCATCTGATCCCAAATTTAGAAATCTCGAGTTAAACGCAAAGCGACCAAATTGAGATACGTAATGAGGGACAAAACTGGGTTCTTGCTTAACTGTTGTCGGATGCTGCATGACTTTTTTTTTTTTTGGTGTGAATGCGAAGGAAGAATAACTTAACTCATTGCCTCCATCATCAAAGAAGAGGTTGGGCTTTCCTTATAAAGGAAGGAAAAGATTATGTGGAAGTGCCCGTAAAAGAAGGAAAACGAAAATTTTGGAAATGGTTATCCACAGAGAGAGGATACAGACAGGGAAATACAAGATTCGGGATTCAAAGCTCAAAGAAAAATATGTCTCCTATCCTAGAGAGCCACCAAAAATTGGAATGCAGATACAGCCAACTTGCCAGTATGCTTCATTGGATTGGATTGGATTGGATTGGGTTTGCTTCGACTTCATGGCGTGACATCGGCCTGGAGGGTTGGCCTCACCTCACGTATTGTTTGTGGGGACTGCTATGCGCTATGGACCCATAACGGCCGGCGGTTCCCCCTGAGATCAAGTGGCCAATACGTGATTGCCACATCAGATGGGAGGTCTGACGACAAGTCAAGTGATCACCCACCCTGGAAAATGCTGAATAGAATAAATGGCTCCACCCGTAAAATTCTCCCTTTAAGCAACAATTTCAAAGTAAATTCAATCGTCAAAGATAGCCCAATGGGCTGCTTATCTTAGGATTTAAGAAAATTTTGCATAAACTAGTTACTTGTGCTTTGTATAAGTTATTTGAGAAAAAAAAAATTTTTATTTTTAGACTTAAATAACATAGTAAATATAGTACTTTTAGTTTTTGTTTTATATTTATTATTTATATAATAAAATAAATATTTAATCAATATATAAAAATTATTTTTTAAATTTGAATGAAATAAATTTATTATTTTTAATACAACATAAATAATATTAAAATAAAAGATGAAGAGATACATTTTTAATAAATTATATTTTTAATAAAAAAATAAATGTTAGCTTCAAATTGATTTAAAGGATCTATTTTCAAGGTTTGGAAGAATTTAATCTCATTTAATGCTCAAATGAATTTATGAATATTTATGCCGAGTCAAACTCTTTTTGAAAATATCTCTTACAAAATAAAAGTATATCTAAAAATTGAGCAAATTATTATAACTTTTTTTTTAAAGATTTAATTATCTTACAATTGATATTATTTTTATTTTAAAAAAAATACTCAATTATCCTCCAACTTATTTTTTCAACATGTGTTTTTTTTTAAAATAAAATTATTTAATTATCTTTACTATCATATTAAAAATAAAATTATAGTCTTATATTAAAATTTGACATCAACTTAATTGTCTTTATTGTTACATTCAAAATAAAATTATAATTTCATTTTGTGCATATTGTTAACTTCCTTAACAAAAAATAAAATGGAAAAAAGCTTCTACAATATATATTAAAGGCTAAAATACACAAAATTCTCATAAATTTTAGATCATATGCAATAATCTTTTAATTTTTAAAATTTCAAATAGATTTCATCAAACTTAAGATTATGTGTAAATAACTTCTTTACTATTAATTGGTTCATTATTTTATTAACAAAAATATGACATATTAAAGGTATTATTTGCATAGTTCAAGGGATTATTTCATATAATCTCATAAATTTTGGATTATTTATATATAATCCAAAGTTAAAGAAATTATTTGTATATAACTTAAAATTTCAAAAAATTATCTGTGCAAAAAATAAAATTTAAAAAGTTCATTTAATCTAATGTGTCACTATTTTGTAGGTAAATTAACATATTTACAAATATAGAAAGTTATCTACATAAATTTAAAAATTAAAAACAAAATTCATTGTCAAATTTTAAAAATCAAAAGATTATTTATACATGATTCAAAGTTCAGAATTTTGTAAATTTTAATCTATATTAAAATATTAAAAGAATTAAATGTAATATTTCAAACAAAAATAATAACAAATATAATTTACCCAACTTTTAAAGAAAGCTTATATTTACTCTAAAATATTCTTCTAAAATGTTTTTAATTAATTAAAGAAAACAATTCTTTGATCAATTTTGATGGTCAGTTCTTTAAAATTAAAATTATTATGTAAACTTTTTGAAAATTTTTGGCGAAAGATATGCAATCCCTACTTCATTTCAAGTGTATCTTTTCATCAACAGACCATGTAAATAGAGTCATTTAATCCGTAGAATAGAAAATAATGATTTTAAAAGAGAAAATTAAAAAAATGATTTTAAGTTTAAAAATAACTATTATATCTTTACTTTAAAATGATAATAGAAATTAATAAAATATTAATAAATAATAATTATAAAAATATAATAAATATTATACACATTTAATAAGAAGAAAATACCTTTTCCCTATCACCAACCATCCAGGCTGATACGTCTTCATCCGCACATGCAAAGCAAGGAAGCTAAGCTTGGGGTAGTTCTTCACTCAAAAGTAACTCTTGGAAACCAGGATGTCAACTTTTAGTCTTACATATATGTCCTTTTAAGTAAATTAACAATAAAATATTTCTTAGAAAAAAGATTTGTCATATCAAAGGCAAACTTTTTTTTCTTTTACTACGCTTCTTTTAAAACATCATTTGAAAAAATTAAAATTAAAAAAAAAATCACAACAATGGTGTCAAAAAGCATTTTAGAAGTGTCTACGAAAAACATTTGTTTACTTCTATGTTGTCCCCTCTACTTGGAATCTAATATCCACTCTTGATGTCAATTCTTCTAATACGGTTTGACAGCTTGTGCTATTTCACAACCAATGCTAATTTCCAACTAGATAGCCACAGTAAAAATGGCTCAAGAGTTTATCTTCCGAAACTGCAAATGCAACATGTTGAGGTACTATCATCTGACAATATAGACACAGACTCAATCGAATAGTGAGAACTGAGAGGTTTACATACAATCAGCTATTTTTTAAAAAATTAGGAAAGTACCTAAAATGAAGCAAAGTTATAAAAAATTACTGTGGCATCTAAAATCTTTACGGGAGCAGCTCAATTACTTTCAACAATAGCTGAGAAGAGCAGTTTGTTGACATCTCCAGAGTCTGAATCATGCGTTTCGTCCCCTGCAACAACACAATCACTAAGACATCCGCGTTGTTCCTGAATCCTGACTTTTGGCAGTGCCATGCTTGGTAATTACCCAAGATCTCATTATGG
The DNA here is from genome assembly GCA_032878935.1 of Erythrophleum fordii. NCBI lineage: Eukaryota > Viridiplantae > Streptophyta > Magnoliopsida > Fabales > Fabaceae > Erythrophleum > Erythrophleum fordii. The sequence continues at coordinate 11,336,852 of JAVQMF010000058.1, forward strand.
GCAAAGGTTCACTTTTTGTCCACGATGTTTCACTCAGTTTCGCTGTGATCCTAGAAGTTTATTTTGACTTAATAAAATCCTCAAAGTTTCAAAATGAATTCAATATTTCCTTTTAACTCTACCAAGAAAAGTATCTGATATACCATTATACATGGCTTAATAGGTTGATTCATAACACTAACATGGCAACTTAGATTTAAATCAAACCTACGCTACACTGTTTTACTTCTTCTAATCATTCTTATACCCAAAAATCGATCTCTTCATCAATTTGGTCCATGGTTTAGTGGGAAGGGGGAAAAAATATTCCTTAAGTTTGTGATATCGAATTCAATTCACTTAAATCCCATCATTGATTGAAAGCAAAAGTTACATGAGTTCTAAACAAGTGAATCAGCATTCAAGAAAAGATAAATATTGTACCCCTTTTCAAACTTTAAGGACCATATTAAACCGAAATAAACTTCTGGAACTAAAACAAAACTTCAGTAAAATTTTAGGAGCTAAAAGTGAACTCTTGCCCCTTATTATGACAAATCAGAATAGACTTTAGTCCGTCCTCATCATTCAATCTCCCTCCCCTTCCAGTGCTTTCTGCACTATCTTAACCACAAAAACATTGATTTCTACAAAGCAAGGTCCAACCATTTTCACGGTGGCTCAAGAATAGCTGTCTCACACGAACCTTGAGCCTGAAGTGGTATTCTACATGAACAGGGAAACTCAACAATTATTCCACTATGCCCCTCTTCTTCCCCTCCTTCACAGCGGATCCCTATCCCAACCCCATTCCCATCTCTTTACCACCTGAAGTCCCTAGGTACTTCTTCAGACATAAGTCTCCCTAACACATTACTTTCTAGAGGAATATAAGTAAATGAAGCAGAAAGGTTAAAAAAGATGATAAAGGATACATAAGTAAAAAAACTAGAGTCATAAATAACAACCTCACTTTACAAGAAGTGAAATTTATGCAAACCAGAATTGCTGTCATCTTTATATTTGTCTTGCATAAAATTAACATTTAATCTGAGCCTTTATTTTGGCAGCCAGTAAATTTGCTTCCAATCCCCATGAATAATGACACCCATATCAATATTTAATAACAATCAAATTAATTGAGTGAGGAAAAATTGCAATAACAAAAGGTCCTTGTCACTCCTTACCTGTTCTTGATCTTACTTGTGCTGTCCATTCTTCAATAATCTGCATGGTCAGTTAAAATCATGTAAAAATTATTGCAACAAGACATGGTTGTGTAGAGTGGCCAACCAAAAAAAAAAAAACTTAAATATATAGGCAGAGCAACTGGAAAGCCACCCAAGGACATCTTTGCTTGGGTAAATACTCGTAAGCAAAGCCCCATATATTTTAATCTTGGTTGCTTGCTGGCAAATGGTGCAAAAACTTTAAACACCACTTGGAAAATAGGCAACCCTTTAAGATGGCAAAAGATACATGCATAAATTACCATCATGTTTATGTTCCACTTTACTGCACCCAAAATGGAAGAAACTGCTTTGTAATACATTTTTCTTCTCCTATGCAATCAAAACCTAGCACAAATACTTAAAGACTCAATAGAGCCATTCATGAGCTTGAGATGCTATGGGAAGCATAATGGACCTTACAATAATTATTGAATGAAAGAACACATCCAACTACAGAAATCGTATTACTACATTATCTGATGGCAATCTTGAACTTCAGAACTGGCTGCTCGCCACCAAATGTATACATGGAAAATACAACGGTAATAGAAATTTAAACGGTAAGGGGCTACTCTTCTTTTATTTTATTTTTAACACACATGTAATTACCTGTCTGAAGTTAGTAAATGCAGAATCATCTTCATCAGTGAGAGAGGTGCCCATGGATGCTTGCATGCGCTGCACTAAATCTCTGTTCTCAACCAGAGTTCTCTGAGCCTTATCGATCAAATCCTGCACAAGTCAATAAGCAGGATCAACTTCAAAATACGGGTCTTATCCCTACCTTTATACATACGAAGGAACCATTATGTATAAATCCATTTTGGTTTAGTTTAGTGAGGGAATGGGAGAACATGCTAGCAAGTGGTAACTGATTATCGAACACACCTTCTAAAATTCCAATTCTTCAACGCACAATATAAGGAAGCGTATTGTATACCTGTTTAGCTGCCAAAAGCTCGTGGCACTGCTCTTTCAAGGTTGAAATATCTTCTTGTATCTTTTTTATCCTAGAAACCAGCTTCATAGGGTTTGCCTGACGAAATGGGAAGTGAATCCAATTCAATTAAGCCACAAGAACAAACATACGGGCTTGAGATACTCGATGTTAATAGAATTGGGAGAAATTAAAGAAGCACAGATTGATTAAGGTAAAACTAAAATCGGGGAAAAGGTTGAAGAATGTGGGAGGCGTCTTGTTACGTTATCGGGGTAAATCTGTTGAAACTCCTTCTCAAGCCTGTGATGAACCAAAGCAAGATCGTGATTCGCTTTTGTGAATAAGTTGAGAAGTCCATCTGTTGCTTGATGGCGGTGCTGATAGAAATGCCCCATTTTCTCCCCCTACTTCCCTTTCGTCCCTTCCCGCTGCTCCCTCCCAATTTTCAATGCTCCAACCCCAAAACCAAACTCCCCATCTCGTTAAGAATATAGGAGCCGAAAAACTAATTCAAAAGTAAAATATTCAATTAAAAAATAAATAAAACAACTCCCCGCTCCAAAACTACATTTGAATTTCAAACATCCGTATTTAATATTTTCAATTACTAGCTTGCTACGGTGCATCACACGAGATAAGTTTTTTTTTTTTATTTGATTGGTTCAGCTGACTGAAATAAAAATGGAATATAATTTTATCATTTAAAATTATGTTTGCATGATATATATATATAATTGATTTTTTTATTTTGATGTTTAGTATAGTATAAATAATATAAGAATAAAAATTAATAAATAACTAAAATATTTCTAATATTAAAAATATAAAAAAACGAATTATTTTTAGTTAATATGACAAAAAGAAAAATTATAGTTAAAAAATTTAAATTAAAAATATTTATATTAAAGAAACTTAAATTTGAAATTTATTCTAAATTATTCAATAATAAAAAATTTTAACTATATAAAAAAAATTACAATTTAAAACTTTAAATAAAAATTTATTTTCTTTAGATTCTTTGAACTAATTTTAAAATTTAAAATTTTTTAATATAAATATCTTCAAATAAAATAAAATATTGTTATCATCTAGAATAAAATAATATTTTCTTTCCTTTCTCACAAACAACAATTCGGAGCAAAAATAAAGGAATAAATAACGTCTCTCAAGCTTTTCATAGTTTTCTTTTTCCTATCTTTTCTTTTCATTGTTTTCTTTTTCCTATCTTTTCTTTTCATTGTTATCAAATAAGTCCTAACATATATTCAAATGCACCATGCGTTTTTATAAATATTTTTCAATTGTATTTCGGAAGTTAGAAAGGTTATTCATCAAATATTAAAAATTTTAGTAGATTAATTAACAAGATTAACGTTTTCAAAGGTTATTACCCGCGATCATAAATGTTGAAACAGGTCTTGTTATAATAGTTTTTTACTTCTTGCTCCTTCTTTTTTTCCTGCCAAATGCTTGAGTTAATTGTTTTATTTATATTGACTAGAGTTTAGTTTAATACTAACTATTTAACGACTCTTAGCGTGTAGAGAGTTATAACATTTTCTATTTCCTTCCACTACTTTCTACTATCTCTTCCACCCTAGGATTTCCAAGAACAACCATAAATTCTAAAATTATTATAGGCATATTCTAATCAGATTATCTTCTAATTTTTTTTATTCATATTCTTTAATAAAAACATAAAATGCATAATTTTTATAACCTAACATCATTTGTTTAGATTTTTTAAAGAACTTTTTCTACAATTCATATTTTTATTAAAAAACCCTATAATAAAAATATAAAAACCTTTATATACTTTCTGGTACACAAACAAACCATAGGTATTCTTTAGAAAATGATTGTCTAACAACAAATATCTCAAAATCTCCTGTGTGTCCTTATAAAGTTTGTTGTATTCATTGCAATGACGGTTGAGCATACATACACCCCAACAGAGCACATGGATGCGGAAACCAAGAGAAGGGCCTTCAACTGCGTTCCAGATACCAGAATTGCCAGTGCAGCCAATCCAACAGCCATAGCAGAAAGTGCATTCTTCCAAGCTCGAAAAGCTTTCACAACACTTCTGCAGACTTTGCAATGTATCACATGCCTAAAATATCTATTGGATAGATTTGGTGCATGCATTGCTCCAATGCCCCCCTTAGCAGGTGAAGAAGCTGAAAATCCTGCAATGAGTCCAGCAGGTGCATGTTCAACCACAGCAGGCTCTTTAGGCAAAGAAATAGTACTGTGGCCAAAATGATAGGGCATCCCATGCCCCACTTTGTCCATCCACTTTCGGTACTCAGCAACCCATGTGTCTAAGGATTTTAGGTTGAGGTACAGTTCCTTCGTGGGAACTTTCTCTTTCATTAAGGTTTCATTTTGAGATGATAAGAACCCCATGTCTTGCTCAAAAACCTTGCTTCCGTTCTGATGGAAGTACCATGTTGGGAACAGTGTTGCTAGTGGGGATCTTTTTGTTCCTCCAAACCTCACTATCAGCATGGACTTCCCTTGCCCAGTTGGCCTACAAAGGAAGAGACCCGTGAAGTAGTTCGTTTCGCCATTTTTGTCGACGATTTCCCGGTTGTTTTGAAGAACACAAGGAGCTTCAAACCTTAAGAAGTTAGGCATGGACCCATCTTTCTCTCTGCCCCACCAACCTGCAAATCCTCTGTCTGTGCGTTCGGTCACCTCAAAGCATAGTGGTTGAGCATCTTCTCTTTTGGCAGACCAATCTGTTCTATCGTGTGAAATTGGGACATGAGCAGGATCCATTAGGTTTTCCAGAAGAATGGAGTGGTCATAAGGGAGTTCGTGAGTTGTCGAGACATCTTGAAATCCTGGCCTTGCGAAGTTCTCAAACCAAGGAAGCTTGTTAATGTTTGGAGGTGTCTTTAGAGACATCCATACCCACACAACTCCTTGAGAGTCCCTCACCTCATATGTCTTAACACAAGCGGATCGAGGGATTTTGGCTCCAGCTGGAAGCTGGAGGAAACAGAAAAAGAGTAATCAACATAGTCGAGGCGACTGTATATATGGGCTTTTAATTACTTGAGGGAAATTGTGACAAACCTGAGGTATCTTCACACATTTACCCTGGCCTTCGAATTGCCATCCATGATATAGGCACTCAAGCCTTCCATCAATCAACTGGCCTTCAGATAGTTTTGCTAACCTGAACTACATAAAATTAGTGTCTTTTGCAGGCTTTTTTTTTTTTTTCCTTTTCCTTATTTGGCATCGAATTTCAACTGGTATGTCAACCAAGAATGCTATAAATCACTTCACACAGACATAAACCAATAAAGGCTGATACACAGGCTAAAATTCCCAGAAACGAAAACGGTAAGAAAGAAATGAAACAAAAGAGAGGCATCACCATCATTTGCCCATACTGCAGGTTAATTTTTATCAGAATTTTGCCATTTGTTTACGAAGTTGACATTTCGGTTGAAACTCTGAATAACGTGCAAATCCTAGCCTGTTTTGAAGCCTCGCACATAGGCTGACCTTCCACTTCACTTAGTTTAGAAAGTAACTTTCAGAGTTTACGAATCACTTCATTATCTATCCTAACAGGAGCAATAGTACATACACTTGAACCACAAAACTTTAGCGATCGAGTAAAATGGAGCTAGAAACCATATTTTCTACTTTTATTTAATTAAAACACAGCCGGTTACCTGTGGGGGCAGCGATCTTCATAACACTGAAGCTGGCCATTGCCGTCCCTGAACAATACGAGCTGCTTGTCAAACACTTTGAGACCCAGAGGTGCATCGTCGGGCACATTCTGAGTGAGGTACAAGGGATACCATTCTTCCGTCCAATCATAGTCTGCCACGACCCTCTCACCTCTTCGCTCCTCCTCACTGGAAAGCCCCACAAGAACCTTGTGATCTTCCTCATCTTTGTGATCAAGCGAAGGCGCAGCTCTGATGTCTGCCATAGCCCCACCCCTAGCAAGGTTCCTTCTGGATGATAATGGGCTGAATTTGAACGAAAGTGATGAGAGAGACCAAAGTAGCACCGGCGGTGAGATTTCCCTGGATGGTGGACTAGAAAGACGTAAAGCCTGAGAAGTTTGAGTGTGCAAGAGAAATGTGTTCACCAAAGCCATTGCTGGTAGTGGTGGAAATGGAAAATGAAGATGGTAGCAAAAACAGAGGAAGAGGGATATAAAAAAGACCTTTTGGTTCAAATTCAATGTACATAAAGAAATTAATATGAAGCCATGAACGGCAAAACAAAAGGGCTGGCAATAGAAGAAGAAGTCAATTTGTCATTGTTCGGTGGGTGTTGCTTGGGGGATTGTTAGGCCTTCTCTAGCCACACAATCAGGACAGATGGTCTCTGTGCAGAAATGAAAAACTTCGATGTTGCTATCTAACGTGTGCCAAAAGCAAAGGGACCCCGCAGCTCAACTTCCCCCGGCGTCTTTTTGTGCCAATTTGGCTGCAGAAGAAATATGAATTATATTTTGTAATCGGTGACAGTATTAATTTGCAAATAAATTCAAGGAAAAAAAACGTTTACTAACAATAGTCCACTATATTTCTTACTTTTGTTTTCGTTTAAAAATGAATTAATTTATTTTTTATTTTGTTTTACAAGATTTCTCTTGTATAACAAAAATTATATTTTACTGTTATTTTAAAAATATTTTATGTTTTCACCCAATCAAATATATAATATGATATGATGATTTGATTTTTTTTAAAAAAAATTATGTTTAAAGATTAAAAAATAAAAAAATTTATTTTTAAAGACTTTAATTATTTATTATTAAAATGAGTGATAATTATCATAAAATAAATGATAATAAACTCTTAAAAATAATTTTTTTTAATTTTTTATTATAATTCTCCCTTCTCCTTTTTTAATTTGCTGTTAAGCTCTGTATTAAAAAGAAAAAAAAAAGTATATATAAAAATTAATTATTCCCTCTTTCACGGTCAAATTAACTCTTTTTTTTTCCAAAAAAATTAAAAAAAAAAAAAGAATTTCAAGCCGTGATACACACAAAACCCAGTATTGCTCAAACCCTCGTGTTTCCCTCCAGAGCCTCTTTTGTCTCAGAAAGTGTGAAGGATGAAGATAGCAGTGGAGGGTTGTATGCATGGCGACCTTGACAATGTCTACAGAACCATTCAGCATCTTGAAAAAGTACACAACACCAAAATCGACCTCCTCCTCTGCTGCGGCGATTTTCAGGTAGGCACATTTCTTACCCTCAACCATCGTTTTCACTTCTTTAATTCCACTAAGCTTCGATTTCATCAATGAACATAGTTATATGCTGGATTTAGGCTGTCAGAAACGAAGAAGATTTGAAGAGCTTAAACGTGCCACCGCGCTATCGCTCCATGAATTCATTCTGGAAGTACTATTCTGGGTTGGAGGTTGCCCCGTATCCGACAATATTCATTGGCGGAAACCACGAAGCATCTAATTATTTGTGGGAATTGTAAGTCGGGGTACTTTAATCTGATACTGTTCGTTATATAGTTATCTTTGTTTTTATTCTTCATTTTTCACTTCGCTTTTTCTATATAACTAATTTTCACCTATTCGTAATGTTATTTGTTGGTTATTTTCTGAATTACCTATTATTTGCTTTAGTACAAGTTTATGTTTCGTGAGCACGCTTGTCTTTCTTAAGAGCTTATTGCAGTATGGCTTTGGTAATCTAGGCCCTTGATATTCGTTGGATATTTCTTCTAGGTACTATGGAGGATGGGCTGCGCCTAACATATATTTCTTGGGAGTTGCTGGGGTGGTCAGGTTTGGGAATATTCGAATTGGTGGAGTGTCTGGAATTTATAATGCACGTCATTATAAATTAGGTTGTTTATTTGTTCTGCATCTTTGGTCATGGCATGAATTATGGATTCATGTCGATACCTTCTTAACGACTTGCCGCTCATATATCCTTTTCATTTGCTTGATAACACTATGAGTTATATGCAAAAGTATCATAGGCTATAGCTTTGCATGCAGCATTTGTTCTGCAATAACACTGATATAGGTCTTTCCTTGAGCAGGACATTTTGAGAGGCCTCCTTATGATCAGAGTACCATAAGGTCTGTGTATCATGTTCGTGAATATGATGTTCACAAGCTCATTCAAGTTGAGGAACCGATTGATATCTTTCTTTCACATGATTGGCCTGTGGGAATCACTGATTATGGGAATTGGAAGGATCTCATTCAGCGGAAACATTTCTTTAAGCAGGAGGTAATTCTTACAAGTATGTTAAGTTGATTGTTAAATGATGAGTTTGGTGGCATTCGTTTTTATATCTTATGCATACCTGGTCATAAGTTCTTAGTTTTATTTGTAATTTTTGTTATTCAAGGATACAGCAGCCTTTCAGCTAACAGAAAAAAATAATAATAATTGTAACAGAATGGATATACCATGTGGAAAGGAAAATTACAAAGAACTGACATCATATGTGATTTTCTCATACAATGTAAGAAACTAAGAATTATTTCCATGGTGAGTTAAGGCGTTTTACTATTAGGAATCTCTGTTAACAAATTAAATCACACGAAGATGAACATCCAATGATCAATGCAGATTCCCTCTAAGTATCAGTTTTCTGTTAGAACTCCTGTAATTAAATATTCAGCATGGATGGGATGGTTAACTTAGAGTAACGCAGAGAGAAGATGTTAAAATATTCAGTTTTAATATTCAGCATGAAATATATCACCTTGGTTTAGGTAAGAAATAGGCTTGGGTTCAGATGCATGGACACATAAAAAAAAAAAAGAGTTGTGCCCATGTTTGATACTAATATCTAACACTCATGTCAAACAGTTTTGACACTTCAATGTACCTGGGCTCTTATAGGTTTTGGTGTGGTACTGTGTCTTTTTTAGTATCCATGCTTCTTAGGTTAGTCTATTTTGGATCACTCTTTGTCATGTTGTGACTCATCATGTGTAAGAATCTCTAGATCAGTACAATATATTAATGTTTGCCTCATTGTTCATTCATCATGGCTTGGGTGAGAGGCACTTTGTTTTATCTTTGGTTCATATCACTGTTTTATGCATGTAATGGCATGTCAAGACAGATGACTTATTGGCATAAGAAACCAATCAATATGTAAGGTATTCCCTGAAGATGCGATATTATTCTTAAAGCCATCATATGCATAATCTTGTTATTATTGTAATTTTTCTTGGTGGAACTGTTATTATACCCATTATCTTGTTGGTTGTCTAATCGCCATTAGTGTTGACAATATGCAATATCTGTGGAAAGATGGATATGGTATTTACTTGTTCAATATTCATCGCTTTTCGTAACCAAACCCCCCCCCCCCCCCCCCAAAAAAAAAAAAAAAAAAAAAGAATCAAAACCCCTTGTGCATAACGTATAACATGTGTAACATTTCAATGATCCTAAACAACATAATATCCTCACTTTGGTTGTGTAAATAACATTTGCTAGATAGAGGAAAGAAGACTTGGGAGTAAAGCTGCTGCTCAACTTCTGGAAAAATTGAAACCACGTTATTGGTTTTCAGCTCACTTACACTGCAAGTTTGCTGCTCTTGTTCAACATGGGGAAGGTGGTCCTCTGACAAAATTTCTTGCACTTGATAAGTGCATTGCTGGGCGTGATTTCTTACAGGTATTGTATGTAAATGCAATATCAATAGTGTCCAGGGTGTTTCTTGCAATTAGTGTTTGAGTTGGCAACTTCAATCATGACATGTTCTGTGTCTTTAGATTGTGGAATTTGAATCAGAGGCAGGACCCTATGAAATTCAGTATGATGAAGAATGGTTAGCTATAACACGGAGGTTCAATTCTGTCTTCCCTCTGACTGCCAAAGGTGCTGATTTCAGGTGAGTGTGCATGTGATGTGAAAATGCATTATTTAACATTTAAAATTTGAAATGTCTATAAAATCTTTTCTGTTTTCATCCTCTCTTTTCTCCTCTCACAAATAAGATGATGCTGTGTGTGCTTGCTGATAGAGATGTAGATCTTGAGATGAAGGATTGTCGTCAATGGGTTAGAAGCAGGCTACAAGAGAGAGACTACAAGCCTTTTGAATTTGTTAGAACTGCACCATGTTACGATCCTTCTCAATCCCATGTTGAGGGTACCTTTGGTGGTAATTCTTAATTTCACACCATTAATCTTACATGGTATACAACAAATTTTGTTTCCTTCAGCTTGTTTTCTGGTTAAAGATATTCATGGTCTCATATTCACTATCACCTACAGTGTTTGGGCTAATTTTGCAGTTTTCTGATCTTATTTGTTTGTATTTTATGCTTCCATGCATGCACAAGTTGCATTTCGTCTCTCTGTCTCTTGATTGATTGTAGATATATTGATTTAGAAAGTTGGATCCTGGTACTATGTGGCATAGTAGTTTAGTAAATACATCTAATTCAAGGTACTCCTTTCATTTGAATGTATATAACATCTTAAATTAGTTATAAATTGAGAGTTGGCTCCATGTAGGGATGCCAACACGTGAATTTGCTTTTCTTTTCTACCTTTTTCCTCTGGTTTGTTTGAATATATAGGATATCTTAATGCAATTTATGAGAGTATCATGCATACATGATTTTTCAGCTTCCTTTTTTGGTTGTACTAGGTAAGAATTCTGCAATTGAGCCTTTTGTAATAGTATATGATAATTTTAGTTGCCAGGTGATATTTGGTTACTTTTTAGTCTACTTGTCAATTAGAATGTCATAACATTTCTTTAATTATCATGATTCACATCTCTATTTAATTGATTTTACTGACTTGATCTATTTTCCTTGGGAAAAGAATTAAAATAAAGCTTAGTTTTCGTCTGCTGGTTCTTGCATGGTTTTATTGTGCCATGATTTGTAGTTTTAAAAGTAGTAAGTTTAGAGGATTTATTTCTTTTTAATCCCTCTTGATTCATTGCAGTGTATCCTCGGAATCCACAGACAGAATCTCTTTTGCAGCTCCTAGGACTTCCATATCTTCTTGATAGCATTCCTGGACCGCAGGACTTATCACCTTATCCTTCTCCCTCAATTCAAAGAGGTAAAGTGCAGCCTCTTTCTTTCTTTTCAAAATTGGTTATAGATGAGAAACCAATCTATGTTGTGTAAAATGCAGGAGATAGGGGCAGAAAACTAGAGATGATATATAGGTTTGCACCTGGATGAGCTTTTTGAATGGAACCAACATTTTTTACTGTCTCTCTTTTGGTTGGCCTGCTAGTCTTTTAGTTTGAGCCATCTCTTCTAGAAGTTACTGGTTTTTATGTTTTAATAATGCTATGAGAGAATTTTGCCATGCCTAGCAGAATGAATTCGAGGTCTGACCATTTGAGATTCTATTATAATGCTTCTTTAAAAGAACTCAATGGGCTAGAAGCTCTACAATCCCAGTCTTTTGTAGTGTTTCTACCTTTTGGAAGTGCGTTGACAGCTTGCTGCAAAGGGGAAGCCTAGTAGTATATTTTCTCAACTACCACTTTGCTGACCTTTCTTGCGCCTGCCCCATTTAAAGATGGCTTCCAAGCTCAACTTTCTTGTCTGCATTGGGCTGTATAACGTTAATAGAAAAAGGCTTCTTGCTGGTTTGTCTAAACTGGACCGTTTTAGAGATTGACCAAATTCTTGATGGTATTTTAATTAGGAATTTAGAAACATGTTAATTATACCACATTATCATCACATTTGCATACATGGGACCACTTGGATGAAGATGTGTGTAATTATGATTTTAACAAGCGAGTAGCATTATCCTTGTGAGTATAATTTGTATATTTTCCATTTCTCAGAATTTATTGCTTGTATCTTGTATATTTTTTTTAGGTCCCATTGGTTATGACAGCAAGGACACTCCAATTGACGATGTGGATGATGACGATGAATAGCTCTGAGGAGTTGATGTGGTAATTGAGAATGTGAATCTGTGAAGCTTCATTGCAAATATGCTGAATTGCTAGTGGTCAGCACCTGGCAATTTATGTCAAATGCGTAGTCATTAGTTGCCTGACAAATGCTGATTTGTGATGTGTATTTATAAAAGATTCTGGATTTTCCCCTTTCTCATATTTAGTTCAGTTGCATTTATATTAATTAACAAAAACAAAAATGCTAATAGGCCTTTTCATTATTACATTTGTAGCACTCCATACAATTATCTGTTGTGTGGTCCCAGCTGCCAGCTCTGAAGCCTTTACTGCCTGCAATTAAAATAGTTCGTGAATTATGATTTTCGCTTGCATTATTGCTGCTAAGTCCAGTTGAATTTGTAATGGCCTACTATAGTTTGCCATTTTCAGCAACCTCAGCTGTTTCATGGTTTAGAGTTTAGACCGTGAGTTGAATAAAATTTTTTCCGTCTCAAGGATAATTGGTCCATGTGCTTCTTCATTTGTCTCCTGGTATCTCAAACATTAATAGCCAGACTATATCGTTCAGTCTGGGTTTGGTGTCCAACTATGCATCACTAAAGGGAGAACGGCTTGGCCAGGGCTATCCGGGAGCGGATCCTCTGCAGTAAAGGAATTTACTGTACACAATGCAGTAAGTTTGATCTACACCGTCCGCACAATTGGACCATTCCCATTGCGACACATCACTCTAAATGGAGCAATGAACTTTTTCATTTTGGCGGACAACCCACAGGAGGAGCCCACATTTCGAAGCCCCAACCCCAACAACTGAAGATGAAGAAGAAACGCAGAGACTTGGTTCTGTCATTCTTCTAGTTCCCTGGGAAGTGATCGTGATTTGAGCGAAACTCCATTTCAGCAAAAATCAATCCCTTGCGTCATTTTGTGAAGAAACGCCGCAACTAATGAAGGACATGATGAAGACTCCGAAATCCGAATCCTTCAATCTCTCGCGTCATCTTGGGCATTTTCTCTAGATCTGATATTAGTAATTCCTCATGCAAGTTCCGATCTCTATTTCACCATTTTCCCTCATGCTCTCCTACGAGTTCCCTCATGTTGAATTCTGTGGTTTAATTGCTGATGCTAGTTTCAATCTTTATTTCACCATTCTTTGGTAATTTTTTTTTTCTGGATTTTTCTCATCTTACGAGTCCCCTACAATTTTAATTTATTAGCTTGCAAATATTTTGTGCTTTGGTTTGATTTCACTACCCCGCACTTTTAATTTTGTGGTTTAAATTTATAAAATTTGTTCTCATTTGCCGAATACTCAGTGTTGGAATTTCTAGATTAAATTTTTGCTATTGTTAATAACAATTGCAATTAAACTCCGTGGAAGAATAAGATGGAAAGGTGATGAAGATGAAGATGGTTGTAACTGAGTCTGTGAAAAACGCTGAATCAGAGGCAAGGCAAAGGTGGACCTTGGCGCTAATATCTCCAGAGCAAGATTTTGTGAATAAAAGTAGAAGGACCCAATGTATTATTGTCAAAACGGTGCGTCTGGGAGAGGCTTCTTACTTGTGTTTTTCATCCCTTTTAATGACGTGGCAGCACAAGAACGGACCGATTGCGTGGACAGTGTGGATTGTTTTTACTGCACCAAATGCTGTAATTCCTCTACTGCAGAGGATCTGCTCCCAGGGCTATCCCAGTCGGATTTTGTCATGTCAAATGATGTCAGAACAACAAAAGTAGTAGAGGATTTCGTAAATCGCCAAGACCTTTCTTTTAAAGTTGGGGCCTCTCGTTCTCGAAGCTCGCCAGTATAGAGTCAAAACAGGTGATGAGGGTCAAATCCAAAGTTCTAGTGCAGCAACAAATCCACGACTAGTAAAGTGATGCCTGACGCGGTGCAGCAGCTGATGCTCTACTAGCAAAATGGAAAATAATACCCACGTCATTTTTATATGGTGTAAAAACAACAGCTTCCGTAGATGTTACATTGGTGTTGGTTTCTTTCTTGTTCTGGGATGTCTTTTTTGTAGGAGTTTGTCTGGCATGACAGTCGCTCACATCTTGCGAAATAATGGTGGAAACCGGAAACTAAAGAGACGAACTACTTGTTCTCTTATGGTTGGTTTGCGGTAAATTCACCCTCACTTACTCACAAGCCATGTAGAAGTTGGCAAGCCGTGGTTACAGGTCACGAGGGGATGCATATATTTTAGCTTTGGAATTTGAAGACTTGTCCATTTACCCATATGATCTGTTTAATGCTCCTAATCTAACTAAATCATGGCGAAACCCATAAGACATTTGACCAAATTATGTTATCTCTCTCTTTTAAATTACATAAATATTAGAGTTCCCAAATTATCGAACGGCTCTTACGGCCATACGCCATATTGAATGTACTTTGCCCAAACATGTAAACAGGAGTATATGAGATTCACTCCTTAACGGGGATTATTCACTCTGTATTTGTATTTTTATTTTAGTATTAATTTTTGGGCCCAAAAGTTTGTACACTTTTTGGGCCTGAGCCCGGTCAAGTTCTTGGGCCGGAGGCCCTTTATGGGCCATGGCCCTGACTCGTGTTCCCCCTCTATATGCAGCCCAGCACAAAGAAATAAATTGACGCAAAAATTTAATTTTTAAGCTTATCTATCTGTTTAAATTTAATATTTTAATTTAACATTTAACTTTTAATTTGTATCATACTTATTTGTTTATATATGTTAAAAACTATTTTAGAACACACAAAAAAAAGGTGAACTATAAAAAATTTTATCTAAATTTTGTTAAAATTATATCAACTTATCATTTTATAATTAATTTTAATTTTAAATTAATGAAAAGTATTTTAATTAACAAATTTAAAATTAAATTAAAATATAATATAAATTTTTATTTTAAAAAAAATTACGGATATATTTTAAATATAAAAAAATATATAATTTTAACAAAATTAAAAAATTAGCATAATTTGATTAAAAATTTAAAAATTAAAAAAATATTTTGAAATATCAAATAAAATTAAAGGAGAAATATAATATAAATTAAAAATAAACTATTAAATTAAAACAATAAAAAATTAAAAGATTAATTTGAAATAAATAAGTTAAATAATTAAAATAATAATTAAAAATTACAGTGAAAAAAAAAAAAAGGGAAAAAAAGGTTTATCTCTGCAGCACAAAACCTCTCGAGAAACCCAACGAAAGTACAAGGCTTCAACTTCGCCCTTTCTGCTTGCTTCGTTTTCTTAAAATAATTTGCAGGTTTTCGTGGAGAGTTCTATCTGAAGAATCTGAATCGGAAAGCCATAACGATTTTTACTGGTTGAAGTAGCAGAAATCAGCCATGGCGGATGTGGCAGCGATGACAGAGATTGAGGCGACGGCGTCCCGGCTCGGTGTCGATCTCTCCACCGTCGATCTCGACGCTATTCGCCTCCCTCCCGGCGATGACTTTGGCATAATAAGGTACGTTTTTCATATGCTGTTTGTTACCGAGGGGATTGGATGTAATTATGGTGACTGCGTGTCTGTATCTTGTCTATGTTATACCAGCAACTTGAAAATAGCGATGCTTAAGAATTACGGACGGGTAGCTTGTCATTTTTGAATGAGTTTTGGGCTATCTGCATCGTGCCTTGCCATGGTTAGCTTGCATAAACTGCTATACGAAAAAAGATGATCTTGCAGGCCAAAACTTTCCTCTTGTTCTTGTTCTTTAGGTTTCATCTACATTTAAAACCGTTTAAAGGCGCTGCTAGTCGCACTTTGGATGTCACTTGGTACCAGTTTCAATAATCATTCATTATCTTTGAATGGCAGTGATGATGAAGATATTTACCAAGAGGATAGTCAGGAGTTCGAAACTGGATTTGGCAACATTATAGTTGTGGACAACCTCCCTGTAGTTCCTCGGGAGAAGTTTGAGAAGCTTGAAGGTGTGATACGAAAGATCTATAGCCAGATTGGCGTGATAAAGGAAGATGGCCTGTGGATGCCCGTTGATCCAGATACAGAGAAAACTTTGGGTTATTGCTTTATTGAGTATAACACCCCTCAGGTGCATCATTTCCACCTACCTTTTCTTCTTGATGTTTATATTTTCTACTAAACTAATACTCAATTGAATAAGTCTGTTAACCATATTGACATATTTACAGGGTCTTATTTTATTTTTATTGTCCGATTCTATCCCAAAAAAAAAAATTTGTCAGATGAAGATAAAATCACACTTCTATAAACACTGTGATTGATGGGAGAAAAAGCGTTTTATGTGAATATAAAAATGAAAATATGATATTCCACCTTCACTTTTCTTTCTCTCTTCGAGGTGTGGAAGTGTCTGAACAATTCGTGGTGCGGTGGTGGAAGTGGAGGGTAGTTTTGATATATATTTTGTATTATTTTGATAGAAATTTATATTAAACCCAAGCCATGTCTGATGCAAGTTTTGGTGATCTAATCCATGTCATGGTATTGACTATTGAATATTATTTGTTTCAAATTAAAACATGTAGATGTGCATTTTACATTTGGGGCAAGATTTTTTGTTTGTGCTGGTGTCCAACTCATACTTAAGTTTTTTTGCTCTCTAAATCATGCTGCGGGAAGGTTGTGTGCCGCCACAAAAGCATGTACATGCTTTCATAGGTTGGCTCATTCTGTTAAACTGCCTGCAAGATAAAGTGTCTTTTCATTGCTTTCTAATTCATTTGTGTGGCATTCTAGGAAGCTGAGCTTGCTAAAGAGAAGACACATGGATACAGGTTGGACCGCTCGCATATCTTTTCTGTGAATATGTTTGATGACTTTGATAGGTTCATGAGAGTTCCAGATGAATGGGCTCCCCCTGAAACCAAGCCATATACACCAGGGGTAATATACAAAAATAGTTCTTTTCTTGTTAGATTTTGTTACTCCTTTTGTTATTTCTTACATTGTGCAATAAGGTAAACTGCAGATACTGCCAATATATTTATGCAAATTTTTTTTTTTTTTTTTTGCTGAAGCTGTGCTACCTGTGAAGATTCTGTCACATTTTCTCGGGGCTTATCACAAAATATAGTATACAGTGATTTAGAATTTCATGAAGTTGTCTTAATCAATGTTAATGAGGCATAATTTCCTTAAGGCTAAATTTCTGATCAACGAGTGAGTGACATTCTAATTTATGTTTCATTTGGTATGTTAAGGTTGTAGTCCTAACCCAAATGAATTTTCTATATTCAGTAATAATATCTATCTTATAATTTATTAATTTGCTGTATCACTTTTTTTCTCCTGGCGTGCTTTCTTTAAATGTTGAATTGATTTTTCCCCTCTCCATGGCCTTTCTTTAGTTCTTTTACTTTTTTATGTCATATCATTTTCCCATCATTATTATAATTCTCTAATTTGGTGGATCACGAGGTCTCTACAGCATTTCAATTATTGATGAATGTGTGGAGACAAATACATACAGCTCCTTAATGATCTTTGTGATCTTGTTTTACTCTTGCAGGAAAATCTTCAGCATTGGCTGACTGATTCAAAAGCCCGAGATCAATTTGTGATTCGTGCAGGTTCAGATACTGAGGTGTTGTGGAATGATGCGAGGCATTTGAAGCCTGATCCTGTTTATAAGAGAACTGTGAGTGGAATCTTTTTCCCTCCAATATTCTCTCAATATCAACCTCGTATTTGTGCATGAAGATGCTAAGTGTTTTTTTCCCCCTCCCCTTGGGGGGCCAATAAGATGCTGAGTGTTTAAATATGTTTGCTTTGCAGTTTTGGACTGAAAGTTTTGTGCAATGGTCTCCACTGGGAACATACTTGGCAACAGTGCACCGGCAAGGAGCAGCAGTTTGGGGAGGTGCAACAACATTCAATCGTCTCATGCGTTATGCTCATCCCCAGGTTAGTTTTGGATTTTGTTTATGCATTACTTGGCCTGCACATTGTTTTTATTACTTAGTATTGAACATATATGACCGCAGGTTAAACTTATTGATTTTTCACCTGGCGAGAAGTATTTGGTAACCTATAGCAGCCACGAACCAAGCAATCCTCGGGATGCAAATGTGAGCATTTGTTTTCTTGAATTTTTACTTCATTGTTTTATTTATATTTTGGTGCTATTTCTAATGAAGTTGTACTATTCAGAGGGTTGTAATAAATATATTTGATGTGAGGACTGGAAAAGTGATGAGAGATTTTAAGGGAAGTGCAGATGATTTTGCAGTTGGAGGTACTGGGGGTGTCACTGGGGTGTCATGGCCCATATTCAGGTATTTGGTTTTTCTTTGGCTGGAGTTTAATTATTTTTGCTTATTCATGTTGGCTTAAAGGACAAATATTGTTGTTTTTCTAGATGGGGCGGAGGAAAGGATGACAAGTATTTTGCGAGACTGGGAAAAAATATGATCTCTATCTATGAGACTGAGACATTTTCCCTCATTGACAAGAAGTCCTTAAAGGTTGAAAATATAATGGATTTCAGCTGGTCACCAACTGATCCAATCCTTGCACTTTTTGTTCCTGAATTGGGTGGTGGAAACCAGCCTGCTAGGGTAAGTCCATTTTATGGATCTACCTCTTTTATTATGCATGGACAAAGGATTGCTTTGGGTGTGAAATGAGATGAATTAAGCCTGTACTTGCATATTCTACAGGTGAGTCTGGTTCAAATCCCTGGCAAAGAGGAACTCAGGCAGAAGAATCTTTTTAGTGTAAGTGATTGCAATATGTACTGGCAAAGCAATGGGGATTACCTGGCTGTTAAGGTTGATCGTTATACGAAAACCAAGAAAAGCACATATACAGGCTTTGAACTTTTCCGTATAAAAGAGCGTGACATACCCATTGAAGTTTTGGAGCTTGAGAATAAGAATGACAAGATCATTGCATTTGCTTGGGAGCCAAAAGGCCATAGGTTTGCTGTTATTCATGGTGATAATCCAAGGCCTGATGTTAGTTTTTACTCAATGCGGACTGCTCAGAATACTGGCCGGGTTTCAAAGCTCACAACTCTCAAGGGGAAGCAGGCAAATGCTCTTTTCTGGTCACCTGCTGGCCATTACATAATACTTGCAGGATTAAAGGGCTTTAATGGACAGCTTGAATTTTATAATGTGGATGAACTTGAAACCATGGCAACAGCTGAGCATTTTATGGCTACAGATATTGAATGGGATCCTACTGGAAGGTAAATAACATAGAGTTAAATGAGCCTGTACATGTACCTTAAATAAATGTTTTGTTTGATGGAAATAAACTGTGCTTTTCAATTGCAACCTTGAATAAACTCAATACAAATGCCTTTGTGCTTTAAACTAGTAAAGTATGATTCTTATAAGGTAGATACTTGCATTTGTACAAAAATTATTTATAGTTAAATCATATGGCTTACTTTAATTGCTGTTATTGTTGTTTGTTTATTGAAAAGGCCCAAATGTAATTGGCTGTGAGATGAAGTGTTTTTTAACTTAAGCTAATTTAATGAAATATTCACTCACTCTTAATAAAAAAATATTATACTATTCTGTTTTGAGTTGGCTTTGATTTCTGTTATTGACCTGTATGTTTCTGCAGGTATGTTGCAACTTCTGTGACTTCAGTTCATGAAATGGAAAATGGTTTCAATATATGGTCTTTTCATGGCAAGCTTCTTTACCGGATACTTAAGGATCATTTCTTTCAGGTAATTACTTTATCAACCTTGACTTTTATTTGTCCGTTCTGTTTCTAAAGAAATGGTCATGCACAAGATGCCTGCCTATATTATTCTTTTTGTATGCCATAAAATGGTCATGTACGTGATGGTAGATATATATATTGGTGCTAGTAATTTGGACTACCTTGACTGCTAATTCAAGAGGGGAGAGGTATATTAACATTTATTTATTATTAGGATGCATTCTATATTTGAACCTTTTTTTTGGGCCCCCCGGGGGGGGGGGGGGTTGTTATTTCTTAAGGTTGTAATTTATGGAGGGGTGAACCTCTCCAGCGATTGAGATTGAGCTCATTATTCGTTGAACTTTGTTTGAATTGTGAACTTCAAAAAATCAAGTGGGATCTCAAGAGATGTGTCCTAAGGTAAGGAAGCTCACCCTCCAAATCTTGAGAGGTCTTCTTTGTCTATAGAATTACTCTTATAATAAATGTAATGAATTTTGATTTTATTACATGATTGTTGAGGTATACATCTGCTAATTCTGGTAGAGTTAGCAATAGCTGATTTTATGAGGAATTTTTTTTTTTTTGGGGGTAATCTTCTCACAGTTTGGTCTGGAAGGTGTTTGGAAACTTGAGTTCATGCAAGTTAGAATGTTGTGTGGTAATTTGGACACTAAATTAATCTACTGAGATTATGTTTATACAAACATCCATCAATCACATGGTTTCCTGTCTGTTAATCACAGTTCTTGTGGCGGCCGAGGCCACCATCTTTCTTGAGTCCTGAGAAAGAGGAAGAGATTGCTAAGAACTTGAAGAAGTATAGCAAGAAGTACGAGGCAGAAGACCAAGATGTATCAATGCTGCTAAGTGAGCAGGACCGTGAGAAGCGGAGGATGTTGAAAGAAGAATGGGACAAATGGGTAAATGAATGGAAGAGGTTGCATGAAGAAGAGATGTTAGAGAGGCAGAAACTTAGAGATGGAGAAGCCAGTGATGAAGAGGAGGAGTACGAGGCCAAGGAAATTGAAATTGAAGAAGTGGTTGATGTCACAGAGGAGGTCCTTCCATTCGACTATGGTGAAGGGTAAATGAAGTCTCAGCCTTCTATTCATTTTGTATCAACTAATGTTTATGGAATCTCCTCCACTACTAAAAGCTACGAGGGTTTCTTTCTTTCTCTTTTTTTTTTTTTAGGCTAAAAAAAAAGATCGTTTAAGTTTATAACTCCTGTGGAAATTCGTATTCTAACTTTCATTTAAGGACCCGTTGCTTGCACTTATGCATTTCATTACAGGCTTGAAGTTCTGGGTAATTAACCGATGCTTATAGTTCTGGGTAATTATAGGATGTCATAATTAATGGTTCTGACTTCAGACGATGGAGAAATAATGATAGCATACTTGTTGAATTGCTTCAGCTAAAAATCACAGTTAAAAGCATGAATTATCTGACTTATTATGTGCTATTTACTTTTAAGAGTAAATTATATAAATTTTTATTTTGTTAAAATTATATATTTTTTATTGCTAAAAAACCGCACTTTAAGTCTTTTTGACTAAAATATTTGTATTAATTTTAATATAAATATATGTTATATTTAAATATGCATAAATAAAAATAAAAAAGATTTTTTTAAATATATATAAATAATAAAAAGAGTAAATTTTGTTATCAATGAATATAACCAAGAAAAATATATGTATTTAAGTTAATTAAAGTTGTATTAGTTAAAAAAATTTAAATTTAGATTAAAATGTAATATAATTTTTTATTTTAAAAGAAGGTTATATATTTTTTTTTAAAAAAAAAATTAATTTAATTTAATTTTAATAAAATTCAAAAGAGATTCATAATTTACTTTTACTTTTAACATGGATATCATTGGTAATGTCTACACGCATAAGCATTACCAACTTGGAAATGCACATATCCGAATGAACTGCGTAAATATATCTTAATTTGAACTTCGTTGTTGTTTCCTGACCTGGTTCAATCGAAATAGGTAAAGAAATCAATATGGGCTGTACTCGTTTAGTTTGGTAATGCTTCACTGAAGGGTAAGCCCCTGCTGCTCATCAATTAGCCTAACTAATAATAGATAAGGTAATGTGATAACAGCAACTTGAATAATTCTCTATTCATTTCGTTTACTGGTTCTGCTCTGATGTTGGGGAAGAGGCTGCCACTTCCTCCCCAACTTGACCAAATATCAGATAAATCTTGAACGACTCTGATCCTACGAATTTGAATTTTACTACATATCTTCGACGACACAATCTATGACAATATTGCTTGTACTGATAGAGATTGATAATGGCGATGAATTATGGCTGCTGGTTAGTGATCTCATAGCAGCCAAATATTATCCAAAATGGATAATAGTAGGTAGGAATGATATCTGTACGATTTTTGGTATATCCACCTTAGCGAGCAGAGACTCGTACAGGTACAAGACAATTCGAATTATTATATCATGACAGTGAAAAACCTAAAATGTTCATGTCCAATTTAAATGTCCAACGCGTTAAGATATATAATGTTTTACGTGCTTCATAATCCCCAACCATCATTAATAGAGCAGTTTAGATCATCTACAATCACAAATTCATTGTATGTAATATAGTTAAAAAGATATTAAAAAAATGTAAATAGAAGAAATAAATATTATATATATTATTTCTTTGTATCAATCTCTTTTTAATTGCGTAATTATATAATTGTAAAAGATCTAGTTTCAATAGAGAACTCTTAAAATGTTTGACATTTTTTGTTTGCAATATCATCCTGAATGCTTTTGGAACCAATTATGATGATGATCAAAGGGTTGACATTTATTTTGTAAAACCAGACTTGTTCAAAGAGTGGAACGAACACAAAGGCGGAATATAAGGGTGGCCTAAAGAGCATGAATGCTAATGAAATATCTGGAAGAGGCTACTCAGCCATATTGCACATGATTTGAGAGGTGAAAGCGAAACAAGCGCCATTCCGCTCATTTTTGCCTTTTCCTCTCCTTGCCAAATGATCCAAGTTTGTGGAGAATATAAGAACACAGGACAATTTCAATCATGCATATGCCTAAATAACTGAAGAATAAGTGGTTCAAATTATCTTGATGTTCTATCTCACCGGAAAAAAAAAAGTGTTCTTGATGCTATATTGTATCAAAACTAGGGCTTCTTAGATACTAGGCCTCCACTCAGTTGCCCATCGCTATTAACAAGGATCATATATCTTGTTTTGCGCCTTATCCCCATCCAGAGACTTCGGAGCAAAGTATACGAACACGAGACCAAGTGAAATAGCGTACCAAAAAGTAGGAAATATTTGAAGTTCGTTACATACTGAATGGGGACCATTTCTTCGTTAGAAAAGATGTATAAATAGAAATTAGTATATAAATAAATGAATTAGACTTCGATATTATTTTTTTAATATTAGGTTTTTTAACTAACACATGAGTATATAATGTTTTAATAACAATATAATAAGGATATAATTTAATTGAAAAATAATTTATTTTTAATTAAAATCATTTTCTTATTATATTTTAATTAAAGAATTTAATAATACAAATATAATGAGCTGTATATATATAAATTTTTTTAAAAAAATAAAATTATATTTATGATTTAATTTTATGTATTTTATATTTAAATAACATGAATATCACCCAAAAAAATTGAATAAACCATGTGGAAATAAGATATTAAACAATAAATGACACAACAATTTTTTTTAATGAAATTAAAAACTAACAGCCTCTAAGGGCCAAGAAGTTTTTTGTTACGTGAGAAATTGAGTAGGATCTTGTGGAATCTATATTTTTTGTAATTGTAAATCCACTACATATAATATAATTGGAAAAAAAAAAGAATAAGTATTAAAAGAAGAAATCAATTTTACAAACACTTCTATCTATTTATGTGTTTTTTTTAATACCTCATGCTACAAAAAATCAAATTTCAATTTGCGTAGATGAGTTTTTCCTTTTATTTATTTATATTTTAAATTAGCATCTAAGGGTGGGGGTGCCCTGCCTCTTCCGCGTTGTCGGCTGTTTTGACTTTTGAATGTCCCTACGCGCGGCCGCCACTTGTCAATGCAGGATTGAAGGCCGTCCGAATAATACGAAACGTTTCTCTCCACCTACATTACACCCCTCTTTGTAATTTTCTTTTCTTGAGATGTTCTGCATCTATTTTTTCTCAAAAATTGAAATATAATTCTCTAAACACAATTATCTCAGTTTTATTGGAGGATCTTGCAAAGAAATGTCTTCATTCTTGTAAAGATAAAAATATCAAATAGACATGCTTCGGTTTTAGCCAGAGAAACTGTGGTGTTTTTTTTTTTTTTAATCATTACTCAGAATTCAGAAGCTTTTAAAACAATTAAAATTTAAAAGCAAAAAATGAGAAATAATGAGAAAAGTGTTACTCAAGAGAACATCGGTGAATTTATCGCGTTAAAGAGGAATAAGGTGAACGCCCAAAATTGGGGTCAACAATGGTGCTTAAACCTATAAGGCATTTTCTAGGCTTGCTAATGGATGTCCCTGAGGAGAGGACAGAATGTGTACAGTGATAGGTGTGAAAAGCGAAATGGTTCAAGGTTTTATTCTCAATCATATCTCGTGGGGGAATCTTTTTTTTATTTGTTCTTCTTTTTTTTTTTAATTTTGTTTTGTTTTGTCTTTTTTTTGTGGAGATGGGGCGCAGTGGAATATTTTCGTGACGCAAGGAAGTGGGTCACATACCGTTTGATTCCCTAAATAATTATTAATTAAAATTGACAAATTTTATGCAAATGCAAGTTGGCTCAATTTGTTAAAAAAAAATTGCTTCTCTCTACCTCTACGAAATCTCAATCAAGCCATTTGTGACTGACCATATTAAGAAAACCCTTCCTTACTACTAATTTTTTTACCAACAAAAAAATTAACAATCTTAGATTGTCCCGTAACTAAATCTGTTGGAAGAATCCAATCGTTACACTGTATTTGACTCGTAGAAGAACTTAATAAGCTTTAAAACAAGTTAAATAATAAAAAAACGAAAGATTATAATTTATGTACATCAGCAATTATTAAATGCTGGGGAAATCACTCTGGTCACAGCCATCGCATTTGCCAAGAGTCTATGATTATTTCCCTTTTGTACTCTGTCTTTCTAAATTAAAAATCTATAATTGTTTTTAACGCCGAATCTGTAATTGTTTTTAACGCCGACCACTTTTCAGCGTGCAACAAAGAAAAGCACGGCTCTCCAGCCATCGACAAAAAGGATTTCTAGAACGTCCATTGCTACCCAAAAATAAAAGTGCGATTCTTTCACTATCCAAAGGATTACCCACCAAGTTCCCACGCCATATCTAAACAAGCATCCACAGCTATGCCTATGCTCACCTCAGATGATCAGAATCCCTTTTCCTGCCTTATTGTGCCTTCAGTCCAACTTTTATAATCACAGTGTGTGTTTTGATGTACAGTGAATAGAATTAATTTTGATAAATTTTATTTCATAGGATTAATTTTGTGTAAAAGTATATTTATTTAAACGTGATTTATGTTTAAAAATTTTAATTAAAAAATATTTTTATTAATGCACTTGGAACTATTTTTATAAAAAATAAATATAAATTGTTTTAATCTAATGTAATTTTTAACATCTCAAAATTAAAGTATAACATGATAAATACATTTCTAAATATTGTAAACGAAGTTTTCTTGTGCAAATTAAAGTTTGGGGCAAAAAGGTGGGTGAATGCTAAACCAAATACATACCGTAAGATGCTGATTATGTGGAATGCTATGCTTTGATATGAAGATCACCAATGCTTAAAACTTCCATTAATGAATAAGGATAAAGATTAATGGAAGACTGAAATTCGGTTATTATATGATGTTCCCAATTGACCAATTCCAGAAAGAGAGACCCAAAAAAAAAAAAAAAACCCATTGACACACACATGCCAAATAATAGAATCCTTGAAAATTAAATAAATTATTTTACCCTTAACTATGCATTTATTCCATCCTCACCGCCAGATTTATGGTGATTCACCTTCGCCAATCCTATCCCACGAGCCAAAGGCGGAGTGCTTAGTGCATCCACGACCCTCGCCGATGACATCTCCATCTGACATACTCTAACGGCACCTATCAATCTCTCCGGCAATTCATCCTCCGTCTGCGATTCCACCAGAAATCCCATGTCGATAGTCACGCTCGTCACATATCCCAATGCCAGATGCAGAATGGCGTTCGCAATCGCTGAGCTTCCGATATCAACGTCAATTTCCAGATAGTTTGGCCCTCTATGATAATTACATGTCAAGGCCTTACCTAGCAGGCAGGCACTATAGTTTCCCACCGCCTTCTTCACAATCCACGGTCCCTTCACGATCCGGTTCACCAATTTAAACCGCTGGTTCCTGAACGCATCATCGCCGTTGATGAACCGATAAAGAAGCGAACCGGCAGGAACTGGATCCTCCGTCGCGAAGTAAAACACTGCACTGTGAAAATCTTTACCGGGGACTTGGAGATTCACGGCTAAGATAAAGCTCTTCAACGACTTGCCTTGGGCTTGGGCTTTCCGGAGCGCGTGTGACACACGGTTGTCGGGGCGGGCGAGTACATTATCGAGTTTACTGTTAGATTTGAGCCAATCCATGCCTGCCGGCGAAAGCAGGTAGTCTCCCGCGGGGGCCTTCTGTCGTTTTGTTAAATAGTTTTTGGAACGAAGAAAGAAAAGGTCGCCGGGCGGTGACGCCCAGCCGTTGGTTCCTTCGTGCAGGTCCACGTGGCGTAGAGATCCGCTATCGATTGCCTCGAACATCCAGTCAGCCGCGGAGGCCGATTCGCAGGACCTGGAGGTAATTCCAGCGACGGAATCGGAGCCGGAGCTCCGGCCATTATTCTTCTTGGGGCACATATAAGGATTATGTGGGTCTTCAATCGGGGGCTGAGGACGCTTGCACTGGTCTCCACTCTACACAGGACTCTCTTTTAAGATAAAGAAGCGTGTGAGGGAGATGTTAATATGAAAGCAGGAAACCTGAGAATAAAGGTGCCCTTGCGTTTCGAGAAAACTACCGAAATGGCCCTTTCGATATTCCTTTTAAGAAAAAGAGAAAAAAAAGGCCCCTCCATTATATCGACTGAGCCAGCTAGCTATATTCGTGCCACTGAAACACGCTGGCAGGATCCTGATCATAGAGTAATCATGTTTCTTTTTGTGGATTAAAAATTGAATTTATGAATTTTAAAACATTTATACGACTAACAACTTGAATTATGAATGAAATAGTAAATATCTGTGGTGCCTAAAAAACGATAAATAATTATAATAATAAATTGATTAAGCCAGCTCAACAATATTAGACCTAGTTGGAAAGAGATAATATGATTAAACCTACCTTTGTATACTATTTTTTTTAATTTGGTTAAAATATATCTTATACTTTTATTGTCTTGAAATTTTATCTAACTCTTATGACATTTTATTTTATATATGTTACCAATTTTTTTAATTTGTTTATTAGTAGTGAAATTAGTCTTTTACACTATATAAAATTATGATTTATTTCTCAATATAATTATAAAAGCAATTAACTTGATATTAAGTTGCACAAGAAGTTGTATATTAAATATCAACAAAAATTGAATAATATTTTTTAAAAAAAATATCATAATATAACCCAATTTCTGAAGATAATATGATTTACTCAGAGAACAGACATAAATTTTGACAAACAATTCAAGTTATATTAATGATTTTCCCCTGTTTGGTAGAGCAAGTGAGGAAAGAAATTGAAATTGAAATTTATATATTGGATTGGCAAAAGCCTCGAAGATATTCAATTAATCGTTACTTATTCATCCAGCCAAAAAAAAATTATTTATTTATTTGTTTGCATTATCTTTATTGTTATTTTTTTCAAGTTTATATGATAACTTGTATTTGAATTTTTGCTAAAGAAAAAGAAACACAAGACAACATATATTTTCAATGATATTTATGTGCTTGCACTCATATTTAGCACACCACTATTACTCTCTCTCTTTCTCTCCCCCCCCCCCCCCCTTCTCTTTTTCAAAGAAGGTTCACATAAATTTTTGTGTACTTTTTTGTATAAATTATTCTCGTCATTTATCACACAACCTTTCCTGGCTAAACCAAATGTATTCATTTTTTTTAATTAATTCTAATATCTTCCCATCTTTTTACATCATATAAATCAAATTCTTAAATTTAATGGTGGATTTAGAAAAGTTTAAAGCGAATTGTGTTTATAATTATGCACAATCCATATTGTCCCCCCAAAAAATATCTAACTCCAACCTTAAAGGTAAAAAGAGTACAGAGGTAAAATTGATCATTTCCAGCATTAACATTAACTTTTGAATAAATTACTTTTTTTTTTCTTTTACAATCAAAAGATCCATTACATTCATATCTTTTTGCAACAAAAGAAGAGTTATAATTATATTAATTTTGAATAAAATATTCTTATATCTATTATTTATATAATTTAACAAATATTAACTATGTATTTAACTACTATAAAAATGGTCAAAATTTTAAATTTCGAATAAATCAAATTTTTAATACAAAATAAATGGCATAAAATAAAAAATTAAAAAATATATTTTTTTAATAACTTATATTGTCAGTGAAAGAAATTAATATTACTCTTAAAAATATTTTTATTATATTCTAATTTCAAAAAAATTGTGTTTATTTTCTTAGTAAAGAAAAAGAATATTTAATTTATGAAGGAAAGTGTAATTTTTAAGTATGCCAATAAATGGCATTTATGAATAAAGAGCCAAGCGTTTGGGAGCTTTAGCCTCTTTAAAATAAAAAGAGAGAGAGAAAATTGGGAGCGAAGCTGAAGATTTTGATGTAATCATATCGGCAAAGGCTCAGGCCAAAAAGAAAAAAAATCATATCGGCAAAGGCAAAATAGAGGTAGGATGTTGCTTTCTCCAGCCCTGGAATAGCTACGTAAATTAAACATTACCTTGAAGTGACATGAGGGGGGAGACGGCAAACTGCAAAGATGACGCTGTGCTGGGCTCTATGAAGCTGTATGGATGTTATCGTTGAGGATTACGATAGCAACACACAAAGACAAAGATCAAAGATGTCAACACGCCATGACAATAAGTTCAGAAACGTCTGAAAGGACGTGATAAGCTCTCCAGTTAATTACCGAATGTTCCTCCCTTGTTCCGCCTTCCTCTTGTCTTCTTGTTTCTCTGTATCCTACCCCATAACGGCTCCTAACGACAACGTTTGGATATGTATTATATATTTGGATTTGACGTTTTTAAAAGAAAAAGATAAACCTGGGCACGTGCACCCCAACCCTTCAACGCCCCTCCAAGTCGAAGGCAGGTTTACGTTTGTATACCTGCGATGCACATGAATGGAACATGGAAGTGGAACAGCGCATATGTGCTGAGTAGTAGCTTTGGTTTGCACACTTTGTCCTTCAGCTCAGTTTCCCATTAACCCACAACGACATCAACAATAGATCCTTACACGTCTGCAGGTATCTTTGTTTGGATGAGTCACGGCGCGTCAACTATCCTTTAAATAAAAAAATCTGAGCCAATGCATATGTCTAGTTGGATGATGTAAAATAATAATAATAATAAATAAATAAATGATAAAATAATTTGATAATCAAAATAATAATTTGATGAATAAAGTAATAATTAGAAAAGTAGACATTACACGTAACAGCGAATCAAATAAAGCAGTAACCGACCTGGATGAATTTGGAATCATCATACCGTCACCTTCTGTTTTGAGGAATAACACCTCATCCTCCAATAGGCGGATAATCCCAGGAGGTCGACTATCTTTGTTGTAGACGACAACTCTAAATCCTCGGGGGCATGGCTCACTCTGGATTTAGTTTTTCTCAGTAAGAAGGAAAGCGTGCAATGAGAGTACAAGACTGCTTGTTTTACTGGAGACGTAGTGTGTCGTACAATGTGGTGCCTCCTCACATAGAACGCACTGTTTTATCATTATTTTGGGTTTCGCAATCCCTCTTCATTCTCTCTAAAGAGCATGAATATGGAACTGATACGCAATGAAAGTCATTAGAACCTCATTGGCGTCCGGGGTACCCTCGCTTAATATACAGATGCTCCATTTATGTTTCCATTCAGCAAATGTTTTGCCTGATCCTGTAGGCCTGTCGAAGTCTTTTTTTCCTTTTTTCTTGGGGTCTTTTTGTCTCCGTTTCTCGGACCCAAATTATGCAATACTAAATGCTAACACGTCAGTGACGTCACTATTGCAATTGCTTGACAACAGAATCCATCGATATAATTTTTCTTGGCCAAACGAAAGGAAACTTCACTACCTAGACATTGTCTCAGTACATAAGCCAGCAAGACTGACTAACAGCAAATAGAGACATTAATGAAGTGCACAAACATGAAGACCAAACTCAGACCCAAAACTACATCCTAGACACACCAAACAACAGTCGACGGTTTTAGCCCTCACTAAGATCACTTCCATACAGATCACATTGCAACAATCTTCGAAGATCTGGGAAGGGATGATCCAATTTACACTTCCAAATCTGCAATGCCAATTTCACAAAGTCTGCAGCAAAATTTCCTTCCTTACAGATAAACTTGGATCACTGCAATAATTTAGCTAAATAAAATCCAGTCATCAGGAAAAGAAGTTACTGCAGGATTTACACATTAATTGCCCAGTTTTTGAATTCAACAAAGTGTATACTGCCTTCATTGGAGTATGGAAAAAAAGGTATCTAAGTATGTTAATAAACTAGTTACTTTTTTCCATGTTTATTGTTATTCGTTGACAACCAAAAACAAGTTCACTTACTTTCTTTTTTACATGAAATGCATACTATACTAATGCAAACAAAAAGTAACAGCATACACACAATCCACACTTCAGGCAACTTCAAAAGTTAACTACAATATATACTGCAGCGGCCATTCTATGCTCTTATGTAACTGTTAAGTCATACAAGCAATGATTGCTGAAAGATCCTTTCACATTCTTAAAAGGACAACTAACATCAAAAGGACAGTGGTATTTCTCATAAATAATGACAACAATTTCATTGCATGCGAAGCATTATATTTTCGATATATACTTGAATTAGGCTGAAAGATCACATTAGGTCACTTGTCAATATCTTAGAACCTTTTGTTTTCATTTTATAATCAGCCTTCAGGAAAATACTATAACTGCAAGGAGATAAATCTGACCTTGAACAAGCACTTAAAAGAACACCATATCAAGCGTCTAACTACAATAAATCCAATTGGCATGACAATTGATATTAGGAAACGTTATAACATCACATTTACTATTAATTATTAGCAGCATGCAGTATAAAATAGAAAATTTCGGCTGCACTAAGTTTTTATATACATATATGTATATATATTAACTGGATTGAGATTTTCTAAATTTCGTAGGAAATTTGCCCAGTAAATTCTGCTGAATTTCCACTGGTCAATTCAACAAATTTTCCATCCATGGTTAATGTTATTCCACATCAGCATACAACGTTAGCCAATTCATCTTCGGTTTTGCTTCTTTTTCTTGACAGAGTTGCTGCGACCATGAATTATCCTCATGAAATACTCATGTTTTTTCTTTGCCCCACATTCAATGGCCATTCGCATATATCCTGATTCCCAAACAATTTGCCACTAGATTTTGTTTTCAATACCACCAGAAAACCAAAGGAGGTAGAGAGGATCTCAAAGTGCAAGAAAAGAAAATTCTTAAAGAGAGAACTGCACAAAGAAAGAAGCCATCAAAGTCTTGAAAGTTCAATTAGCTTCAATGGAGCATGAAAAAACCAGAGGGTATGACTCGTTAAGGCAAAGCCTGCAGATCATCAATGACAATAAGAGTTCAATTCCAATAAAAGAGAAGCTCTTCAAAAGCAAGTATGGAAGATAAATTGGATAATTTAAAAAGCACAATTGAACAACGTGGTAGAATATGTATTAATTTATACTGGGTTGGTTTCTATCTAGCAACCAGTACCTTTTCTACTTTCTTTTTCTGCTGAAAAATGAGTAAGACAATACTTTCAGGGAAGAAAAGGTTCTTCGATGGGCCTTGATAATGACAAAGAAATCAGAAGGAAGGTGAGTAAGTTTCGAAAGAAGAAAAGAAGAAAATTTGCGTATTTCTTTATTGTTTCCATCAGTTTCATATGCAGACAGAAGCAAAAAGTCATTTCTGAAAGAAGTTTCTGTTCCACTTTTTGCATTCGAAGTACCTTTTTCACATTCTGCAGGATTCACTTTGCAATTAATATTGGAAAATTAATAGTTTGTAAATGAGGATATATGCAAATGAACGTCAGAAATGAGTGAAGTGAAGACAAAATATAAATATTTGATAAGGGCACTCGATCACTGTAGCAACTCTATAAAGAAGAAGAAGCAAAACTGAGGATAAATAAAACAGTAAGATTTTGGCTAACTTTAACTTCATATGCTTAAGTATCATGACATTCACCGTGGATAAAAAACTTGTTGGATTGAACAGTGGAAACTCAGCAAAATTTACTGGATATATTTCCTATAAAATTTAGAGAATCTGTAACAACCAAAAAGTGCTGAAATTTTCTAAGTCCTGAAATTTTTCTAAACAGAATCCCAATCCATATAAACTAGTATACACATCCATATTTCAAAAGCTGTTGACAATCTGCCCAAGTTCAGAAAAAGTACACATAAAAGGTCATAAAACAGCAACAAGGCAAGGCAACAAGTGAGGTTGATTCCTTTGTATGGAAGATATTTTACACCTAAGCCAAAATCCCAAAATACTGGGTTGGACGCTAGGGTTATAAAGCATGTTAACAACTCATCCTATAGCTTCGTCTAATACATCTAAAATTGATACCAACATGTCATTTTCGAAAATCTATAAGTCATGTTTGACACTTTCTTGCACAAAATTTGGAATTAGCATGTAAGCATAAACCTAATATGCTATGAACTCAATCGCAGCTTAACTTTTTTTCCACTGAAATTGTTTCCTTTTGGCAAAATACACAACCTACTTAAGAATTTTGTGCAGCATCCAACCTCCATTAGTATTCAGAGTTAAACTAACTTTAAAGAGTGCTCAATAACATTCAGTAATATTTCAAACTTGTTTACATGTCTTACTGTAGCTATTGCTTTGGGATTTCCCACTTACTCATGCATGTTTCATATCGTTTCACTTATACACATTCATCTCTATATCTGACAGTGACAGGCCAATATAACATATCCTAGAGAGCTACAGTCTCAATAACTTTATAGCTATACCATTAGATTCTCGTGCAAACTTAAAACCATTAAACACATTGGTAAATGATGGATCTAATGTTGGAATAATCAATTCCATAGCTGCCAACATGGTTATACAAATTACAAACAACAAAACATAATTCCAAGCAATTTCACACAATGTCCTTGTGGATCAGTAATTACTATATGGCATTAGTAGAATTATAAAGACAGAGAAATAAGCCTTTACACACTAGCTTCAGATAACTAAGTTTAACTAAATAAATTGGCTCAATTCAAAGCTTTATCTACATAAATTTTGAATCAAAATCCCGACAATATGAGACCGTGTGTAATCATTAGATGAAACAATACATAAACTCGTCAGTATTGATTTAAACTTCAAACTAGTCCAATTCCAGTACTTCAAATTATAAGTGCTTCCATCAATAACAACAAAGTCATGGGTAATTTCATTATCCATTGGCAACGGTAACAAGTATCATAACTCAATAATCGATTAAAATTTCCCAGCAGATCAATTAGGGTTCACCAACCTTCGTCGTCTATGTTCAACAGATCAAGCTGCTCCTCAGTGAGCCTTTCTCCTCTGCGGTTGTTTCTCAGTTGCTAATCTGTAAATCCAGTATACCTAAAGTCACAGGAGTCGATAGAGAAGGTCATGAATTTCTGGCAATACAAGAGAATGAAGAAACACGAAAGATGGCGTTTAAGGAGGAAGATCGACAAGTAAGAGTTTACCAAAGCGAGGACATGAGCTGCTATTAAGACAACCACCAAAAAAGGTACAACGTCGAGGATCCATGGCCGCAGTGATGAGTGTTGGTCGTTCGCCATTGTCGAAAGAAAATTGCAAAAGTCACACACAGAAATAGGAAGCAAGATGAAGTACCCTATTACGGGTTCGAACCAAGGCTTCGGGTTACTTCCAATACTACTTTTAATTTCTTTCCCTTCACCCTTCTTTCAAATAACGGAGAATCCTTCCCATCAGCACAAAAATCAAAATCCCCCAAGGGAACCCCGCCAAGAAAGAATTTTTATTAGGTGAACCTGTTGCATGTTAATCAATGCCCAGAGTTTATAATCCTGTACAGGCGAGGTCCAGGTCCATCATCTACCGGACAAGTGGGATTTAGAATACATCTCAAATAAAAAATATATAAGTGATGTGGCATACCAAGAATACATAAGAATTGCTCGCCAAGAAAAGTGTGAGCATTTTAGACTTGGTTTACTGTTGTAAATCACGTGTTAAATGGGCGGCAAAAGCCAACGTAATTTTTGTCTCGCGTTACTGTTGAAATAAAATTGCAATTTAATTTTTAATTTTTAAGAAATGTATGATTTTTTTTAGCCAATTTAGTATTTTGCATCTCTTTTTTTTTTTAATGGAGTGTATCTCATTTTTTTTTAATATTTTAAATATTAGAATATAAGATATTGTTATTTGTCTCATGCCTCTGATTACGCTATGCTGCCTATTCTTAATTGGGTATGATTGATAGAGCGCTCAGGCGTTCCCACAAGCCCTTTTATGCTCCCTCCTAATGCCCCTTTTGACCTTGCTCCATGTCCCTTAAGGAAACCTAACTCCGACGGTTATAAATGCACTATCATAGGGTTATAGCAATTTCTACGAAGTTTATCTTGGTTGTTGTCAACAAACCCTCTCACTAGTGCATTTATTCAAAGACTTTATGCATCAATTGCTTGTTACAATATTTTTTATAGGAATACAAATAGAAATAAGTTTTGATGGAATAGGCTTTGATTCTTATAATCATGTTTAATATAATATAAAAAATAAAATCATTTAATATTTAAAAAGTTATGAATACAAATAAAAATAAAGAAAAAAAATAATTTTTTGAACATAAAATGACTTTTATATTTTTGTGTAAAAAGAATAATAAAAATCAATAGATATTATTGAGTAATTATTTTAATGACATAATTGATATTATCCAAAAAAATTTAATTCTATTTCCTTTTCCAAGTTGATACTAAATGCGCCTTGAATGTCATTTTATTTTTATATTTAATTAGATGAAAATAATATAGTAATATAAAAAAAAGCTAAGCAAATAACTATAATACTCATTTGTTATTTACTTCCAAAAAATATTTTTAATTATCAATAAAATTCCAATAACAAGAAAAAGTATAGAAATATTTATTTTTGCTTTTTTTAATTCAAAAACTATTTTGGTTTTTGTACTTTTAATATCATCTCTCTTCATTAATTCTTATAATGTAAAATAAATAGATCAAAATTTAAGTTGCCATTAATAGACAAAAAATGTTAAAATATTTTTTAAAGTTGCTAAAAATATTTTTTCGTACCATTGAAAAATTTTAAGACTAAAGTTATATGAAGCCAAAGGTAGTTCGGTAATTCACTCCATCATTCTCTCGAACCAATCAACATTCCATAAAAAATTTGAAGCCATCCACGTTGCCAAACGCACAATAATTTTTAACAACGGGCTTTCCATTCCCAAATGCAAATCTGCCAACCAAACAAGCTTTCATGGTAATAGACTTTCGATCTCCAAATGCATGGTGAACTTTGTTGCCAACCAAACAAGGCATTACGGAGTGTGTTCGGACAAGTTAAATTCTAACAGCAAGCATGACCCAAAATCAAATCATTTTAGCAAAAGGATAGGTCGAAAAAAGATAGTCAACCGATTCAAAATGAGTGCAGCTAAAGATGCATAAGCCAATAACGTTAGGGTTCTCTTAGTGAGAACGATCTTTAAGGCTCATTTTAATATCCTAAACCTTCAATTATCCTTCCAAATTAGTGTGAAGACTTGTGATATGGTCAAAAGGGGTATTAGCTCCCTATAACCTTATTTGACAGATTAAGATCCATAAAAGCTTGGGTTTTAGATTAGTTTATCTTTGTTATCCTAGCGCGAAATGGGAATTTACTCAATTGTTCATCCTTCATACAAATTCTATTAAGCTTTACTTTATTCTAAGTCGTTCCCTGAGTCACGAGATATGCAACTACTTGGATTCTTAAGTCAACTCTATCCGGTGGAAACTGTAACTCTCTGTGAATCTATAGAAGTACCATGTCCAACCTCTATTGAACATGCCTCCTGATGATCTTAACACAAGGGAAGCTTGGGTGGGGTTCTTTAGAGTCTCATTTTGTGGGTCACAACCATACTTACTCGATAAAACTTTGCTATATAATGACTCTTTATTTTGAAAAAATCTCCAAATTTGTGTTTGTCAAGAATGCTTGATTCAAAATGTATATATATCCTTAATGCCAAAGCTCCCACTTAATTGGACTTGCAAATTTTGTCTTACGAAATCACGTGGGTGAGAAATAATTTTAATGGTTACCCTAAAAGAAGTTCATCATAAGGGTGTCACATTTGTAAGCCTCACTTATAGAAATCTTGAAGTATGAGAGGTGTAAATCATAATTTATGCAAAGATCGATAAAATAAGAGTTAATATTCCTACTTGAGATAAAATATTAGACTCAATTTTATTAAATTATTATTATCTTTTTAAATTTGTTTGCCTAGTCTTAAAGGATTGGTCAGAGACCTAAATAGATCTTATAGCAATATAAAGTTGGACAAAAATGTCATTTTTTAAAACGAAGTTATTAATTTATTAACTTAGCCTTATACCTTTTATTGGGTTTAAAAGACTAAGATATAGAGTATGATTCATATTGATAATTCTATTCACAATTAAAAAAAAAAAGTGTAATTCTAAATATTTATTATTAAGTTCTTTAATAAAAATACAACAAATGATCTTAACAAAATGACAAATAAGTTTCTGACACTGCTAAAGAAAAAGCCAAATTAACTTATTAAGTATAGCTAAACTAATATGTGTTAAAAAAAAAAAAAGCCAAATGCTAAAAGTAAGCTTTGTTCTATTTAAACCAGGCTAATGATTCCTTATAACGAAAACGTTAATTCTATATCAAAATGGGAGTTCAAATCATCTAAAATAACTTTGAATGAAATTGTTAATATTGAACATAAAGTATTGATACCATGAGTTTACATTTCTTCGTATATGCAAAATAAAATTTATATTAAACTTGTGATGCTAATACTTCGTATTCAAAATCAACCATTGTTCTTGAAGTTATTTTAGAGAATTCAGATTCTTTAAAATTATCTATCCTGTGTTCAAGAAGGTCCCATAATTCCTCATCAGTACCTCAAGGGGCATTTAGTCGTTTTACATGAGACTCGGATATTTCTCACTCTATGGTATGGTGAACCATGATAACAAGCAGCTTTTTTTTTTTTTTAAATATCAAACATTTAAAAAGAAATCGAGACATTTTAATTTTGATACTATATTCCTCATGTATTAATGTTAATAAGCTAAAATTAGTCAACATTAATAGCACTGCTGCATAAACCCACGATCCATCTTGGATACTAAACATTAGAGATTGAAGGGCACGTTTGTCAATTAATTAAAAAAATTTAAATAACTAAGGCGATTACCAATAAATGTTTCATATGTTCCTTCGAAACTATGAATGTTATTTTTTAATTATTACCTACTAATTAATTCTCATTGCGAATAATTTCATACCCTGACTCTATCATATTCAATTATCAAATGAAAATTTACCAATTTTACGAGAAGCTTGTGATTAATGGGAAGCCAAAATTTTGTTCCACGGGTAAGACATCTCTTTAATTTTATTTTTAGATCAAAGTTTTAATTGGCCTTATTTGGTCCTTCATATAAATCCG
Source organism: Erythrophleum fordii (assembly GCA_032878935.1). Classification (NCBI taxonomy): domain Eukaryota; kingdom Viridiplantae; phylum Streptophyta; class Magnoliopsida; order Fabales; family Fabaceae; genus Erythrophleum; species Erythrophleum fordii. The sequence continues at coordinate 11,374,652 of JAVQMF010000058.1, forward strand.
ACTTGAAATCCCAAAAGCCCCATTCCGCATGGGGAAGACTAGACTGGTAAGAAGGGAAAATTCCCAAACCTATCATATTGTTCATCCTCATTCATTCGCTCAGGGCGGTTCGTGTCCGCCAATGCTGCCAAGTGCCAATTAAATACAGGACGTGTCAGTTTGGTGTGCTCTCAAGTTATAACTTCGCAAGCGAATATCCCGCTCTCTCTTCAAGGCACACATACGCATATCGCTGCTTGTGCTATATCAATGTCAGGCCGCCGGCGTTTCCTATTAGCGTTGGCTCACTGGTTTGTGCTACGCATTGTTTCAAACAGTTTGTGTTCAGATTTCTTCCATGCGTTACTTCCACGAAAGCTGCTCTAACTGAACTTTTGTCGAAGATTTTATCATCAGTCAATGAGGAATGCCTTCGCCTTTGCGACTATCTATCGTCAGCGCGGTGCCTTGGTTCTCTCCAGAAGTATTTTCCGTTAAATCTTCTCTTGACGCTTGTAGCTTCATCTAATGTTCCCCATTCTGTACGAATTTAGTGTAAACGCTGATGGGTTGATCACGATTTTCATGTTTACCTTGTATTGTTACGTGGTAACGTAGCTGATTTTTAGGTTAGGTTTGATTTGATAACGTAGTTGCTTGTTTATTATGTATTTTCTAATGATCACGAAATTCTACAAACTAGACTTTGTTTGCGTGATTTTTCTGCAATTTAAATGTTTTAATTATACCATTGGGTCTAGTTTACGTTAATTACATGCTTATGCGATTTTTGGGAGACGTTTCAATGCACAGATTCAAGAGTAGCCATACTTCGGTTGTTTGTTTGCCAACCGATAGGGGAAGGGATTTTTTTTTTTTTTTGGGTAGTTCGATGAAATTGCTGGAATTGGATGATGTGTAATAGCAAAGTATTTGCGTTATTGTGGCTTTAGCTGCTGTGTAGCTATTGTTTTCTTCACCTAAACTGTTGGTCAATATTGCCATATCCTTATGAGAGTACCTATCTTGCAGAGTTACAGCCTGAGAGTGCCACTGAAATTATCTTACGCAAATGCATACCACTGGGATATCTGAAACAGATTGAGGTTGCCAAGAGATCAGATGTTGGCTGCTCGCCATCTTGCTTGTTGCATCAAAATTTGTGAGTGGATTGCTGCCTTATACCGGATCAGTACAAAATTCTGTCTCTAATGTATTATGATTTCAAATTTATGTTCTTTGGAGTCTTCTTCCATGGTTGTTGCACCTGAGCTTGGGGCTACTGGTGCAGGTATTCAACTGGCTTCACCAGTGTGCATGGTGAAAAGCCATCTGCTGAGTATGCAAAGCTCAGGAGGGAATCCCTAGAAAGTGAGTTTGGGCATGCTCTTGGAGCATATGGCTCCAAAAGTTCCTCCACTATCTACCAGTTTGGCCCATTTTTGGCTTTATACAGGGCAGCAATTATTTCATTTCATGTGTCCAGGCTAACATTTTGGCAGCTCTTTGTTCAAGACATAAAAAAGCGTGCAATCAAGGTAATTCATTTTCTACGTCAAAACTTTTGAAGCTTGCAAAGGCTTTCTTTGCATTTGTGAACTTACTCTTGTAGAACACACCACTTTTGAGATATAGTTTAAAAAGTAAAATACTCCAACCTCTCTTGGATTATCTTGATTTAACAGGAACCTCCCCCGCCTCTGTTTTCAAAATCTACACAGATCTCTGTTGAAACTTTAAAAACCCCTACATAGACCACCTCTGAAACCTTAAGTTTTCACTAGCTCTTCCTTTTCTAGGGAGATTTGTGTAGGTTTTGAAATTAAAGGAGTCCAAAAATGGTTGAACAATTTTACTCTTGTTTAATTCATTTAAGTTATGATTGATTGGGTTTTAAATCTTTATTTTTAGCATGTATTTTATCAGATTTAATTAGACAACATAAATATAATGATATGATGGACATTTTATTTATGCCTGTGGATTACTGTGTTCGTCTCAAAAATAAAAATATTTTTCCATAAAATGAAGACGGTAACATTTGGTTCTGAGATAAATGCCATGTTACTGGGGTGTGTATACATGCATACTTGCTCTTATTTTGTGGTATGTCTTCCTAGATGGCCTCTCCCTGTAAACAGTTTTGCTGTTCTGCATTTGAGGCATTTTCTTAAACTGTCTAACCTTTTTATTCTTTTGATTCTCTTGGGGTTTGTCAAAATCCAGGACTATAAATTTGACTGGTTGTGCAATGTTTTAAACACAAAAATGTTGCCATGTAGGAGCATTTTTATGACAATCTGGTATTCTGATCAGCAATGTAAACTGCTCAAGCCCCTAAAAGACGTACTTGATATTGTGCCATCTAGTATAATTGTAGACCTAAGCATTACGTTCACTTGTATTACCAAACCGCTGATATATTTACATATATTTTAGATTTTGGGTGATGGCAGAAAATTATTTCTTTTTACTTGCTTTTTCAGTTGTATATTCCATTGACCATTTTTTTCCCCAGCAATAGTGGATGAACTCATTGGTTTATATTTGTTAGGGGGGGAAAAAGTGACTGACTGGAATGAACAGTGATTTCTATGCAATTTTTTGCAGTTTCGCGAAACTCTAATACGCTTGGGTCCATTCTACATTAAGGCAAGTTTCTTTTGCAGCCTATTACCTGTTTCTAATCACAATTTTCTGATACATCATATCTGTTTTCCTCATTCATTGCATTGCTTTTAAAAGGGGAAAAACACTTAAATTTGCTGTGTTAAGGCTACCAGTTTGACATATATAGTGCATATGTGGACTGGATTAATGGGGCAGAATAGTAAAATGAAAATGTTAATGGACACAAGAAATTTATGTTGTTTGGCTTTATGCTTATGTCCACAGGCAAAGACTGCACCCCAAAAAAAAAAAAACAGAAAACGAAAAAAACAAAAGACCAAAACAATAAAACAAAAACAAACAAACAACAAAAGGTGTATACTCTCTACAATAAGCATGCAGTCATTCTTACTGAAACACTATTCATGCTGGAAATACACTTAGCAGGCCTGTACTTATAGGTTTGCTTCTTCCCTTTTACTTGAAATGAGTGATGTGCGTGTGAGTCTCATGATGCTAATAGCTGATAAAGTTGGCAAAGGATAGTTGGAAGAAGCATCACATTTAAATTGCCAAAATTAATTCATTGCAATTTCTTTTCTCCAAAGTCAACATGTATGCGGCAATCTTCCATCCAATTCATGGCTACTTTCAATTCTGCCATTAGTTCTCTTGGCCACAACTGGATGAATATTTATCTTTTATAATTCTCATGCAGTGCAGTGGAAGGCATAGAATTTCATAAATTAGGGTTTTTCTTGGAGGGTTTAAGGATAAAAGATTTCTGGAGACCGGGGATTGAAAGATAACTGTGTATGTGAGGACAAGGGTGGTTTGCAAGCAATGAGAGTCAGTGGCTTTTTGGGTACCATGAACAGTGCTGCAAATTTTAGATTTAGGATTTGATAGTTTCTAGAGTAAATTCAAGAAAAAATCAACTTTGATTTTGAATAAAGAAATTGTTGTGCTGTCTGCATATAGATAAGGAGCTTTTCTCTTTGTTTTCATTCTTTCTGCTTCATCTTATTGATACCATGGTGAATGAAACCAGGACAAACAATTTTGTTATTTTAGATTTCAATATGATCTCAGGACAGTCCTTTATTTTAAATCTTCTTGTGATTACAGCTTGGCCAGGCTTTGAGCACTAGGCCTGACATATTACCAACTGTATACTGCCAAGAACTTGCCAAGCTACAGGTATACTGGCCTCTTCATTTACGGTTGAAAGAATGTAATCAAATGCTGCACATCCATCTCTTTTCATGCTACCGTATTTTGTCAACTTGTTTTCTGGTGCTGACGAAGCCTTATTAATTTTTCTTTCATGTTAGGATCAAATACCCCCATTTCCAACTGATGTTGCAATTAGATCTATGGAAACTCAGTTAGGTGTCCCTGTTTCTGAGATATTTAGTGACATTAGCCCAGAGCCTATTGCAGCAGCATCCTTAGGGCAAGTTTATAAAGGTTAGTTTTATTTTGAAGTGACTGAGGTTTTTATTCTGATAACTGCATATTTCCTTTGCTCCTTGTTATTATGTTTATGAATGTAGAGAAGGATTTACATGTTTGAGGAAAATTGAAGTGTTTACTTTTTCTGTTTTAAGTGTTGCAGCTCACCTGCACTCTGGAGAGCTGGTAGCTGTAAAAATACAGAGGCCTGGTATGTCACTGTCATTAACCCTTGATGCCTTGTTGTTCCATATGATTGGTGGCCAATTAAAGCGATTTGCCAAGGCTCGTAGAGATCTTTTAGTAGCAGTGAATGAGATGGTGAGTACCTTTACTTCAGAGTGCACTGATATCTTGGTTGCTTTATGTATGACTTCTTTTTCACTTATCAAAACCAACATTAAAAATCCCTTTCTGAAATTTATCTTATTACCAGCCAACTCCTATCTAGACCCTCATTTGTTTGTTTACATTGAAATTATTTTGTACATCGGTCACTGAAAAATAATGCAACAGGTCAGGCACATGTTCGATGAAATTGATTATGTCCTAGAGGGAAAAAATGCTGAGCGTTTTGCTTCTCTTTACTGCCTCCAAGCAAGTAAGTTAATACTTAGGTGCCAAAAGTGCTGGTCACTATTTTCTATGATGATCACTTTAGCATGTGTATAATTCAACCAGATGTTTGAGTCCCAAATTCAAATTTTACAAAGTGCTAGATGTTATGTTTTAGTTGTTACTCAATTTTTGAGGCATTTCCCATTGAAAAGCAAATACTTACTTATGAGCAATCTTCATATGAAGATATTAGCTTATATGTTGGGCTGATAATTAAAATTTTTGAATTTCAAGTATGTTCCTCAAATATTATAGGGCAGTGTGCATACGTTAATTTATGGAGTAAACTTTTTTATTTTGGTCAAATGATTAATAATGCATAAGTTTGATGTGGGTGCTTTATGTGAAATTTAGGATGGGATTTAGATTGGTGACTCTTTTCAACAGGTGCTAATGAACAAGGTCATAAAGCTGGAGGCATAAACAAAAGTAAACCCAAAGGAATGAAACGCATCAAAGTTCCAAAAATATATTGGGACTATACATGTTCCACTGTACTGACTATGGAGTGGGTAGATGGAATCAAGCTTACTGATGAATCGCGCCTGAAGAATGCTTCTTTGAACAGAAGAGAACTCATTGACCAGGTATAAAGGACAAAATTGTTCTTGGTCACATGCTTTGTCTGTTTACATATATGATATATCTATTATATGCCATTGCTTTATGTAAACACATGCATGTTGTTGAACTTGTATTTTTTCATGTCTTGAGTAAGTATTAAGTGCTTGATCACTCTATTTGCTTCAACTTAAATTCATGATTCTTTAAGAACTTAAAACTAAAAATTGCCAATCGATATACCTTCCCTCTTTCTTGGGGTTTTGTAGGGATTATACTGCTCTTTGATGCAACTGCTTGAGGTTGGATACTTCCATGCTGATCCACATCCAGGAAACCTTGTGGCAATAGATGATGGATCACTTGCATATTTTGACTTTGGAATGATGGGGAATATTCCTAGGCATTATCAGATTGGACTTATTCAAATGGTGAGAAATATGTGAGCAACTATTAATGGATCAATAAAATCTATTTAGTGAAGATACTTAAATTGGTTGGTCCTTAGCAATTTTTATTTCATTTTGCCAAAAATATGTTTGAAGAAGTTGAGTTGCATTCATATTAGACATGTTCAATGGACGGAGTTTTCAATTCTTTCTCTCTATAAGATATGTTAAATTCTGTTGTTCTGGAATTTTAGCCATTTAGGTTTTAATGTGTATGCTATACGTGAAATTTCATCTATGTCTTCCTATTTGTGGTGATGCCAAAGAAGACTCAGAAGGATGAGTTAGATGCTGAATGCTTTATGAGCTCTCATGTATAATTGGAAAACTACTTATGTAGCATCATTCTTTTGCAAAAGATCTTAGTCTCTAATTTCTCTGAGTCATAATTGCTGAATTTATAGTGTTTGAATATTTATTCTATAAATTATAGGGAATTATATTGCATATTTACTGGAGATTTCTTTTCATATGATTACATGAGTTTTACTTTCTGAAATATGATTTTTCCCCCATTGAATTTGGGCATCTGGTAAATCAGATTCTCTTGGATGAAATCTTCTTGTGTGTGCATTTTCTATATTGTTTGTTTATTTTCAATTTCTCGTCCTTATAATGCTTTGTTCTCATGGACAAGAAGAATTTTTTTAGACAGTTTCCTGCATTAATAGGCTTTTCTTTCTTTCAGCTTGTGCACTTTGTTAATCGTGATTCTCTGGGCTTGGCAAATGACTTTCTTTCTTTGGGATTCATTCCTGATGGAGTTGACGTACATGCAGTTTCTGATGCGTTGAAAGCAGCCTTTGCTGATAGCACCCGTCAATCTCAAGATTTCCAGGTTCTTTCTTCTGCTTTTCCTTCTACTAGGGTTGGCGTTGATTTCTTCCTGAAAATGCAAAATTTATATTGTCACTTTAGCCTTGTCATTCCATCTCTTTTAATCTTGTTGCTTTTAAGGTATAATAGAGTGTAAGTGTAACTACCACAGATCTATTATTTTGGCATGTAGAATTCTAATGGTGGCAAGTATCTTGAACCTACTAGCCACCTAGCAACATTTATGCTTTCATTCTTTGTGTTGGGTTCCGAAGCCTTAGAGTTATTTCTTAAAATAATTTTTCAGATTTGTTTCTGATAATGTTTTTAACAGGAATTCTATTCTTGGTTTAATTCCTATAGGAAGCTCAAGCACAGTGCATTGTAGCACTCACCTTTCTAATGTTCATTCTTACCTTGGATTTCAGGGAATTATGAACCAACTTTATGATGTTATGTATGAATTTAACTTCTCCCTCCCGCCAGACTATGCTCTAGTGATAAGAGCATTGGGATCACTTGAAGGCACAGCAAAGGTTCTGGATCCTGATTTTGAAGTCATTGAGAGTGCATATCCTTTTGTCATTGGGAGACTTATAGCAGACCCAAGTCCTGATATGAGAAGAATTTTGAGGCAACTTCTCATTTGTAACAATGGATCTGTTAGGTGGAATCGACTAGAGCGCTTGGTAGATCTCTCTCTCTCTCTCTTTTTCTATACATATGCACTATGCTGTCCAATGCTATTTTTGTGTGGGTAGGCTGATCTCTGTATATTGCCTGAAAGAAGCTTACATAGTTTGAGGTGGAAATAATTTTACTATAGGCTTCATCATAATCAAATCATCTTATATTATAATGGACTACTTTTTTATGTCTAAGTTTCACTTTTTGATGAACTTTATTTTTGCACTTGCTCTTGGGAGTTTGGAACCCTACATGAGTGGCATAACAGTATTTGTATGATTACCTCTATGTTCCTGTTGTTTGCTTTGTGTGCGTGAATAACTGCATCACTTAAATTACATGGCCTAATCAGCATTCGTTTAACTAAGTTTGCTTTTCTTCAAGTTCCATTTCTCATTTCCCTCTTTCCCCTGCCCCTAATTAGCATTCGTTGGGCTATAGTTTATTAAGCCACTTATAAATCCTGTGCATGATGAGCATAATGTTAATTTGTTACATGCTGCCTAGGGAGAATCAGATCATAAATTTGCAAGCAGATTATGCCACGCTCCCTTAAGAATGTGTAAACATGTTTTATTGGGGTTAAAACCACAGGCCCACGCTAGTAATTGTTTTTGGAGGATTGCAAATGTAGCCCACATGTATTGCTCCACTCAAGTTTAAATACTCTCTCAGTTAAAAAATGAGATAATTTTCATGTGGTTATATATAACTTTAGACTAAATTTTGTATGGATTACATTTTCAGATAGCAGCAATATCTGAGCAGGCTTCTGAGTCAACTGGAGACCCTAGTTCTGAGAAGTCTTCAAGTCCTTTGGGTTGGAAACTCTTTGACATGCATGCTGTTGTTGATGCCACTGAAGATCTTTTATTGTTCGTTCTATCAGACAAGGGTTTGAGAGTGCGTCTTTTCCTTCTTCGGGATATAATAGAAGCAGCTGATATATTCTTGCAAGATGAAGTCATCGATTGCTTGTTAAAGGAGAAGCCTCAAGGCCAAAGGAAATTGCTATTTGAGGTAATGTTGAAGTTTGTCTCGTCGAACAAATATCTGAGTAGGGGGGTTTTTTGTAATTAAAATGATTCTTGGCGCCCCTCTTAAAATGACTTTTGTAGAAGAATTCGCAATATGAAGCCTTCTGGTATAAGCTTTAAAGGTTGAATTGCACTCTGATAGTTATGAAACACTTCTAAATCTTTGGAGATGTTAATCAATATCTTATAGAGGGGGAAAAGGATTTTAGGATAGAGAAAATCTTGGAAGAAAGAAAGAAACTACCATGGCCCTTAAGTTTGTCTACCTTTGTACGTGCTTGTTCCACTAGATGTCTACACTGACTTATTTTAGTCCGTCGGACCTTATAAATAGAGGTGCCAATATGTTGAAATATGACATTCTTGTGGGTTGCAGGAGCGTGTTATCCTCAATAGGATTGGAAAAGGCTTTCAGTACTTTCATGAGGTGATCAAGTTGGGACCAGAAGAGTGGACAGCAATGCTTCTGCGGATGGCAGTGAAACCTGAGGTTCACAAATTTACCATAGACCTTATTTCAGCTCTAGTTTTGCATTTTAACCACAAACTGCAGGAAGCGTCTTGGCTTTATTTATCAAAACTTCTTCACAAATTGAAGTAGAAATACAGCTGTTAGCGTTTAGGAATTGAAAGTGAGTGGATATCTTCATTACAAGTCTTGGTCTCTCAAAATTTCCATGCTGCAGGTGTTTTAAAAGCTCATGAAGAAAATAAAATCTCATAAATTTATCTTGCCAAGAGAGCAAAGAGGCTTGTGAGAGGGGGTCATTCTTTTGTATCTACTGGTCTTTTTTTTTTTTTTAAATCAAATTTTTTCAGTAATATATTTTGTTAGTATTTGATGTATGATTATGTTAAAATGTATTGATAGTGATGTTGAGTTTATTATTTAGAAACGAAAGGAATATATATATATATATATATATATATTTTCACATTATTTCTTCTTGATTAGTGTTTGATTAAATACATTTTGGAAAGTCACTTTGAACGAGATGGTTTCCTTACATAAATATAGTTTTGGTGGTATGTGTTTTAGAATTTTTTTTCCCTCTTTTATACTTCTCTCATTGCTTGCCACTTGGCCGCCTGCCATCCCGTTTGTTTCCTTCTTGGAAGGGCACTCACCACCAGCCAGAGAAATTTAAGAATTAGCAATGAGCCAATCACATATTTCATTATTCTTTGAGGTGATAATTATTCTATGGGATTGATGCCATGTGAATTTCCTTCTCCCCGCTGTCCCTTTAAGCTGCTTTTTTCCTTCTGTTTCGATGAGATTCCGTTTAACGTCTCAATCTGGGAGAGAATTTTGTATGTCTTAATTGTCACGCGATGTAGCTAGTTACAATTGTATCACTTGTCTTTCAGGCTAACAAACAAGTTAAAATAATAGTTTACTCAGCAAACATGGGAGAAAGTGTTATACAATTAATATAACTTGTTGGTCAACCATATATCATAGTCGCGCACTAGCACGGTCATGTATACTTTAAGAGTGGAACATAATTTCGTTGAGTATAGGCAATCAACAAGGCACACAATTTTCTGTGAGGATTAAAGAAACAAGGTTGACGCTCTCCACGTCCTAGTTGATGCCTATTTCACCCAATTTGATATTGCCAGAAAAGCCAAGCGAAAAAGGTCGACGATACCCTCGTGTGGATGCTTTCACGTACCTGTCACGATATCTAATTTTACTTGATGAATCAAGCAATCTAGTCTTATCGCCTTCTGCTGGCCGTAAGATCCAATTACGATTAGAAGTGGTATTAATAGAAGTTGGTAGCAAGCTGCAGAGCATGAAATAAAAAACAAAAAATGCCATTGGAGATCGAAAGAAAGGTAATTACCGAAGGTATCTGAAACTGCTTCTTAGCCGTTGGACAACCCAAATGCCTCCAAGTTGGATAATGTTCATTATCGAAGACTTTCTTCGCCTGAGCTTACACAACATAGTGAACATTGTAGTTGGAATTCCTAATTGATTTAAGTTTCCAATTTCTATCGCATTATGAAAAGCAAATAAACGGCTCTTAGTTCGTTTTAGTTCGTTGCTGTTTTTTTAGGTATCGACACTCGATTCCTTAACGAGTCGGTCTAGTGCTTAACACTATATTTAATTTATTTGGAAAATCCCCATTTATTAGTTGAACTCGTAGGTTCCAACGGTGTTGATCGGTGGATTCTTATACCCAAAAAACTAAAGTTCATCGTTCAAGCTTTTAATAGCAATAAGAATATTAAGCATGTGCGATACACTATAAATCTTTTGAACACATAGGGCCACGGAGTAGATAAAGTCCAATAATAATTGGTCAATCTTCAATGATGTAAAATCTAGGAAATGTCAACATAATGTCATTGTTTCTTGTTTTGTTTTTGGTTTTCTTGAGAGTAAGAAAATTTGACAACTGCCGGGGGGAGAGTTAAAACGTGATTCACCTCAGGGAAGAGCCCTGTGTCTCCTTCTGCATGTAAACTACATATGTGTCAGCACCACCGGATACGATGACTTTGTTAAGGGATACAGTGCTATTTTGGCCTTGACTCGGTCCCGCCTTAAGCTTTTCCTCATCCTCCGGCGACGCGTATGTAAGGCTCCGCACTATTTTTAGCCTATGAAGAAACGACCATTGAGCTCAACTAAAAAATAACGATCAATAAATAATGTCACAAAATTAATAAGATAATAATAATCGTCAAAGTAATTTTTATTTTTTAAAATTTTCGGATGAAGGCATTATTTTTCTAAAAAAAGATTGCATTTGTTGTGTCCCGACTTTCTACTCTCTTGTTGAACAAACAATAAGCTGACCTGAACCAAACTGAACGAGAGTACCCTCTGGTTTTTCCCATTTTCGTCTTTTTCTCCTTTAACGCCCTGAACTTTCTGTCTCTCTTTGTCATGGCATTTCGTCTCTATTTTCTGCCTCAGGTACCTTCTCTGTCTAATTTAATGATTACCCTCTTTCCCTTGTTCAATAATTCTTACCGATTACTAATCCTATTTTGGATTTAGTATTTTCTGCTTAGTAGCTGTAATAACAAGATCAATGTACAAAGTTTACATCTTTTGCGCAATTTACCGCATCTTGTGAAATTATTTACAATTTCTTCCTTGTGGGGTTTCTGTGAAGGTTAAACTTGACTGCTAGTAATTTCTGAATGACCCCACTCCTGTCATGTTAACTTGGAATCGTTGGCACGCAAGAATAAGCTATACATACGCAATACAGCTTTTGTTTCTTCATTTTCTCATATTAGTCAAGGAAATAGTATCCGGGAACACAGAATATTCAAGCTATAATATGGGCTATCTCAATTCAGTTTTGTCCTCTTCAAGCCAGGTTCATGCTGCTGAGGATGCCCCTGTGAGCGGCGGAGGCCTCAGGTTAACTTCTTTTGGTATATCGATCTTTTTTTAGATCTAGAATAGGATAAAATGGTTGCTTTATCCATGCGTTTAATAGTTAATGTTGCTGATTGATTTTATCCATACTTGGTAGTTGTATTGAATATTTGTCGTTTATATCCACGGTTTTATATTACTCCTTATTTCGTTAATTTGCACTTTCAGAATTTCTGGTCCGTGCGATTCATGAATATGAGTTTTAAAATCATGGAGCGGATACTTTGAAATTATAATGTATTTACCGTTAATGAAATTCTTTAACTAGGCCTCCGTAGATCCTGTTCAACCTTTGAAGTGTTTAACACTATATAATTGTTCCGGCTTGTGGCTCGTCCTTTTGGTATGTCTCTAGCATGACTACTTGATGAAATGTGGAGGAAAGTGGGATAAATTGCTGATACTACTGGAGGGATTCCTCTTTGTATAATAGTTACTATAACTGGTATTCATATGTTCGGTTTGATTGGTATTTTCTTTTATGTTTCATATACCAGATTGGGGTCATTCCTGTACTAATGGAATGAACTGAGTAACTGCAAGTTCTGTTCCTATGACAATAATGGAACTTCTCAAGTGATTCATTTGTTGTCCTTAAGCTGCCTTGTTGGTTAGATTCAGTCCAAGTGGTTAATGAGCCCAAAGTCACAACCAAAAGGAAAAAGGAAAAAGTAAAAGCAGAAAAATTGGCACAAATCTGTTTGCTTGATTGAACTTTTTCCCTATCTCCCCCCTTTTCCTGTGAGATTTTGTTGATTAATTTGCACAATGCCATGTTAGAAGGCCTGAACATGTGTTCCTTTTATGTTTTCTGTCCTTTGATCAGTTTTAGTTAAGCTATTGTGATAAGCATCTGATATTTTTTGTCCATGAAAAGCATGTGTAGGCAGGCGTTGATGAGCAATGTCAGCTAAGCCAAAGTGCTTCGTGTTTTGTTGCTGTTTTCTGTTATTGCTTGTTGTGTTTTGGCTCAATATCACTGATATCTGGTTAAGTTCCATGCATTTTTTGCTTGTTTCCTGGACATTGTTCTCCCCGCCAATGCCAGCAGCAAGAGCAAAAGAGAAGCAACCAAAGTAAACTGTTGAACCACTCACTTTTTCAAACTGAGAATATTACGATGAAACACTTTCTAAAATAATTTTGCTGATAATTACCATTGCTTTTGATTATTATCTAGACTATGCTAGCAGACAGTGCTTTTAAATCTCACACATCCTCAAGTTTCTGGAAAATTATAAAGATGAGCCTAACACATGACACAGTTGTAGATATTTTTCCTGCTCTTTCAGGACAATGTCTTCAGAAACAAAAAGGTTTAATTAACATTTATGGTGAAAATTATAATAAATAAATGTATGTTTTGACTTATGAGGTTGTGGAAAATTAGCATCAGGATTACAGTAATTTGATATAGCAGTGATTCATGACTTAACTGTTCTATACATAGACAGCCTATCACCCTCTTTTTTTTTTAAAAAAAAAACTACAACTTGTTCATTTCCAATGTGCATCCTCCATATAATCCCTTAAAGAAGTGAAAACTTATGTTAGTGACTTAAATGAAATTAATTAGCGACTTATAATTTTTGCACTGCCCCTGATAAGCCTCAGAATTGGAGTCATTAATCAATTTGTGAGAGAAGTTTTATCGGAGGACATTGGATCTTTAGTAAAAATATCAGATGTATGTGATTATGTTGCCTAAATAGCAAGTCCTCTGTGAGATAGAACTCCCACCATGCTAATTTTTCTCCCCTTTGTTCTTCCCAACTACTTCCTCTGTGTTATTCTTCCTTATTTATTAGTAGACAGGTATTACCCTTGATTTTTTATCTTTAAGACAAATATAGAGGAGATTCTCATAATATCAAATTGAATGTGTCAAATCTGAGTTCGAGTTGGGTCTTAGTTTGTGGTTGCATCTCCTTGCTTAATAATCTGGTGAGAATTTATTCTGCATTGTTCAAATGAGCTGTGAGCTTTATGCATGACTTGTATGATTCACTCATTGATTAGAACAAATAATCATGTACTTTTGATAGTGCTTTAAAATTGGATGACATGATAAAATTTAAAATTCTCTGGCATTTCCCATTATTGCAATGCTCAATAATGAAACTGTATGAGATGACTTTGACTCTGTTTCATCTATTATGTGTCAACAGTCAGAATGGTAAGTTCAGTTATGGATATGCTAGCTCTCCTGGCAAGAGATCTTCAATGGAAGATTTTTATGAGACAAGAATTGATGGTGTTGATGGTGAAATCGTTGGCCTTTTTGGAGTTTTTGATGGTATATTTACAACTTTCTTTCCCCTTCTCCTCCTTGTACTTTTGTTGAGAAGAGTATGTGAAAATGTTGCTTATAGAATGACAAAACTTGATTTTTTTCCCATCAGGAACTTTTATTAATATATTCCTATCTCTGCATTTCCCTTTTAAAAAATAATGGGAAAATAATTCTCCCATGTAATTAACAATGCCATATGCAAATGCTTGTGTGCTTATTTACTCATATACATGACCATTTCATATATTTTAGTCCCCCATTTTCAGTCTTCAATGGTTTATTTCTAAAATTACTGATACATAGATTATTCTGTATGGCTATAGCATTGTTTTCTTCACAGCACGAAGAAAATCTCTTTGGAGGTTGGCTATCTAAAAGAGTTTTCTATGGGAACAATTTCCAGATGCTTCAACCTCCTCTTCTTAAACTCAACCTTTTCAGCCGACAAGGATTACATGTTATTTTTTATTATTCCTTTTTAAGTGATTTAGAACCTTCATTCAGGTGTGAAGTGTTTCTTTTTTGGCAAGAGAAACTACATATTGTTTTCTTTCTCATTTGGCACGAGGAAGTAAATATTGTTTTCTTTATCTAATCATGTAGGAATTATCCTATATTGGCTGGATTCAAATTTTCATATATTTAACATTTGCTTGATAGTTTTATTTGTCGACTTAGAAATGTAGAACGTAGCTGTAAGTTTGTTGGTTATAAGTTTATAACTCTTTCAGGTCATGGTGGTGCACGAGCTGCTGAGTATGTCAAGCAAAACCTCTTCAGTAATTTGATCAGACACCCAAAGTTTATTTCTGACACCAAATCAGCTATTGGTTTGTCATCTCCTACCTGTAGCAGCATGATCCTTTTGTTTGATGCTCTCAGATGTGCAAAGTCCAGAAAATGACTTCATTTGTCCTGCCAAACTTTTTTCTACAGCTGACGCAACTTTTCTTTTCTACAGCTGATGCATATAACCATACCGATTCTGAATTTCTCAAATCAGAAAATACTCAAAACAGAGATGCTGGATCAACTGCTTCCACTGCCATCCTAGTTGGTGACCGCTTGCTTGTTGCAAATGTTGGGGACTCCAGAGCTGTTATATGCAGGGGCGGTAATGGTAAGGCTAGTGGCTCTATCTATACTTTAGTATATTCTTAGAAATATGCATATGATCGCTAACTGTTTCACTTGGATTTTAGTTTTGTAATACATCAAGCAATTCTTTCTGTCAAAGGTTCCTGGAGGCTTTTATATCATGTCAACCCTAAGCTTTTTGCATGGTTCCTGTTATGATTGCCTCTGCTTGCTAAGATCTAAACTCTAGTTGTCTGTTTTGAGGCATGAAGAGTATTGTAATATATAATCATTGTCTCAAGAGAGCAAGTTTACTGTCATTTACTATCTTGCATATGTTACTTATGTTATAATTTCAACAATTGTTTATTTATTCCTTTTTTATTTTTGGGGGGTTTTACAAGCACATCGAGTTTCAGACATTCTAGTGTGAGGAAACATTAAATTTGAGAACACCAAATGTATAACATGAAAATAATCCACTGACCATTTATTTTGAGTGTATCTGCATATATTGTCACATTTTCAAATTATAGATGATCCGTTCATAGTTTGTATATAGGCATGTGCTCTTATCATATGACTTCTTTTGTTTTTCATTTTAACTTTTGACTAGCACTGTTGAGAATTTTGTCTAACTACCTTGTGTCTGATAAAAGGCATTTATGTGGAAGGTCCACTTTTACTTTTGAGAAGCCTACATTGATATCTTTTGTTGATATGATACAAAGCCCAAGATACATTTGGTTTTAAGATTGTATTGTTAGTGCGCATGTAGGAGTGTGGGTGTCTACATGTATCTATGAATATTTCTTATGCACTCATTTAGAGAGAATTAGTTCAACCTTCCCCCATTGAACAAGTACTTAATATAATAATACTTCCTTTTGTGATTTCTTGTAGCCATTGCTGTATCTCGAGATCATAAGCCAGATCAAACTGATGAGAGGCAAAGGATTGAAGATGCAGGGGGCTTTGTTATGTGGGCTGGTAAGGTCATCTTATAGTTATCTTTCTCGGTTTAATTTTGAAATTTATCTGGTTTATCACCATTCAAAACTTAAAAATTATATTCTCAGGAACCTGGAGAGTTGGTGGTGTTCTTGCTGTTTCTCGTGCATTTGGTGATAGACTCCTGAAGCAGTATGTTGTTGCTGATCCAGAAATCCAGGTGTGTTTCGATAATGGTGACATCCATTCTTGGACATATTTATAGATCTATCACTTGCAGTGTATAGAGATGGTATATGGTTTATATTCAAAAGCATTCGATGCTTAACTTCTGCTGTTTGTGTATATAATGTGATAACTGATAATGCAGTATTCTAGTTCACATTAAAATGCAGCTTAAAGGTGAATGGAAGAGATGTTGACTGACAAATTAAAAAATTAAGACTATTTAGAAAGATATTCCGGAAGTACTTGTGACTGATCTTCTTTCTTCTTGTTGACATGGCCTTAAAACTTATTTTTCTTGCCTCCTTTTTCCTCCTCTTTATATGTTATTTACAAAAATACATTTGGTCTTGCAGGAAGAAAAAGTTGACAGCTCTCTTGAGTTTCTCATATTGGCCAGCGATGGGCTATGGGATGTTGTCAC
Organism: Erythrophleum fordii; assembly: GCA_032878935.1. Classification (NCBI taxonomy): domain Eukaryota; kingdom Viridiplantae; phylum Streptophyta; class Magnoliopsida; order Fabales; family Fabaceae; genus Erythrophleum; species Erythrophleum fordii. The sequence goes on from JAVQMF010000058.1 coordinate 11,391,246, forward strand.
TAATGAGGTTCGCAATATTTTTCATTTCTTCCTCTTTTCTTTAATAATTATTCTGCATCTCCATTATTAAAAGCACATTGAACTGAATCAGGCTTTACTGAGAAGAGTTGGATTGTTATTATTTTTACCCATATTTAGTTGCACAGAACCATGGTTTGTTAAAGTCAAGCTGTTGGTTTCTAGAAAGAATGAGCCAAGTATTGCCTAAACTAACATATTAGACACTACTAGTGATTATTTCACATTGAGAGAAGGGAGGTTTATCCTTCTTCGAAACAAGCCATGGGCTGACACACACGATATTGGTTCTGGAAATCACTTATCTTTTGTTTGGTGGAGAAGAGGGAGAAAATGGGAAAAGATGAAGACACAAACAGAACTCTTTTCTGTAAAATACACGGTTGCAAAACAAACTAACTCTTTTTAACTCTTATTATTGTCCTCAGGAAGCCGTTGCTATGATAAAACCAATTGCGGATGCAGAGGAGGCAGCAAAGAGGCTGATGAATGAAGCATATCAAAGAGGTAGTTCTGACAATATCACTTGTGTTGTTGTTCGTTTCTTGATGAACCAAAGCGGCGCTTCTCCACGTAGCAGCTCGCGTCCTTCAGTAGAAGGATAGAACACTGCTTGGTTGTGGTTTCTGGCAGATTAAAAAGATGGGATGTTATAAATTCAGCTTTATATAGTTCATCATAGGTATTCCATATAGCCATGTATTATGTTGCAAGAATAGAAAAACAATAATCAAACTCATTATGGTCGTCTAGAGTAGAGCTGCGCCTGTGTAGCAGGGGGAATATGTGTAAAGAATCTGTGGAGTCTGTGGCCTAAGTTTCGATTGCACATGCTGTATATGTGGTGTTGATCCTGTAGTCCCCCCCCCCACAAAAAAAAAGGTCTTGTGCTTCGTTGCTGAAGTCCTCTTTTAATTGTCTTGTACTGTGTAACATTTTTGTTTTACATGATTCATCGTTTGTATCAAGTGTAGTATTATAATCTAATAGAAAACATTGACGTGTTATGGTAACTGTGTTGAAACTATACAATGAGTTAAATGAATCTGGATGTTGAAGTTCTGAATTAAAACATTTAGGATCTGGATTGGACAAGGTATTGAAGGGTCCAAATCGATTCGAGCAGGATGTGAAATTAAGGAAGAGAGGAGTGACAGAGGAAGTGGGGGTGGGAATTAGGTAAGGTGACTCGGTCTATTGTGTGTGAATTTTCATTCAATTTCAATTCATTAAGTTGCTAGTTTAACATGAAAACGTGTATCATCATCCATCCTCGACCATAATGGCCAATAAAATGACTTGAAGTAGATGGTCCAGAAGCATCTAATTCATGTCTATCTGTAGAAGCCATTGACTTTTGAGTCATGGAATATTCTCAGTTTCACACGAACCCCATGAATTCTTAAGAATGCCATTGCCAGGTAACACATCTTGAACTGTTGAATAAATTTATTTCGGCCCAACGGGAAATTAGCTCATACTTAACCAAGCATTAGACTTACGGATTCAAAAACTGCATGACAGTCAAGTTCTGACCAAGTGTTAACTCTGAAGAACACCATTTGGCCCAAGGTTTCCTTTTTTCATACATGGTTTGGGATTTGGATCCCCTCATGTTGAGGATACTCATATTCTCTCATATTTTCTCTAACGAGGATATCTATTTCCTCTAAAAAAAAAGCCACAAAATGAAAAAAAAAAATTCAAATTTGTGAAAGACATGAGACAAGTGAGAGGGTCCATTTCTCTCCCTTGTTTGACTAAATTTCTTTGTAATGAATGCCTTTGCTCTCTCTATTTCAAAGAATAATGTAAGGACTCGTTTGGTAAAAAATAAGTTAAGGATAAAAAAAAAAGAAAAAAATAATTATATATATAAGAAATAGTCATAATAATTTTGTATATAAGAAATAGTCATAATACATTTACTTTTAATAATTGAATAAATATTATTAGAGAATATTAAATAATAATTTAATAATAATTATAGGGGTAGAATTAAAATTTTTTCACACTTTTCATTTTCCCTCCCAATTCCCACTACCAATGGGCCATAAATATTTACAAAATCCTAAATTTAAAAAACATATAAAATCATTAATATAAATATACTAAATTATTCTTTCCAATGTAAAAGTGTTTAGGAAGCCCCTTGTAGTTATATTTATAGAAAAGAATTGAATAAATTATGCTAACTTCTTTTAATGTTTAACTAAATTCCATTGGACAATATTCTTTTTTTGAAAAGTTAAATTCAACTTCCAAAATATTTTGATATATATTACAATAACTTCTTTTTATTATTATTATTATTTAAAGAAATTAACATTCTGCAAACATAAATATGTGAATTTTAATAATATGACAGTAAAAAAGAATTTAAATCCCTTGCAGTAAGGTTTAGTGAGCATTTTAATGCCTTGTTAATTTTTTTCAAGAGTCTAGAATTTGACAGTAGAAATAAAAGTTATAATTGAGAGAACAAAAATTATTGTAAAATAATTACAATCTTTGTTTATAATTTTTAAATATCTAATTAAATTTTTTCACACTAAAAAATTGCACACCGTGTAATAAGATCTCTTATTACCAGAGATCCAAGTACCAATGGAAACGATTAAATGATTTTATTTTAAAAGATTTAATGTAATTTTTTTAAAAAAATAAATATCAAATACAATTTTTATTATGAAGAATTTACCAACTAAAAATTGACTTTATTATGTAATAATTAATAATTGCCTCCACAACATGATTAATTTAATGGCATTATTTACTCGCGACCCCACTACAAAATGATGGCTTAAAAAGGCATTTGAACTTTAACTGCGCACAGTTAAAGAAAAGATGACCGTGACGCGCATCCGTAGCGTGACCGACATCTAATTCTCAACCACAAACCACGCATGAACGCAATCTTCAGTGGGGGCTGCTCACAGCCACCCCTTCCTCCTCCAATTCCAAACTATTTGCAATTCATATTATGGTTTCTGTTTAAACTAATAATTATATCGCTACACAAACCAATCGCGTTCCAGATTTTGATTTGCCTTTCAATTCTAATAAAATATACAAATAATCCCAAGTCAAGTCTTACCCGATAATCCTTCCTCAAAAACCAAGGAGCTCTTGATTCCAATTTCCAACGTTATTACAACCACCGAAATTCATAGCTGCATATTTATAACACACTCACAAACAGGTTTAGATCCGTCTGATCCACCGACAACAACGACAACAAAAGCAAAAAATATATACACAGCCAACTAAACATCTAATTGTTATGTAACTACCAGTGCACTTAACAGCTTGGTACGACGCCGTATCCTCCGAAGCGGTCCACCTCCGACCGTTTGGCGAATCTGCCTTTGATCCTAGGCCTCGTTTCCGCATACGCTTTTCTGGAAGCGTAGCGAATGGTCTTCTCGAACTTGCGGTTCTTCCTCTTCTCCCTGTACCTCAATACCCTCGCTTCCCTGTCTGCTGCTGATATCTGCACCGTCTGATTCTCACTCCCCATCATCGTCTTGCTGTAACCGTTCGATATGGCATTCCCATCTGGGACCACCCCTGCTTCCATCGACGACGACGACACCTGAACTCTCTTATGTCAGCTAAAATCAAGCTAGAAATGTAATCAGTTATAAAATTCCAGAAACAAGGTCTTACACTCTGGCTCAGACACTGGCTGCTGTTATAACCATAGGCGAAATTCTTGGACCCAGACAAATCCATGTCGTAGTACTGTTCGTTGAGGGATGGAGCCTGTGTACTCTTGCTCTGTACTGGTACAACTCCGTCGGTGCCGGAACTGTTCTGCTCCTGAGCTTCCACCTTCGGATCCACCGGCCCGAAATCCAGATCTAGACATGGCTCCATTTCGGGAAACACGTACTCACCGGAGTTCAGATCTGGGCTCCCCACGGTCTTCGGGTTGGAAGGGTTAGGTAGCAACCAGGAGGCCGCTTCCGCCTCTTCCCTGCTGACATCAGCATCTGCATCGGCGTCGGAGAAGTAACGGTCGTCGAGGAAATTGATGGCGGCGCCGGACGGGACACCGACGGAGTGGACGGGGTCGTAGAAGGGTGTGACAGGGACGCGCTCGTGACGGCGAGCGAGTGGGTTGGCGGAGTGGATGTCACGGTCGCAAGTGACACAGAGAGCAGCAGCGTCAGCCTTGCAGGTGACGTGGGCAGGGGCCTGCTCGCAGACCTCGCAAACCCAGACGCGAGCATGACGGGAAGCGAGCTTGTTGGCGGCATGGACCTTGGAGTCACAGCCGAAACAGAGAAAGGCGGAGTCGGCGCGGCAGAAGAGGGTGGCAGTAGCGGATTTGCAAGAGTCACAGAGCTTAGAGGCCATGGGAGCGAGGGAGGGAAGGGTATTAAGTTCAGTGAAGGTAGGGTCCAAGCCCTGATCAGTGTGAATTGTAAGAACCCAACTAGGAAATGTCGAGTATGGGTGGTTGAGGAGGAAGCGTGATTACGCGAAACAAGTCTATCTATCTGGTGGGGCCAGGGAGATCTGAAGATTGGCGAATTGGGGGAAGACACGTGGTCAAGGCTTAGCCGAAAACGAAAACTGTGGAGTAAATATGGGGGTGGGGATGAAGCACGAGGGGAAGACGAACATGGTCGTCGTTTTAGAAAGTGGAGCCCACTTTCGTCATTGGAGGTGGGGACCCCCTGAGAGGAGAGTAGATGTTATGGTGCGGCCCGTAAGGCTTTTGGCATCTTATGTCCCGTGGCCACTTCTTTATTAATCCACACATGGGTAAATCAGAGAGGCTGTCCTTTTTTTTTCTTGTCATTTTTCCAGATAAGTATTACAATGAATGGTATTATCCATATATTTGTTTATTTGTAACTATATCTTCAATTAGACTAGTTTTAAAATTTCAAATATCAAGTTTATTTAATCATGTTTTCCCTAGGATACACTTCCTTTGTTTTTGCATTGTAATTATTCACTTTACTTTTGTCATTATATCAAATGCCAAGCTTACACTCATTTTATTATTCAAGGAGTTTCCTATTCAACTGCAAATTGAATTTCCTATTTATCTTTTCCTTACTTATTTTTTATTCATTTTGATGTAGATTTTTTAGATCAAATTTAGATAAGTTAAATTTGATATTTTTAATTTGTAATTTTTTTATTTGACCAAAAATAAAATATAAAATATAAATAATCTTTTAATTACTAAATTCCAAAAATAATAATAATTTAAATAATTTAACTTTGAAAAAGCACTTAAAAGATGGATAGGCAATCCAGGTAATATTCAGTTGAGTATTTCAATTTTGTTGTCCAAATCAAACATAACCATTGACGACCTTACCTTAAGGAAGTAATTACAATCCATAAAGTAATGGCCAAGTTAGTTTTTTTTTTTTTTTTGGGTGGGGGTGGTTAGAGACGGGGTGATTCTATGTAATTGAAAGACAATTTTCAATTAGAAATCAATAAACTAGTTGCTTCACTTTTTGGGTAAAATATAATTTACTAGTCAATAACTTCAATTTTAGACAAAGCCCCCCAAAAAAAAGTCAAAGCGGATTCTTCCTAGACAGTGAATGAAAATAAATATGAAAAAATTGAGAGTTTGATGAGAAAAGTTTGGGCTTAGGATGTATGGCTAACTTAAATAAGTTATCGGTACAGTGTAACTAACACACACACGAGAGAGAGAGAGAGAGATTGAAGGAGATTATTAGTTTTTATTGTTTAGTATTTTTTGTAGAATTCATACATTTTTTTTTCTTGTAAGACCCACAACATTTTTTGTTACAAGACCTACATAATCAGGGATAGCATTCTAATTAACTATAAAGGGGTCAAATATGAGTTGAACATTCCAACTCTTTCATTTATCCTACTTCAACTTTGCTGCCAAGGGTGAACATGACTAGACCGGCCAATTTTATGCTCAACCTGATAACCAACTTGATTTTATATCAAATCTAAATTTTGAAGCTGGTGACCTAATTCATATTGGGTATGATTCGGTCACAAATGAATAAGGTTATATTGGTTTTTTTTTAAATAATATTGAAAGATTTAAAATTTTAAAAATTTTATATTTTTGTAGTCATTTAATTATTTTGAACATATGATGACTTATTTTGATACATTTCTATGAAATTTACGCAATAGAAATGAAAAAAATGTAAATTTAAGTGATAAAACAAAAAGAAAATGCAAGTATAGAGGAGATAAAATTTCAAAAAACTATAAGTTAGAGCTTAGTAATCTATTTGAGCCATTTTTTTTTTAATTCTAGGTAATTTTTTAAAATGTAAAAGCAATTTACTTGCTTATTTTTCTTAAAAATGAACATTTATTATCTTAATTTTAAAATTTTCATTCTTAACTCTAAAAGATGTACATTTTCTATTTTATCTTTTTTTTTTAAATGCAACAATTATATTTAAGAGGTTGTTAGTAAGGATTTTGACCTTTGAATATCTATATTTTGTAAAATGTGTTTAAATTTTTTTTACCAAAATCATAAAATAACCCATAAAAAGGTTTCCAATTAACTATTTATTATTATTATTATTATTATTATTATTATTGTTGTTGTTGTTGTTGTTGTTATACATTGTTGGATTGAATTAAATCAAATTAGCTAGCACAGCCAAGTTAATACTTGTCTTCACAACTTAATTTGTCTTTCTTTTTTGGAGGGGGGGGGGGATGGAGGGAGGCGGCCCCCCGCCGCGCCCTGGGAGAGGGGGGGAGAAGAGATTAGGTCCAATTAGCTAGATTGCATCAAACACACAAGCAGTGTTGGACTGATGTACACTGCTTGCTCCAATCAACACTTTCACTCACACTACCCTAACATGATCTCACAATTTTGATAAACTAGGTGAAGAAAAAAAAAACCCTCATAATCACAAATAATACCCCAAATTTATTTGATTATTTGATTCTTGGTATAGAAAATAGCTTCCAATTTTAATAATCATATCACATTTCTTTTTTTCTTTTCCAGCCATTTATCACGTGTCTTTGATCGTTAATTTCTATATCCTACCCGTCTGAAAGCAAGGCTGCACAATCCCTTCTTATTTCAGGGCGAAGGCATAATCTTTAACAGCATATATAATACAAACAAGTGGAGAAAAAAAAAACGATATTTCTCTGTCATATTTTATTGAGGCTATGATTTCTTCTACAAATTACCACAAAAAGGCTAAGAACTCTATCAGCATAAACAAATCCAAAATGATAGATCCCGGCATTGTAACAGATAATGGTTACCAAAAAGGAGAAGTAACGTACATATTTTATACATAACTTTCGGTAAAAGAATAGGTTGATATAGGTACTGAAATTCGCAGATAAATACCTTTCCTGTGTACCAAAATTTGAAGAATAAGCATTATTCGGGTTTTAGGGAAATGACATACTAGTCTGTGTACATTTTCCATTCATGGGAAGCATTTTAGTTTGAATGTGAGTGTATTTCATTTTCACTAAAATTCTTCAAACCAAAGTAGTTAAGCCTTAAAGAAGAACTAGACTTATATTAGATTCTTTAATTAAAATATTATAATTATATAATTCTTTAATAATAATATAATAAATCTAGTTTAATTGAATAACCATATGTAGTTATTTGTAAAAATTATATACCCATTATATTATTATTAAAAAATCATACACTTATCTTATTTTTATTAAAAAACTTAATGACAAAAATATACATACATGCATATAAATTTTTCCCTTTAAAGGATTAACTAATAATTAATGAAAATTGTTTCTATTTTAATTATTTGATTTCATATTTTCACATTAACATAGGAGAATTTATTCTCGTGTGTATATATATATATATATATGGGCGATGTATATTTGTGCCTCACTTAAAATAAAGGTTAACATCAATTAACGCATAAATTGATTTAAAAAGTCTTTGCCAACAAACAAAAAAAAGAAGGGTAGTTTGGGAACAGTTTTACATTATAGAGTGAAAGGTGGGTGGAATTTAAGAAAAGAGAAATTTATACTTTATATTTTTAATTAAAATATAATAAGTATTACTTTTTTGTAAATAATTGTCCGATTTTATAATTCTTTTTTTTAACTATTCTATAATTTTAACACCTCAGTATTATATAGTCAAATATTTTTATGCATGTTGTAATTTTATTTAAAAAATTAATAAAAAAATTATACCTAAACAACTTATTTAGTTAAATAATATAAAGAAAATAAAAAATAAAAAAGATAAATAAATGTAGATGAGATAAAAAAATTTATATCTTTATTTTTAAAATATAATTTAATAATTAAAATAATAATTTAATAAGTAAAATAATAATTATAAAAATGTAATAAATATTTACGTTAAAAAAAATTCGCATTGCATGGAATCATACATAGGCAGTAAATGAGGGACGCGGCCTCGCGTAACCGCGCAACACGGGTAACACGCTGCCAAAGTTAATGTTATTGAAGCTTTCAGCGTTAAAGCAATCAAAGAAAGAAGACACACGTGTCAGCAATCTTACGTCTCAACGGAAAAACTCTCTCATTTTTATCGTGCCCCAAACGCTATGCTGGTTGCCCTCTTCAACTCCACTTTTCCGTTCTCGGAAAATGGTATTCCCGCAATTTTCCTCCTTCTTTATTTTATCCGAACGCGTCCACCATAAGCGAAGCACCTTCTGGGTATCCAGATATTTATCTACCAACATGTCATTTCTAGTTTTAGGTACGAAATTTCGAAGTCAGTTTACCATTCGAGGTATTTTCTGCAGCCATGGAGAGTTTGTGCTTTTGGTTCGCGGACTACGTGAACTATGCTTCTCTGTTTAAATCTTAATTCCAATTTGTTATAATCACTTGCGTCTTCTGGATGTAGGAGTGTTTGAGATGACGAGTAAATAAGCCTGCTAAAACCAACACTATGAATGACCATTAATAGTATTATTTTTGTCCGTAGATGTTGTTAGATGGAAGGGAAACTTTCTCAGTTCTAATCCATCTTAGCTTAAACTTACACTTCCCGAATCATGGAAGACCAAAAATAAGGTCCAAAACCCAAAACTCAGGAAACGTGGGAAATAATAAGCAAAAAGAAGAGGTTTTTAAGGAAAAAAGTACCCAACTTTCTCACTAGTTGTGTTGTTGGGTTTCTTGAATACCTTCATTCTCCGGTGGAGTTGTACTCGTATTAGGGACATGGTCGTACGTTTGCTTGTCAGTTGTCTGGCAATTTTCATGATTCTTGTCTTCTCTCTTAAAATCCTCCTTAATTCCGTGGCCAAGAGACGAGCAGTAGGCACAGACAGGAGTGGCCAAATACGTGGGGTTCTCATCTCCGGCCATAATGACCAGAATCTTTTCTTGGTAGGCTTGAACTGATTCCACCATACCAAAGTCACCTTCTTTCTCACCACCATCGCGGCTTCCTATGTCTCTGTTTCCACCTTGTCGACCCGAATGCCTCCTGTAAGTGTAAGCCAAGATCAGAAGCGCAAACATTATGAGACACAGCATGGCAGCCAGTCCTCCAAATAAATAAGGAACTGGAGAGTGCCACGGGGATCGGTGAGGCTGAGCACTTGCGTGTGATACTCTTAATGAACTTGTGGTAGCTCGCTTTGAGGTGGAAACACTTTCCATTTTGCTTTCTCACCTTTCTCCTCTCTCTGTATATCTCTCTGCAGAGCAAGGTAGAGGGAAATAATTAAGGTGAACAATGTGAGGTTGCAAAAAGGAGGATGGTGAGGAAGGGTATTTATAAAGGCGGAAAATCAGAGAAAGCGGTTTTTCTTTGGCTTTTTGGAAGTTGATCACGGACTTGGCACTGTTTTATTGTTGTAAGTTGTATATAACAGGCTGTCCTTGCAACTTGGATCTTCATCTGTGAAATGGTTTTTGAGTTCTTTTCGACTCGTGGGTTTTGTGGGGTCTAGTGTCAAGAGACCGATTCTTTCTTTCACCATCGCAACAAATCAGACACAGTTATACTAAAACGGATTAAACGAGTAGTTCAATCTTTTTGCACCTTAATTATGGATTTGCAATCCAATTGCAGTTTTAGATGGAGAGAAAATAAATAAATGAATAAATATTCTTAATAAAATTTTAATCCTAACACTAATAAGAATTTTGACAATTATATAGCTTGTACTTTTAAATTATGTCTAGTGCAAGGTGCCAATGTGGATTCTTGAGTCCCTATCCAAGGCCACTGTAAAAGCGCACAATGCCGGATGATAAGATATTTGTATAGTTAAAGTAACCACAATCATCAAACAAGGGATAAAAGCGAATAAAACATGTGGGCAAAGTGGAAACAAAGCTATAGATCTAGGCTTTCCTTTTATTTCATCATTCGGAATTCTGATTTGATCTTATGAAATTTCATTTGGAATCAAATTAGAGGTCTTGATCCCATATATCACTCCCACAGTCTCAGTTTATTAATCACTCATATTTCAGAGTTACTAAGAAATCTCTCTGACTAGATATAGTTGACCATTTACTCCCATCATATATTCCTCTCAATCAATGGCCATATGATATTCTTTTATTTTTCTTTTGGCCAAATAAGTTCTAGTCATACAGTATCCTCATTCCTTGATTATCATAATCATAATCCCTTTCAACTCAGCAAATGCACTATTACATAAATTTATATTTCTTTCACTACAAAAAAAACAGCAAATTTGCAACGGAATTTAGAGATGGAATTTTGTTCCTTCACAAGTTTATCATAAATTCGTCACTAATTTCGTCGCAGAAATCAGCGATGAAATCTGTGACGAAAAATTTTCATCGCTAATCAATCGCAAATCAAGTTAGTGACGGAGTTCAGCAACGGAAAATTTCGTCACTACTAAGCGTGATAGTCAATTCCAATTTTGCGATGGAATTTTGTAACAAAATATTCCTTCACTAATTTAGCGACGGAATTGTTGTCACAAAATTTTTCGTCGCTAATCCGTCGTTAAATCCATCGCAGATTATTTAAATATTATTTTTTTAATAATTTATATGATATAATGACTTAAATATATATGTATATATGAAACCGTTGCAAATTAGTTAAATATTATTAATTGTGTGTGTATATATATATATATATATTATAATTTAATAATTTATATATTATAATTTAAATTAATAATTTAATAATTTCAATTTCAAAATAGTAAAATGTGATAAATAGTAATGTGGTTAATTATTCTATGAGTAATAAAAGGCCTCCATTCATGTTCAAAAATTAAAAAAGGTATAATTTCTTTATTTTAAGTCATAAATTAATATAAATATAAAATATATTTAATTAAATAAAAATAGTAAAAAATTTTGGAAATTTAAAATTATGATTTAAACAACTGTGTATAAGGAATTATTGGAATAAAAATATACAAAATAAATAAAAGTGAAATAAATATTTCACTCAATAAAATTCAAAAGATAAATGATATAAAAAAATTATGACATGTCTGTTTTTCAGAATTGTATAAATATTAAAAATGACTTCACTCAGTCACTATCCTTCAATCACATCATATCTCTCACCTCTTTGTGCTCCTAATCGATTTCATCTCTTTGTCATGGTGTAAACTCTTAGTTAAATTCACACATTCTTCGTGATATTTTTCTATTTCTGTTAGCTCTTTTTTAAGTAATTGTGTCAAAGTTTTTTTTTTGTTCTAAAACTAAGTCTTTCTCTCATTTAAATATTAAATCTCTCAAATTCTCTCGAAAGAAGCAAAGACAAAATACCGAAAGGTGCAAAATCAAAAAAAAAAATGGAGGGTATGATCTAAAATCTAATACATATTATATAATTATGTAGTTAGAGAGAAAGAATAATATAAAAGAGTATGTATCCAATTTATTTATTTTTTACACCTATTCCTTTTTTTTTCCCAATCTCTTTTAATTACACTATATGCAAAAACATAATTTACATCCTTTTTATTTTCTTTCATTTTCAATTGAGATTTGATTGTTGGTTCATATTTGTTTCTAATTACATTTGCAATAATTTTTTATTTCCTACTCATGAGAGTCCAAGGGATAAGAAAGCTTTTTTTTTTTTCCCCTCCCAACAAAGGAAAAGAACTTGTCAAGATAATTGTTCTTAACATAAAAATTATCATAATATATGATGTTAACTATAGTTTACCAATCTATTAAATCTTGCTAAGTAAATTATTTAATTACCCAACTCCTAATTTATAAAAAATAAAAATAAGTGTTAGTAAATTTAACTATAACATAATGTTGTATTCGTTAAATAATATGAAAAATAATTTTTTTTTGTAGACTACATAGTAATTTATGTTATTAAATTATAAAAAGGTATGTTACATATAATATTGTTAATGTAAAATTTTATATAAATTATGAGTTCGTAACTTTTTTTTTTTTTAATTTTAACTCTTCTAATAACTTATGTTGAGATTTGGCCTTAAGTATGAGTAATTTGTTTTTAACAATTCAATATTATATAATTAGACTTTAAAATAATTTTTCTTTTGTATTATATATTTATTGAGGGATTTGAAAATAAATATCTATAAAATTTTACCTAAATTTAGTACTTTAATATATACTTTGTGTGTGTGTGTGTGTGTGTGTGTGTGTGTGTGAGTTGGAATTATATACTATAGTAGAAGAAAAATTCATAATTCCTATTCTCTCAATCTACTTTGATTTTTTTTAATCCTACTTAAATTGGAGTTAAGCTCATATTTTTGTTAAAGTGTGTAAGCTTTTTAATATATATATATATATATATATGATAATATGAAAGTTGTTGAATTTGATATAATAAATGAATATTGACCTAGTTATTGCTCATGTTCCAAAATTTTTTTTATTATTTAATAACTATTCAATTTTGATAATAAGTTTAACTACTATTACTTTATTATGGAATGAAGATACTTTTTTTACTTCAAAAAAAGAGAGAATAATTTGTATCTATTGGCATGAGTAACTTTTTTTCCTAATAAAACTGAAAAACTTGAAATTTAAAGGCCATCATACTTTATACTAAAATTTAATTGAATAACATCCAACCCAAAAAAATTAATTGAATAACTCATAAATCAATTTGATTAGAAGAAGATGCATTTCTAGTAAATAGAATCACTATTTATTTGTAATTTTTTATAAATGAAAAATAAAGCAAATATGGTAAATTATCAAACTTATTTAAAGAAATTAGAAAAGGTAATTAAAAAATAATAATAGCTAATATATAGAGTATAGGGATTTAATGAACAGGTTAATAACAAGTCAATAAGATAAAGAGACCTAAAACGTATTGGAAGCATTGTTTTTGGTAAGCAGAAGAAATGAAATAACACAATTTTTTTTAAGCAGAAGTGAGTCAATTAAGGAGGCCTTATAACATAATAGCAAATACAGTTTCTAGCATTGAAATTAGTTTTTTCTTCTACTTTCTACAATGATTTAAATATTTATAGTCCTTTTTTTTTCAAATATGAAGAAACAAGAATTAAACAAATTTAAGATATATTAATCATTCTCCTACTTTGATTTAAAGTTATAAATTGTCTAAGAGAAACTCAATATCTCAAAAAACTATATAGTCAACAATACTACTTATTCATCAAAACCTTTTTTATAATTGAAATCGCATATTTTAATTTTAAATTATGATTAAATTATATTTTAAATTTTAAATAAGAAATATTTATTAATTAAAATATAAATGAGATTGATATATATAACCATGCACTAGTGATAATTTGTTTATATATTAGAAGTTTAAAATATTAGATATATGAATTCATTAGAATTGATTGTCAATTAGATTATAAGTTGTTTTATTCCATAAAAAACTGGTTTGAATTTCCAAAAATGAATTTGCGTGTAAATCTTCACTAATACAAAAATCTCCTTGCATTTTTAAGGAATATTACATGTAATATGGTGGGTTGGATCCCACATATAGTTGTTTGTACACAATCATATTAGCCAAATTGAAAGCACATGTGATTAGTAAAAATTGGATGCATGTAATAAATAAGGCAAACCATACCTAATAACTTCAAATTCTTAATTAAAAAAATGGTTAACAAAAAAGAAATGTGTTTGACATAAGAGTCATCAGAATGATGTTGAACTTTTTTTTTGAAGAATTATAAATAAAGATTTAGAGTTAAAAAAATTATTTTATAATATTTTTTATTTTAAATTTTACAAAATAATTTTTTTAATCTTTATATCTTTGTTTATAATAATAATAAAATTTTTTTGAATTGAGAATGATATTGATCTTTCACTAAACAATACAGACGGTAAAAAAGATGAAGAGGCAAATATATGAAAATTAGATCCAAATAGATGAAGCTCCCCACATCACCACCCAAATAAAGGAAATTTTCAGTTTAGAATTCTAAAGTAAATATATTTATATTAAAATATTATATCCCAAGTTTTAAAATTATTTTAAAAGATTTCAAGATAAAAAGAATTATTTATACATTATTTCAATGTATCAATGGAGTGAGAGGGACGCGTGACCATATTGTCCATATTTAAGTTTTAAAAGAATTATTTACAGATTATTTAAGTTAAAAAAATGTGTATCTTGACCATATTTAAAATGTCAATATAACTATAAAAGATTTTATGGCGCATAAAAAAGTGTTGTGATGTGAATTTTTTGCTACTTTTGGTGGTGCAAAATATAACTGAAAATAATATTCTTTTATGTCATTTTGAATTATTAAATTATTAACTTACCAAATGTTTTAGTTAATTTTTAGATTTAATCTTTTATATAAATTATCTTATCAAATTTTATATATAATATATATATATAACTATGCTAAATTGTTGGAATAACGTCCTAGTAGATTTTTTTTATTGTCTAATTCTAAATTACATATATTTTACAAAATTAATATCTGATTCCTATCTTGGAATAACCTATATTAAGTTTTAATAACATAAGTAAAAGATCGCAGACCCATTTTGCATACTTCGTATATCCCATTTAATATATAAAAATCGTTAGTCTAGCAGACCCATCATGCATCCTTTGTCCTTTGATGAAGGGGTCATTACATTGGTTCATCCATTGTTAGTCTACTCAAGTATTAGCTCCAACATGAAGTGACTGGTACATATTGGCCATTAGGAAAATTTTAATTTTACTTATGCGTTGAGATCGTGATACCAGGTTCCAAAACAATTAACTTTTGCTGTTCAAAATTTTATTAATAATTTTTTCAAATGTTACTTTTGCTGCAATTCTTTTGATTCATGCATCATCTAGGATGTTGGAAATCCAAACCTTTTATCAACATTTATATATTGTTGTCCAAATAAATAAATAAATTACTACTTAATTTTTTATAAGTTACTGTTGTTATTAATTTAATTTTAATGTTTTAAGAATAAATTGTTTGATTAAATTGATACTATTACAATTTCTTAAAGATTAAATTGATGACTGATCAAAGACTAAATTAATGACATTAAATTTTAAAAATGGCTGAACATAATTTACAATTACTTTAAATTTATTAAGTTGACCAAAAATACATTTATATCTTGAATTAAAGATGTAAAATCATATATAATTACTTGTATGTAAACAAATTTACATCCCTGATGATTTTTTAAAATGTTTTTTGTATCAAGTTTGTGTATCATTGAACTTTGTCCAAATTAATTTCTCGTCGAATGATTTTGACAGCCCATTCCTCAATAATAAAATTAAAATTAAGAGTTGTATATCTATTTTAATAATGAAGCTTTAGGTAAGTATAACAAAACTTTATTTATATAATTATTTTTTAGTCTTAAGATTTTCATTAATGTGTTAAACGAAAAAACCTTTAAGATGCTTTAATAATGGAAAAACCTGCTCCATTAACAATCCTAATATTAATAATGAAAGTATGATTAGTGCAGCGAGTAAAAAGAATTTAAATTTCTAAAAAAGATTTTATTTGAATTTTAGATAGTATATGCAAAGCACATTCAAACACTGATGGACATCAAAATTGTTTTACACAATTGATTTCTTGAACAATATAACAAAATACGGAATTCCTTATCATATCCTAAAATTAAATATTGAGCACTAGTAACGTTAATGGGACATAGATAACTCTAAAAAACCAACCACTACTGTTTATCTACACTTTTTTTTAGTTAGGAAATGAAAGAATAAATATTAGATATACTACTTTTATAAGTTTGCAATCTACGTTAGATAAACATCTAAGTTAAATAAAAAAATCATTAAGTGGCAGACAGGGTGTAAAATGTGATAGCTAATTTTTACATATCCAAATTTTTGTTCATGATATTTGTTCACCACTCGACTTACTCCGCAAGTGCACTGGCCGTGACAAAGTAGTATAAAAGATTATCGTTCCTACGAAGATTGGAGTTGAATTTAGTTAATCATTAAACGTATGCTTTAAACTAGGTTAAGCAGAATAATTATTTATCGAAGTGAGTGTACAACTAACTTTGCAAATTAATTTATAAAGGAAATTAAGAGATCCTTTTTTATTTCAAGCATATAGGGGACCTAGGATTATTTTCCCCCCTTGTATTTCATAGCACAAGAACAACCTCCTCTCACAAAAATGACTAACAACTATATGTGTTAGTCTGGGGATCAAATACTACTTGAAAATGCTTTCTCAAGTCAAGAACAAGTATTCAATTCTATTAGTTGCTCAATCTCTCTCATAACCAAATAAATTCTAATTTTAAATTCAGACCCAAATATGACTACACAAGGTTAATAAGTGTATCTCTACCTCACCAACAAAACCATTCATTCAATACATAAATTTCAAGTTCTTATATAATTTAACTCAAGTTCAGTACTCAAGCTAGCTCTTTCAAGCATCACTCAAGCCAACAAACAACTAATTGGTAGCCAATCAACTAGAAGCATTAAGAATGGAATAAAATCAACACATATATGTCATTAATCAATGGAGGTGGAGGAGAATCAAGTGTCAATCCATACAAGGGTTCAAAATAATCCTAGAACAAATATCTAGCTACTCATAATCAGCCATAAGCTTACAAAACACCCAGAAGTTGAAGCCATAGCAGACTACAAGAAAAGGAGAAGGAAAGGATCAGAAAAATCGATGGAAATAGCTTTAAATCTCTCTACCACCTCAATCTTTGGCTCCAACCACTTCTCCAAACTCTAAACCCTAGCACACAAGCTCCCCAAGCTGCCCAAAAGATGGAGGATCCCTCTCTTGGTTAAAAATATCGGATATATGAAGCCCTAGAGTCTGTCAAGCCTCAAAACGCAGAGTTTTAGTAAACCACTGTTAGCCGCGGCCAACATATTTTTCGTCACGGTGAAATGACCTCGAGTTCTCACCAACATCTGTGATTAACAATTGGCCGCAGCGAACATATGAATTGGCCGCGGCTAACTTTGGATTTGGCCGCGACGAACTTGCCAAAACTTCCAAGATTTGAATTTTAGTGATATATGCAAAAGTATGAAACTGTAAATATACCAAAATATCCTAAATTAAGATTAAAATTTGCATAATTAAACTAAAGTGAGTCAGTTAAGTTTAGCTATAAAAAAACACATTTTCCTATTTTGAGTATAATTTATATACAAAAATACACCAAAAGATATGCACAGCTCAAGGAAAATGTGCTGAAAAGGTATGAATTTAGAGAGGTTATCACACCCCTAAACTTAGACTTTCACTCGTCCTCGAGTAAAACAAAATGAAGAATTAGTAAGATTGTATGAATTACCCAGATACTACGTGTGAACACCGTATTTTATCCGAGCATGTGCCAAAAATAATAATAAAATCAAATTGAAAAATATACATGCAATTAAAAAAAAACAAACAAACAAACAAATAGAAAACGAAAAAATTTAGAAAGACAAAAAATCAAATAGGTCATTTTAGCCTAATGAACTCAAAAAGAAAAATTAAAAGAAAAAAAACCAAAAATGAAATTAAAAATATATATATAAAAAAAAATAAAAGCCCATTAATCCCAAAATTAAAACAAAAAAGGAAATCAGCAAGGGAAAAATAGAAATAAATTGGGCCAGAAAAAAAAAAAAAAAAGAAAAAGAAAAACTGGGCTAAAAAAAAGTAAAGAGAAAATGGAACCCAAGTCTGAGGCCCAACTTGAAGCCCAACCCAGATCCAAACGGAAACCCTAGCAACGTGGTCCCCCCTCTATTTGGTCTTCTGGCAGACACAGGCAGACACACAAGGGAGACGGACACAAAAACGAGGACCACACACAGAGAAAAATGGACGGACACACAGAGGGACAGAGAAGAATAGACAGACGCAGAAGAAAAAGGGGGATTGACGGAGAAAAGGGAGAGAGGGGAGAGGCAAATAAAAGGAGAAGAAACAGAGAAGGGGATTCAGAGTCGAGGAGGAGGGGATTCGAGATCGAGGGGACAGACCGAAAAAAAATTGAGGGAGAGCAGAAAGGAGAGATCGACGGGGAGAGGCAAATGGAAGGGGAGACATTCTGAAGCAGAAAAAGAGAGGAGACTGAGGGATAGAAGCGAGAGGAGAAAGAAGGCACGAACGAAAGGAGGAGGACGCGAGACGAGAGAAGGGGAGGACTTTGAGCGCAGAGGAAAAAAGAAAAGGGCAGACACACGAAAGGACAGAGGATGGAGACGCGAGGTTCAGAGAGATGAAGAAGCAGAGATTGAGGGGGAGAAGTGACGAATTTCTGATTCAGAGGAGAAGAGAACTAGGAGGAAGGCTGAGAAGGAGGCAAGTTAAGCCTAAGAGGTAACTTACGCACCTTTCAGCTAGTTATCAGAACATATTGATTTTGATTCCTCATTATAGGTATTGATGTATAGCTGGAATACTGTGGATTGAATCTGATTAATTTGCTTCTGCTGCTATGGGTTGCTTTGATTTTTTTTAGTTCTTACATTTTTTTTCTTTCTTTGTGCTGGTGTGGGAATATCACTTCTATTGCATCTCCATCTGTGATTAAGTTCGCCGCTGTTGTTAAGGATCATTTGGTTTATAACTCCTGTGTTTGCTTATCATCCCTGCTTCTCATTCACGTCATCTCAGGAATTTGGTTTAGACATCCAGGAGCAGTTAAAATTATTCAATGGAAAATATGATGTGTCGGGATCCAAAAATCTTATCAATGTCCTTATTGTTTGTCTATCTATTTTGCATCTGGTTAGATCGAATATAGAAGCTCACGTTGATTTTGTTCTCCGTCGCTTAGTTGTGGTTTTTATTGCCCTGTTTGTCTACGATTAAGTGTGATACTTGCTCTCATGTTTCACTTCTGTTGTACCAAATGCTTAATACTTAGTTGTTGAGTGCGTCCAGTGCGCCGCTTGATAAACTTTATCATTATCTGCACTTCATTTTGTTTGTATCTTGATTATACATCTTCCATCTGTTTCTGTTCGTCTTGCATGATTGGATGTGCCTTACTTTTCTGGTCCTTGTATGGTTTGAAGTCTGGAGGGTAACAGTGAAAGGGGTATGTGCAATATGAATACAGGATATTTTCAAATGAGGGTTTTGAGTATTTGAATTATCTATTTCTCTGTAACTTGGAATGAATGGAGCAAAATTTTGATTGAGCTTTTCACCTTTTGGTTCCCTGGGCCCTCATCCTCTGAATAAAGTGCTGAATCTTGACTGTTGCCTTAAATAATAATCTGGAGTGTGTCATTTCATAGATTAAGTGACTGAATAATCTTACAAGTTGTTTTTTAAGCTTCGTGTCAGTGGGGAATTTGATGTTCAGTAAATGTGGGATCAGTTGGAATGGGTTTAGATGATGCTTTAAGTTAGATTTGGGAGTTTGCTCTGCCTACACCGTTGTTGGAAATATAGTCATGTTATGAACCTTTATCTCTCTATTTATTTGAGAGGTCATAATGTCTTTACTTTTTTTTTTTAAGAGGATTGTGTCTAAAATTAGGCCTGATAGGAATTCCTAAATGTAACTTGACCTATGAGATCTTGATTGCATTTGTCTGATATTGAGACTTTGGATGAAAAGTAAGCTGCTGTGACATTTTTTCCTCTGTTGTACGAGGCCTATGACTTGGAGGCTCGTGATCTGATAAAAATAAGAGAGCACGTAGATGTCCAAGGAAATGGTTGGAAGAGATATCCGGGTCATCAAGGAGGGCGTTAAGAAGATGGAGGAACTCAAAGACAAATGATTGACCGCGGTTTAATCCTTCCACGTTTCTATTTTTATCATTTTTTGTAAATATTGTCTGGAATTATGATGTCAGCTTGATTGACCACAAGAACACACACTAGCACCAATGTTTTATGCTTGCAAATATTATTATTTTTCTTTGTAGGTTTCATTTTCTTTCTTAGAATTGCCGTGTGAGATTTTTGTTTCCCCAGGCACATAGGAGCGAGCTTAAGGATCATGTGGGGCAATAAACCTCCTTGGTATCCATTAGGTATTAAATTTACGTTTTAATAAGTTTTGGCTTTCAATGGCTCATATCAAATTGATCTTTAAAGAAAAAGAAAACAAAGAAAAGGGGGATTAAAAAAAATGAATAAACAAACTTTCTCAATTCAAAAATTAATTGTAAGTAACTAAGTTTTCATAATTTCCCACTTAAAACAATAATAATAAATAAAAATTAATTAAATTCCTTTCTTTTAAACTTTTAAAATTTTCTTCTAACTTTCATTCAATAAAATTAGAAGTAAATATATGCTTTACAAAAATTAAAATGGTTTTTTATTTTTCTCTTCTAAAATAATAATGATAATAAAACAAAAAAAGGACCAAACAAAAATAAAAAAATACACAAAAACAAAAAAATACATAAAAATTAAAAAACAAAAAAAAACATAAACAAAACAAAGATAAATAGAAATAACAACAAAATAGAACACAAAAATAGAATTAACCAAAAAAAGAACAAATAGAAAAACAAAACAAAACAAAAAAGTAACAATAACAAAACCAAAAAGAAAAACCAAAAAGAGAAACCAAAAAGAAATAAAAATAGAAAACAAAAAGAAAAAAAGTAAAAACAAAAACAAAAAATAAAACAAAAACAAAATAAAAAAAGGGGTAATAAAAACAAACCAAAAAAAATGAAATGAAAATGATAGAAAAACAAAACCAAAAAAAAGTAACAATAACAAAACCAAAAAGAAAAACAAAAAAAAAGAGAAACCAAAAAGAAAAAAATAAAACAAAAACAAAATAAAAAAAGGGTAATAAAAACAAACCAAAAAAAATGAAATGAAAATGATAGAAAAACAAAAATGATAAGTAAGAAGAAAAATTGAAAGTGCAAGGAAAATTAAATTAAATTTTTCTCTAACAAATCAAAATACATCAACCAATTTCAAAACTTATTTTGTTTGTTAAAGAAAAAAAATAATTTATTCTCTTTGTCTTTTCACGGAAAAAAACAACACCCAAACAAAAAAAAATTAAATATAAAAAAATCATTAAACTAAAAAATGAAAAAAAATATTAAAAACCAAACAAAAAACCATAAAATAACAAAAAAGAAAAAGAAAAAAGCAAAGAAAAAAAAAACAACACAAAAACAAAAATATACAAAAAGTCAAAAAATCATAAACAAAACAAAGATAAACAAAACTAAAAATAAAAAGAAAAAAAATAACAAAATAGAACGCAAAATAAAAATTAACAAAAGAAAAGAGAGAAACAAATAGAAAAATAAAAAAACAACAACAACTAAAACAAAAAAAAATAAAAAGAAAGAGAAAAATAATAGGAAGAAAAAAAAATAAAAAAAAAAACAAAAACGAAAAAGAAAATGGAAAAAATAGGAAAAAGAGAGAAAAAACTAAAAATGCAAAGAAAAGTAAAATTACATTTTCCTTTAGCAAATTAAAACACCTCAACCAATTTCAAAAGTCGTTTTATTTGTTAAAGGAAAAAGTAATTTATTTTCTTCATCTTTCCACGAAAAAGACAACACCAAAAAAATATATATATATAAAAAATTAAAAAATAAAGAACAAAAAAAAACAAAAACAAGAAAAAAAGAGGAAAAACAAAACATAAAACAAAGAGGAAAAAAAAAAATCAACCACCAAATACAATCTCTAGCCGAACTACGTGGACTTTGATCCCTTTCAAAGGGTACGTAGGCCCTATGCTCTCATCCTAGGTCAAGTCCGCCTTTGTAAATAAATATTTTCTCTTAATTTTATTTTCTTAATTTTATTTCCTTAATTTCTTTTATTTTATACCATTTTCTTTATTTTATTCTTTGAATTCCTTTTTGTTTTGCTTTTAATTTTCTTTCTTCTCTTAAATTTTATTTCCTTAAAATTTTTCCTTCTGTTCTTTGCATGTGTTTGGTTAGGGAGAATTAAAATAGAATAGAGGCTATATTGATTTTACACAACTAACTTAGGGTAACCATTCTTAAGAACGGGTGTAGTGGGGTGCCTAACACCTTCCCCACTCACAATCGACTCCCGAATTCGAATCTGGTTTGCAGACCATTTTTTCCATAAAAGGTTTTTCCAAAGTTTTGCCTTTTCAAAAACAAAATTTTGGTGGCGACTCCTGAACCCTATCTATTTGTACTCTATTTATCTATTTCTTTTTAATTTTAATTTCAATTTTGAATTCTTTTATTAAGGCGCCGCGCGGTCGCATTTTCGGGTGTGATACTATGTATGCATGGTATAGTCCTCATCAGTTGCTACCCATGATAAGCAAGACAGGGAAAAATGGAGTGTAAGAAGATACAAGGCTCATAGCACAATGTAAAGTTTTCTAACACTTTTAAAGCACGTGTGTGTGTGGCTAGTCAAGGTATCATTTTCCAACAATTGTCCAGAACAAAAATTGCACTTCAATGTATATATATATACTGCCTCAACAACAACACTTCATATGCCAAAATTTTTCTTCCCTCTCCACTGTACATTTGACCTTACAAAATTTCAAAATCATTAGGATTTTTAAGCTTGTAATGTGGCCAAGGTAAAGGCTAAATGAAAGAAGGGATAAAAGAGAATACAAATTACTTGAGATAAATGATTGTACAAAACTCTATCCTCTTTTCTGCATTCCAAGTATTCTTCCAAAATGCTACACCTCCCCCAGACTTATCTTCAAATCTAAATGCACTCAAACTCATTGGAAAATAAATTCTATTTATTTCATTTTTTTTTATCAACACATCTTGAGTGCAAATAGTTACAGAATACCCATTATTCATATTCCCATGATCAAAGTTTATCAGAATGTAGAATCCTACCTCTTCCAAATTATTGAGCACTAATCCATTATCTCAAGTCCAAGGTGAAATCATGGTTTTTCAAGTTTATGAGGTATAAGTTTAATGCACAAATTCAAACAAAAATTTATATGATTTTTCAATTAGGCTCAAGTGGGGGTTCAAGGGAAAATATAGTTGATAAAGGATAGCTTGAAAGGCACAAACGCATTTAATTAATGCCCAAATCATTTTTCAAAATCAAGTGAAGTCATTAGATCATTTCAAGGAATTCCAAGGATGGTTCCAGAGTTTTGAAATTGAGAAAGAACATATACACTAATTTGCCGCAATTTTTCCAAGAGCTTTCAAATAATTCCCCAACGTTTGTGTACAAAAATTTTGTCCTAAAAATATCATAAAACAATGCATTATTCTATGACTCAAGCGCTAACAAACACTTTCAAAATTCCTTGTCAAGCATATAATCTAAGCAACCCACACTCATTAGACCCAAACAATCCATTCAAAGGACAATTCAGCAACCCAACACAGAAATTAAGTAGTTTACAAATAAAAGTCTAAGCGTCAAAATTAAAATTATGTCAAATCAGCAACAAAAAGTGTACCCTCACCCCCAAACTTAAAATAGACAGTGTCCTCACTGACACATATAAGGAAATAGAGGGCCAACTCTCATGCAACTACCACCCAACAAAAAGGTAGTTGCACAAGAGAAAATAACACCTACACTCAGCAAAACAGCAGTAGCTAATAACAAAATATAAATGAGGCAAACATCAATCAAAAACTAAACTTAACCAACAGTAATGAAAAGCAGTTAGAATCTAGCTAGTTCCAACATTGATAAGCAAGCTACAACTAACCAAATAACCATCAGTTTACTGTACGTAACTATATGAAAACAGAAATTAAGCAACAAAATAACTAGCAGGAATATAAAAACAGAAAACAATTAACAAAAAAAAGGAAAAGTCAATGATCGTCAGGCTGGTTCCCGCTTGGGCCCTCGTCACCCCTAACTCTAGAAGTCTTATCAGTCAACAATGGCAATAAACGCTATAGCTGAAGCTGAATCTAGGCTATATCATCACAAATGTTGTCCACCTTACCCATCATCAGATTTAGATGCCTATCTACACTTGCCCTCCACGAGTCATCTGACGGTGCTGGGTCAGACTCCTCTACTGCTGGAATATCCAGGATTGGCACCTCCTCCTCCATCACATCTTGATCCTATTAGTCTGCCCCCTGGCCTTGTGGTGCCCTGCGGGGTGACTTGATTGCTCTATAATTGAAGAGTACGGGAGCTAAGAACACTTCCTCATTGGCTCTGCCTTTTACCCCCAATTGAAGACACCATTGATGAACGAAGTGGGGAAAGACAATCGCGCAAGAGTGGTCCACTATTACCGATTCAAGGCTTTGATATATTATAGCAGCAACATCAACCGGTTGCTGGGTCATCAATAAGTAGATCAGGAGAGTCTTCTCCTATGTGGCATCACTCAAATGTGAGGTCAAAAGAATGTTGAAAGAAACAAAATAAAGCCAAAACTTGGCGTTTCTGCATAATCTCTTCCATTCAAGATATCGCTGCCCACCACGAGGGATCTTCCACAACACTTGCCTCTCATGATCCAAAAATGAGGCAATGTCATCAAAGGGGATCTCGTCTTCATGCTTCATTAAGTAAGCGTAGCGGCAATCGGCTACCATCGGTAATTAGTAGAACGTGCAGAGCGCCTCCATTGAAATGTACTTGAACCCCTCTCACACGACACTTCAGGCTGATTGTAATGGCTGCCTGTGTGTAAAAGTCTCTAACTATGGCAGCATTTCCACTTGGCTTTTCACCCATCAAAGAATGTAGGTGATAAGTCTGATCAGCAATCACACAGAAGGCTCAGTCGGTTGTGTAAGAAAATTCTCGCTCCAATAGAATGGGACGGCTTTGCACTCTTTCTTTAATGGTAACAGAAGACTCTTGCTCTGATTGATGTGAAGCACTCGGACGAGATCTCTTTGGAGCCATAATATCTGTAAAGCCACAAGAAACCAGCCCAACTAACTACCAAAAACATAAAGAGAAAAATAAAATGGACCAAAAATAAATAAATAAAGTATTACTAGGTAAACTATCTGACCAGCACAAACTAAACAAATGAAAGGACACTCCCATACTTAACCTACTTGACACGGCACACCTCAGATGACAATTAGATTGGGACAAATTAATCTAAATGATAACCAACTAGTCATCAATATCTATCATGATTCACCTGACCACAATGCTCAAACAATAATCATTAAGTTTTAAATTGATTGACAAGGCCAGCCATTCAATACAAAATTAAATGACAAGTCTAATTGATCAATTTAAATTGGCATCCCTATTCAACTATAATTCAAATTCACCATGGCTTCATCCAAAATGTCAGAACCATACCCAAGCCCTTAGCTAACTGTATAACAACCTCCAATTAATGATTCAAAAATGATAATTTGCTACTCAATCCATCCTAATATAGCACTTCAGTCTCCTATACACAAAATGCCTAACAACAGAGGAACACATACAAACTATCTGACAGAAGACTAATCTGAGCACGCCAATATAAATTAAAATAACAAGATTTTTTTTTTAGCTTCTGCAATTTCCTAACTCAACACTAAGTAACAAAAGAAACTATCCAATTCAATATAGCAGCACTACAACTCGAAGGCAAAGTCTGCACATAACAGAGCAAAATAGCACACAACATAACACAATGGAGCACATAAAGAAATAACAGCATCCAGCAGCCACAACACATGGATAGATAGACTGAGAGGGAGAACAAACTTACACAACAGAGTAACACGAAATGGAGGAAGAACAGAAGGGGTTGAAGGCTTCGCCACACCTCAAGCTAGGGCTGCCGTCGAATGAGGATTCAAAAAGGTGAAGCAAGCAGGAGTGGAGGGGAAGAAGGGGAAGCCCACATTGTGGGAAAGAGGCTGAGATGAGGGGAGAGAGGAGAATGGCAACGACAGAAGCAATGTGAGAAACGACGAAAGGGATTCAGATTGGAAGCTTCAGAATTCTAATGGGAACTTAACATGACCGAATGAACTGGGCCAGAATTTGGGTGAGATTCAATGGGGCACCGTGGGAATTGAGTGGAAGTTGTGAGGGCAAAATAGGATGGAAGGCGACAAATTTTCAGGTATCAGCTGATGTTTGGCCGCGGCCAAAAGTTTATTCGCCGTGACCAATATGCTTCTGTTTCTTTCCAAGGGCAATTGAATGCAATTTGGCCGCGGCCAATTCATTTGTTCGCCCGGCCAATTTGCTTCTGGTTTTCAGATCACATTTTAGCCGCGGTGAAATATAATGTTGGCCGCGGCCAATTCTCCTCAGGTTGCCTACAGTAACCAATCACTTATGCAAACTTTGTCGCAACCAATAATTTATTTGCCACGGCTAAATATCCTCAATTTGGCTGGTGAGTTCCAGAACATGTTTCACTGTGGCTAACAAGGCTCAAAGGTATTTTATGCATCAATACAGCAGTTTTTCTCCTCACACCGCAAACTTAACATGAGGGGAGCATGTAATCTAGTTTCTAACAATATTCCATTTATTTCCACATGTATAATCCTCAATAGGGCTCAGAATCAATTCAAGAATGTATGATTTGTGCAACAATCCTTAGAGGTCAGCATGGGATTCAAGCATCAAACATGAATTTGCGAAAGCAACATCCCAGACAACCACTGAATTTAAGTTATCACCGATTTGCACCTATGTAGACAAGAATTCATGCACATTTTAAAGTAAATAGCAAGAAAATCTTCCCTGAAAATATTTGTCTAGAAATGATCCTTGAATTAAATGCCCTCAGTGATATTGCTTCGATTTGCCATCAGCCTCAATTGAGAAGTTCACCTGCAAAGCAAAGGAAAACAATCATAACTTTACTATAAGCTAAAATCTACAAAAACAAAACAAAAGGCAAAGTAAAGAGCTTGGGTAGCCTCCCAAGAAGTACTTGCATTATAGTCCTTAGCCGGACTCATTAGTTGTTCACTTGGAATCAGCAAGGTGAAAAGTGGATGTTTGGCGATCCACATGTCCTCCCCAATAATGCTTTAATCATTGGCCATTCACTTTAAACTTTTCACTTAAGTTGCCCACCAACTCAACTGCTCCATGGGGGAAAACTTCGACCACTGTGAAAGGGCCTGACCACCTTGATTTCAACTTCCTAGGAAAGAGCCGAAGATGAAAATTGTACAACAGAACATGTTGTCCCGTCTCAAATGCTTTAAGGGTGATTTTTCTGTCATGGAGTCGTTTGGTCATTTCTTTATATAGTCTTGAGCTTTCATAGGCATACATCCTAAGTTCATCAAGCTCATTAAGTTGAAGGAGCCTCTTCTCACCCGCAGTCTTAAAATCAAGATTCAACTTCTTGATAGCCCAATAAGCACCGTGCTCTAACTCAACTGGCAAATGACAAGTTTTTCTAAAAACCAACTTATATGGTGACATACTAATGGGGGTTTTGAAAGTAGTCCGATAAACCTACAATGCATCATCAAGTTTTGTGGACCAATCTTTTCTTGACACCCCCACCATTTTTTTCAGGATGGTTTTAATTTCTAGGTTAGAGATCTCAGCTTATCCATTAGTTTGAAGACGATAGGGCAAAGCCACCTTATGCTTCACCCCATACTTCCTTAAGAGGGCTTGATATTGGTTATTACAAAAATGCGATCCCTCATCACTAATAATGGCTCTCGGTGCTCCGAATCAGGTGAAAATATTTTTTTTCAAGAATTTAAGCACTGTTTTTGCATCATTGGTAAGGTTAGCAACAGCTTGCACCCACTTGGATACAAATCCATCGCCACCAAAATGTATTGATTTCAAATTTTACTCTAGATAGAGGAATGACTGGAGTTGAACTCACCATAGTTGTGCATTCTTCCTCCCCCTCCTCATCTTGTTCAATTTGCATAGGAGATGCTTCACATTTGCATTCTATCATATACTATTGAGATTCATAGTGAATTAGATGGTCGATCATATCTGGATAGAAACAGTGTTCCGGCTCATCTGGCAATTTGAGAGCTTTGAACATGTAGAATGTCACTTGCTCTTCACCAACTCTCATGGTGATGTCTCCTTTTTCCACGTCAATGAAGGCTTTACCCATAGCCAAGAAGGGCCTCCCGAGGATTTGAGTTGAATTTAGTTAATTATTAAACATATGCTTTAAACTAGTTAAGCAGAACAATTGTTTATCAAAGTGAGTGTACAACTAACTTTGCAAATTAATTTATAAAGGGAATTAAAAGATCATTTTTTACTTCAAGCATACAGGGACCTATGATTATTTTTTCCCCTTATATTTCATAGCACAAGAACAACCTCCTCTCACAAAAATGACTAACAACTATATGTGTTAGTCTGGGGATCAAATACTACTTGAAAACGCTTTCTCAAGTCAAGAACAAATATTTAATTCTATTAGTTGCTCAATCTCTCTCACAACCAAATAAATTCCAGTTTTAAACTCAGACCTAAATATGACTACACAAGGTTAGTGAGTGTATCTCTACCTCACCAATAAAATCACTCATTCAATACATAAATTTCAAGTTCTTGTATAATTTAACTCAAGTTTAGTACTTAAGCTAACTCTCTCAAGCATCACTCAAGCCAACAAACAACTAATTGGTGGTCAATCAACTAGAAGCATTAAGAATGGAGTAAAATCAACACATATATGTCATTAATCAATGGAAGTGGAGGAGAATCAAGTGTCAATCCATACAAGGGTTCAAAATAATCCTAGAACAAATATCTAGCTACTCATAATCAGCCATAAGCTTACAAAACACCCAGAAGTTGAAGCCATAGCAGACTACAAGAGAAGGAGAAGGAAAGGATTAGAAAAACTAATAGAAATAACTTCAAATCTCTCTACCACTTCAATCTTTGGCTCTAACCACTTCTCCAAACTCTAAACCCTAGCACACAAGCTCCCCAAGCTGCCCAGAAGATGGAGGATCCCCCTCTTGGTTAAAAATATCAGATATATGAAGCCCTAGAGTTTGTCAAGCCTCAAAACGCAGAGTTTTAGTAAACCACTATTAGCCGTGGCGAACATATTCTTCGCAGCGGCGAAATGACCTCAGGTTCTCGCCAGCATCTGTGATTAACAATTGGCCGCGGCGAACATATGAATTGGCTACGGCGAAATACTCTCTATTTTCTCTCTCCTCCACGCATGAATTGGTCGCGATTAACTTTGGATTTGGCCACGGCAAACTTGCCAAAACGTCCAAAAGTTAAAAGACTAATAACAGCATCAAAACGCTCAGCAAAGATTTTGTCATAGAACGCCATCCCCCTCCACCAAAAGCCCTAACCCATTCTCTTTACTTTTTGTTCTGGGTTGTTGCCGCTGCTGTCTGAAGCTCCATCCAAGATTATTGTCTCTCTTTGGTAGTTAAGGTTTGTCTCCAAGTACTTAGATCTAACTTCTCCATCTTTGTTTTTATCTCCCGCTTATATAGAAACTTCGCTAGAAAATTGAACTGAAGAAGACAGAGAAAATTTATATACATATATATATGTATTCCAGTGCCTTAACTCTTTCAATTCTAAAGATTTCTTTCGCCTTATGTTGTTCTCTGGAGCATTTGTAGATTCTCTAGAATTCCTGCTTCCTAAAAAAATCCCTAAAAATTATATCACACCATTTTTTTTCCCTGACAGGGGAGTAAAGAGAAAATAATTATAATACCAAAATCGACCTTCGAAAATGGCGAGGCTTCTGGGTTGTTATTGCTGAACTCACTGTGACCCATTAGGGAAGCTTCGGTGAGTGTTGTGATCTTCACAAACGTGCACATTGGATCAATTCTGATTCACACTCTCTTATAGGTATTATACTTTTGGGTAATGCTTGAATATTTTTCTTCTTTGTATGATTGCTAATTTTGGTCATGACGTTTGCTTTCGGGCACCATTGTCTTGGATCCAGACTGGCTGCTAGAAAATGGTTATTGAAGGCTTTTGTCATTTTTCTATTTAGAGCATGGTTTCTGTCAATTTTAATTCCTGGGGCGTGTTTCTTTGTTGATTTTATTATCGTGGTGATTCTTTCCTTGCTCTTAAAGTAGTCGGTCCATTTATGTTTGGATCAAAATGCTGTATGTTTCTGTTTAGGTTGTGTAAAGCAGATGATGTCTTCTAGGATGTTTGAATTATGATAATCAGATAGTGATAGCGATAGCCATGAAGCCATCTGCTGACAGAGTTTGGGGAATTTCTGCATCATGTTTGTTAGAGTCTATTTCTAAGCCAACATCTAAATGTGATATTTAAATTTTATATATAAGAAAAAACTCAAGTTTGGGTGTATGAGATCTTCTATGAAACACAACTTATGATTTGTGCTTATTTATAGTAGTGATGGTGGGGGTACAAGTGGGATAACATGATTATTAGCTGAATATGAGCATGAACCTGCATGGCTTCTAGTTATTTTATATTCAGGGAATTTGTCATTAAGGCTTGCTTGCAATGCTTTTAATTCCTGGTTTTACATATAGAGTTTCCTCCGATATTAATATTATGTCTAAGGAATTACCAGTTTATAAGTTGGACATAACAAACCAGAACAGTTCCTTACTTGGAAAACTTCTGCTTCTATACTAACTACTAGGGTAGGTTACATGACAACCTTGTATAGTTGTCTTGGAAATGACTTGTTTTTCAAGGTTATGAACATTAATGTATCTTTGGTGTAGAGGATGACCTAAGTATACTACCTCTGGCATTAGCTTGGCCTAGTTAACATAATCCTTAAAATGATCACTTTTTATTGTCATCTATGATGGTTGCACTTCATGTTGTATGCGGCATTAAAAAACATGATCCTTAGACAAATAATCACTTTTTACTATCATCTATAATGGTTGCACTTCATGCTGTACGCGGCATTAAAAAATAATGCCTAATATTTTCAGGAAGCACTGTCCACTCTTTTTTTAAGACATTTTTCTATTTCATTGAATTTTGCTGAGCATATAACCTTTTTAACAGAAAGAATTGCAAGTCCTCTCCTCTGTTCCCTTAATAGCCTTTGTAGCTTAAAGCAACACAGAAAGAAACAAAATAGAAAGAAAAAAAAGGCTGTGGCATCTATGAATAAGTTAAAAATAATAATTTTACAATGTCAAAGACAATATATATATATATATATATATATTTTTGTTCCTGCAAGATCAGAAAGGATTCTGATTCAAATCACTTTACTGGGGCAAGGCTGTTTCCCTTCTTGTTGGGTTCTTGTTGAATGCATTGTTAGGAAGTTTCTTTCCTTTTTTTTTCTTTCTTGGGCCATATCTTAACCCAGATCACTCATTTTTCACTTCATCATCCTTATATAATTGTTTGGGTTAGTCAATGTTGACTTCACTTCTCCATCGCTGGATGGGGATAATTTGATGGTGAAAAATTCAACATCTTAAGAAACTCCCTG
Organism: Erythrophleum fordii; assembly: GCA_032878935.1. NCBI lineage: Eukaryota > Viridiplantae > Streptophyta > Magnoliopsida > Fabales > Fabaceae > Erythrophleum > Erythrophleum fordii. Next base: position 11,423,067 of record JAVQMF010000058.1, read on the forward strand.
TATTTAAGAGAATAAATTTTCCTCGGTGTTGGTTTCATTGGAAGCCAAATAATCAAAGGAAATAGTACACTTATTCAATTATTAGGTAAATGTGCTATTGGGATTATGAGGTTCTTGATACTGTGATAATGAAATTTAAATTCACACTATTGAATAAGCACTAAAATCTGTAAAATTTGAACTTTCTAACTCAATAAATTAATTTTTTAAGTGCAGTATTAAAACATTTGAAATTATGAAATATTTTTATTTAAGTTAAAAGCTATATACTTATGTCTTTCACAATTCATTTGCTTACAAGATTGAAATCATTGTGAATGCAATATATATATATTGATTTAATTAACGTTGAGGTTTGACCATACACAATATAAGATTTTATAAATGAGACACGAGACAGTGTGATTGTAACGATCATTTCTTATGATTAGAATTTAGACAGCGTCTAGAGATTGTCAATTATAATGATTTAAAATTCAGATTCTAATATTATTATAATTAAATTATAGTTTACTTGAATAAAAAAAAAACCACTTCCCCCTTCAAAATATCAGTGAAGATAACTTGGGTTGGGAACATAATTTATAATTTTTTTTATTGTAAGGTCTAATCCAACCACAGCCTAAATCACTTTACCTCTCGTGTAAAGTTGTTTCTTCATTTTTTTTTAAATGTTTAGACACCATGTTTCTGTAAGAAGTATAGTTATATTTGAACAAACTAATATTCTGTCATGCACTTAGTAATTTATAATGTCAACTAGAATAATTGTTAATTAAAATCTTGAACTTGAAATGAATATTGTCATTTTTACTCTTGAAATTAATATTGTCAATTTTTTAATTGATGCGCCTTTTTTTCATTTATTGTTTAATTAATTCAATTACAATATAAGCTAGTCATGCTTGCATTTGTGCGTATGAGAGTGTCTGTGGCCAACAAAGACCAAATAATCAGTACTTAAATAACCCTAATAAGAAGCACAAACTTAGTTTAGATTAATTAGTTCTGGAAGCTGAATCAAGACTATTAATAATTTTATTTTATTTTTTTGATGTTTCAATAAATGGGGTTACATTATTTTGTTCATCTATATATTGATAATATCTATTTAATTTGTTCTGTAAATAGAGTAACGAATCTACGAATGACTGCTAATAGTTAACTTTATTTCGCTCTTTACTCTTTCAGTGCCTTACAAAACTGAAGCTTCCTTGGTTGCGATTTTCTATTTCCAGATTTTTCATCCAAAACATTTTCAAGTAGGTTAACATTTTCCTCTCTCTTTTTTTCATTTTAGCTAGCTAGCACTTGTAACGACATAATTTTTTGTTATATTATATATATAAGAAATTTTCAATCTCGTGAGAAAAAGATTTTAAATAATTCTATTTGTATTGTAGTTCAATCAAGAAAATACACTTAATATATGATGATAATGAGTTAAAATTTCATATACTTATTAGCCTTAACAAACATATGCAATTTAACAGGTATAAGTGAATACTATTTTCCTTTACTTTTACTAATTTTTTATGCTGTTTCTTTTCATTGTGTTAGCTGCTGATTGGTTAGCCAATGATATGCCCATAATTAGTAGGTGATTGCGATATCCATAAACTTTGTATACACCCAATTTCATATATCAAAGTCAAGAAATCAGAAATAATTGAGCCCTTAAAATGTCCCTCAAATATTTTCAAAAGGACCACAAGGCGTTTTAATGTATATCATCATCATGGTTTGACAAATTTACCTCTCCTGAGACAACATATAATTCTTTGTTGCTTCAAATTGTTGGGTTGCCCACACACGGCATCACATGGGCTTTATGGTCCTCCTCACCATGAAGAAAATCTTTAAAAAGCTGCTTTGTTTGTCATAATTAACAGAAACTCTTGTCGTGTGCTGTTCTTAAATATTGGATATGTATATATACATACATTAAACATGTGTAGGTTAGTAATCTCAATATTTGTGTTTTAGATCAAGAAGTTTTTATGTTCACACTAAAAAACAAAATAAGTAGAGAAATATTTAGCTCATTTCCTCATAATCTTGCATTTGCATAAAGAAAGCAACCTAAATAGCTTAACATGTTTTTACAAGAAAGTAACTTTAATATCTTTATATGTAGTATTTTGCCTTTAATTACTTTAGTGAAAAAGCAAAGACCTTTTTAATCTAGAACACAAATGTAGAGATAGTTAAGCTTTTCATAATTACTATAATAGCTAGAATTTCCTATTATTGTTCCCCCACTTTTCTTAACCTTTAGAATCTCAAGAATTAACCATTATGATTGAATGGAACATACCTAGTCAAAATTAATTAACTTAATAAGATCACGTTGGCCATTGGCCAATATGTGAATTATAACCTCAACCATTTATGGAAGAGCAATAGACATATATATATGAATAGCTCTTTTATTTTTTTTCCTAAAAAAATAGCTACAAACCATTATAGCTTGGTAGATGGATCTGTGATGGTAACTGAATATTTGTTGGACTACTTCATGACTACTTGAAAACAAATTATTAAGAGATAGAATGGAGGTGTCGGAAAATCAAAGATGGATGTATAATAGAGTATATTCGAGCCATCGAAATTTTACAAGAGAGTTCGAGCAAGGTGTCGAAGAGTTTCTTGCTTATGCATGCCGATTGCCTTCCTTTTTACAGTCAGAGAAGATTAGGTGTCCATGTGCCCGGTGTAAATGCAAGAACCATCTATGTCTTTGATGAGGTGAAGGTGCACATTTATAGACATGGATTCAAGTCAGATTACTATATATGGACTAGTCATGGTGAAACGTTGATTGATTATCATTCACCCGTGTGTCCAATGTCAGGCATTTAACATGTCTCACAAAGGCCACTTAGGAACCAACTGGCACAATATGAGGCCATGATAATGGATGCAGCTAGGCCAAGTTTTAGGGATAGTTATAATACAAGTGCTGAAGAGATGCCAAATCCAGATGCAAGAGCATTTTATGACATGTTGCATGCTGCACAACAGCCCTTGTGGGACGGTTGTGAAGAGGAGTCTGAACTTTCAGTAGCTGTGCAATTACTAAGCATTAAGGTAGAGACCAACATGTCACAACAAGGCTACAATTTAGTGTCACAGCTTATGCGAATGACACAATCTAAAGACACTCGTATGCCTATAGACTTGTATCAAACAAAGAAATTGGTGTCAAAATTAGGGCTTAGGTATATGAAGATTGATTGTTGTGTAACTGGGTGCATGATATATTATAAAGATGATGTGAATACAACCCAGTGTAAGTTTTATGGTGAAGCACGATATGCCATAAGGAAGTGTCGTGGAAGAGAAAAGAAAATTACAACCAAACAGTTGTGGTACCTACCACTAATTTCTAGATTTCAGAGATTATTTGCTTCTGGAAAAATAGCTAAGGAAATGAGGTGGCATTATGAGAACCATCGAGATTTTGGCATCCTTACTCATCCATCTGATAGAGAAGGGTGGAAGGTGTTTGATAGCACATACCCTGACTTTGTATATGATCTACGAAATATTCGACTTGGGTTATATGCTGATGGCTTTACGCCATTTGGCCAATATGGGAGAAAGTATTCTTGTTGGCCAGTTATCATCACTCCTTATAATCTACCACCAGTAATATGCATGAGACAAGAGTATATGTTCTTAACGCTGATTATTCCTAGTCCTAACAATCCCAAAGGAAAAATAGATGTTTATCTATAACCACTGATAGATGAATTAAAATTATTATGGACTAAGGATGTGCTTACATATGATGCTTCGTTGAGACAGAACTTTTAGATGTATGCTGCACTATTATGGACAATCAATGATTTCTCAGCGTATGGCATGTTGTCTGGTTGGATGACAGCGAGGAGATTATCATGCCCTATATGTATAGAGAATTCGAAGTCATTTCAACTAAAGCATGAGAGGAAAACATCTTTCTTTGATTGTCATTGACAATTTCTTCCCTTAGATCATGCATACAGGAGAAATAAAAGCTCTTTTTATAAAAACAGAGTTGAGAAATCGATGCCTCCATCACGACTAGATGGAGAGGAAGTTTGGCAAAGAGTATGCAATATGCCAAAAGTGATCGAGTAGGGAGAACTTGTACCAATTGAAGGGTATAAAGACATTCACCATTGGACAAAACAAAACATATTTTGGGAATTGCCATATTGGAAAACTAACCTCATTTGACATAATCTTGATATCATGCATATTGAGAAAAATATGTTTGACAATGTATTTTATACTGTCATGGACACAAAAGGAAAGACTAAAGATAATACACAAGCTCGGTTGGATGTGGAAGAATATTTTCGATGAAAAGAATTAGAACTTGTCAATAGTGGTGGGAAAGTTTTGAAGCCCAAGGCGCAATACACATTGAATATAGAACAAAAATGAGCTATTTGTCAATGGGTAAAGAACTTGAGACCTCCTGATGGGTATGCATCTAATCTAGCCCGATGTGTTAACATGAAGGAAGTAAAGCTATATAGAATGAAGAGTCATGATTGTCATGTGTTTATGCAACATTTGCTTCCTATTGCCTTCAATACTTTGTCTAAAACTGTATGGAATCCTATAACTAAGCTTAGTCAGTTCTTTAGAGAACTTTGTTCCACTACATTGACGATGGCTCAACTAAAGTTGTTAGAGCATAACATTGTTGTGACATTGTGCAAGTTGGAAAAAGTCTTTCCTCCTAGGTTCTTTAACTCAATGGAGCATCTGCCCATCCACCTTCCCTATGAAGCAAAGGTTGGGGGGCCTGTTCAATATCGATGGATGTATCCATTTGAAAGGTAATAAAGCCTATTATTATTATATGCTTGGAATGAATATATGTTTGAAAGGTAATAAAATTTGTTTACCTCTTTTATATAGGTTCCTCCAAAAATTGAAGCAAAAAGTCAAGAATAAAGCTCGGGTGGAAGGATCTATATGTGAAGCTTATATAATTGAAGAGATTGCAACATTTTGCTCGCATTACTTTGAGCATGATGTGCCATCAAGAATTATGATACCTCCAAGAAATGATGATGGTGGAGAATCAAGCCTACCTACAATTTCCATTTTTAACTATCCCGAAAGGCCTGCCAGAGAATGCAAGTCTTGTTTCTTGAATGATCAAGAAATGGAAGTCGCCAAAAAATATGTTCTAATCAACTGTGATGAAGTGCAACCTTATATCAAGTAAGTGATATTGGTTATACATCATCTATTTGTATATGTTTAACACATTCCTTTGTTATGCAGTTTATTTGTGTATAAGTTAACTTTGTCTAATCCTCAAATTGTGGATGCTGAAATAGTTACTCGAATTGAAGCAAATTTTTCCTCATGGTTCAGAGAACATGTAAGTAGTAATACATTGAACTTAATTATGTCTTCAAACTAACTTCAACTCACAAAAAATATTAAAAAATATCACACATGTTCAAAATCTAGCCAACAATATTCTAGATCCTTTTTTACACGACATTGCTCGAGGACTAAAGAGAAATGTTAGAACTTGGCCTATTTAGTTTGTTAATGAGTACAAATTTCACATTCATTCACTGAGCCATCGAAAGTCAACAATAAATAGTGGTGTATGCATGAAGGGGACTGACTTTACACAATCAGAAAATGACTTCTATGGCATTCTAGAAGAGATTGTGGAGATTGAATATACGGGGGTTCCTGTGAAGCAATTAGTGTTATTCAATTGTCAATGGTATGATCTTTCACCTAATCGTGGTATGAGAATGCACAAACAATATAGGATTGTGGAAGTTAATGAATTAAGGAGGTATAACAAGTTTGATCCATTTATATTTACACAACAAATGACACAGGTATATTATGCGAATTATCCTAATTGCCATCAGAATAAGAATTGGTTAGCTATAATCAAAGTTAAGGCTCATAGCATAATTGATGCTCATACGTCTGAAACAACCATAGGGCCATTTCAAGTCAATAGATTAGAGGTCATACTACCTGCAATTGTCCCAAATGATGAATTCCATAATCTAAGAGACACTGGAGGTTCTTATGAAGAAATAGACATGTCAACTGCTAACATAGTTTGTGATGATGATGATGATGATGATGAAGAAGACGATGACGATGACAAAGACGACAGCGATGGTGAAGAAGAAGACGACGACGACGACGACGACGGCGGCGATAGCACTGGTGGTGGTGGTGGTAATGCTGATAATGATGATGATGCAGATGATGCATGAATTAGGGTTGGGTTTGATTTAATTGAATTTGATTTTTTTTTAATAATATATTTTTATTTTTTGAGTGTGAATTTATTTACTTGAGACATGTTCTTTTTTTAATAATATATTTTCTATTTTTTTAGTGTGAATTTATTTTTTTACATTTTTTATTTAATTTTTTGTCAACTTATGCTGACTTAAGATTTGTTATTACATGTGTAGATGTCAGGTCGTGGCTCTAGGCGAGGTCGTGCTCGATGGAGTACCTCTGCACCACCACTTCTGTACCCTCAGTCATCTCTTTATCCTCCAACTTCAACACCTGCACCAGCTCCTATAGCACCAGACGCATCCACTACACCTGTATCAGCTCTAATTATGCTTGAATCATCTAGGAGACCTTCAACATCACCTATATCATCCCCTCTAGTACCATCTCCTGGCTCCCAGCACTCAAACCCTACTCCTCAGGGTCCTTCTACTAGTTCTACATCAATGCCACCTATCCAACCTTTTGGGTGTGACCCCACAGATGGTCGAACATGGTTGTATCCTGACAAGAATATGTAAGTCATCAAATTTATATCATTTTATTTATTATTCAATTAACAACTTAGTGCCATTATAACATTTTCAATCATTGTTGTTAAATGATTAGATTTAATCTTGTTGTTGCTGTTGTCCGTGATATTCTCCCTGTAATTCAAGCAAAATTTGAACATGCATGTTATAGTTGGAAAGTAACACCTCCTGCAGTCAGGCAACTATGGTTTGATGAATGGGTGGTATATATCTTATCTCATCATTATATATGTATCATGTGTTGATATTCTTTTTTTCTCATTTTGTCTCATTTTTTATTTTTCTATTGTTTATGCAGAAAAAGTACAAATGGCTGCCACAATATGACCAAGTTATCAGACGCAACTAGAATAAAAAGTGTGGGGACATATTGCGAAATGCAAGGCATAGAGTACGAGTAGACTTGGAAAAGGGAATCACACCTAATTGGATCCCAGATAATGTAATGATCCAATTAAAGCACTATTGAGAGTCAAACGAATATAAAGCCATGTGCCATATAGCTAAAAACAACCAGGCATCTACCACAAGAGGCATATAACACAAAGGGGCCAGCATTCCCTCAACTGAGTATAAGAGGAAGCTGGTAAGCATTTAAATTCAAGCATAATCCTAATTTATTTAATGCATGAGATAACTTATATCAATAAACATCTACAGACTTTACAGCTTGGAAGACCACATACAATGTTTGAATTGTTCAAGCACACGCATTATGACGAGACAACTGGCCAATTTGTGGACCATAAGGTAGCTGAAGTCTATGTATGTATATGTTTATCTTTTCCTTTTTCATTGGGATTATGCTAACGGCCAAAAGCCTGACTAGTTGTAGTGTGAATCTTGATTCTTTGTTTTTATTGTCACTGAATTTGTGCTAACAACTGAGACCTCAATAATTGTAGTGTAAGTCTTGATTTTTAGTTTTCAGAGTCACTGGACTTGTGCTGACAATCGAAAGCCTGACTAGTTGTAGTGTGTGTCTTGTCTTTTTTATTTTAATTGTCACTGAATTTGTGTTAATGATCAGAGGCTTGATTAGTTGTAGTGTGTGTCTTATCTTTTTTGTTTTAATTGTCACTGAACTTGTACTGATGGCTAGAGGTCTGACTAGCTGTAATATGAGTCTTCATTTTTTGTTTTCATTGTCACTGCACTTATGCTAATAACTAGAGGCCTAACTAGTTATAGTGTGAGTCTTCATTTCTTGTTTTAATTGTCACTGAACTTGTACTGATGGTTAGATGTCTGACTAGTTGTAATGTAAATCTTTATTTTTTGTTTCGCTTGTTATTAGACTTGTACCGACGATCGAAGGCCTTGTAGTGTAAATCTTCATTTCTTGTTTTAATTATCAATGAACTTGTGCTGACGGCTAAAGGCCTGACTAGTTATAATGTGAGTCTTCATTTTTCGTTTTGTCACTAGGATTATGTAATCCTTTATTTAATATTTTTTACTTATTTAATTACTTTGTGGCTATTAACATGACATATTATTTCCATATACCTAATTGTGTGATTTCAATATTTCATACCTTTGATTGTAATGACTAAATATATTTGTAATTTCAAAATATTTATTCCTTATTATATGATCACACTTCATGTTAATACTATATGACAGAAAAGATATTTAAATATATGCATACTTTTGGTTTTGGATGCACTGTCATTGTTTTCCTCATTGTAAAATTGTATTTCTTTATTTCCATTAACAGACTGATTATTTAAGGCTTAAGAATGCCAGGGTTTCTACTCAAGACTCAACAGGCATAGCGTCAAATGATGTAAAAGATGATGATGAAGTCACTTTATGGTTAGAGGCTATTGGTGGTAAAAACAAGAAGGGTCGCATTTTTAAGGTAGGATCTGAGGCTCAAGATATTGATGCTGTCTGTTCTCGTGGGACCTCTTCTTCCATTCATAACTTAAGACTCCATTCAGATTTTGAAGAGGAATTACGTAGGAGGATTGCCACAGAAACAGCCCCTTTAAGACAAGAGAATCAAGAGCTTAGAGAGCAGAATCAACGTATTACAGAGCAACATCAAGAAATCTTGTCTCTACTAAACCAGCATCAGCAAACACTTAATAGGTTACAAGATCTTGAATCGCGGTTATCTCATGCTCCATCAGATCCTGATGATCCTCCTCTACCATAAAGATGATTTTCCCTTATTTTAAGATATGTTTTGTTGAGAATTGTTATAATATATTTCAGAATGGTTATCGTTTAATTAAAAATCATTTTAATATATTTGTTACTTTTTTATTAAATATTATTGTGCTTATGTACTTTATTAAATAGAGAGAAATACCTAAACAAAAGGGAAATTTTATTATTCAATAATAATATTATTTTTAATTAACCCTACTTTATTATACTTTTATTGTATATTTTTATATAGGAAGCAAATTAATATTGAGGTTAAATTTTAAAAAAATAAAAAAATAAAAAAATATATCAATACCAGAATATTCCGTCATAAATTCGTCGCTGATTAGCGATGGAATAATCTGTCACAAATATGTCGGTGATTAGTAACGGAATATTCCATTACAAATTCATCAGTAATTAGTGAGAGAAAATTCCATCACAAATCTGTCGGTGATTAGTGATGGAATATTTCGTCACAAATTCATCAGTAATCAGTGACAAAAAATTCCGTCGCTAATCTGTCGATGATTAGTGATGGAATATTCTGTCACAAATTCATCAGTAATCAGTGATAGAAAATTTCGTCGCTAATCTGTCAGTGATTAGTGATGGAATATTCCGTCATAAATTCATCAGTAATCAGTGATGAAAAATTTTCGTCGCTAATCTGTCGGTGATTAGCGACGGAATATTCTGTCACAAATCTGTCGATTATTAGTAACAGAAAATTTGTCTCTAATCACTAATCCGTCCCTAATTAGTGACAAAAATTCCGTCACAAGTTTAGAATATGCTATTATTAGAATTAGCGACGGAATTCTTATTTGTGACAGAAAATTCTGTCACTAATTAGCGACGGACTACCAAAATCCGTCGCAAATTCATTAGCGACAGTGAAATTACCGACAAAAAAATTCCATCACTAATTCATTTAGCAATGGAATTATCCAAATTTAGCGACAAAAAATTCTGTCGCTAATTTCTATTTTTCTTGTAGTATTTAGGTTTTGTTTATATGCATTAGAGATTCTCTTCCTTCTTGCGCTGTCCCTAAGCTACAATTGGTCTCAGATTTTCATCTTATGTTTGCGTTAATAAAATTGTAATAGATCAAATTACTATTAACAATTTGACTTATTATGTTTTGAAGTTAACTTTGTATCATAAGAATGAAAAGATAACTTAATTGCATTCTTGCTGGGATAAAAATTCGGAATGTAGTTTCTGACATTATTTTTTTAAATATATTAAATCAAAGGTTATTTAATATTTTACTTATGATAAATATTTTTAAATAAATATATTTTTGAAAATATATTTAATTGAGTCAAAATTATAATTTCTGCAAATATTGCATTTGGGCCTAAATTATTAATTTTCTTGATTATTTTAAATTAGGGCCCAAAAAGTGTTTAATTATTATTAATGAAAATATTATATAATTTGACAAAAATATTAATTTAAATCAAGGATTTTTTAAGGAAAGATTTTAAAGGATTCTAATATGAAAAATTTTTAGATCATAATAGTAGCATATATTCAAAAGAGAGTTTTACTTACAATACAATACGTGAAAATGTAGTTATATATGTCATGTTTTATGTATAAAGTAATTGTTCAAATAAAGATCTTGATTAGACTTTACATTTAAGATGGATTGTTTTTTTTTTTTTATCAGCATCAAGAATTATAATAGTTATTTGTTTCCTTGTTTTAGATGCCTTAGTTTACCATGCACTATATATGGAAACAATTCAAACTAGAATCAAGAAAAAAGTTGAAAAAAAAAGAGGCACACAATCATATCTCTTTTGATAAAGGAAAGAACATGAATTAAGGAAGTATAAAAGAAAAATAAAAGCAAGAAAAAAAAAAAGCAAGTTTAAGGAGCAAATGATTCTAGTTTGCAATCTAATATAATATACTTGTTGGAGTCAACTTATCAACATTAAAGATGATCTAAAATGGCAAGAAGATGTTCAAGCAATTAACTTATAGTATAGAGCATGAAATGCTAAGATACCCAGAAATTGAACAATGATCCACACATAAATAGAGGAAGATTTTCATTACTTATGGACTATAAATGGAATAATGATATTTTGACATATAATTCAGGTCCTCTTAAATGTAAGAACAATGATAATTGAATATCTTGAAAATCTACCTCCTATTACACACACCAAAAGCCTCATGGCCTAAATTTCAATAAGGTATATTAATCAACACATGTTTTATCCATTCAATGAAAGAAATGAAGGAAGAAAAAAAGTCAAACTCAAATCAAGCCTTCTAATACTTAATACAAATATTTCTACCAATTAGAACTTAGAATATATCAAATCATTTAACAAGAAAGCAATGATCAGATGTTTGAAAGTCTACTATATAAGAAGGCTTGTTTAAAGCTAAAGAAACAAGCTTTGAATGCATATTCTTAAGAGAGTTATATTACCATGTTGTTGTACTTAATTGAGTTATATTATTGCTCTTAGTGAGTTAGTGTAAAAATACTTAAGTGCTCTTGGTAAGTTCAAGCTTATTAAACATATCTATCATTATTTTTATTTGAGTTTCTAGATATGTCGAGAAAATTTTATCATATCTTAGGAAAACCCTTTAAGAGAATTTCTAAAAATATTGTGAGAAAAACCTAAGAATTTTAAAGCTGTAAAAACCTAAGAATTGTAAAGCTGTAAAAACCAAAGAATTGAGCCAATGAGTTTACCATAAGCCTGGGCAGTTAAAGCTATAAAGCTAAGCCTTGTGTGAGTTGCTTTTTGTTTAGTGTTTCTAAGGAGCTCGTAAAAAAACTCAATGGTGATAAGGCTGTAAAAGTTAAAGTGCTTATCTATGTTACCTCATCAATAAGAAGTAAAAGTTATGAAGTTAAACCTTTTTTAAGGTTACTTTGTGACTTAATTGGTGATTTTTCTTATTAATAAAATTTTATTGCCTTATACTTGGGGAGTAGATGTAGAACTACATTAGTCTAAACCACTAAATTCGATTATGTCATTCTTTTTTTATTTCTTGTTTAAGATGCTTTCTAAATTAGTAGGAATCTAAGAAAAACTTGCTTTGTTAATCAATGTTTTTAGTATTTTAAGTTACTTGAGTAGAAAACTTGTTTTTAACAATTTGATTTTTATTGAAAACGATTTTTGAAAATTAAGAACCTAAAGTTTTTAGTAAAAAGTAGAAATTTCAAAAGGCAAATGTAATTCTTACAAATTCAATTTAATCCCCTTCTACTTCTAAACTAACAAAATAAAAAGTCAAAAGCTTATGACGTGAAGATGTGGCTGATGACTTTCATTTTGAATTATAGTCACTAACAATAATGGTTCTCACTCCTCACATATGAAACCCAGTTGTTCTTAAGTTATTGAGGCCACCACCACTTTTTCTTCTTCAAATCATTATCCTTGTACTTTTATACTCATAATATTCAATTATGCTAAATGATATTGGAAAGTGCATATATATGAGCATTAGGTAAATGGTAGCAAAATTTATAAAATACATTGGTACATAAAATTTTAGTAAGTACCTCATTTTAAAAATATTTAAAACAAGTAAAATGTGCTTCCATAGTAAAGGAGTTAAATTGGTTATAATTCTTAATTTTTCATTCCTTTACAAAATAGAAATTAGCTCATTGTTAAGAACATCCAATAAAAAATAAAAGGACATGAGAAAGAGAAAAAGAAAAATACCACAACACTTGTTAAGAAATGACCAATAATAAATAGCTTATTTTTCTTCGTATTCTTCCCAAAGTGATATCAAACTCAAAATTTGAATGGTTCACGTAGGTTCATTCTATTATGCGTAAATAGCATGGCTATGTCAGTTTGGTGGTTTAGGCCACTGGTAAATAATATTCTAAATGAAGGGGATAATATCAGTTGCCTTATATGTCAACATCATTTGTCAAAAAGCTCCAATTAATCATGCAAATCACTAGAACTTCTCTTCCACTTTTAGGTGACATGCTTAAGAAACCAAGTTATCATTTACCTTCAGCTTGAGTGAATCCTTGAGCTTGTATGCTATATTTATCCCTTTTTTCCTCTTTATTGTTTTTCATGAAAATTTTCTTATAGTCACTTGCTTAAATAACTTATAATTCTCCTACTCTTTTTAGTCCCTTGATGATAAATAACTTCATGTCAAATTCTTTTAAGTTGATTTTGAAATAAATTTTCTATTTTCACCTCTTTATCCCTAAAGAACAAAATCAATTCTTTAACTCAATATGGAGCTATCTTTTTAGCATATTGGCACCTGATAGTCTTGCTTAAATAAAGACTTAATTTTGATAGAATTATCCTCTATGTTTAACACAAGCTACCTTTTGATTTAAGGATTGTTCTCTATCTGCTTGTGATGCAATTGATTCCAAAATTTGACTAGTTACTTTGATTGATTAGTTTATAGAAGATAAGCAAGTTTGGGATCACAATAGCGCCCTTTTTTGCCCTTGGCATATCAAGTAACATGTCCACCTTGATGCTTCACTACATCAATATCAATATATATTTGCTATCCATTTCATAAAACAAAGCAACCTTTATAAGTTGAGATGCTCCCTAACTTTTGATTCTTTGATATTTCAAGGGTCACTTCTCTTTCTCATGACTCATCGCAATATAAACCATCAAATTCTACCTTGTCTACTAAACATGTAACATCAATTGTGTTTTTAAATTGGATGGTGCTCCTATTATGAATTAATCACTAAGCTTAAGAATTAATATAAAGGCATTAGCTACTAAGGATATAGCTCTATCAACAAATGGAAGAACATACCCCCATTATGTAGTGTGAGTGATATTGTGGAAATTAGTCTTTCCAACTTGTCACTGAAAGAAAACATTTGGTTTCATTACTCATTAATGGTTTGTATTCACACGTTCAATTGTTAATACACTTTGATTTGTAGTAATATATAATATTTGAGCATGAACAAATGAGCTTGTGACTTGTTTTCATAATGAGGTATGGATATTTAATAACTACGTGTTGTAAAGATGAGCATCCAAAGTGGATGGATCACCTGTCTTGGCCCACGTTAATTTAAATTTTTAATCAAAAGTTAGTGTCTAAAGTAATTAAATATTTATAATAACTTAAAGGTTTGTTGTTGGAATTCTTTTGCTGCAACCTTGGAAAAGTCAAAGAGAGCAATAGTATGACTCAAGTGGATGTGTGGCATACACCTTCAGTGATTCTATAGTATTATGTGATTTTTTGTTTCCCTAAAAGATAATTATTATATAGTCTTATAGTTAAGGTAAGGAAGCTAGCATTTAACTTTAAGTTAGCACAGGCATTTATTGATGGATAAATACTTAGAGGCAAATGAAAATATATAGCAAATACGTAGGCCAAAATTTATAATTAAAGTATGTAGAAAAAAAAATTAATCCTTATTATTTTTTCATTTATACTCTAACTATGTGACAGGTTTCTTTAGTTTCCACTAAACTCATAATAAAGCATATTATTGTTACACTACTATAATACATGATATCTGACACAAAACATTACATGCCTTCTAAACAAAAGGCACACCTAAAAGATCTTATAATATTTATACGTGGCATGTTTCACTCTTCTCTATAATTTGTTGAATTATTGCTATTAGAATAATAAAGCTGTTTCAAAATTCGCTATCTAAAATCTCAAGCTTCAATCTCTTTTCTTTTCCATTCTTGTGTCACTTTTCATAATTAGGCATTTCATGATAGAAAGTTAATCCCGGCACATGCTATTGTGTAATAAATTCAACCCTACTTGCGTAGGGCCTCCCCCCCCTCCCCTTCTTTTTCCCTTTTCCCCCTAACATAGTGGGAATCCCTTTAAGCTTTTGGTCACTTGCAAATACAGATGCAAATATGCACCTAATTAAGTTAAAGACACATAGAAAGTCATGGATTTTCTTCTCCCACGACAGTTTTAGGTGTAATGTTTGTGTGTGTGTGTGTGTGTGTGTGTGTGTATATGAATTTCTGTCTAGTTGTAAATTCTAAACCATTTAATTAATCTCAAAATAATTAGGCTCTTAAGAACTGAATGTTCATAACAGTCCATTCAAAGAAAATGAATTATGATCTTCAAGTCTAGATCCTTTAAAAGTTCTTCATTATAAAATTTTTATAAAGTTTAAAAATAAAAAAGAAGAAATAGACTTCATACATATTTTTACTTCTCATATCACTTTTTTTTATATTTATAACAATTTTATAATAAAAAATTTTAAAAAATTCGGTGATCTTGAAGAATACAGCACTTGCTTTTAACAGTCTTCGTCCCTACCAAAAAGCTTAAATGTTTGCTTCGTGAATATTCGTTTTCTCTTTTTTTATTCCTTAGATACGAAGCAAAGGCAGGGAGACAGGCGGAATGTTCCATATTCTGTAATTGATTAAATGAACGTAAGTGAAAGTCCAAAATTATATGAATGGCATCATGTGTGGATAAGGGAAAGTAAAAAGGGTAAAATTGACAAAACACAATTGAAACATTTGAAACTTAGCCAAGTGGACTCTTATGGCTCAAAGTCGTAAAGATCATGATTACTTTTAGATACTTGGTTATGGACATCTCAAATTTGGGCTCAAAACCCAAACTGAAATTAGGCCCTATTTAAATTATTGTCGTTTCAAAAAAAAGAAGAAATATCATTGTTACTTTGCGTTAACATAGCAGTTATAGAATTTCCTCGACGATAGCTTCGACAGGTCACGAATGAGCCACATATACTTGGAAAGGTGTCAGCAGGTTTAGGTGCCATGTGTTAACTCTTCTTTTCTCTCTCTGTCTCCACAGTGCGCAAGCACAGCCCAATTCTTCGTCTCCGCAGAGAATCATACGTGCCCAATACCCGTCTCGCGGCACAGTCGTTGAAAATCCAGCGATCATCGTGCTAAACTACAGCAGAAGAGGGATCGGACGAAGCGAACTATCAAATGAGGACAGTCGTCTCGCGATTGATCCATTCCAGAGCATCTGTTTCCAAGCTCAAGTAAGTTTTTTCCCTCCTTGTGTTCTGCGGAAATTTCAAGCATTTAGTTATATAATTTTCATCGCATTCTATCTACGTGTGATTTAGATGGTACAATATTATATCTTAACGCCCTCCAATTCTTTGTCTGCTTGATGGGGTTGGGGAAAGAGTGGATATACCAGTGGAATTTGGTAATTTGCGCACTGTTCTTTTGTTCGAGCTTGTATACGATATTGAAGATATGGTCGTATCCTGGATTTCTGGCTATATTTGCGCGAAATTTAATATTTTACAGAACTGCTTTTTTTTTTTTTTTTTGGGGGGGGGGGGGGGGGGGGGGGGTGTTGGGATAAAGATCTTTTATGCAATTTACGAATCTATGCTGAGTGTATAAAGGATTGTTGGTGCAAATTAAGTGCATTCCGAACCTATGAATGGATTCCGCGGAATCGAAACTAGAGCAAATGTTGTACGAGTGTTTTACTTAATTGGGGTATTGGTTGCTGCTTTCATGATTTGTATTATGATCACACTTATATGCATTTCTTTATATTTTTGCCATCAAAGTTTCCACTAAAAGATCTAATCATATGAAATCTATACACTTGCGTGCACAAACTATACATTTGTTGTATTTTTATTGAAGAATCTTATGGGCAAGATATAAGAACTATAGCCAAGTTTTTTCCTTTGTAATAAGCGATTATATTTTGTTTACCTGGCATTACGATGAAGTGCAATTACTCTATCCAAGAATGGGAGAGATCTCTCCACGGACTCTAATAAGGTTGATGAGCCCTTCAAAGCTGAAGAAGCAGAGACCATAAATGTTCCCCCACCTCCAACAGACAAGGTATGCTACAATGATAATGGTGTATAAACATTAGATTTTGTACTTATTTTGTATACATGATTATTAACATAACATTTTAACTTGTATGCATATTCTAGTTGCTTGTGTTGGGTGGCAATGGATTTGTTGGCTCGCACATATGTAGAGAAGCCTTAGATCGTGGTTTGTCTGTTGCAAGTCTTAGCAGGTTTGACACTTCTTTATATTTGTGATGACTATCGGAACTGTCAGTCTATCAAACTTTAAGCATTTGTATTTGGTACTTGGTAGTTGTTAATTGCTGCCATATGGATTTCTAATGATGAGGGGATAGTTGTGTGAAGTTGTGGATAATACCATTGTCTGTTGTAAGCTACTAGGACTCTAGGAGTAAGCTAGTTGTGAGAGTTTTGAGTAGTATGCAGGAGATGGTGGGTTCAAACTTATTAATTGTTAGTGTAACCAAAAAAAAAAAAAAAAAACTGTTGTTTTTTAATCTATTTGTGTAGGTTTTGATGCCTCCTTTTCATAGTTATTATATTTCCACCTTTTCTTTGGAGTACGTCTACCTTGTGCTTCATTCGGTCTAGTACTTCCAGGTCTGGTAGGTCATCTCTGCATGATTCCTGGGCTAACAATGTCACCTGGTATCAAGGTCGGCTTTCATGTTTCACAATTTTCCTTGAACACAATATTGATGTGGGATTCTATGATGTCTCTAAACTGTCACACTGTAACCAGGGAACCTTCTTTCAACTGATTCTTGGAAGGAAGCTCTAAATGGGGTCACGGCTGTTGTAAGTTGCCCTTTGCTTATAATGTATGGTTTATATTTGGCTAGATGGAAGGCAGGGGACAATAAGTTACATGCTAATCTATTATCATTTTAAAATTTACCATCCATTCATTTTTCTTCTTTCAGTTGTTTAAACTCTCTCCTTCCCCCCCCCCTCCCCTCTCTCTCTCTCTGTGGTTCTGCAGGGTGTACATTTAAGTTTTCTGTTCCTTTTGCAAGTGCATGTTGCTACTCTCAGTTTTACTTAATTGGTTTGGTAATAATCCCCATTGGTGCATTCTGCTAAACTGTGTTTATTTTCTAAGATTTCCTGTGTCGGTGGTTTTGGCTCCAACTCATACATGTACAAGATTAACGGGACTGCTAACATTAATGCAGTTAGAGCAGCTTCAGAACAAGGTAATTAAATATTTAGGACATTTTTGTCCCATTAGGTCCCGCCCCTTCTTTTTTCTAGATTTAAGCAACTCCATATTCTGTTTTACTGTTGAGGATTTTAATATCGAGCATGAGTTCTGTATTACTTTTTTCTGACTAAAGAAGAACAATGATTTGATACTATGTTATGGTGCTTCATTATACGTAAGCCATGGGATGGGTCCACAGAAAAGAAGAGTTCATAAGATGGTGTCTCAGTTAAGCTTTTGCTTTTCCACTATTTTATGTTTATGCTTAATGTAATACTGACAGAAGCAAGTGTCAACTTGAATAAATTGAAAGATGAGCTGATGTTGTCTTCTATTTTAACGTATTGGACAATATTAATTTGCATGGGATTGTTATATTGGGTTTGAAGATGTCTATAGACCATTTCTGGAAACTCTTCCTCCCTGTCAGTCATAAATATCTGCTTGTTATGCTTGGATTGGGAGAGGATTATTTTCTTTTTTCAGTTGAAGTATATAGGTGATCCTTTCAAATCATGCTTTTCTTACTGTTCCCTGTTAGACTTTTTGTACTCTAGTCATGCTTTTTAGTCTTGTACTGCTTTTAGCTCTTGTTTTTTGTTGATTCAGACAGTGCATTGGGCTTGATTTCTGTATATTTAATCTCCAGTTGTGGACATTCTTGCTTCTAGAATTCTATATATAGATATAATGAATTAACTGCAAAACCTCTTCAGAGGTACTGTGTCACATACTGTTGTCTCCTGCAGGTGTCAAAAGATTGGTCTATATCTCTGCTGCTGACTTTGGTGTAGCAAATTACTTACTGCAGGGGTATTATGAAGGAAAGGTAATATTTTTCTAATTCTTAAAATATTGAGAATATTTTGAGGAATGAATTATCAGTATGGTTTTTACTGCAGAACCTGACTGCAAAATCTGAAAGACTCTCTATTAGGTTCCTAGTGTATGCAATAGAAAAGTATTAATTATTATTATTATTTTTTTGGTGGGTGGTTTTGATTATAAGTCCATTAGAATTTACAGTTTAGATATATGCATTTGTCAGTGGTTGGCTCTTTTCTGCATTGATGCTGATAATCATCGTTTACTTTTTCAATCATAATGTCATGAGTGCTCTTTCTTTACATCGGCTCAAAAAATTTACCATATGCGCGTGTAATGCTGAACTTTTTCTGTTTTTATCTCATCAACATTTTTTATTGTGTCTTATATTGATGCAGAGAGCTGCGGAAACAGAGGTTCTGACTAGATTCCCTTATGGAGGTTGGTGCTTTGTCTCTTTTAATTACTCATGGGATGGTTTATTCTAGAATACTGGTGATCAATGTAGTGGATATGTCGTACGTAAGGCCTGAGTAAAATTAAGTGAAGTGTAGACTTTACAACTTAGTACAAATTAAACCGCCTATCATGTAATAAGTCATATATTCATGCTCATGTTTGATGATAGTGACACTGTTCATTCAACCCCCCCCCCCCCCCCCCCGGGGGGCGGGGGGGGGGGAGGAGGCGCTTTCTTTTTTTAGTTTGACATTTGCAAAGATGTTTGTGTGAAAGTTAAAATTTCACATAGCTGAGAATTGGAGAGGACAGTTACTGGTGGTTCCTGGTGTGTGGCTCCGTGTTCATATGTGATGGGACATTTTACTTTAAATGCCTTTTGCAGGGATCATTCTGAGACCAGGATTCATTTATGGGACCCGAAGTGTTGGGGGTATGAAGATACCCTTAGGTGTAATTGGTTCTCCATTGGAGATGGTAATTTCACGTGCTTCTCTGAGTCAGCATAGTACGCCCAATCTTGTTTTTTGGGCTTCCAGTTCTATGTAGCTTCGTACTCTTAGTCTTTACTTGCTGTCTCAGCCAATTTGTCAAGTGTTCCCACATTTTTCATTCTTTTTGTTTATTATTAGTTCATATAATATGATATTGTTTGTGTGCTTATTTTTTAAATTGAAATTACTGTAGGTTCTGCAACATGCGCGGCCACTGAACCGGGTCCCACTTGTGGGGCCTCTATTCACTCCTCCTGTCAATGTTACTGCGGTGGCAAATGTTGCTGTAAGAGCTGCTACTGATCCTGTTTTTCCCCCGGGGATCATAGATGTTCGTGGAATCCACCGTTATAGTCAACATAAATCTAAGTAGAAATGTCTCGTTTCCTTTTTGTTTTCTAGGTGAATCCTTTTTTTTCCTGGGTGAATCTAATACGGGGAAATTTCCCTGTGAGTTGACTATTATTGTTTGAACTGAGAATATTGACCCATGTCGTGTTTTTATTAACTGAATAATATCTGAGATTATTTGTAACCATTGAGTGATCTTTGCAAATTTTTTCATTTCAATTTCAAACATGTCACAGTAGAATGTTTATAGCAAGCGCTTTAGTTTAGTTATTCTTTTTTGAATAAATTATTTCTTATTGATGACCTTGCATGTCAAGTTAAACCTGATTAATACATTATTTCACACACTTCTTTTTTGTTACGAAATAATTTATATGAACAATATCACTTTTTGCCTCCAAAATAACTCTTGACAGGTCTTGACTGGTGCAATCTGTGTATGGAAGACCAAGAACGATAGGCTGAGATTTGACTTGTATTCATCTGAGTTTTAAGTATACCAGTCACAAAATTAGAAAAACAAGCATAAAATGAGTGTCGTTTCTAACTATATATAACCACATGTTTGATTAGGTCAATGGTAAACTAATTTAAAATCATGAAAAGTAATACCATTGAACTCAAAACTTGTCCCATTCCTATAGTTGCCCAACTAAAGGGAAGTATTCTTGTATACCAATGACTCTGACTATGGGTGTTTACAGAAAATTATATTTAAGACCGTAACGGAATACTGCCTGTACTTATTGTTGCATAGATGTGCAAATTTTCCATATTTTTATCAGTTAATACAAGTAATGGGAAAATAAATAATTTTCTACGAGAGTTACGTTAATGACTAGTCCATTATTATTTTCCAAGTTCTTTTCAGCTGTTACCACTTACGTGGGTATCTTTAAGAGAGAGAGAGGGGGGCTAGAAGTTAGTATTCATTGGGTTATATTTTTGTTATAAAATTAGTTGGAGTTTTATACAGAACCAGGTGACTAAATTAAACTGTCTCTATTAATTATTCAATTAATGAAGTCAACATGACAAGATGTAACTAATAAATAAATAATTCATTGATTCTGTTCAATTATTTTGAAGGCACAAGAAAAAGGGAAATTACGACTAGAATTTCTTCTTATGGTCCATTATTTGACTTTTAAAATCTAAAGAGTACTATAAATTTGGTTCCCCTGATACAAATCATGGACACGAAATATGGAGGGTGGTACCACTACCAAAACAGTATTGGGTCTGATGATGATGTTGTGTTGTCCATGGATTTTGTTATGCAAACCACAAAAGGCAACGGTGGGAGTGAATGTGGGGGTTGTACTTGGTCTTGATAATGCCGTGGGAAAGATCGGTTTGAGCTGCATCAATATGTCCCTCTCAGACTTCTATGCTTCTCATCCTCATTACAAGACCAGGTTGGTCCTTAACCTTAGAGACTCCAATGGGGATGTTGTCGCTGCGGCTTCCGCAGGTAATTCTTTCTCTGCTCTCCATCCACTTGCACCGTATATATATATGTGTGTGTGTGTTTGTGTGTATATATATATATATATATGAAACCTTGAGTTTCTGGTTCTTAAAACCATGTTTTACGTATGTATTGAGCAAAACGTTTAAGTTCATATTTTGCATAAAGTTGCGTTGAGACAGTTTACTTTTGATGAATGATTACTTAATTTAGTCCCAAAGAAGGTAAAATTTTTTCATGAATTTACTAAACTTTGATGTCAATTATTTTTCATAATAAGTCCCAAGCCCAAAAAATGAAAAGGGTTATATTGGATAATTGACAGTTAAAGTAAAACTTTATCGAATCTTTATGATATAGATCATCGATGTATTAGAGGTAATACTAGGTTGTTGGCTAAAAGTAACATGTTGTATAACTCAAATACAATGTCAAATAAGTAAGAACCACTGTATTGACATTTAGGTGTAGTGAAAAATAAATAAAAGTTTTCATATTTTCGTGAACGAATATAGATAAAGAAATTAGTTTATGATAGTAAGATTTGTTTTAAAATTTGAAATATAGATATACTTACGAGTAAGTCAATGAAAATAATAAATACTATGATTAAGAGGAGAATTGATTTTATGTATCTACAAGAAACCAAATGGATAGAAGATAAAGTGAAAAAATTAGACACTTCAGATTTCAAACTCTAATATACTGATAAAGCTAAATTTAAAAATGGAATAAGTATAACTGTGGATAAGTTTTGAAAAAATATTGTGGTGGATATAAAGAAATTAGGAGATATAATCATTGCATTAAAATTTGTAGTGAAAATGAAAACTTTTAATATTATTGGTGCTTACATACCATAAGTAAAATTAGAAGAATATTACAAAATAAAGTTTTGGGATGATTTAGAATATTTAATTTAAAAAATATTGTAAAAAAAAAAGATTCTTTTAAAAGGGAAACTTAATAGTCATGTGAAAAGTACATTTAGAGATTACGAGAGTGTATATGGAGGATATGGCTTAAAGGAAGCAAATATAGAAGATAAAACTATTATAAACTTCTTATTAGCGTTTGATTTCACATTAGTTAATACTTGTTTTAAAAAACGTGAAGAACATCTTGTCATATGTAAAAGTGGAAGGACATGCTCTTAAATTGATTTCTTTCTTATAAGGAAATCTGATAGAAAACTCTACATGGATTGCAAAGTCATACCTGAAGAGAGCTTGACTACTTAGCATAAAATCTTAGTTATGGATGTTTGAGTTAAGAGGAAAGTAAAAAGCAAATGCTAAGATAGAGTGTCAAAGATCAAATTGTGGCAATTAAAGGGGAATTAAAAAAAGACTTGCTGATAAGGATTTTGGAGGATGGATTTTGGGAAACACAAAAAAGTAATAATGATATGTGTGACAAGATGGGTAAAAAAATTAAGAAAGATGGCAAAAGAGATATTCTATGAATTAAAAGGCTTTAAACTTAGGGATCAAGATTTTTGGTAGTCGGATGCAAGTATGCAAAATAAGGTTAAAGTTAAAAGAGAGTGTTATAAAATGTGATCTTTGTGTAAAAGTAATGAAAATTAAGAAAAATATAAGGTAACTAAGAAAGATACTAAGAAGGTAGTAAGCGAAACGAGAGTTAGAGCATTCATTTGATGGGTTATACCAATTCTTAGATACTAAAGTTGAAGAAAGAAGTATTTACAAGCTAACTAAAAATAAAGAAAGAAAAATGAGAGAAATAAACAAAGTGAAATACATTAAGGATGAAAAAAGAAAAATCTTAGTTATGTAACAAGATATCAAAGAATGGTAGAAGGTTTATTTTTATAAATTATTTAATAAAGGACTAGAAATTTTATTGTACTCAAATATATTATACCCTAAAGAGGAGGACCAAAGTAATCTTTTTATCGCAGGATTCGAGAGTCAAAGGTCAAAAAAAAAACATTAAAACAAATGAAAAATGACATAACAGTTGAACCTAATAATATATCCATTGATGTATGAAATGATTTAAGAATAAAATGTATAAGTTGGCTCACAAAGTTATTTAACGAAATTATGATGTCTAAGACAATATCGGACGAGTTGAGAAAAAAATACTTTAGTCCTTATTTATAAAAACAAGGAGGATATACAAAACTGTACAAATTATAGAAGAATTAAGCTCATAACCCACACTATGAAGTTATAAGAGAAGGTAATTAAGTAAAGATTAAGGTAAGAGATTTAAGTTATGGAGAATCAATTTGGTTTTATGCCGGAAAATTCAATTATGGCAGCGATATACTTATTGCAAAAATTAATGGAGAAATATTAAAGGAATGAAAGAGATTTATACATAGTTTTCATCAATTTAGAGAAAACATATGATAGGGTAACAAGAGAGGTTTTAAAGAAGGCTCTAGAGAAAAAAAGAATTTGTATGGCTTATATTGGAGCAATTCAAAATATGTATTATGGGGTTACAACTAGTGTTATAATGAAAAGTGGATTTACAAAAGATTTTTCGATAACTATTAGTCTGCATCAGAAGTTAATTTTGAGTCCTTATCTTTTTACTTTTATCTTAGATATGCTCATTGAACATATCTAAGAACCGATGCTATAATGCATGCTTTTTACAGATGACATAGTCATAATTGAAAAATCGAGGAAGAAAATGAATGAGAAGTTAGAGATGTAAAAATTAGTTTTAGAAGCATATGAATTTCATTTAAATAGAAGTAAAATAGAGTATATAAAATGTAAATTTAGTAAGAGACGCACTAGTTCTAATATAGAAGTAAAAATAAAAAAACATATTATATTACAAGTTACATAATTTAAATATTTTAAATCCATCATACAACATGATAAAGAAATATAGAAAAATGTAAAATCTAAGATTTAAGCGAGGTGAATAAAATTGAAAAGTATTTCAGACATTATTTGTGATAGAAGAGTACCATTTAAATTTAAGGTTAAATTTTACTACATAATTATAAGGTGTGTAATATTATATGGAATTGAGTATTGGGTAATAAAAAGTCAATAAGAGAATAAGTTTAATATTGTAGAGATGAGAATGTTGTATTGGATGAGTTGATGTACCAGATAAGATAGAACTAAAAATAAATGTATTAGAAAGAAAGTGAAGGTCACATTTATTGTGGAAAAATTATAAAATCACAACTTAGATGGTTTAAACATATTACAGGAGACCTGTAGAAACTTCAATTAAAAGAGTAAATTAAATGAAGAGTAGTCTAATAGTTAAAAATAAAAGGAGACCAATAAAAATTATGGGAAAAATCATTAAACAAATTTTAGATTTAAATAATTTATCTAAAAATATGATTTAAAATAAAATTTTATAGCATCAATTATTTCATATAGGCGACTTCACTTAATAAAAAAAAGAAAAAAAAACTTTGTTGTTGTCCAGAACAAAGAAAACTTGTGACATCTCTGATATATATGGCCAATTGCCCCATCAAAAAGTACAGTTGCAAAATCTGTTTGTTGTTTGAACTTTTCATAAAACCATTTTCTATCTTCTCCTCGTATTCATTTATAAGTGAAAAACAAAGACACGAAATTTTAGTCCAAACGATAAAGAAGGACGATTATTTATTGCTTACAGATATAAAATAAATAAATAAATAACAGAATATAATTTATTCCAAAAGTTTTTGACTAATACTATATACTAGTTGTTCAAGCGTTGACCTCGAAGCTTAGACCAGGATAGGTTTCCCTACTATTACATCCGATCAGTATAGAATACAGTCTAGACAAATACGTGTACGAGATCAATGAATATAAGCTGAAGCAATGGCCGCGTGGCACAATTAAGTCTTCGCATGAACAAGGAAATTGCTATTCGAAAATGAATAGCTTGAAACAGCAATTTAACCACAGGAAATAATTCCCTCATACGTTTTTATCATGTCGATGATACACGAGAAACATTAGTATTCTGAAAGTTGCATTGTGTCGACCCTACAATTTATTTCTCATGTTAAAATTGAAGTCTAAATTTAGTTATATTTGTTTGACTATTTTTTTGGTTTGATTTTGATTGTATTAAAGGAAGGTTGACTTTAAAGGTAGATAATAAATGAGATTAAATCATCTTAAACTCTTTAGCTTAAATTTTGCTTAGAAATATCAATAATACATTTTCATTCTTCTAATTTATTGATGAAATTAATGCTCCAAAATTCCTTTTCAAGTGGTCTTAAACATTTTATAAAATTTTTTATTTTCACATGTTATAGAGAGCTTGAACTCTTTTAATGTTAGATTATCTTGAATTTATGTAAAATAATTTTTTATTACCATATATAAAAATTTTGAAATGATCCAACGATAATAAATTTGAGTTTCAAAGAATTCGAACTATAAACTAAATGAGATTTTGACTAGTTTTCTCTTTAAACGCAGCCCTAGACCTCATAAGAAATGCAGAAGTACAAGCCATTATGGGACCAATGTCAACAATGCAGACCAATTTTGTAATGAATCTTGGAGAAAAAGCTCACGTTCCTGTCATGTCCTTCACCGCAACAAGCCCATCTCTTTTTTCCTTGAAGAGCTCATATTTTTTCCGAGTTGCACAAAATGACTCAGCTCAAGTAGATGCCATAAGTGCCATTGTCCAAGCTTTTAAGTGGAAAGAAGTAGTGCCCATATATGCAGATAACGAGTATGGAGATGGGGTTATACCATTTTTAACCAATGCGCTTCAACAAGTTAATGCTCGAGTCCCATATCTCAGTGCTATACCTCCGTCGGCTTCAGATGTTCAAATTTCTGATGAGCTTTACAAGTTGATGACTATGCAAACCAGAGTCTTCATTGTGCACATGTCAATTGATCTGGGCTCTAGACTCTTTACCATTGCAAAACAGATTGGACTGATGAGTGAAGGCTATGCTTGGATCATCACCAATGGGATGGCTAATATATTAACCTCTTCGGATGCCTCCGTTATAGAAGCAATGCAGGGTGTGTTGGGGGTGAAGGACTATGTTCCGAAAAGGAAAAGGCTGGTTAATTTCAAACTCCGCTGGAAAAGGCAGTTCCTGCGAGATAATCCAACCATGGTTGACGCGGATTTGAATGTTTTTGGATTATGGGCTTATGATGCTACTACAGCATTAGCAATGGCAATTGAGAAGGTTGGGACCACCAATTTTGGCTTCCACATGACAAATGCTTCTACCAAGTTGACAGAGCTTGACACACTAGGAGTCTCACAAAATGGCGAGAAGTTACGGGACGCTTTATCAAAAACTAGATTTAGAGGCCTCTCTGGAGATTTTGGCATAGCAAATGGGCGACTGCGTGAGACGATGTTTCGGATAATAAATGTGAATGGTAATGGTGAAAATGGGGTAGGAATTTGGACGCCACAGAATGGACTAATGAGGAATCTGGGTTCACTTAAGAAAAATATAGGACCCATTATATGGCCAGGGGATAGTTACTCTCCTCCAAAAGGATGGCGGCTTCCGACAAATGGGAGGAAGTTGAGGGTTGGAGTTCCAGTAAAGCATGGTTTCTTTGAATTTGTGGAGATAGTGCATGATTCTGACAACACAACAAAAGTGGTTGGGTATTGTATTGACGTCTTCAAGGCAGTAGTAAAAGCATTGCCGTATGCTCTGCCTTACGAACTCATTCCTTTTGCAAAGCCTAATGGAAAGAGCGCTGGAACCTATGATGATTTGATCATCCAAGTCTACGATGAGGTAAAATAAATGAAGCTTTCCACTGAAATCACATCACCACTCTGTTTTTGTCTTATAGTGAAATGATCAGCTAAATTAATTATTGATGAACAGCACTTCGATGCAGTGGTGGGAGACACGACCATAATTGCAAACAGAACCGACTATGTGGACTTCACTTTGCCATACGCAGAATCTAGGGTGTCAATGGTGGTGCCCATCAGATACAATCGGGACAAGAGTGCGTGGGTGTTCCTGAAACCTCTGACATGGGATCTATGGGTGATGACCGCTTGCTCTTTTATGTTCATTGGATTTGTTGTTTGGGTTCTTGAACACCGTATAAACCAGGACTTTCGAGGGCCTCCCTCCCCTCAGTTTGGCACCAGCCTCTGGTTCTCCTTCTCTACCATGGTCTTTGCACATCGTATGTAACAATAATATTCATGCAGTAAGAACAAAGCTCTTTCTTTCCAGGAGGATGACCCCTTTTTTTTTTTGGGCAATTACAGGGGAGAGAGTGGTGAGCAACTTGGCTAGGTTTGTGGTGATCATATGGGTATTCGTGGTGCTGGTTCTGACTCAGAGTTACACAGCAAGTTTGACATCACTATTAACGGTTGAGCAGCTGCGACCAACTGTGACTGATATGTATGAGCTCAAGAAGAATAGGTGGAGCGTTGGGTACCAGGAAGGTTCTTTTGTCCGAGGGATCTTGAAAGTCCTGGGCTTTGAAGATTTCCAGCTTAAGCCTTATAATTCTTTGGAACAATTGGATGAACTTTTCACGAGAGGAAGTGCAAATGGTGGAATAGCCGCTGCTTTCGACGAATACCCTTACATGAAGATTCTTCTTGGGACTTACTGCCCCAAGTACACCATGGTTGAAACTACATTCAAAACTGACGGCCTCGGCTTTGTATGCTACCTTTCTCCTCTCTACCTCTCTCTAGTGCATTGATTTGATGCTAAAGTGACCTTTTCCTCTTTTTTGGGTGTGAAATACAGGTTTTCCGAAAAGGATCTCCTCTTGTAGCTGATATTTCAAAGGCGATCCTGAAGGTAACCGAAGATCCCAGAATGGAAGAAATTGAAAACACATGGTTTCCCAACCGCAGCACTTGTCCTGACCCCAGTACTTCAGTCTCTTCTAATAGTCTTAGCCTCGATAGTTTTTGGGGCCTATTTCTTATAGTTGGGGTTGCCTCAGTCTCAGCTCTCATCATCTTTGTAGTTACATTCTTATATGAGCAGAGACACATCTGGTTACATGACAATCCCAATACCTCAATATGGAGACGAATTGGTGTCCTGCTAAGAATCTTCAACCAAAGAGACTTGAGCTCCCACATTTTCAGACAAAGTGAAGTGCCAAATAAGAGTGAAATTAGCAGTACTCATCATCCTGGCTTAGGTGCAGTTGAGGATTCTCGAAGTACCTACTGCTCACCAACTCCATCCAGCCACACAGAATCGAACTTTTCCTTTTCTCGGGACCAGGACAATCTCAAGGTCAATTCTTATGGTCGAGCACCTCATGACGGAGAAGCAACCGTTGAGCTCACTGTCGTACCTACAAGAACTACTGACCGTACAGAATAACCCATCTGAACAGCTGTTATGATTTTCTCAGCGGCAGCATTGCAGCAGGATATATTGATAGACATCCCCAGTTGTAGTAGAGGTTAGGAACCTGAAGTAGTCAACGACTATGCAAAAAGTGAACTAATTCTTTTATTTCTTTGTATATTAGCCGATGCCTACTGTTCCTGAGCTCCTTTTTCTTCTGCTTTCCTCACACAATTTAATCTAGTCAGATAGCATAGAACTGAGATAAATGTCACCATCAACTTTGGAATAGATTCCCTTGTGTCTGGTATAATTTTGTCTTTGTAAACTTCCTTTCTAGTGCCTAAGTTCTATTACATGCCAATACCTAAAGGAAATGCTTCAGTACCTTTACATTCCCGTTCCATCTATTCCTATTTCTAACTATAATGCAAAGACTCCTGTTCTTCCCTCAGAACTATAGACTATGAAGTGATAAAAAAATATTGCACATCTATACACTTTTAGGTAGACACTCTTGATAGAAAACATGATGCATTCATTACATAACTTTCCTAGGCTCTTATTCTTCTATACACAGGCAGAAATTTACAAGGATATCACGGTAAGTACTGTTCAAGACACTCTTTCAATTTTTGGAAAGTCACAGGTTTTGACACAAATGAGTCCATGCCATTTGCAAAACACTCTTCAGCACTCTCTGACAAAGCATTTGCTGTCATCTGCATTAATACGAGGCAATAATGTCAATGGTCACTTACTATTCGAAGATTCTGTTAATATAAGAGGCAAATCCTTCCAACAATAAAAATTGCTAAGAATAACTGCTCACCGCAATAATGGGAATCCGGATCGGCTTGGTGGTAGATAGAGAAAATTTATTCTTATGCAAACCTGAAGCTGGCAGACTCGGCTCAGTTCCAGCTTTTCTTGCAGCATCCCAGTTGCCCGTTTCTTCAAAAGAACGAATCAGTTTTGTCGCTTGTAGACCATTCATAACTGGCATGCACACATCCTGCAAAGTGCAAGCACATGAACATGATACCAGAAATTAAAAAATCTAGGCAAAACTTGCCCCAAAAAATTACAAACGTTAACAATAGTGATCAATATTGCTTACACTTTTTAACTCTCTTTTTAAGATATTATATACGAACTAGAAATAGATATATCTGTGTAACTTACTTGCATTGCATGCAATAAAAATGTGAAGAAAAAGTGAGGTGGAGAAGTTTTAGGACTAAGCAAGCAATAACACAATCATGTATGGGACAGAATTATGCATATGAAAGCAAACTCCTTTATGAGCTCCCAAACAAGTTGGGACAATTGTATCATATCCCGAAGTAAGCAAGCCAATTTTGTTAACATGTAAAGGCATTGAATCAAGAGAGTGAAAATGATGCTACAAGAAGGAAGTATGGGAGTCCAAAAAGTACCATTAGAATTAGGTCATAGCGCTGGCGCTGAACTGCACGCACAGCTTCCACGCCATTGTTCACAACATCTATGCTGTGACCTAACTGCTTCATCATTGACTGTGTCACCATGACATTGATCTTGTTATCCTCAACAAGAAGGATTTTAGGCTTTAATTCTGGCTTGGCTACTTCTGATGTACCGCTGCTAGTGACACACGGCGAAGTTATCTCTGCCCTTTCTTGACCTTGACGTGCTTGTTGGGGTTCGCTTGACTTTGTTGCTGCCGCTACGCGATCTCGATCTGCCTCCGCATGATATGAAGAATCTACACTGCCATTTAGCAACTTGTTTCTTGTAACTACATTTTCGTTCTCTGTTTCTGGACTGTGACTCGATGAACATACAGATTCAGATATCTCCCGGCCATCATTTACTGAGGATGCATCCTCAACTGAAGTTATTCCTTTCGATTTGGCGTTATTAGAGGGGATTGAGTCTGAATTCTCTGAAAACCCATTGAATTTATGGGAGGTTGTATCCCAAATTTTTTGAGGTAATAACTTCTGGGTCCTGCTAGATCCATAGGAGGAAAATAGAGAGCCCAAAGTGGGTGGTTGGAATTGGAAGAAGCCCTCTGTGGTATCTTCTGATGTGGCATCGTTATCCTCCGCATCTGAGAGCTCATCGGAATGATCACAAACAGCTGAAAACTTGTATGGCAGTATGAACGTAAATGTAGAACCACATTGTTCTTCGCTAGACACCGTAAGACGACCACCCATTAACTCAACCTATTATCACAGGTGCAAAGAAAAGGACGCTATGAAGATCAAATGAAATATAACTTCCATCAATAGAAGGGGGAACACAAAGCTTACCAGTTGTTTGCATATTGCTAGTCCTAGCCCCGTGCCCCCATACTTTCGAGCATGGTCTGCACTGACTTGCATGTACCTCTTAAATAAAGTAGGTATAGCCTTCTCTGTCCCATTATAAATTGAGGGAGAAAAAAATTATATATGACTAATGATCACTATTCTATAAAATAAAACTAATGTAGAGAAGATTCAAAGATACCTGGTATTCCAATTCCTGTGTCATAGACATCACAACGTAACCATACTTCTGTTTCAGTTGAATGAGGTTGCTCCTCAGTATCCCCATTCGTTAAGCATTCGCTTTTAACTGGAGATCTATCTTCATCACTCAATTCACGATTTTGGTGACTTTTATTGTGAGATGTTGAGAGATATTTCTCTTCTTTCACTCCATTCCCTGAAATATTTGACTGGTCTGCACTAGTATTTTGGAGGCTTTCTTCTGCTTTTGCAAAAGATGGCTGTGGCACAACGTAAAGGTTTATACCAACTTTGCCTTCGTGAGTAAACTTGATTGCGTTGCTGCGAGGTATAAAAATTTTAAACGCAAAGAAGCAGAAATGCATTCATTATTTAAGCAGAAATACATGCATTACTTAGTTACAATAACTGTTGCCACTTGCAAACTATGAGACTACGAATCTCACAAAGCCTAGTACCTGACTAAATTTGTAAGAATTTGCCGAATCCTTAAAACATCTCCAACCACCTACAATAACAAGTAGTTCAGCACCAAGGCTAAAAGGAAATATTTGACAGCAAAGCATGGAAGTTCTAAATAACCGCTCACCTCAATAGGTACATCATCTGCTACATGTCCTTCTAAGGTTAATATTTTCTGCAGTGAAGCAGCAGCAGTCTGGAGTACATGCTTGACTACCTCTCTTGGCCGGAACTTGGTTGCTTCCAACTTCATAACTCCTTCATAGAGAAGATTAAAAGATCAGTACCTAAGTTTTTGTTACTAATAATATAGAAAAATTACAAATTTCTCTTCGATTAAAATTAGCATTTACATGATTATAAGGTTTAGATATCAGATATGAGCCGTGGAGCAAGTATAGTTTTCAAACCTGACTCAACCTTGGAAAGATCAAGTATGTCATTTATAAGTTGAAGAACCAAATCTCCTGAAGATAGCATGACATCCAAGAGCTGTCTTTGCTCCCGATCAAGTTTTGTCCTGGAAAGAATTTCAGCCATGCTAACAACCCCAGACAATGGAGATCTTATCTCGTGAGACATGGTTGCCAACATTTGTTTTGCTCGCATAGTCTCCTCTATTAAAAGGTTAAAAAAGAAAAAATAAGCTGTCTTGCTGCCAAAGCAAATGGGAGTAAAACTGACAACTAATACTTGACTAAGTGATTAAACCTGTGATGTGAATAGTTTTATTCAGTTCTGTTTCCTTGGCTTTCTGAACTGCGATCTCTTCCCGAATCCTTGCCATCCTTTCTCTTTTTCTCACCTGTGGTTTGTCAGAAAAATTAATTTCCTCTTTACAACCAAAAGGATGCAAGATGCAAAATAATGTTTACCTGATCTGTGACATCCATTCCCATATAGTTTATTCCTAGCGTCTCCCCTGCCTTGCTGAAGACAGGTTCAACATAAATCAAGAATGTCTTTGACCCAAATAATTCTGTCTCAAAAGTAATTTCCCTTTTTGCAGGTAATCCTTTCTCTAGAACTTCTCTCTTAAAATCTTGAGATTCTTTAACACCAAATCCTGTGAAAATTTCGACATCTGTTTTTCCGATGATGTCCTGAAAAAGATGAGTAAATTTAAGAGTTCAGATATTTCAGCTTACTTATTGCAGAAATTCATTATGAAAAGAAGTAAAAAGCATTAAAAAGATGAGAGAAAGTTTCATTTTGAAGAACAAGTTGGCGTTTTTCATAGAAAAAAACAATGCAATAACTTAAAACAACATTTTTCATATAACCTTGAAACAAGATCTTCAACAGCAATTCATTACCTCCTCGTGCAAACTTGGAAAATGATTATAGATAAAGCGATAGCGCAACTCTTTGTCCTGGAAAAACTCACGAAAACAATCAACATGTCTAATGTATTTTAATGTCTCATGCTAAGATCATTCTATAAGTTGTTTCAGATACTGTGACCAGCGTAATACTAACTGTAATTTACCTGATGACCAATAACTAAAGGTGCATTCTGAAGTACAAAATGTAAGAAATTATCTGCCCTTTTCAGAATCTGGGACAGTTCTTCTACAGGTGAGGACTGCCTTTCAAGATTCTTTACACATTCTTGCAACTTTTCTGTAAGTATCTGCTCTCTCTGGACACTTGCTTCCAACAATTTTTCCAAATGGAGGGCCCGCTGTTTCCAATATACAACGGTATCATACTCAGCATCGATTTCAATTCTCTTATTTTGAACAACAACATCACATTTCCTGCATGGTACAACTTGCCATATATCATATACTTCATCCAAAATAGAAACTGGGCGTTTATCCCCATATGTTTCCTCCTCAAATCGATGCTCTTCCAATATCTCCAACTTCCTCAGCTCAACCTCCCGCCTCTGTTTGCTTAGGCTGTCGAGTTCTTCCCTAAGAAGACGCACAGCATTGGCCTGCTTATACTCCCAGTATTTCATAAGGTAGGACAGCTGAGAAGACCCTTTATCTGTATAATTTGTAAGCTCCATGAGACGCTTGAAATCAACTATAGTTGCCTCCTCCATTACTATAACCTCTTCCAACATATCTTGGTCCTTTCCAGGCTTTTCTATATTAAATTGTTTTCCAACATCGGTTCCAATATCTTCAGGCCACATTGAAGGGAGGACTTCGATGTCCATGTCCTCGATAGAGTCATTCTCCATCTCACAAACCATGGTAGCACACTGATTACATCCAATTCCCAAGCCAATGTACTTTTATAATATGCAACTTGTAATTTCAATTAATTCATCCCTCTTTGCCATTGCAACTGCATTTCTAAATCTCAAGCTTAACTCAAGGCTTTTTATATCCAAAAGATAGCTCTAACAGAACACTAGGTGAGAAGTCAAAGCACTACTGCTTGCTGCAGTCTGTTTGGCCAAGATTAGTTTAAGTTAGGCACTCAACCAAAAAAAAAAAGAAACAATTTCATACAGATTGTATTTTGTAATTAGCGTAACAAATATATACAGATATATGTAATAGATACTAGCAAGCAAGAAATAAGAAACTGAAATAGAAGTAAATGCACTATTTGGAGAATATTTCAAGAGCAAGGAAAAGGAACTTAACGATTACTAGCTCTAAGAGTATGACAATGGTTGCAAGCTCAATGATCATCACATCCCACATCAGCAACCATATGGGAAACAATGAGAGGGAAATTAGCTTCTTTTTCCTCTTAATGAAAAGCAAAAATTAAAGATAAAGGTAATAAATGGAAGACAAAAGACAAAAAGCTCATGGAATTGGTAAATTATCGCCATTTACGTGACTTTGTTCCAAAATTAGACCATCTTGAGACATTCCAAGATAACCAATTTTCAGAAAGAAGCTAGGTGAACAGTACATTAAAGGCAGCCAAAACAAGAAATTAACAGAAGTCCCTCTGTTAGGCATAAGTAGTTAGTAACTGATTATAGTTAAGTCTGTTAGTGCTGTTAATAACATATTAGTTGTTGGAGGAGTTAGTTAGTTAGCTAACTCTTATATAGTTGTGTAACGGAGGGAAGAGGGGATGTTATGACAGTTAATGAAGCTTCAGTTCTCCTAATCCTCTCTATTCTCTATTCTTCTATCTTCTCTTCTCTTTTCTCCTAACATCCTCAACAAAAAGTACAAAGAAAAAACTCACAAGAGATAATAAAGAGCCGTAACAAACTGAAATATTGAATGTGCATGAGTGGAAAACAGCCGTTGAAGAAATTATCATCTAATATCAGGAGTCGAAAAAATAATGTTTAGCCAAAAACTTACAAAAAAATTGAAGAAATTATGAACTGAATAATTGAACCATTTTCCGGAATTCTTGATTTTTTTCAACAGAAGTTGAACATCAGTATTGCACAGTTTGGGACTTCTAGAGCTGACAGAAAACAAAGTAGATACTTGAACGAACACATGCGAAGTGGAAAACAAAATTGGAACACATTCTCATGAGAACCGGGATAGTTAGAAGCGATTAGCTGAATCGCAATAGCAAACAATGAAATAGAGCTTCACTAACCATCCCCAGTGGAAAAGTATGAGAATTGAAATGGATTCTCTCAAAGCCGTAGTAGATTAAAAATTATAACAACGAAATGAAGAGCTCAAATGTAAGCTCACCTTTTTGCATTCAATCAAAGCCAGACACCATAGATGACCCAGAAAGAAGAATTGAGGTTGACCATGTCCAAAAAGCTCTTCTTGTAGATCTGAGGAATCTCCTCGAGTGTGGACTATGGAGTCAAAATCCTTTAATGATATATCATAAAAGCGTAGCTAAACTCTAGAGGAGAGAGACACAGCCCGCGTAGGGAGAGGACAGCATGTGATTGTGAAGGAAAAGGAAGACTAGAATAAAAATGAAGAGAGCAGAAACCCAAGGAGGCAGAAGCCATGTGCATTAGGAGGTCAAAAACCATAGAAAATTAATCTGGGCCATTTGTTTTGGCTGTCGTATTTTAAGTCTGCTTTCTTGGGTGTGAGTGTTTGTCTTAAGAGGCAACAACATTCAGAGTTCCCCTCCTCTGCGAAACCTCAGATTTTGATCAACCTATCATCTTATAATGTTTCCTTGCAGTACTGTCTCTCTCTCTCTCTCTCTCTCTCTTCAGAAACAGATTCATTCAATCATAAAAATTATAGAAAGAGAAAATGGATTTTCATGGGGAAATGGAGTTTTTAAATCCAAAGGAAGCCATTGGTGTTCCCCGCCCTCGACAGGGTGACGTGGTGATGAGGCGCGTTCAATGACGCGCTGTGCGAGAGAGTCTGGGGTCAACGAAACAACCCACATGACAGATCTATGTTTTTTTTTAAAAAAGAAAAACCTATTTCACTAGTTAATGCATGTATCGACTACATGCTGTAGAAAAATATATTGATATGAAAATATTAAATTAGAATTTTGTGTGAAACGTAATTTCAAAAAAAGGAACCGTGTTTCTAAACACACTCTACAAAGACTTCGAAATTAAGGGAGAAGAAAAAAAACTCAAATAAGCAATGGGATGGCTGCAGCACTGATTCTTAATTAAGAAGGTTTTTAATCATACCATTAAACTAATTAACAGCTAACGTATTACGTATGGATGGATGATAATAGTTTAAGATCTCTTTGTCTGGATGTGTTCCTTATTAACAGGTTAATCTAAATTAAAGAAACGCCATGTCGAAACTTTAAGCTTTGATTATTAAGTATTACCCGGGAAGCAAGACCACGTACTATTCACTTCGTCAAGTTTATGCATGTTGCAAGTCAAAATTGTTTTGGACAACAATAAGGGAGAACTTGGAAAATAAAATAAAATTTACCTTAGTTGATCTCTTAACTCATACACCAACAATCATTTGTATGTTTAGTAATTACTACTTCTTGTCGGTTTAAAATATAAAAATACAAATAACTAATAATTGATATATTAATTATAGTATTTTAATTATATTATTTATTAAATGAATTTTTTAAATTATAAATAATAACTGTCATTAATTTTTTAAAAAAAATACACATATTAAATAGAAATATTTTTTAAAAATAATTTTTATTTAAGATAAAATTAAAAAAGTAATTGTTTTTAACTAATTTTTTTAATTTTTATAAGTTAATTATTTATTTTTTATATATGAGATCAAAAATAGTAATTTACACTACTCATAAATATAAGGACGGACCTATGTGAAACAATTTAGGACCAACTATCTTTAAAAAAAATAAATTAATATTTTATATATATATATATATGATATTATTGTCCTCATCAAATTTTTAATTTTTTTAAATCTCTAATACAAACTCTTAAAGATATAATTTTGACATTGACTATAAAAGTAAGTTTTATAAAATAAATAAAATATATTAAAATTTGACCAATTTTAAAACTTAGAATTCGGAGAGGTCCATTCTTTGAATTTAATAGATACTTAAAGTTATATTTTTTAAATAGTTACTGGTGTGTGTTATTTTCACCCCCATACTAATATATATATATATATATATATATATATATATATCTTTGGGTTCGTCCCTGCATAAATAAAAGCTTCCTGAACTTATACAATCATTTTCTAATCCGTGTTCCATATGGTTTGATCGTTTTGTTGTAAATAAAGATTTGGTTGATTAAATATTAGTAGGATCCTATAGAAGCAAGGGTAAAATAATTAAACGTGTTATAAAAAAATAAAAAAAATATCTCAATAATAAAATCACAAGTCCTCGTCATATATTATTATTAGTAATAGTAACAGCAGCAACAGCCGCAATTGGAGAGACATGGTTTGTGTAAATTGTACTATTGGTCTAAGGTTAATTATAAAATACATTAATAGAAGTTGTCCTATTTCTATATGCAGCAGAACAACGAAGCCATATTCTCATCTGTTCTGTACAGTGCTTTTTGAACAACTATTAGCCATTTATAGTGGTCAAATTCGGAATTATTGTAGCCTCGGTTTATCGGATAGATATTTGATACTTGATCGCCATTTATGTATGTCCAAAATTAATTCAGTTTACTATCAATGTATGACAGCATGCATATAAAGTACATGTGGCTGCTGGTTTTCTCGAGCCATGACATTAATATATGCTTCATGTGGTCGCTTTATTAAAATGCCAATTATATGGAATGCCAGTTTGCAATGGATGATATCATGAATACCACCAGCTGCACCAGTCAAGTGGCAACGCTTCTTTTCTCTCGAAGGATCGAGAAAGATGTGATATGATATATAAATAAAATCTAAAACTAAATTCTGCGTCCCAATAAAAAATTCAAAAGGAAGACTCATGGACATGTTTTTATTTCTATCCATGCGAAAGCAGTACTGCACAAAACAATGATTTTTTCCATTTTGTACACATTCTTTTTGGATAATTAAGTTCTAATCTAATTACATAATGGTTTTCGCTTCTTCATTATACGACTTAAACGTCATCAATGAAAGTGGTAGTTTATGCTTGGTAATGAATGGTTGGTGACGTGACTTTGTTTATTGGGAAAATAATTAGTTATGGTAGCAAACCTCTCCATCGCATAAGGACTGGTAGACAACATTCTTAATAAGCGGATTAGTTTTGGCGTACGTTGTGCTGTCCTTTTCACTGGATTTTCTTAATTAGTCTTAAATCTTAGGTTGTTTCCGATGATATGCGCAGTTGCAACATGGTGTTATATTTACTTAAATATTAGCACTTCACATTTGTGGTAACTCAACTTAAAATATATTACCCCTCAAAATTATTGTTAGCTTAAATTAAGGTTAACTCTTAATGCTCCTCCCGTAGTGAAATCGCCCACATTTTAGGATAAGCAAAATACCGAAACTTTATTAATACTTCTAAAATATGTTTATTTAAATTTGAATATAAAAATTTTTTTTAAAAAAAGTTTGGATATGAGGATAGAGAATAAGATCGAGTCTAAGGATTTTTCTGAATATTTTTAAAGAGATTAGCTAGTTAATATGATATACATACCTCGTCCATATATTAGAAATAATTATATATATATATATATATATATATATATATATAACACATTCAAAACTCATTCTATGTGTTTTGAAACATATCAATAATTGTTTGAAACATTTTAGTTCTTATCAAGACTCTATATAAATATATATCACGTAAACATGTTTAAACTTAAGAAAATTTAACTTATTTTAAAATTTTCTGATAAATAAGTTTAGGGGTTGAATAATTCAATAAAAAATGAAAACAAAATCGAAATTTATTACTAGCTAAAATATGAGTCTGAGAATAATTTTTTTTTTCACAAATATGTGGATATATACAAGTTATTAGTAGTCTTCCCAATTCCCATATTCCCTTCCACATACGCAGGCCGTGCAAAAACAAATCCTACATGCCGACTAATGTTTCTCAGATTTTAAGGTACCTCTACTTTCACGTACGTGCCCTCTATTTTGGTCCAAATAAATATAAATATAATTTATCTTTTATTGTATGAAAAATTAGTACAGTATATATATATATATATATATATTTAAGTCTATTGAGTATAATTTTTTAAAATAGAATAGGGATCATGTAATTTAAATTTTTTCAATTGAGTGAAATGTTATTTACCTTATAAGAAATATTTCCCAGTTAATTTTTTTAAGTCGAAATGTAACATCATAGGATTTGTATTTAAACTTGATTTTTTGATGGGACCATGATCAACTATTCAATTATCTAAAATAAAGGTAAATTTTACGGTTTAAATTTATGTTCTATATATATTGGTGTAGTTGTTGGTAACCTTTTTTTCAAGATGTTGGTCACATCTCTTTAATGTACAGGTAATCAGTTACTAAGTATAGTTTTGCTAATATTAGCGTACTGGTAACATTATCTCAAAGTGTTAATTAGTAATGTTTTTTTTTTTATATGTTAGTAACTGACTATTAATCTCTTAAGCATCCAAAAATTTATTTTATTAGTAATCTTTCGTTTCATTATTAAAACGTTAAAAGAAAGTTACAAATATCTCGTTGATAATGTGAAATTCACTTGTTATTAACATAATGAAGAAATGTAACCATCGTTAAGAAAACGTGAAATTTGCACCATTGAATCTAAGAACAAAAAAATCATATATAATGAGACGACAGATATATGCAAGTTGGTTGTTAGATTAATTACAAGTGGGCAAAGGTTGTAGTTGAAACGAAGAGCAAAACACTGGAGAGAGGAAAAAAGAAAAATCCAAGCAACCCAACAGAATCCGGGAAGCCCGGGAACAAATTGTTGATGAATCAAGCAACCTTAAATGTATGCATTTTGGTCGTCTTTCT
Source organism: Erythrophleum fordii (assembly GCA_032878935.1). Lineage (NCBI taxonomy): Eukaryota > Viridiplantae > Streptophyta > Magnoliopsida > Fabales > Fabaceae > Erythrophleum > Erythrophleum fordii. The sequence continues at coordinate 11,463,285 of JAVQMF010000058.1, forward strand.
TACTTACTAAATTTGAATGCAAGCTTCCACGCACGTCTAAATCACTAAATTATCCTTCTGACTCCATATATTCTTGTAGCTTCTGCTAGAATGTTCGATTAGAATTCTTGAGACTTCCAATAACATATACTCCACGTATAAAACTTTCCATGGCCGACTCTGTTATAGCTTCCTAGCTACCTAGAAATGGATATATAGTGGACAACACCACTCCGGGTTTTCTTCCTGCAAACCTTATTTACTTCATAATTTACCCCAAACATACGCCCATGTCATATTCAAATCTTCCTCTATATCTGTTCATTCGCTTTAGGCAACTTTCACTTTCACCCCAACCTTCCTTCTTTGATCATCTTGTTTCACAATTAAAGCTTGGAGGTTCCTTTGCTAGACACAATCAAATTAACCATAAATATTATTTCCAATGAGGAATATAGAAAGCTAGAAAGAAAAACAAATTAGAAAAAGCAAAAGGTTACCCTTGATTAAGCTTAGTTCAGAAGCGCCTTTACACATGCTGATTCTTCTGCTTATTAATGGATTATGTGGGCCATATTGCTGTTTAAAGCAAACTAAATGGAGGGGCTTCGTCTAATTAATTAAATTGTCGTGGTGCACCCACTATCTCCTATATATTCTCCTCCTTCGTCTAAAACGACAACTAGCTACCTCTATTGTAATGTTTTCTATGATCATTTGTTTATTCTAATCTTTTAGATAGCGTGAATATTGAATTTGAATGTGTCCATTCTTTTCTTCATTTGCTTTTTCCTCTCCTCTCTTTTAGGAGCATGGTGGCGGGGGAGCGAAGTGCGTGAACATATTGGGCCAAAACAACCCAATAATTTCTGTCTGTGGAAAGGACAGCCCAAAAGGCCATAAGTGTAACTTCATTTTTTGCGTATTGGATCGGTTTGACGTCTCCTGAATGAGCCCCGCATTCGAAATGGTTCGAGTTAGCCACAAAGAGGCGACACCCTTTTTTTTCCCTTTGTTTGGGGGGGGTGGTCCAAACAGAGAGTTTCATTTTCGTGACTTCAGTTGCTTTTTTTTTTTTTTAATCTTCGTTAATTAGTATATTTTTACTAATAAGAGTCCATAAACAATAAAGAAGAGATCTAGAAGGGAAAGTCCTAAAAAAAAGAAAAAGGAAAATACTGCGTGATACATAAAGGAAGGGAGAATCTATTATAGTAAAATTGCGAACTAAATGAGATCCCCATTTAAAAATGGTGACATGTAATAATTATTAGAATTACTCGTCAAATAGTACAGGAGCAATTCTGTAATAGCAAAAACGCGTAGCTGTGATGAACCCAAAATTACATGACCAAAGGAAGGAACCCACAAAAAGAAGAAGCATAATTCTTAAAGAATATTCTCCACTAAAAGAAAAGGAGCTTTAACTTGTGTTTGGATGGAGAAGATAAAAGTGAAAAGAAAAAAAAATTTGAGAGAAAAGTGAGAGAAGAGAAATTATTTTCTTCATGTTTTCTCTCTATTTGTTTAGATGAATGGAAAGAAAATAAAAAAATTGTTAATTTAATATAACAATAATGTTGTTATTGTCTAATATTAGTAACTTTTATTAATAAATGAGATATTTAAAATAAATTTATGTTTTAAATATAAATAAACTATTTTAAATTTATATATATATATATATATATTAAAAAATAAGAATAATGAAAAAAATGAAACTAATTTTAAAAAAGTTCAAATAATAAAAAACAATTATTTTTGAATAAGATCAAAAAAATTTTATTAAAATAAAACATGCATTTAAATTAAAAAAAATTAAAAATATATTCTTTAAATTAATTAATTTTTTTAAAAAAAAATTATTTAAAAATTATTATTTTAATACAATAAGTATGATTATTTATTTTAAAATCTTATAAATATTATTTTAATATATTAATTGATTTAAATATAATATATTATTATAATACTATATATATTAATATATAAATATTATATATTAAAAAATATAATATATATATATAATTGGTTGCCCCTGGAAACGCTATATATATATATATATATAATATATTCCGATTGAAAGGTAATCGGAATTTATATCCAACTGTCATTTAGTCGTAGGGCTCCGATTGCAATGCAGTTGAAGGTTTTTATATATATATATATATATATAGTTGATTTTAATATTAAAAAATATTTTATTATTTTGTAAAATATATTTATTATTAATTAATTTTATAATAAAATTTTAAATAATTAATTATAACATTAATTAATGGATTAAAATGTTAAAAAGTTTTGTTAAATTAATTTTTTTTTTATTTCCAAATGCATTGTAGTCGGAAAACACTCTTTCGACTGTAATATAGTCGAAAATATGTCCCATCAAATTGCAGTTAAAACATATTTCCGACTACATTTCAATTGAAAATTTTTGATGTGGTACAGTCAAAATTATGAGCCATGCAACGCAAAATTTTCCTTTCAAAATCTTTCCATTTTTGGGAGAAAAAACTTTTTGGTGGGATCCCTACTTTTCTTTTCTCCCGATTTTTCTTTTGCATTCCATCGGGGTAAAATTCATTTTCTTTCTTCTTTTCTTCTCAACTTTTCTCTCTCCCTTATTTTTCATCCCATCCAAACAAACTATTAGTGCTGAGGCACATTTTTTTATCATAATCTATACACAGTCTATTGACAAATCGGGTTAATTATTTAATTAAAGGTCTATGACTTATGTGAAATTAAAAGAGTTAATTTCATGTGGCTTTTGTAACACCTCAAAATTAATTAAGGTGTTAACCATGGATTTAGGTTAATTAAAAACAATTAATATAAAATAATTGGGTAAGTTAAGTGAATGAAAACTCCAAAGGGATAAATTATTAATATGAATTTAGGATTTAATTGAGTTAGAAACCCTATATAGGTCCAAATCAAATTAACTAAGCCAAGGTTAAGAATTAATGGAGGCACAATCGTTTTAGGTGCAGACCCAATCTTTTAATGTGAGACTTGGCCCAAGAGAGAGCACCTAGGAAGGGCCTAATATAATTTAATGAATTAGAGACCCAAGACCCAATTTTCATAAGTTCTTATAAATAGCCTAATAAATCTTGTGCAGACCTAAATCAATTGAGTTCTTTAAACTTGACCCAAACCTAATTAAATTTCTACAACCCAACACATTAAAACTGGCCCAACAAGGTTTAAGTCAGAACTCACTTGCAATTGAACCTTTAGGTTAGCCCATGACCCACATTAGACCCAACTTAAACCCAACTAAAACCCTAAACACTTCACCCTCTCTACATTTTACTGAAACATAAACATACAACTCATTTTCGAAGGTTTGAAAGGAGGTTAGGGTTTGAGACAAGAAATCTACTATGTCCCACTTTTAGAGTAAGATTCAGCTAAGGTAATAGTTGTATAACTTAATCATTTTCTCTTTCTCTTCATTTTGGCCCGATTAGTTTTTCATTTGAAATATTTTCACCATATCCAAAATCTGAAAATGTGGTTGTTGGGGTTTTCTTGGTGAAATTTCATAGGTTAGGGCTGAGGGTGTTATTAGGTAAGTATAAACTCTCTATTTTAATGCATTTCTTATTGGTTTAAGACCCCTATAGTAGACTTATAGTATGGGCCTTAATTTTGTGCGAATTTCCCTGTGATTTGGAGTGATATATTGATGTTTCTGGTTTAGGGAAGGTAAAATCCAAAATTAGAGGCTCTTGGTGATTGGGTGGGTATCCCTTAAGTAACTATTGATAACTTAATTCTTTGAGCATTGGGTTATTACCACAAATTATGAATGAGATAATAATGGACTGATAAAAATGATCATTTTCTAATATTGTGATTTTAGAAGGATTTTGGTATTGCTGTAACTTCCTAACTTGTCTACAAGTGAGGTAACTGGAACTACATTAATTTTATGCATGTATCTACTTTAATTTCATATTTACTGTACATAAATGATTTGAAAATGCTAAATGAATTACTTAGCTATCTATTGTATTGTGTTCGAACCTTGTAAGTTCATGGTAGAGCTGTGGTGCGGTTGCCACCAGTGCATGTGCTTCGATCGGGTAAGGGATTATGATCAAACCTAAATGCACTGAGCCCTAGTTGTGCTTATTAGGGAGTGGGTGCCATTGACAGGCCTCTCCCGGTATTATTGGCCTTTAACATGTAGGAATATGATTACTAGTATGGGATGATAATTATAGTAGCCTAACCATTTCCTTTGCTGATATGACTGATATAATTCTAATGTTAATTTTGATTCATGCATATATGTTAATTAAATTAGATTATATAAATGGAAATTTCCTTAGTTACTAAGATTCGCATCTCACCCCGTTTCATGAGATCATATTTTCAAGTAAAGGCTCTTCGGGTAAGGATAAGGGGAAACAAGTGGATGAAAATCTATGAGCTCCAACTATGTGGGAAGAAGGCTACACTTAAACTGGTTTATTTGGAATAGATGCTAAATTTTGTACTCCTTTTTATATAGCAATATCATGTAATCATGTTGCCAAGTGTAAGCTTTTATATTTTGATTACTTAGAATGTATCTATTGAGGAGTTAGGTCTCATCTTAGCTTGGTATTGGATGTATGAACCTATAACACTTGATGTATAAATTTTACTGAATTTATGATATGGTATACTATTGGAAATATAATTATGTGATGCATTAGATGTCGATATGAACCATTGATGTATGAAATCTCTAACAGCATGTGTATCGAATATTAATTATTGATAGTGCATGAATTATTGCTGTCATTAATCCATGAAATTGCTGACATGTGGTAGTTAGACAAGTAGGAATTTGTACTTAAGTTTTGAATTGGTAATGGTAAAATAGCTGGATAAATAAGGTAGATAAATACCATTAGAGTCATATAAAATGAGAAGAAGTAGTCGTAGAGTGTTCCTAAGAAGAGAATTGGAGTGTATGGGACGAAATTTGGGAGATGTAATTACAGGAGGGAGTCACGCTGCAGTTAGGAAAGCCTCGCCATGGCCTGAAGAGTGACAATGGCGAGGAACGCCGCAACATAGTGCAACAAAAATCGCTCAGGAAAGTGGTAGAGAGAAACCTTGCCACGTACAACAGGTTTTGCCGCGGCGCTGGTTGAGGAAACTAAGTAAGGAGTGTCCAGTAGCAAGCCCCCCGTGGCACAAGAGTTTTCTGCCGAGGTGAGAATCATGGGAATTTGATTAGTAGTCTCAAGAAGCATTTCTGCTGCGGCACCACCTAGGCTAGCTGCGATGATGGTCCAAAGTTGCGGTGAAATTTGTTTAAATTGCCCAATGATTCTCGAGAGTAACTTAGCCGCGGCGCGGAAGATCGGGGCCACAGCACAAAGTGAAAAACGTAATTTTCGAGCTCCAGTACCTAATTTAGTCGCAGCGAGAGGGTTTCAAGTCAGGCACAAGTCCCCAAACTCATACCTTTAGCCTAGAAACCCCAATTTCTTCAATGGTAATGCTAGGAAAGGATACAGGAACACTTGTGGGAGGTTTTTATGTGTTGAAACTGATGGATGGATGGATGAATCACAAACCCTCATGATAGTACAATTTCTTTTTATGCATTCTCACCTTTGTGGTTGTTTAGTGATGACCCTAACATCAAGGTTCAAATTTTTTTATATTTTCATAATGTAATAAATTGTAATAACTCTAAACCTTGATCATTAATTATTAATTGTGTATTTAACCATAATTACCATGTTTAGAAGATAGGGTTGTTATAGCTTTTACAATGATAATCCTATACTTAAAGAAAAACTTCTCCCCTACCCCTTCCCAACAAAACAAAAACCGAAAAAAAAAAATCTTGCCTACCAAAAAGATAATAGCTTCTTTGATTGCCAAATGAGGTTTAGATATTCTTTATGATATTACCAACTTTAGTGGTGTAAAATTTCATCTTTCGAAAAAGATAAATTTTTGAATGTTGGTCTTTAATTTACTTTTACAAATTGTCTATAAACTTGATGATGAATTTTACATTTGGCTCCTTTTGCAATTATTTAATTAGGGTGTTCAAAAGTAAATCAAATTAATTGAAACAAATTAAATTAAACTAAACTAAAAAAATTGATTTAAATTGATTTTTTATATGTACAAATTGATTAAATTGAATCAATTTTAACCAAACTAATACGTTACTTTAGTTTTTTTTTTAGGTTTTATCTCTCCATTAAAACCAATAAATTTAGTTACTATACATATTTAATGTGCAAATTTGATAGATATAATGAAATATTATGTAATAAATAACAAATCAAATTTGATTCTTTGATTTTTTGTATAAAATTTAATTTGATATTTGTAAATAATTAGTTAATTATGTAGACAATAGATTATTATAAGAAAAATAACTTGTAAGTTATATGAGATTATTGTTTGAAGAAAAAAGAAGTAAGTTGATAATAGTGAACATTTGAAATAAATTATATTTAAATTTTTATTATCACATAAATATGTAAAAAATTAATAGCTTGAAAAAATAAGTATAAACTAAACCAAACCAAACCAAATTAATTGTAATCCAAACATTAGATAAAAATTTTATTTTACAAAAGTGACTAGTTTAATTTGATTTAGTTTTAATTCAATATCAAACCAAAACAATCTGTGGCACACGTTCTCACTTTCGACTCAAACACCACCTTCTACCACATGTCAAATATTTTTACTGTCTAAGTCACAAATTTCTTTCAATAATATTATATATTGTTTAATATATATATATACACACACAGATATATAAATATTTCAATAAAATAATATAACAATATCTAAATTAATATATATACTATTTATAACTACATTTTTTATTTAGTTAATTTTGTATTTCATTTGATAAATTATTATTTTTTAATTTATGATTTTTAAGCCACTTACATTTTTTTCTTTTATGACAAGTGGAATTTTAATATAGTTGAGAATCCCAAAATATCAAAATTAAATACTTTTAAAGTTTAATTATGAGAAATTTTTATTTTTTAATTTAAAAAAATCTCTTAAACATCTTAAAAAATATGAAATTTGTAATTAATTATTTAAAATTTAATAATATTTATTTGTTATATTAAAAATTTAATATATAAAATATATATTCAATTATCACTAATTTAACTATAATTAAACTAATAAATAGTAAATCAGTATTTTAATCAATTCAATAATCAACCTACTTTTTAAAATATTTGTTATTGGGAGATAATATATAATAACTCCTTATCATTCATTTTAAACTTTTTAACTGTATTCTTTCTTATTTGTTTCAAAACCTAATCACAAGTAAATTATAAAAGAAGAAGAGTAACATATGTAGTTTATTGCAAGATAATAAGTTATTTGAAGAAAGTTATTAGCAATGATCTAGTCAATATTTATTCTTAAGATAGTTTATTTGGATACCTAGTTATGGAATTAATAATCATAACAAGGTAACTCCTTATTTTATAGAGAGATCAAAGTTTAGTTTGTTTGCAATTGTAGATAGCTTCAACCCCATTTGATTTGTTGTAAGGATTAATTATTATTATTTAATTATGTGCAGTATTTATTATATTATTATAATTAGTATGGTATTTATTTTTTATTATTTTATAAAAATTGCTTTTTATATTTTTTTCTACTATCTAATCAAACGAAGCGAAGAGAGAGGATAAGATACAAGTCTTTTTATTTTTGGATACAAACATGGGTTTTTTTTTTTTTGATTTTAACAAACATGGGTCATCTTTATTCAGGCTATTCTTATATGTAAAGTCAACAAAAATTAAGCTTATAAATTATCAAAATTTTTAAGAGTCCTACTCTAATTCTCTTTATTTTTTTTTTTGTTTTTTACATAATAATAAGGCATTGTTTTATATAAATATCAAGGAGATGTAATGATAAAAGAATTCAACTTTTTTTATTAACATTGCTCTCTCATGTAAATGTTAATTCAATCTTATATATATATATATATATATATATATATAAAATAGTAATATTTTAAAAAATTGTAAGTATTATATAACCTATAGTGCCCCCTCCAAAAAGAAATATTTATAGCTCGTCCCTTGAGTACAATGATTAATTGGCTATTACATGTGCAAATAAAGGTCAATTCGATTTGATTGGATAAGGTCTGATAAAATTTTAAGATTATACAACATTTGATGTGATACTATATAAGATAATATATCATATAAGATAATACTATTATTTATTTGATGATACACTGTATAACATTAAATATGATAAACATTAATTCTTTGAACAAAAATACTTTTTACCTAAAAAAAATACTATATTAATCTAACTTTATTGTGTTATATTAATTTTTAAAGAGAAAAAGTATAGATGAGCAATGCTGCATATAATGCATGGCAGCTTAGGTGACTCAATTCTACCTTGTCATATCAGGTTAAGTAGCCCAAAAATAATTTAAACAGATTAGGTCAAATTAGCTATGTTAACCAATTTTGATTAACCTAGGCTAATCTTGTGAATTTTTTAAATTATTTTATAAAGACTTATATAAAATTTTTATTTTTTTAGAAACAAAATATAATTTTATAAAGATTTATATACAATTTTTATTTTTAAAGAGTCAGTTTATAATTTTAATCAATTATTAAGGAAAAAAATGGCTCAGTTAATTGGGGAGACCAATCTAACCTAGTTCAATACTAAATCCATTGAGCAAAGTCTAATACTAAATTAATTTTAGTGTGGCTCATTCCAATCTTTATTATTTTTTAAAATTGTTTTATATAAACTCATATGAAATTTTTTAATAACAAAATATAATTTTATAAAGACTTATATAAAAATTTTATTTTTTATGAGTCATTTTATAATTTTTATCAAAAATTAAAAAAAACCTAATTAACCTAATCCTAATCAATATTAATTAAATTAAATTTAGTTTATGCATCAGACCTAGAGTTAGGTCAAAACTCAACCCAACTTAGGAATGAATACTTTTTATGAATAAGGGTTATAATCGAAAAGTGTTAATAAGATATTGTACATTAAAACCTAATCAGGTCTAATTATATTTTTTATGGTTTAATTAGATTATATAATATTTTAATGTATAAAAAGAGTTTAATTTATTTATAATAAATAAATGATAAGTTTATTAGTTTATATTATCAAGCCAAGTTGAATTACCATATTACCAAACAAGTAACGTGAAACAATGATTTTCATATTATTTATGGTAATCAATTAAAAGTATTATCTTAGAAACACCAAAGTACCATCTCTACATTGACTAATCATAATTTTTCCTTTCTCCCATCCAATAAATGAATCACAAAACTAAATTAATTAAAAGCCTCTCTTGGGTATGGGAATTTCTAAAATTCCCGAATTGTGTGGAAACAAGAGAGACACACGTGGAGCCTATTCTAAATATTTGGAGCAACCTCCACGCCCCTCTTCTTTTTGTTCTTTGTTGGATACACTTGTTTGTTCACTACACGTGAGAGGATAAATTACAGTATTACATTCATTCGTCGTTATAACTATCTCATTTATATATCTAACGATTAAATTTTATTATATATATAAATTTTATCTATTTCACTTATATAAATTAAATTTTGATGAACATGTAACACCTAAAAAATTTCTTCGTCATCAAAAAGGGTGATTTCTCACATCGCAAGAAGACAACCTTTTTTTGTTTTTAAATTTTAGAAAAAGGGTTGATCTATTTTTTCTTTAATTAATAACACACTTCTTCTCCTCGGCTTTCTGTTTTGGAAAGGAAAAGGGAAAGGAGACCGAGAAAGCGTGAGGAACTCGTAAATTTATTCCTTATATATATATATATATTATATGAAGTCACGAAGGAAGAGAGCTAACAGATAGTGGTAGCTCTGTCTCCGCAACGCTGATAGAGAAGACAAACGACAAAAAAAAAAAAACCCTAATCTGTGTTGAGGGAAGCTCATGTTGTTGTGCATGTAATTTAATCGATGAAAATCCATAGGATCGAAGGAACATCATCGATCATCAACGCGGGGGTGGCGTAGATGCTTGTCTCTGGAGTATCGTGGGATCTGAATTGGTTCCTGCAATTAATATTCTCGGCTTTTATTGTAGCTGTTGGATTGCATACAGTGGTCAAGAAGACGGCCTCGAAGTACTTTGAGGTCGACGCCAATTTCGACGGGGAACAGCCCGCTGATCGAATTCCAATGCCTGGCGCTCTCAAGGATGATCCTGTTTGTGTTGTCTGTGGCAACTTCGGCACTAAAAAGTGCTCACGCTGCAAAGCCGTAAGATACTGGTACGTCAAACAAATAGTCCCTCATTCTTAATTGTGAATGATTGGTTTCTTGTTATTTTTGTTTCCAATGTGATCATGGGGTTTTGATTTCTTGGGTCTCAATAATTCAATGGGTCTCCCCAGCCACTGATTTTTGTTAATTTGATGCTGCAACTTCAACGTTGACCCATGAAGTTGACAAGTTGATTTTTGCATGTGTTTATTTATCAGCTCACAAGCATGCCAACAGTCACACTGGAAATCTGGGCATAAGTCAAAATGCAGGGATTTTCATCTATCTAGTGGAAATAATTCGACTCAGACTGGGGCAACTAATCGTGGGTTTAAAGCTTCTGCAGCTGGGGCTAAAAATTTATCTTCAATTGCACTGGTACCTGCTTGCGGCACTTCCAGGCCTATCAAGCATCCCAAAACTGTAATTTTCACAGATACCTTGATAAAAATACATGGCACTTTATTTACGGGGTTGAATCTTATATATATTTCTCGCGTAACGAAAATTTGACCCCCCTTTTTTTTCAGGTTCTTTTTCTATATGACGAATTTGTTAAATTTTTTAATTGGGACAAACCGGGATTTCCTCCTTGCGGACTCTTGAATAGTGGAAATAGGTTTGTGTTTTGTCGCAACCAAGCTTTACTATATGCTATCATTAGATCGCCATAAGAACATTTAGGGACAAAATTACATTTGTTGCAAATCTGTGCAGCTGCTTTGCTAATGTGGTTCTCCAATGTCTCTCATTCACAAGGCCACTCGTTGCCTGCTTGTTGGAAAAAGGCCATCGTCAAGAATGTAATGTCATAAACAAGACTGTTTTGCTTCTTAATTGGTTCTGTGACTTTTCCTCATGCTTACGGTTGTTATTGCTTTTCAGGCAGTTATAACGGTTGGTGCTTTCTATGTGAGTTTCAAGCCCACCTTGAACGAGCAAGGCAAAGTTCACAGGCCTTTACTCCGATGCATAATCTTACTCGGTTGCCTAATATTGGTGGTACTCTAGGTTATGGAAGACAAGAGGATGCTCATGAGTTCATGAGGTTTATTTACTATTGCAGCAATTTCTTGGCTTTCTGTAGTTAACTGCACACTGACTATGTTTAGAAGGACTCTATCTTATAGTTAGTTAGTTAAGACACTAAAGATTTCTAATATTCTTATAGGTTTGCCATTGATACAATGCAATCTGTTTGCCTTGATGAATTTGGTGGAGAAAGAGCTGTCCCTCCTAACCTTCAAGAGACAACCCTTATTCAACACATTTTTGGTGGTCACCTACAATCTCAGGTTATACTTCTGATCAGAAGGAAAATCACCATTTTCATGTTAAAATCAATGCCTTGTTATTGCTTTTTATCTGCTTAATGAAAATTTGGAGACTAAGTGATTACCTTGACATATAATTGATTAAATGGAAGATGCTGTGCTTCTCTTCTGAATTCTGTCTCATGCACATGAGAAGGGGTTTCAAGATAATAGCAAAGACTCCATATTCATGTAGAATTATCTTTAACTTAGTTTGAGGTTAACATATCTGCAGTTTCAGATCTCCTGATCCTCTTCAGATGAGGACAAATGTTGTTTCTGTTTAGATAGTCCATGTTGAGAGAAATTGGCTTAGAGTCTGAATATAGTTCTGCCAGCATAGTTGTCAAGTTTTGGGCTTATATCATTTTTCCATGACTTAAAAACTTTTTGAGCTTAATGTTCTATGTGCAATTATTGTATCTTGAGTATAGCAACACAGTGGCTATTACTCTTATCCCCCAATCTTTTTTATTACTTTTTCTCTTTGCTTTTCAAATGTGATCAACTGATCATTGCTAAGATTTTGAAAGATAGTTTCATTGAAGCACATAGTTTCACTATTTTAATGGAATAAGGTAGTAGTAAGCTGTTCTAGTGTAGCCAGGAATACATTCTATGATGAACTTTAAAAAGGAGTCAGAAGGTACTCTATTTGGCTTGTAAGCTAACATTGGTCTGGGAAAAAACTGCACTGAGATTGTGAAAGAGAATGTTTTTCTGCATTCTGGCTGGGTTCTCATTGTGGGTGATATACAAGTTGTCATGCAATTTGCTTTCTTGAGCTTTCTGAGTTATGGTTTTCTCATGGATCCATGATTTTGCTTATTGGACAGTTTAAATCTTTCATACCTTTTTCTTTGTTATCAAATTCGTTTCTGTTATTTTGCTGCTGACATGGATGTGGCTGTGTACTAAACTTTTTCATTTTTCTTTTGTTTTGGAAAAATAGGTGATTTGCACAAAATGTGATAAGGTTTCAAATCAATATGAAAATATGATGGACTTAACGGTTGAAATTCATGGTGATGCTGCCTCCCTGGAGGAATGTTTAAACCAGTTTACTGCGAAGGAGTGGCTTCACGGGGAAAATATGTATAAATGTGACGGGTAAGGTTGCTTTTCCGTTTGAGAGGATAATGACACCTTAAATGGTTGGCTATCATGTCATAAATTTTTTACTTTGTATATGCTGCCATTGATGCCATCAGCACCATAGAACTCGTTTTTTTCCCCCTTTGCTTTAAGTTGATATATGGTTAGATGTCACTGGGGTTACAGATTGATAGAGTGAATGTAAGAACCATATGAGGATTTCATACGAGGGTAATTTGATTTGACATTCAACCTTTCTGGGTTTTCCTGTGGGAAAGTTAGCCACCTCTCTCTTTGTTAACCTAAAAGGGAGTTCTCTAAGAGGAAGAGAAGCTCACAAGGCTGTTCTATAGCAGCGAATCATTAACAATAACAGCTCACTGAGACAACTTAGTAGTTGTGGGAGGTCTATGAGAAGAACAACAGTAACAGTGTATTATTGAAACTTATGTGGCGTTTAAAAATACAATATTCCATTTTTCAAATCTCAATTTTTTTTTTTTGGGGTGGGGATAAAAGAAGAAATATTTTTAGAGGGAGGAAGTAAAGATTACTGAAAAGATGAGGATATTTGCTTCAGAAAAGATGCAAAGAAGTAACAGAGCAAAAGCAAACAAAGTTGTCAAAACATTATCTCTTCAATTCCTATGTATATCTTTTGGGGAGGCTGCCTTAAAAGAGGCCATGTGCTGAACACCAAAGAGAGGCGAGAAAAACAGAAGCAGCGGCAGAGATAACTTTGTTCAAATATCAATTTGACTTAGAATACTGATGTGTTGGGACCCCAGAACTGTTTGGAACTTCTGGAATATCTGGCATGGTCCTGTCCCTTACAAGTTTTGCTGCTGTTTGCAGGTGTAATGACTATGTCAGGGCATGTAAACGTCTTACTGTGAAAAAAGCTCCAAATATTCTTACAATTGCCTTAAAAAGATTTCAGGTTTGACCAATTTGATCTGGAATGTCTTACTAGGTTGTTATTAGATGCTCTAAATTGTCTAGAGATCAGTTATTAAGATTTGTGGTACTTTTGACCCCTGCCAAAGCATGCTATGCATTGTGTGAATTGTATGGGTGTTAGTCTTATGATTATAGATAATATCATGTGAATACATTATTCTTTTTCTAGAGAAATAAGAGAGGTTTGAATGTATTTTGGACTTTGCCTTTGCTTTTTTTCCCATCATTGTCTTTTTTTTTAAATATATTTTTTAAGTTATTATTTATTGTTGTGTATGTGCAGAGTGGGAGATTTGGAAAACTCAATAAGAGAATAACTTTCCCTGAGACTTTAGATCTTAGTCCTTACATGAGTGAGGCAGGAGATGGATCTGATATCTATAAGCTATATGCTGTTGTCGTTCATGTTGATATGCTGAATGCCTCATTTTTTGGTCATTATGTCTGCTATGTCAAGGATTTTCGTGGAAACTGGTATGGGATTGATGATTGTAAGGTAAGATTTCTGTCTTCCCATGCAATGCATACATTTTCCTATTTAATTACCAATCACAGTACATAATGCGCTTGAAGTTTCAGCATCCTCACTTGGTTTGTGTCATTTTCTCAGGTTATGAGTGTAGAATTGGAGGAGGTACTTTCTCAGGGTGCATACATGCTGTTATATAGCAGGTACAAATGTGATCATGTAGAGGCTAATGCTTTGTCTCTCTCTTCCTTACTGATACAGGCTCACTTATATTGTTGACTGCCTAGTAACTAAATCCCCTTTGAACTTAGGGTAACCTGATTTTGTCAGATGTAATTTGAATTTTCACATAGTAGAATATTAGGTAAGGCTCAATTAAGGTCAAACCCAGTATTTGTGTCTGACACTTTAGATCTATACTTTATGTTGAAAATAAGTTGGGCTTGGGCTTGGTTTTTTGAGAAAGAAAACATTAGCCCTTGTCTTAAAAGTTTAATTTTAGTTATTTTGAACCAAATAATAGGTTGTGTCAACATGCTCACAAGTTGATTAGGTCAGTACAGATTTGAATACCTTGCCTCACTAAGGCGGTGTTTATAACTAACATGGCCTGGATGGGGTTAATTGTTCGATATTTTGAAATGCCCAGGCCAGGCCTATGGTTAGAATGCTGACTCAGTCTTTTCAAATGCATTACCAAAAGAAGATTAACTTTTGGTCTTGTTCAGGTGTAAGGCTTCATTTTTTCAATTCACACTGTCCTTGTTGTGTCCTGGTCTCATATTCAGTTGCAGTTCATTTGCTTAGATAATTTGAGATGGGGTGTTTACATGTAAACGCATGTGCATGCCATGCATGGAGATATGGGGCGGAGGCATGTAGCATTTTGGACAGTAATTTTTTATTAAAAATTTTCTGATTGAAGCTACAAGTAGTTTTTAATTTGTATTTGGACAGGGTTAGTGCCCGGCCTTCAGGCCTTCAAACTACAGAATCTTTGGGGAATCCCGGAGAGCAAAAAGATGAAGTGAAAGTGAAGCCTGGCTCAACAGAGCAACCAGAGTACCTCTCAAGTATGGAGACTGTGACTTACAATAGCAGTTTGAAGGTTTTGCCATCACATATTAGTCCAGATTTGAAGGTTTCTGGCTCTGATGGTGAGTCTTTGACTGGAAAAAATTCTATGGACATGGACACGATTGATGTTGAGCCAACTTCTGATGTTGCTAATGATATTTCTGGCAATGCCGCTGAATCACTGTCGGTACTTGGTTCTCAAGCTGTCAAAGATTTGGGAAATATGGATATGGTCAGATCAAATCCATGTTCATCTGTTTTAGGAGAGACTTCAGGCTGGATGGAAGGGCAAGATGATATTAATACGGCGAAGTCTGATCCTTCTCCAGGTTTGCCTAATGACTCTTCTTGCTTCGATAAGAATTCTTCTGTTTTAATAGATCATCAAAATGGGGGAGACTCAGAAGAGTTAGACGAGGTTAAATTCAAGTCAGATTATGGGAATGGGTATTCCAGGGCAAGCGAGTCTGGTTTCCCAGTCGAGGACGCTCCTACAATATTTTCTGGCATTAGTTCTTCACCCACCGAAACGTCCTCGGCTAAGATGCATCAGTTGAAGCGGGGATCGCCACTCTACAGTCCTTAAACTACAAATATCAGGAGGAAATAAGTTAACAATAACCTAGGTATAGTTATATTTGTTATTTGTTCATATCATTTGATTATCCCATCATCTGAAAGAGTCGATGAGTCGGGAGTTATTTTTGTCCGGGGTTTCATTATTTGCAGGAACCTTGGATCCTATTGTAACATTTTTAGATGCATTCTCTAATTTGATTATAGTGACAGAATAGAACTCCTTTCTTCTGATTTCCCCAACCGTACGTGCTGCATATTTTAATTTCACAACAAAGATATGGTTTCTTATTTCACTTTTTTTGGTTACATAACGGGATAATCTTGCATTCATATGTTTCATCATTCCCCTCATCTCTCTTGTGATTTGTCTCTGTCCATACAAATGAAGATAGACAAACAAGGGACGGGATTTTGACGGGACGCCAGCTTACCTCCTACCTTCTTTTATTTTGATTTTTTTTTTTTCAAATTATACTCCTAATTCAGCCAGTGGCAAAGATTGTTGGGCATGATGTTTGACATAATTGAAAAACAACTATCAAGAGGTTCTAAGTTCATTTTGTTATATTTAAAAAATTAGAAATTGGGAGAATTAGAATAACTGATTGCTCATGAGCAATATTTACCAATCAAAATTTATTTTTGGAACTAATTATGTTATTGAGTGGTTGTTAATTTATAACTTCTAACATGATTAACTAAATTAGTGATCAAAGGGGCCAGATGCTGTTAGTCAACCTGTTAAAACTTTGAGATAAAAATAAGGTTGGGCCTTAAGAATTAGCTCATTTTTAATTTAAGCCTTTCAACCCTATTTGTAATTGTTATTAGATAATACTCAAATCAATAAATGTTTTTTTATTTTACTTAATTGATTTTAAAACTAGAGTTTATTGAAATTGTCTCTCGTGAGTCGGGAATTTCATAGATTCACTTCGACATATATGCCTATTTTCCATTCTTCTATTCTCAAGAACTGAAGTCTAAAATCGAGTATTCTAATTGAATAGAAAATTGAACTGTTATAATCTTTGATTCCATAAAATTTGAAAAACAGACCCCCTAAAATAAATCTGTAGGTTGAATTGACAATAAAATATGGAATTCTGGATTGAATTGTGGTGGGATATGAGATGAAATGTTGGATACCTATCCTTGCATAAAATTTCTACGTGAGTTGGATGTCATTTAATGACCAAATGTATTGGCAACCAGGTGTTGGTACAGGCCATTTATGATATGTGGGTCATTCCAATGGTGGATGAAGAGGAACTACTTCATTGATTAATCCCACATGCTTTTGTTTTTTGTTTAAATAATTAATATGTTGACTTTGAAAACAAATGTTTTTTTTTTCAGGTTATACCTGTATAACCAAAAGAAAAAAAAGAAAAAGACAAAATAGAATTGAGATTTTTTGCTGTGCACACTATATGCACAATCCTTCAAGCCATTCAGCCGCTCACGTTGCCTGTTGTCACTTGGTTTAACTTTTTTCCCCGCTCCCTCTCTTTAAATGCGATCTGATCCCCATGGCCACATCATTATTTTGCTAATTATTTTTATATGTATACTATTTGGTTTAATAAGATTTGTAAATAGAAATAACTTCGGATAGATTCGTAAATTTTATTGAACTAAGTAATATGTATATGAAAATAATCAACAGAAGAAGCACGTGGCCATGAAAATTTGACTGCATTTAAAGAGACAAAAAGAAGAGGTTGAAACGATTGACATGGTGCAACGTGAGCCGCTGGATGGCTTGAAGGGCTATTGCTATACATAACAAAGGATCACAATTCAACAAATTGTATGTTTACTTGGTGTTATTTAAAGAAAAACATCAAAATAGTCCCAATTTATTTATGGTTGAATTGTATATTTAATATATATTTTATAGAACGCAAATGTAAAAGAATTATTAGGGTCACTTCTAGGGTCCATATACGTATGGCACGGTTCATAGGAGTGATTTTAAGCCTTAATAAGACCGGTCTAAACTAAAAAATGCGAACTCATATTTAACTAAGACCTAGTTGGCCCAGCTTTCAAGTCTCAAAGCTTAAACTGTTCGGGGCTGAACTAACCCATATCAATAGCTCTATTTCTGACTATGGTTGCATAGTTTCATAAATTTATAGAGGTTGATGACTACATCTGTAATATAGAGAAGTTACCAAGTACACAATCACTAGATAAAAGGGATTATTCGTAATTTATCAAAAGCAAATGGGGCCAAAGCTGGGCCAATTTAACAGAAGAGGCCGCCTCATGTGCGAAATCGAGACCAAAGCAGAGGGGCGTCGCTGGGTTTTGGGCGTGTGGCTCGTGAGAATCTTAAAGCAAGCACACGAGGTGGAGCAAAAGAAAAAGAGGCTTAATTAGCGGCTTTTGCTGTTTAATATTTTAATTTAATCCGAATGGTTTTGAAAAATACGCTTGGCTTGCTGATGGGACTCTGGAGCATTGACTTTTAGTTGGTGAAGGGTGTGGGGTGTTGCAGAAGCAAAAGACAAAGATTCCTCAACGAGGGAGGGTTGCTTTTGCTTTGGGAGGATCAGCTAACCACAGAAATGACAAACTCCCTTTGACATAGGTGAGCGACTTTGAAACTCTTGTGTGGCTTTCTCTTTCTTTTATGCAGGTTTGCGACGATTAAAGCGATTACATGTGCCAGCACTTGTCTGTTTTGTGTCAACCCGAATCCAAAGCCCCAAACTTAGAGACGAGAGTCAACCATTTCCATTTTCACCCCTTCACTCTAACCTATTCTATATTCCCATATACCCACCCGTGTACCCAAGAGCTACCCGCGAAGCTTCCCACCTCACTTCCTACTTGTTGAGCTCGCTTTCCCTTTTTCCCTTTTTTCGGATCTTCTTGCCCTTCCCAATACCCCTTTTAAATACAAGCACATCATACATACAATACAACCCAGCCCCTATCCGTTTACGCTTGCTACTCCACAAAGCGGCTGTTTCGGTTCTATCAGGTACATTTCTCTTGATTTATTATGTTCTTCTGTCACAGTAATTTCTGGGTTTTCATTGAATAAGCCTTTAACCTTCCGATCAAGTGTGTGTGAGTGATTTTGACTTTACCATTGTAAAATCTGATCATTCTTTCATTTAGCTGTGGTGCAAGGGTGTTTGATTTCACTACAAGGGTTTGCCATGTTTGTTTAGTTCCATGCACTTTTCTGCTCTCCAGTTTGAAGGGAACATAGCGATGGATTTTTCCTTGTGTACCTATTTTTCTTCGGAGTTTGGGGAGGATTAGGAACTCGGTTCGCATCTAAAGTCCCAAGCTTCACTATGTTTTAAAATTACAGGAATTTTTTCTACGAGGGTTTTTTGCTTTCTGTACTGTATCAGTTCTCTTAAGTCTGCTTTAATCAGTTGTCAGGTCTTGATTTTCGCCTCACAGACAACATTTTATATCACTTCATGGCGACTCTTTTTTTCTTTTGGGCTGACAAATTTCGGGTTCAATTTGGAAGTCTTAATTCACTTCCATTGTTTTCTATGATTGATATAGAGACTCTTGAAGAAGAAAAATTGATAACGTCTTGGCCACTTTGTTGTTGCAGTTGTCTCTTGCAAACTTCTTGCCAATGGAACGTAACAATTGGCAAGGTACAAGGACAAGCTTGAAGAGAAAGTCACCAGAAAATGTAGATCATCTACTCTCCAACAGCTTCTCTCTAGACGACCTTAATGAAGACCTCTTTGAAAGGGTGCTCTCATGGCTGCCAACTTCCACATTCTTTCGCCTTAACTGTGTGTGCAAAAGATGGAGATCAGCTGCTGCTTCTGCGAGTTTCAAGCTCGCTTGCTCTCAGATTCCTTCTCGGGATCCTTGGTTCTTGATGGTTGCTCCCAATCTCAACCAATCTATCATCTTTGACTCTGCTGAAAGCACTTGGAAAAGACTCAATCATCCTCATCCTCTGCAGGAAGATTCTAACCAAAGTTGCATGCCAGTTGCTGCCTCTGGGGGCTTGGTTTGTTACCGTAAATCATCGGGAAACTTCATTGTATGCAATCCTGTGACGGGATCTTGTAGTAATCTCCCTCCTCTGCATTTAGCCTCACAAAATCAATCTCTCAATGCCATTGTAATGAGTTCATCTGTCTCCTACAAGATAGTGTTGGTCTTCGGTGAACTCCCAAGTCTCTCATTTAAATCGTACGACTCAAACAGTGGTTGCTGGGAAGATGAAACTGCACTGAGGAGAAAGATTGATGACAATTCTGTGGAATATGATTTAAGCGATGATAATGTTGTGTACTTCCTAAGTAAGGCTGGAAATGTTGTGGCAAGTAACATGCAGAGAAGCCCTTCTAAGCAATATTCGTCAGTTATTACTAACAAAGATGGTGAGGAGATAGTCTACTTTCTAAGCTCCTCAGGGACAGTAATAGCTTGCAATTTAACATGCAAGTGCTTCTCTGAGTATCCCAGGTTGTTGCCTGCTTTCTGTGAGTACTCCATTGATGTTGTGGAGTGTAATGGTAAGATGCTGGTTGTTTTGCTGTCGGAATTCTTGGAAAGCGCAAGTCTTAGGGTGTGGAAATATAACGAGGCTAATCGATGCTGGCACCAGATTGCAGCAATGCCTGCAGCAATGTCTCATGAGTGGTATGGGAAGAAGGCAGATATTAACTGCGTGGGGGCTAATGACCAGATATTTATATGCTTGAATTCGCCTGAGCTATGCACTTATGTTCTATGTGATTTGGTGACTAACAAATGGATTGAATTGCCAAAATGTTGCATAAAGGGCCAAGTCATGGAGTTCATGTCTGCCTTCTCGTTTGAGCCCAGGATAGAGGCTTTTGTATGACAGCAGAACGCCCTGCCTTTTGTATCTCTGACTAGGGCTATCCTGCCTTTTCTGTTATGTTAGCGTATTTTTGTTGTTGTAATTTTTACATGAATTATTGAAGCAAATAGCTAGGGGAGATTTGTATGAAACTAACCAAGTGATTGATAGCTAACTGAGATATCATGATTATCTTCATTGATTGTTAGATGTACGCTGTTTCAGTGAGTAATATTATTATTATTATTATTATCAATGAATGATCTCCTTGAGTATTCTTTTTCTCGGTTTTTCTTCTGATGTATTTGTTCAGCAGGTGAAGCTGACAGATAGATGTCAGTCTTTTTCTTTCATGACAAGTCAACAACGCACCCTGATGAGGCTTTGTTCTCCTAATGGTGCTATATCTTGATTTTGTTTGGAACGTTGATGCTGGCTCGGCAAGTAACGTTCATTTAGCTATCATTTATTAATAATATTATTCTTTCAATAGACAATTTTTAAGCTATTAAGTTGATTTAAAACGAAAGCTTAAAGTTCACACGATATTAGTCTTTAAAATTAAGGCGAAGGTGAATTGATGTGGAGGGTTTAATCTCTATTAATATTCTTATTCATATTTAAATCGAGAATCTCTAATCCCTATCTTGTTATATATATTTACAAAATAAGTAAATTCAGGAAATGTCAAAATAATTACTCAGGAAAAAAAAGTAATTTTACTTTTTCTTCCACTCTTTTTACTTGACATATGCTAACTATTCCATTCTTGACGGCTATTTATTAATATTTCTGCTGAGTCAAATGAATAGAAACGAATTGCTATCTTTAATTACTGTGAAGAGGATGACCAAAAAAATAAATTTACTGTCAAGACAAGAGGAGTCTATTGTGTGATCCTAAGGGGAAGAAGAAAAAAAGAAAAAAAAAAAGATTAAAAGTGAAATTAAATAAAATAGATATTCTGCAACGGCGTGTGCGGAAATAATTGGGGAGTTGCTCAGCAAACCGTAGACGTGTTTGGAGACAATTCTTCCTCCTCGCCTTTGGGCCAGCTTGGTTTCCCCCTCGACAAGAAAATCGATTTCCGAAGGATATATAAACCAAGACAAGGAAGAACGCTTTCCAAATTTCTCATTAGAGATAAGAAGAAGAAAATGGAGTCGGAGGATTTGGTGAAACAACAATTGGAGGAATTGCAGAAACATTTGGGGAAGAAGCAAAAGTTCGAGGACGCTGTCTTCTCTCTCAAATCCTTCCTTCACCAAAAATATCCATCCGCTTCTCCATCTCTCCGCAAATCCGTATGCTTACCTCTCTTTTTTTCGCTTTTGCTTTTGCGCTTTTTTTTTTTTTTTCCTCTTTGCTGTTATGCTATTCGATTTGTATCACTCCTACGTTTCCCAATTGAATTTTAACACTGTTTCTGCTTTCAGTTGTTGTTTTTCAATTTCTCTTGGTTTTGTTAGAAAGACCTGATTTCGAGTTTGTTTGGATTCATTATTGTTTTATGTAACTTGCGAACCATTTTTGAAGAATTTAACGAAGTAATTAACTTAGATATCGGTGGCAGTTTTATTCGGCTATTTGCCGAGTTGCTACTTTATTGAAGACGAGGTATACGGCACCGGGTTTCTGGAATGCTGGGCTGGGGCTTTTTGAGCAGGCTGAATTACTTATTTCTGATCCATCTGAGAAGGAACACTTGAAGGGTTGCATTTCTCAGGCGAGGGAAGAGTTGCATCTAGAGGATAATCCGTCACAAGCTGCACAGCTAGCACAAAATCCTGCGAATGGAGGTGACCATCTTTCACCAACTGGATTAATTTGTTTTCCAAGATGTTAATTATATTTGTTGATTTTCATGCTTCACATTTTATAAAGATCTTAAATAATCTACCTTTTTCTTTCCCTGTGACCTGTGTATCATGTTTTGTGTTGATTTAGGATATCTTTTTGAGGGACACCTTACTGTGGATCCAGAGCCATCACAGCCTCAATGGCTGGTGCAGTCAAACCTCTTGACAACAGCTGCTACGGTATTTGCTGCTGAGTCTTCTCAAGGTTTAGCGGCAGATGATACCTCACGGGAAAATGCTGCAAATATGCTTCAGGATCTTCTAAATAGATTAGAAGATGTTGTACCACTGGTATCCCTCCCAAATCTTGTCCTCTGTTTCTGTTAACTGTTGTTCACTTAGCTCCAAATTTTTACTCAGATATCAACATGGCTTTGAATTTCTAAATTCAGTTTCTGTAGTAAAATAATTTTATGTTATGTGGCTTATTCGTTGTTTGGGCTTGGAGCTTAAGCAAACCAAACCATTCAAACTTGATTTGAGATCAATGAGAAGTAATTTAAAGCTCAACTCAGAAGATAAGTGCATTGAGTTGACTTTGAACAGGTTACACTCTTAAAGCCCGCATAATTCCATTCTACTTTACTTGTTCCTGAGTAAGCCCAACCTATACTTAAGATTGGTTCAATAAAGTATTTCTTCAAGATTAGTTGAGGAACCACCACCATAAATAACTTGCTTATCTACTATTGTCATTCTTTTTAATCCCTATTCATAGTGTTGTTTCTTGTCCCTGTCCTTTTACAGCATTTATGTTAAAGATTAGACTTAAATGCAGTTGTTTATATCTTTATTATTAAATTTTTTTAATTAAAATATAATAAGTGCATGATTTTTTAATTAGAACATGACAAATATATAGTCTAATTAGAGAATCATACATTTGTCTGTAAAAATTATACACCAGTCATATTATTATTAGAAAATTATATAATTGTCCTGTCTTGATTGAGGAACTTGATAGCAAAGATATAAGTAATTTCATATAAGTGTTTTTCCTTTGTTAGATAATTAGCCTACTACTCAATTCAACTCACTCGGTTTATGTTACTTGTCAGTGTTCCTCTTGTGGATGTGCTCTTTGATAAATATATGCCTTAAGTCTATTATGAAAGGCAGTTTCATTGTTACACTTTGCACCACTTTATTAAGGGTAAACATTGCTGTAATTTCTTTTTGTTTAGATGCTGAGTGATGGTCCAGTAGCTCCAAGAGTCCCTCCTGCTAGTAAAGAAGTTGTGGCAAAACTTCCAGTCATTACTCTTACAGAGGAAATCCTGGCTAAGCTGGGGAAAGATGCAGAGTGTGCAATTTGCAAGGAAAACTTGGTTCTAAATGACAAAATGCAAGAGTTGCCTTGCAAGCACACATTCCACCCACCTTGTCTAAAGCCATGGCTGGTATATTTGGGAACCCCTGATTTGTTTCAAACTTTTTGGAAGAACGTGAGATTGTTTGTGTTTCCCTTTTCAAGCCAACTTCGTGACCTTGTTAAAATAATAGCCTTTATGTTGCAGGATGAGCACAATTCTTGCCCTATTTGTCGGTATGAGCTGCAAACTGATGACCATGCCTATGAGAGCTGGAAGGAACGTGAGAAGGAAGCAGAAGAAGAGAGGAAGGGCGCCGAAAATGCCATTCGTGGTGGCGAGTACATGTATGTTTAGATGGTTATCCATTGGATGTATGGTCAATAATGTTTGTTTATGAACTACTACGTGTGAATTGTTCATTATCGAAGCTAGAGAGTGACATCCTTTCAAGTTTTTAAGGTGTCTACTTATGTTGGCCGTTTCTTTGATATCTTGTGTCGATTTAATTGTATTTGTATTTCCACTGAATACCGGTATCACTTTATACCGAAGTTGATGAGAGACATTAACATGAATGTCTGCGTATTTGGCCCTAACCGATTCGTCGAATCCATTGAGATACACTCTCCATGGATACGCGGGTGCATTAACATTAACATACCAATGTGTCCCAACAACCCCCCGCCCCCAAAAAAACCAAAAAAAAAAAGTAAACACGTCAAGATCATTTTAATAATGATTGGAAAAATATACAACCATGATAGCCTGATTGACTATGCTACAAGATAGCATTTTTCTTGTTTATTGCAAAAAATAGTTTTGACGTAAATCTTAAGGGTGGCGTAGTAATTTTCTCTGCATATAATTAATGGATTGTTATACTCGGGAATCTCAACCTCGACAGGGACGGAGCGGCTTCCATTCCATAAACTAACGAGAATGGGGCTGCTCCAGTTGATGTCCCCACTGAAGTGCGATAACCATGTCGAGCGAAGGGCAAGATTTCGTGCCAGTCCTCATATATAGTTTATATATAAAAATTTTATTTATAATTAAATTATGTTATTTCTTTCCTTCTTTTCAGATGAATGGTTGGTTGAGCTTGATCAAGATATTTCAGAAATAATAACGTCCAATTTATTAGTAATAGTGTTCGATGAGACGAAGAACCTTTGTCATGCCATATAACCGAAAAATAACGGTTGTTACTTGTTCATTACATAGCTGAAATATAACTCGGGCCTCGAAGCGTCTATAAAGTGTTGATATTAGGCGATGACGAATTGACGATTGGCGATTTAGTGTTAAGGATTCGTAGAAGATGGCTGTGTAATGAAGGGATTAAGTATCCTAAAAACAGATAATAATAAGGAATCAAGCATCAACCTTGCAGATGATGAAGCAACCCCCTGACACAAGTTCCGGTACATCTCAATTGAAAAACATACTTAAAATAACTTGTGTACTCGAATAAATACAAATCACGTTCGAAAAAAAAACAGACAAGCACAATACACGAAAATCGTTATAGCAAAAACGTGTCCAATTTGATGTACCTAGAGCCATCCTTATACAAACAAGCAACTTTGAAGTAGGTGATCCGACGGTAAATTCCAACCGACCAAATCCAGCAATGCTAACGTCTCAGCACGAACATTGCCTCAATAAAGAATAATTTCGATCCTTTAAAGCATCAGGCTAAACAAATTTGAAGGTCACCATTATACCCAGTGTCTTAAGCTTGGTACTTAAAAAAAAAAAAAATACAAATAATAATAACTTATATCACCAAATAGCAACCGTTCTTGACTTCCAAGTTCACATTGCTTGAGAAAAATACCAAAGCAGCACCCAACTGACCAACTCGAGTGTGCAAGGTCATTATACAAAACCGCATGCTCTCTATATCTCCTCAGAAACCAAAGTGAAGAAGTCTGCATGAGAAACCTGTTCGCGTATAGAAAATCACATGACCACAGCCAACACTTGGTCGTGAATACCAGCAAGTGAATCCTAAGCCAACAGGAACCTTGATCCTAATAACACTGCATCCATCAACTACCCAGCCTTACCCTACTCTGCCTATTTGGAGGCCTTTGTGCACTTAGAGTTAACTCATGAGGCTCCAAATTTCTATCTCGTCCAATTGCAGATCCCATTGCATCCACCCTATGACCTCTTCGGTCTTTCTGTCTCTTCATATGACGGTTAAATTTGGATCCATTTGACCTCTTTTCCTCAAAGACCAATGGCTGGATCCCCTGCAGATCAGGCTCTGGTACATATCCTATAGGCCGTTTGGAAACTTCCATCCTTCTAAATGTGATTGATATCCTAATAGAAGTCAAAAGAAAAACTGAATATGAATCAAATCAACATCAAAATTATATATATATATATATATAGAGAGAGAGAGAGAGAGAGAGAGAGAGGGGGGTGGGAGAGGGAGAAATACAATTTCATTAAGTACCTTTTCGAAAAAACTGCAGGCACACAATGCTTTGCTACATCAGCTCCATTTCCATTTAAGACAAGTACAGATCTGGAGGGAAAATGCTATCTATAAGATTCTCAATTCCCCATTGCAGTTATTAGTTAATTGAAAATGAATACAAACATATCTCTTGTCAAGTTGATATAATTGAAAAATAAATTAGACAAAGTGTAAGAAATAAATACAGACTGAATACTTACCCCACAGGCAGGGGAATGGCAATTGAACCATCAAATTCGCCAGCACCTACAACCTTTAAGTTGGATCCAAAGACTATATTGCACTCACTAAGAAATGACACTGTGCAAAATGGTCGAACAAAATCATGGTTGTCTATGTGCGGAGGTATACAGTCCCCTTCTTCATAAATATTAACAATGCAACTATCTGGCACACAAGAAGGAGGAAGTACATGCCACCTGATCAGCCGTCGAATGATGACCTTGAAAAGGTCAGGGATAGGATCTACCATTGCATTCTGAAGAATGCCAGGTGGGTTACCATCTTTATCCTGTTAAGCAGAGTGTTAGACAGTAAGAGTTTTGTCCCCCTATCAAACTCATCAGCGATTATAGTGGGGCCACCCAGGTATTAAAATTGCTCTATTTCCAAATAAAGCATGAGTAGAATATTTTAAATAAGACATATAAAGAAGGCATAAGAAAAAGACTTACTGTTGCATAGTTATAACAGCACCCAAATTGGATAGTTTGACGTCCCTTGCCCCTCATCCACTTTTGAGGAGCCGAATATGTCCGATCTGCAAGAGTTTAAAAGAATGAACATTATATAGTCCCTAGGCAATAATACCACCCAATATAATTAACAAATAATCAATGCAGTATAGCCAACTGGGGAAAAAGAGAATCGTTTTTCTCTTCTGTCTTCTGGATGGTAGTTAGCATAGGCAACCCATGATCCGAAAGTCATTATATAACCTGCCATCCATATCTCTAAATGAAGGATCATTTATTAGTCCCAGACTCATTGACCACTCTAAGCTTTTGGGACCGCTAAAATTCCAGAGACAAAAAATTACATTTACATAATTTAGTACTTCCCACTAATATAATAGATATTTGTTAATCTACACCAGAAAATTAAATCCCAGTTTCTGCACCAGTCTTTTCCCCACTATCAGCATATATTTCAATAGTCAGAACTTGCCTCTCATGACTGAATTAACAAAACAACCTTTAAAGAGTAAAAATAAAAAGAGATCAGAATAGATGATAACACCACTCACAAGATGACTGAACAAATCATCTATCAAGTGGGGCTCTACTAAACTTAAGGCAAAAAAACCAAAACCTAATATTTGAAGAAAATAAGAACAGGTGAATAATATGGTGAATTATCAGATAGCAAGCCATTATATAGTTTTTACGTATTTTAGTAATTGCTAAAAAAGACTGCAGAAGATAAATTCATAGGACCAAAAATATATTTTAGCAAGATCCATGCTCCTTCACAATAACAAAAATATTCCCCGAAACGCATAAATATTTAGCCTATTTCAGGATTCATAACCACTGCAAACACGGAGTACAAAAGTATGATCTTTAAACCTTTAATGAAAACCTTTAAGAACATGTCAATTCACCTCCCAGAAATACCTTTATGAATCAACCTGAGTCCAACCAGAATTGCAAGGATTTTTAAATCCTTATTAATGATATCATAGGTCATGAGTTGCTATCACATAAATTTTCAGGATCTGAGCCAATTAGTAGGAGGGGAATAATCATGCCACAGACATATGATAATAGAAATAGAAGACAAAGCAATAAGATTGTTGTTAATAACTTGTAGTCTTAGACACATCACTACTACAAATATACAATGAAAAATACAGCTACAGATGATAAGTCATCAAATTCAAGAAAATACTTTTAGTCATCTGATTGTTAATCTGCATAATCTTCTACTCAACCACTGTGCAGTATAATACTAAGAGTAATTTGATTATACCTACAATATAACTTTAAATAAGAGAAAAAACCACCAACTATAGTTTCAAATATCTTAAACACGAAGACAAGAGAAGTGATTACAGTTAAACTCGTAAGGTATAGATGATTTTCTTCTCACATATGAAAAATCAGAGAATGCAGGCAGCAGTATTTCCCAGACTCAGCAAAGGAGAAAACAACAAAATATAGGGAAGTCCTTCTGTGTCAATTTAGAATACAAAGCAAAAACCATCGCCTGGAGAAGAACAACGTAGTTGGTAAATTCAAATGAAAGGCCTATCATCCATATTGAAATTGGCTTTCAGCTATTACTATTTTTTAACAGTAACGGTAAACATTCAATTGAACAGTTATTTATGCACTATGACATATATTAAGAATATCAGCCCTCACCTTATTAGACAATGAGAGAATATAAACACCTATTACCATAAATTTTATAACTCAAGATGACAAAAGATATGGCGTAATGTACTAGCGTGGTGAGACAACAAACCTTTCAATTCTCCCTTTTTTCCCATCTCTTGCAGTGAAGCAACATAATTGACTATCCTTTTCTGTTCAGCAGCACTAAAAATACCTGTGTGGAGTTCAAGCCCTTCAAGAATGTTAACAAGTTTTCCATTAACCCTCTCAAAGCATATGTAGTCTTTCTCACGCCGGACATTCATGAACCTAATATACTCCCGCTGCTCCCAAGACAACTTAGGCTTCTCGGGAACTTTTGTTGTCGTTACGTCTGAAGGATTTGCATTAACCGGCAGCTTGTTATGTTCTTCTTCACCGAACTCATCCTCCTGTGCCATGTCCGCCCAAGACATACGAGGACTCGGGGTCTCAAATAGAGGGGATTCGCAAGCCACTTCACTTGCAGAAATTTCGGTCACTGTTTCAGACCTCCCAGATGCTTCACCCGAATAACTTGCTTCTGCTCCGTCTTTCCAACTCCCAAGAGAATTCGTATCACAATTATCGTCATGATTGTCACTCGTCCCATGTGACTGCATATTATTAGCAACGGAAGCATTCGAATTCTCATCAAATTGTTCTTTTTGAGCATCACCAGGAGGCTCTACAAGACCTTAAAGGGAGAAATATTCCAATCAGTGAACCATCAACACCTTATAGGGCATGCAGCATGTACGTACCAAAGAAATATCAACAAAATAATCTGCCAACTTCCGTAACACAGAAAAGCCATTGCTTCTCAATTATTTCGCTCAAGTAGGTGTAACAAATCCACAACAACGAAACCAAAGCCGATAAAAAACAAAAAACGAAAAGTAAAGTTGCTTACCAGGGTCGATAGAGCGGATGCGATCAGAAAGAATTAGCGTGCAGTGACGGCATAGATCTTTGGAGAGGAAGGGAAGCCATGTGGTGAAGAACTCGGAGGCGATTCGCAGCTCGGATGGCTGGTAATTGAGAAGGAATGGGTCGTCGGATCTGACACGTTGGTCGTCCATGGCGGTATGCGGCTCAGTCGACTCGGATGCCGGAACCGGATTCTGCTCGCTGGTCCGTCTAAGAAACGCTGGGAGGAGACCGCCCACAAATCACTCTGCTTGCCAGATACCCTTTTTCTTCTTGCCCTTTATTTTTAATGTTTGGCTTATTTGTATATCTTTTTCATCCAAATTAATCCTTCCCTATTCAGTATACAAAATGCTCATTTGGTTCACGCAAATGAAACAAATTCTGATCGTATTTTTGTGTATTTGTTATATTGATGGGATTATTATTTAATAATATTTATTTTAATTATTTTTTCATATAATAGTTTAAACATATTTTTTATTTATAAATTTATTTTTTTTATTTTTATTTTTATCTTAATAATTTTGTATATCAAACAACTTTAACACAAATACTATCATTATTTTTGGACGTGGGTTTTAAAGTACAACTTGATTTAGGAATACTTACCTGCAAAAGAAGATAATCTTTTAGGTACTTTGTTAAAGTGAAAAAATTTTGTAAAGAAATGAAAATAAAAATAAACGTGAAAGTGAAATAAATTTTGTGATCTAAAATCATATTTATGAAAAATTATTTAATTTTTAATTAATTTTTTAAAGGAAAAAATTTTAATTTAATTTTTGAAAAATTATTTTTATTTTAATTTAGTCTTTTTAAAATAAACATACAATTTTTTTAATGTAGTCCCCTAACTATTTTTTAATCAAAACTAATTTTTTTTAGTTAGACAAAAACAAGATTCTACATGAGTATTAATTAATGATATATATTCGTTAAGATTTTGTATTTTAAAGTATGAAATGTATAAATTTTGTTTTAAAACATTCAATCATATGCTGTTAAATCAAAAAATTATTCATTTATTGTGTTTTTTATTAAACAACTTGAAGCATGAAAACTGTACTTATTTTTTATTTTGAGTTTTTATGATAGTCATGAGACACTTAACAAAACTATTAACTTACAATAAGTTAAATATTTTCTAAGCTAACTCAAGTGGTTGAAATAATTTGAGAATTAAAACTAAGTGAATTTATAATTGTAGACATTAATTTATTAGTTTATCATACAAACTTCAAAATGAGTGTGAATATTACATTCGATCTATAAATCTATCAGAGAAATGCATAATACAACCTTAAATTACATGTTTGAAATGCAAACTATTAATTTAGCTTTCAATGCTTTGCTTTTTTTTTTTTTATATATTAATAAATTTAGGACTAAGGGTTGATGTATATTATGCTAATTTTATTTCAATTTTCAAAATTAAAATGACTCTCAATTGGCCAACTCGTTGGTCCAATGGGCCATTGGGTAGCAACAACTCAAGAAAAGGGATAGACCTCAAATCGTGGCAAAATGTTCAACATATGTTTGTCTCATACGCCATCCATAAAAATTAGTAATTACCATCCTATCACAAATAAAAAATAAGGAAAATATTAAAATAGAAAATATTCTTCAACATATATATATATATATATATATATATATATATATATATATATATATATATATATATATATATATATATATATATATATATATATATATATAAAACTGTATGGTCTTCAACATTCAAATCAGTTAACTAGTCAGTGGTCACACAGTAATGGAGCTAGCCACTTCCTCTTCCTCCGTCGTAGGCTTAGATTTCAGATGCTTATTCTCTTCGAAGAAGAGTAAGGATCTATCTAGGTGTAGTAGATTAAGATACCCCCATGAGATATTTGATGAATACATATACTTTCATACTCCGTCTCCTCCCCCAAGTCCTAAAATGGTGGCAGCAGCAACAAAGATGGTTTCCAATGTGTATAGAGGCAGAGACAGCAATATCAGATTCGATAACAAGATGTATATCAAACAGGATTCTTGTTTGGTAATTCCACCCAACCCCAATCGTGACAAGCCTCGCGCTATTATCAAATTCTTGGGCGGTGCCTTCATTGGTGCTGTCCCTGAAGTAACCTACGGGTATATTGTTTTGCCCTTTATACAGTAGATCCATTATTATTACTAGCTACAGTTCCATATTGGTAATCTGGATGGTATGGTGATTTCGTCGTTTGATTTGCTTATTGCAGCTATTTAATTGAGTTTCTGGCAAAGGAAGGTTTTCTTGTTGTTTTGGTGCCTTATAATGTGACATTTGACCATGCTCAAGCTACCAAACAAGTATATGAAAGGTTCCACGCTTGCTTGGATACAATCCTGACATCTGGTTTGCCTCAAGCCAATTTGTCACCTGCCCAGCTTGGAGACCTTCCGCTTTTCTCTGTTGGCCATAGGTAAGTAAATGGGTTATTGAGTAACAGTCTTACTGGAATCAGTGGCAAGAAAGTAATATATTTCTTGTCTTGAATCTGTAGCAACGGTGCGCTTCTTCAGCTACTCATAGGAAGCTATTTTTCTGAGAAGATACCCAAGGTGTATTTTTTTTTGGCTTCCGCAGCACAAGCCCATATTTAATATCTGTTTATGCACAAAATGATTTCCGTGCTTCATCTGAAAAGTAGTATCATATACATTACATATATGCGTTTGTGGAAGCATAACGCGAACCGTTAGGTTTTAT
This sequence comes from Erythrophleum fordii, assembly GCA_032878935.1. NCBI lineage: Eukaryota > Viridiplantae > Streptophyta > Magnoliopsida > Fabales > Fabaceae > Erythrophleum > Erythrophleum fordii. The sequence continues at coordinate 11,495,609 of JAVQMF010000058.1, forward strand.
TTATTTGAAAATAACTTAAGAGTTACTAGCGATTCAAGGAGTGTGACGAAAAGGTATATGTCTCTTGTGGAAGGCTAATGTCATAATCTCATACAACAACAGGCCAGCAACGGAGGCAGTTCCTTACTTTGAGCAGGTATTAACACTAGTACTTGTTGAATGCTGAATGCTGAATTTATCAGACAGTCTTTTGTAGGCTACCGTTATAGGATGAATGATTCTTGCGGTTGTCATGAAGTAGTTTTCCACTGAGCAAAGTAGACCTTGGTATTAGGACTTTTATTATGAAAGTAAATTTAATATATTTCTATTGAGGCTTAGGAAATTGTAGATGAGTGTTCTGCAAGATATAAACTTTGTTTATATTATTAAACATAAACCCTATTCCGTGTCTTTATTCACATAAGACTTCTGAGCCGACTATGTTCTTCAGAAATATTTGTTGGTTTGGACAGGCTTCTTTGAGATTTTGCTCTTCACCTTGAGATTTTACACAAATTTATTAAGTCGCGATGGAAGTAATTTTAAGCATTCTAAGCTGTAAATGGATATGTTGGAAAAACACCTGAATGAATTATAGTATGGTATTCAATTTTTTTAAAAAATATATTCAGCTTTCAGAAATCCTTGTCTGTCCAATTCCATTTTTAAGAGAATCTCTTTCCCAACGCCATGTATGATAATTGGCTTGTAAGTTCAGTATATTTTAATTTCCCATTTGAAGACCAAGGAATGTGACATTTGTACACACCATAAAGTTCAGTTAACATATAATGAACTTACAAGCAATCTGGATGCAATATTTAGTCTGTCAAGGACAATCAATGATGTTGATAATGGTAATGGAGTTGGATAGTTTCCCTATATTTGCCCTGTTCTGTACCACATTAGATGTACTGGAGTAAATTGCTTCATGAACTCACTTCATATGGCCATTTGATAGAGAAGCTGTGGTGCAAAAGGCTTTCTAGTAGTCATATTCATATTTCTGACAAAATTGGGCTTTTATACTTTTGAGTTGCTTTGTCTAAATTGTGCTCTGAAAGTTTGCTCTGCTGTTCTGCAGTTGGGTCCTGTAGTCAGCCAGATAATGCCGGCAGTGGAAGCAACTCCTGTTTATGCAATGGCCAGAAGTGCCTCAGGTATCTCCTTAGCTTGCTTCTGAGGGTTTTGCAGAGGTTCACTGTAACTGCTTAGGCTTTATATTTCTCAACTTGGAAGCTTAGATCTTACTCCTTTGAATTCTAAAATCTAACATCAGGAAGAACCCTTATTACCTGGTTTTACAAAAAGTGTATACTATATACATTACCTTTATTGCTTTAAGATGCTACTAATTCATCATTTCACTAGTCATTGGAGGTGATGAGAGATGAGAAATATTTAGAAATGCATGTACAATATTGTAATCATATTTGTTCCCACACTGAACCAAGTGGCTGATGTGGCAAAAAAAAAGCAATGACGTTCTCACATAGGTGCCATGGAAGCTAGCAAGACAAGAATTTAAACTTGAAGTCTAAGAATGTCAACTTTGTGACTTTAAATCTTCACTTGCTAGAGTAACGTTCAAACACTTGGATCCACAAGCTGTCGAGCTTTCAAAAGACGTCTAAAGTCTAAGGATCATGATAAAACATACCTCAGGCTGCCATTGGCTCTGGAGTTAGTGACGTTGGGCTTTCGTTTAGGGAGGGGGGTTTCAGCCTGCTAAGGCTCTTGAGTACAGTTCTTCGTTGAGTAAACCTCTCGGGATGGACTTACGTCACTTTGTTGACTGGGCTGACATTCCTGGGCAGTGCTTAAGATGGTGGCACGGATTGCCAAAGCTAGAAGAAGCTTGTCAAGGTCCCCTTGGTTGTAAACTTGATCTCTAAAGGCTGCTCACTTTACTTGCTCGAAGTACTTCATTATGTCTAAATAATTCCCTCCTTCCTCTGGAATTTCTGACTATTTACACAGCGCCAAGTCATTCCAACCTCCAGTTCCTAGAAAATTGTTCTAATTATAAATATTACTAATTACGACCAAAATTACAGCACTACAATAAACCCAAAGTCGGTGTCCATCCTTTGTAATAATTTGGTGTGTATATATGTATGTGTATTAAACTTGTGTATTTCTGATAATTGTACTTGCCACCCTCAACCTATATGCAGGAGATGCATTGAAGATGACACTGGATGCTGTTGGATCAATTATACAGGAAACTGAGCGGGAAGTTCTAACTTCATTGACTAAATTTGTTGATCAGTTGCCATCAGTAATGAATGAGGTATGTGTCAAGTGCGATCTTTGAGATCATGTTAGGCTATTGATTCCGATGCCTACATATATTGTTTATGTATCTTCCACACCCACATAGAATACTGCGGACATCCCTGAATGAATTCATTCTAGATAATTATGCTTCTGCTGGATGCATATAATCCTTGGATTGATCTATAAATAACTGATGACGATCTATTTGACGTTGATTTACAAACGACTATGTGGTTTCAACTTGAGTATGATAATATATATATATATATATATATATCTGTCAGGTTACGCAAGGGGTATCAGAGTTCAAGCCAACTCCATCTGAAAACCGTGATTGCTTCAAGAGTTCATACAATGTTGAACACACACTGCTGGTTTGTATGTTGCCTGTATTTTAGAACATTTTTAAAGGGTAAATGCCATTTATAAGATATTTGACACGTATCTCTTATCTCTCTAGGTGAAATTCAATTCTGACATAATTGATGAGACGGATGTTCTTGAAGAAACATTGAAAACTCGTGTGGATTCTTTGGGTGGTACGCTAGAAAAAGTACAACTAAGTGGCAACCACATCACGCCATGCATACAGGTAAAAGTCCTTTATGCCATCCTTCCAGTACAAAATTTTGTTTCACTGCAATGGAAGTCTTTCCTCTTTGGTGGAATCTGCATCCTTTAAGTTATCATAACAAATACTTTCTTCACGTTGAGACATCTCTGTAGATTTCTGTAAAAGAAGCTTTAAGAATAAGACGTCTCCAAAAAATATAATTAAAATATATATATATTGATTGATACCAAAGTAATATGAGATGTTAAAGTCTCTCGTTGAATAATATGGGATGTTCAACGAGATACTTAAATAAGATAGTTTTTCATCTCAATAGTTGTCGGAATATCGACTTTTCAAGAACGGCCAATTGATAGAAACCAAGATAGTATGGGATGCCAAAATACCACGTTGAGTAATATGAGATGTTCAACAAGATACTTGAGTGGGATAGTTCTCTTATCTCAATAGCTAATTTTTGGGAGAAAATTTTTTACTTTAGTTGGGTACCTATCATATATATATATATTGAGTGAATTATATTTTTAAAAGTTTTATATGGATTTACTTTTTACACTTTTATGAAAGAAAAAAAAAATTATTTTTAAGTGTTTCTTTTGTTTTATTATTCTAGTTGTTGGTGGCATATTCTCCTCCACCATTGATGTCTAACTGGATATATCCTGAGAATTCATGACCTGATCATGGATACCTTAATCCTGTCTTCTTGCTTCTTTCTTTCCATGATTGGCTGGAGATCAGGATCCGAAATGGCAAGTGGGGAACTTGTATACTCCTGCGGATGCTATTGCTCAAGGCCTCAAATCTCTTTCTTTGAATGACACTAAAATCCTTGCTAGAACTATAAGCGACTGGTTCAGGCGTTTGGAGAGTTGAGGTGCCAGGGAAGACTCGCATATTTTAGCAGCGGAATAGCATGTATAGGAAACGTAAACCCAAATATTACAATTTTCCATGTTGTGTATACAAATTGAAAGATTAAAACGAGTATCAAATTTATAGCCATAGGGGATATATAAACGCGCGCGCATACATACATATATATATATATATATATATATAGTCTCATGTATTGGATTGATACATTGGGATTCCTTCTTTAAGTATATATATCTAAATCAGTATGCATGACATAAATTAATGAATGTCATTCTAGAGGATTGGAAGACTGCCTAATTCCGGACTAGATAGTTCTCGACTTGGAGATGTTTATGGGCCGGGGTACTAGTAATAATTACAAAGATCATCTCTTTGCCCCCTAATTATGTAAATTTTTAAGGGAAAATTATTTTTATCCACTTTAGTCTTAGGCTCTAATTGTAATGTCTCTCTAATTTTGGAAAAAAATCACAATGATTATCTATTAATTCAATTGTAATAAGTTTTTTAAAAATTTAACTGTATAAAATTTTTTATAGTTTAATAACTGTTTTTGCAATATTTTAAATCTTCTCGAATCATCAGTCTATTTAAATATTATGACTTCTTATAGATTCATCTCTACCTCCCACTTCTTGTCAAGGCGGGCAGGGCATCTACCATTCCACAACCAAGTGTTCAACATGTATGTACACTAAATATAATTAAATAGAAGAGGGATAGGGCTATATATATTTCAAAGTTTTGAATGATTGTGTGTGATGAAATAAGAATTTTCTACTGCACAACATTGAAAATCACAAAAGAAAAAAATAATAATAAAGGAGGACAGCTTTTTTACTAAGGAGAGCGAATTACTGCTCAAGCTAAGCAGGACAACAACAGAAAATTCAAATTTGTGTGTTCATATAAAAATATTGTCAACCTTCATACCGAAACGTCCATGAGTCTTTGTCAAGTTGAATTGATGAATTGTCAACCTACTCTGAGCATTATTATATAATACATTGTTTCAGGTCCATTTACCTGATACTTCTTGCAAAGGAAATTAAACGCCTTCTTCTAACCCCTACCTGCCTTCCTTTTAATAGCCGTAGTTCTTATTTTATTTTATTTTATTTTTTATTTTTTTGGTTAAAAAGCCGTAGTTTGAATTTGACTACAGCTAAAAAGTAGTTTATTTTATGTACTCTTGGATATACAAACAGCAATTCTTACCCATACTTTTAGGTGGGAGAAGAAATTGAATGCTAGAAAGCAAGGGAAACAACATTGATGTTCAAGAAAACATGCATTAAATATATATATTTTTTATTCTTTTGGCGTTTGAGTTGAAAAATATAAAATAACAGAAGAAAAATAAATAAAACGAGCGAAGAGAAGGCAAAGCTAGCTAGCTGGTGCGATCAAGAGGAGGTGGGTAAGCAAAGCAGTGAAGAAAGTGGGCAAGAACCATGCAGGCTTTTGAGAAAAGATAACCTTCCTTTGTTGAAACTTAATTTGAACAATAAATGGAAACCTTAATAAGTCTCTGGGTTCTGTTGTGAACACTGAACGCATCAACATAAACGTAGAAGAAATATGAATGTAATATAGTGGTACACAAAGTCAAACTTGAAGAGATCTTCCATGGACCATCCTAGTACTGGTAAATGATTTCCTTTTGGGGCTACTCTTTACACCAGGTTAATTTGCCCATATATATGCTTATTTATCATTATAACGCAACTACACGAAATCGAATAAAGATTAAATCGAACATTTAACCTACTTCATTGTCACGCTTTGGCAATATATGGAATGTAAAGTTCTTTCAAAGAAATATTACTTATATAATGACTACCTTTAATATACAGAAAATGATTTTATTTATACATCATATATCATTTGGAAAAATAAAAACAACTTGTGTATAGTTTGTGAGAAGTTTTTGACAATCATGTGAATGCAAAGCTAAACTAGAAAATGTTAGGGTGGGGGTTGTCCACAGTTTTCCATGAATGCAAGCACACAACTGTCCGCTAGTTTTGCATGCATGTCACCATTGACATTTAGCAATATCACGTGTTGTCATTTAAGTGACTTTGACCCAGTTGCTAACTCTGATCGTTATTGTTACTGATAATTATGGTGAAATAACTATTATTTAATTATTCTACGGGTTCAAGGAACCATAACATAAAATGGAGATATCGGAAAAGTGAAAGGGTGGCCGGTGGGGTATCAAAACAGTAGAAGGGCAACAGTGTTAATCCTGAAATTTCACATGAAGGATTGGTTTTGATTGGGTTGCAAGTTGGCATTCAAAACCAAAGTTTAAAAGGGTTGTATCAGTTTCTAGAAGCTTATTTCTCTTTCTCTCATCTCAATTTGAATCTGTCGTTATCAAAAATTATATATCTCTCAGCACAAGGAAAGTTGGTGGTGTTGGGGGCAGATTAAAACATGGAAAATGGTCCCCCCCTCCCAACACCGCCATCCTCACTTTTATAGCGGAAAGTGACCTTACATTCCAAATCATAAATATTTCTATCTTACCGCCTTGATTTATTAATTAACATTACACATATTACTCATAGTCTCAAGTGGAGGCCACAATATTGATGGGAATTAAGGACCTCTCGGTTGCCTACAATTTTATCTATCTACCGCATCGATCCATGCATGCTTTACTAGAGAGGGATAAGAGACTGGTCACAGGGAGAAATATATATATATATATATATATATTCCTTTTTTTTAAAACCATATATATATATATATATATATATATATTGGCTTTGATGAGTTTCTCTTTTAAAAGGGGTTAATTTGGATGAAAAGGGCTAATCTTTTTACCAGTTAGAGAATTAATTGCATCTAATTATCAAATCTCAGACTCTCATATTATCGATTGTTATAGCTAGAAGAAAGAGATTTATAAATGGAAATAATAGATTTTTTTTAAAAATATCAATCGAAATGTATACAGTTAGAAACTCTTTCGAGATCACTTAACTGCAGTGAAAAAAAAAAAAACCAAAAGCTCACTGGTGAAGCTAACTTGACGTTTTGTGAGGGGAATTTGGTGCATATCATCAGGCTTCCCACGTGGCCACCACAATTTGATTGGACTGTTAAGCCTTAAGCCACGTGGCAAGGTCAGTGTCAACAGTCTCTGTGGGAAAAAATTAGCCGTTCGATTATGAGTGGTCACATCGTGTCCGTCACTGCCTGCTGGCGGTCGATACTGGTTGCCAATTTCCAATTGCCCAACCCTAGTACAATATTAAGTTACTTATAATCTGTTTTACAAATATAATATAATTATAAATTTTTTTAATCAATTTGTAAACCCTTCAATGTCAAATAATCCATATATAATAATTTTAGTTATAAATAAAACTGCTTAAAATTGAGTTGGCATCAAATTACTATTAAATGTGTCAGATTATAAATTATCAGACACAAAATTTCAAAGAAAAAATTTAGTCTTTATTACTAAGTTCTTTAATAAAATTTTATAGTTACATATTTTTTTCAATAATAATAAGAGGAGTATATAATTTTTTTAAACAAACATAAAATTCTTTTACACTTAATATCACATAATTAAAATTTTTAAAAATTTTAAAATTTTTTATTATAAATATTTTTTAATTTATCATGGTAAAATATAATTTTTACGAAATTCATCCTCGCCCAGTCACTCCACGAGAAGGACGGAAGAGGCAGAAAGGTTGTAGCTCCATGGGAGTGGGGTTCACTTCACCGCATAAGTGGCTTCATATATGAATGCTAATTAATGAGGTTAATCAATAATCACTGCACTAATTTATGGCAATCAATCGGATAGTGTGTGTGTGTGTGTGAGAGAGAGAGAGAGCTCGGGTCCACCAAAACAGGGATTGCTAGGGTTATGTTTGGGTGCATGAAAAGGGGATTCATGGCTTGGTTAAGACCGAAACAGAGAAGGGAAGCAATCAAAGCGCAAGTGGGTGAGTGTGGGCGACTGCGATTCGCCAAAAGCGGCTTCTTTTCTTCCTTTAATTGAAATTTTATCTGAAAGGGGCAACTGCACCTGCCGGCACTCCCATTGGCTCAACTTGGCTGCTTTGCTTTGGTTTTTTCTCACAGCTCAGAGAGAAGGAGAAAGCCCATAATATCCATCCATCTTTGATGTTATCCACTGCTAACACAACCACAAGAGGCCTGTTTCTCTTCCTCTCTCCACTCCCCTTCCTTCTTATCACATTTTATTACTTACATATTTTTACTGCGATTTTATTATTGTTTTGAAGTTTATCTTTACTGGTTCAACTCTTCTATTCAATCCCAACCCCATGTTTGGACTTCTTCTATTCTGTATACTTAATAAATTCTATGTTAGAGATTTTGTTTATCATAATCTCATCATACTGGCTGCTATTTTTTCAATGACATTCTATATTAACGGTTCCATGATTGAGCCAAATAAACGTAAAAGCATTATTATTAAAAAGGGTTGTTGGCGTAATCACATTTGTGGTAGGCTTTCCGCAGTAAATTTTGCTGGACGCCAAAATGGCACATCTTGTAGGGAAAGATAAAGGAAATGAAAAATGGAAGTTTAGCTAACCTTACTTAACTTGACTATTTTTTTGTGTAGTTAAAGGCTTCATCACATATGAAAGATAGTTTCTTTTGATTAATCAATGATTTACCCTTAATCTCTCAGAAGATCAAATCGGCTATTTTTATTATTAAAATATTAAAATGCAGAGTTTACTCCGAATAGGATGAGAAAATTAGTACATGACTGCAAGTCATATTCTAGATGTGAGTTTGGATTTTGTGACATATATATGTTGAAATTGAAGTGCTTAGTAATAAATAAATACACTAATTTCGCAAAAGAACAAATCCTTAGATCAGCAAGTTATTTTATATACAAAGATATCGTGTAGGATATATGAAGAGATTGAATTTCTTGCATTGTCTCGTAGCCATAAGTCATAATGTCATGGCTTCTCTATGTGGTGGAGTTCAGAAGCTGCATTAAGAGGACAGTAACATTTTCAAGTCGTCTCTCAGGTGACTGGACCAATAGCACTTTCTGAAAAACTACTGTCATAAATCATTAATCTGGAGAGTGATCTGGCATCAGTTTGCATAAATGGTGCTGAAATAAAAGCATTTAAAAAGCTGGTATACTAATTAAGTAATCGTGTTTAGATGCTTCAATCTCAACTAATTATTCTGTTAATCTTTGGCTAATCATAATATCCTGATCTCTCTCTCTCTCTCTCTGCGTTTTTCCCCCTGTAGTCTTGCACTTGAATTTTGAACCGGGGAGGGGGAAATTCTAATGTTTTTACTTTTTGGTTCTAGTTTTAGCTTAGAGAGCTTAGAGACACAGAAAAATTTTACGTTGCCTTTTGATGTCACATCTTTCTTCTCATATTTTAGTAATGAGTATGTATCCTTGAGACAAATTGTGTCAGATTGCAATGTTTGGTAGAAAATTTTCTTATTTTGATTGTCAACACTAAATACAAGTATTTTTATTTATATTTTCCCTTCCTTTTCAATAATTATGTTGGGTCATTTACATATAATTTTAATAACGGCTCTTTCCTACGTCTGTTTTGGAACATCACATCTGTTTAGACCATTTTTGTTGGCGGAAGATTATGATAAAAAATTTAAAAGCCATTTCTCTGTCATTGCAAGGTAAACAATGGAACTTAAAAACCATGCGAGGAAAAGCAGAAGCTGGTAGATAGACTAGAGAGAGGGAGAAGAAAGGGAGGGCAAGGAGGGTATGGAGTGTTTCTGTCTTGTACTACGGAAGGTCCAAGTTCTCTGTTCCCTGAACCGATCCGAATGTTATTCAACTTGTTAAAACAGGAAAAATGGAGTTTTACTAGCGTACATGATAAAAAGACAAGGTTTAACAGTCATGGAGATTCCTCTGTCATTCTCTATAGGCTTTTGCTGACGTCTTAGAAGCTTTGGTCCCATAGTACTTGCAGGCAAGGTACCACTGAATTGAAAAACCAATAATTGTTCAATGCCATAAATACCCTCTGTCTTTCCTTATCGTCTCTCCTGTTATATCTTAATAATGTTATAACAATTGTAGGCTACTGAATACAAGGAAACGGAACACAAGTTCCCCCGCCCCCCTCTCCCCTTCTTTTTGGGTTATGGTAATTTTGAATTGATTACGTGAGTGTAGATTTTTCAGAGGACACATTGGAAAATTCATAATTTTAGTTAATGGATAAAAAAATCATAATTCCAACTTGTTTCATGCAAGCTTTCTTTGTGGTTTTAGCTATTGTTGCATGAGTACAATATCTCCCGTAACACGATACATACTATATACATACATGGCAGACATATGAATACATACAAAAAAAAAAGAAAAAAGAAAGTAGTTTAAAAAAATTTAGAAAAATGGTGAATGAAAATCTCTATGATACACCTGCACCTTTCAGCGTCTTAGATGAATCAAAAACTTAAAAGGATAAATATTTTTCTTCTCATCATTATTTCAGTTAATATAGACACAGTGAATTTGTTTGGGCATTGTTTTACGAAGGTTATTACCTATTACTATGGCCCTATTCTGCCTGTAATTCCATCCTAAATTATTAGCCATTTTACCCTCTCATACAAACTAGAGATTGATTTCCTTGGTTTAACATTTTCATATTTGCTCAATGGTTGATTAGTCCTATAATATTCTTGTCACCCGATCAATAATGCATAAGCTCTTTGATTTCTTACTGATTATGTGTGTGTGATTTGTGACTTTCTCTTTCTTTGATCGTTTTGATTTTTTATTTTCTTTCAATTGATTGTTTGAGAATACAATTTGTTATGCTGATGACAACGCTTAGAAGCACCTTAGGGTATGGTATATTGCTTCTTGTTGAAGAAATGAACCAATAAGGCATTTCACCGAAGAGGCAAGATTTGTATTATTGATGTAAGAAACAGACGCCATAGTGAGACCAATGCTCAGAAGAATCCATTTAAAGCGGGTAATAAAACGGTAACAAACGTAGTTTACCAAAACAGGGAAAAAAACAAAAATTTTGAAAGCCCTAGGCTGTCCCCAGCTATTTATAACACCCGTGAGACCATCCAAGAAGACCAGGATTTCTTTGTATCAGTATCTGCCTCTGCCTCTGGCTTGTGTACTTTGTCCGTCAAAATTATAGGAGAAAACCCATGATTCCACCAACCCCTCATCTCCTCTCTCACTTCTATTTACACCAAAGCTGATAAAAAACCATATAGAGATCCATCGTTTTTAAGGCTAGAAAGAAACAGAAAGAGGGAATGGAATTAGATAAGCTCTGTAACCTTGAAGAAGAGCCTCATCTCTCTGGTGCTTACATCCGTAACCTAGTGAAGCAACTAACAACCTCAAGAACAAAGGACTCCATGAACCCTAAAAACCCAGATTTTGTTGTTGGTGGTGATACTTCCCAAGCTCGAAGGTTAACCAAACATGACAGTGTTTTAGATGTCAATCAGCCAAAGCAACCCACACAACCCCAACAACAGCATAAAAAACAAGTTAGGAGGAGACTGCACACAAGTAGGCCTTACCAAGAAAGGCTTCTGAATATGGCAGAGGCTAGGAGGGAGATCGTCACTGCCCTGAAATTTCACAGGGCAGCTATGAAACAAGCTAATGAACAACAGCAGCAGCAACAGCAACAAGCCCAGCAACAGCCATCAGCATCCCTCCAGCCTCTGCAGCACCCAAGTTTTGAGCAAGATGGAAGAGTCAAGTCTAGGAGAAATCCCAGAACATACCCATCATGCACCACCAATTTCTCAAATTACATGGATGATTTTTCTTATTCATCCTTCTCTCGTCCTCTTCCATCGTTTTCAAATTCTTATACCTGCCCTGCTGCTTCCCCAATTGGTCCATCCCTTATGCCTGAAAACCCCAATATCATGCTTCCAAATCAGACTTTGGGCTTGAACCTCAATGTTCGTGATTTCACCAATTTAAATGCTACCCTTTACCTTAACAACATTAACACATCTTCGTACTCGTACTCATCTCCATCATCATCTTCTTCTCCTCCACTTTCTATTGCAACTGATCGGGAAATTCCTTCAGCCACAATATCACAGGGAGAGGGGACTGCTGCAATGGTCGATACAATTGATTCCAGTGCTGCAGCCCAGGCTACCGGAGGCTTGCATACAGCCATGGACGATGAGGGAATGGCAGAGATCAGATCGTTAGGAGAGCAATATCAAATGGAATGGAATGACACCATGAATTTGGTCACATCAGCGTGGTGGTTTAAGTTTTTGAAGAGCATGGAACATGGAGCAACTGATGTTAAGACTGAAGATGATGCGTACCATATGTTTGAGGAACTCATGGAATTTCCAGCATGGTTGAATGCAAATGAGAGCTGCTTAGAACAGTGCTCACAGGATTACTTTCAAGATCCTACCTTACCTTGGTAAGTTTGACCACAAGTTTCAGAATTTTATAAATGATTTTTTTTTTTGAAGGGGGGGGGGGGTGTTTACATGCTAAGGAAAAGGAAGAAGAAAGTTTGTAGTTTGTTCGAGTCTTCTTTTAACATAGATAGCAATGGACATTGTATTGGGTTTCATCTTCTTTTGCTATATAAGATTTACTTAATTAAAAGTTTTCTGTGGATTTTCGTTTTTTCTTAGGATATTTGCAGTTTATTTGATACATAGAAAGTTATGAATGGAAATAAAAATAAAAAATAAAAAGTGATTTTATTATAGATAAAAAATACTTATAATGTCTTTACTTTTAATGATTGGATAATAATCGATAGATAGTATTAAATAATAATTATAAAAGTAAAATTATAATTTTACCAAATTTTCACTTTCTTTTTCCCTTTCCTCCACCCAACCAAACATGCCGTTGGTGTCTACCCGTTGCCTTTCAAAACAAAGACCATATAGGTGTGTCTCCGTTAGGCTATTCTTCTGGCTCGTTGGCCAATGTTCTTACGTAGTCATGAGGTATCATTGTCATGAAGCACGTTTGGGATTGTTGGGGATCTCTGTTTATGTTAGAAACACTTTTGTAAGAAGTATTGGAAAAAGTAGTTTGTGTTTGATAAAATCATTTGACAAGCAGTTTTATTGGTGCTACTGTGTCTGACAAATCTTTTGAATAAGTGTTTTCTTATTATCTATAGCTAAAGGCGATACAATTGTCTTAAAAAGAATAATATTTTGCATTTACTAATCTTTTGCTTCTTTCTCATGGCACAAGAATTACTTCTGCTACTACTTAGAAATAACTTTTTCCTAAAAATTTGGTCAAACACTTCATTTTTTTCAAAATAAATACTTAAGAAGAAAACTTCTAATCTCTCAAAAGCTTGACCAAATACTTTATTCTCTCCAGATAAGTACAGTTTAAAAAATAGGCCCCTCCTGTCCAAACATAGTCATTAATGAGTGATTTTGAAAGGAACATGATCAATAGGCAATTTGTGTTTGACAAATCTTTTGAATAAGTGTTTTTTTATTATCTATAACTAAAGGCTATCACAATTGTCTTAAAAAGAATAATATTTTGCTTTTACTAATCTTTTGCTTCTTTCTCATAGCACAAGAATTACTTCTGCTACTACTTAGAAATAACTTTTTTCTAAAAGTTTGGTCAAATACTTCATTTTTTTCAAAACAAATACTTAAAAAGAAAATAAACAACTTCTAATCTCTCAAAAACTTGACCAAATACTTTATTCTCTCCAGATAAGTACATTTTAAACAATAGGCCCCTCTTGTCCAAACATACTCCTTAATGAGTCTGATTTTGAAAGGAACGTGATCAATAGGCAATTTCTTTAATCAATTTCAAGTGGAAATTTTTTAGCTCAAGTGAGAAGTCATAGACTTGGTTCTTTTAGTTTGTCCAATTTCTATTCATCTAGTCATCTTTGAATGCTACAGTAGCATTTTCAAATGATTTTTTATATAGTGTAGTCAAGCAATTATTTATACTCTATTAAATGCAATTAGACGTATCGTATACTGTTCCCCTCCCTTGCTTTTTTGGGTATTTTCCCTTTTTCTGCGTATAAGGCTAATGTTACTCCATCTACAGTCAAACTGTGAAGCTTAGCCCAGTGGAATTTTGACGATAGTGTCTACAGCTTTTATGTCATACAACTTATGGGTTTTTCTTGTCAATTGCCGCTGCTTTTTTTTTATTTTTTTGTGAAACTGCTTGTCTTTGTCAATTGCCGCTGGACAAGTCCATTTAGTGCATGCCATTTTGGTTTTGGACTTTTTGAATATACACTAATCCTTTGTCTTATCATATTCCTTTTGTATCGGATTTTCATGACTATTTTGTAAACAGCATGGACATTGGAGACATTGAAGGTATGGATGAGGAGTGGTTAGCGTGACAAGCATTGATTATTTTTGTTGAATCAAACCTTTGGTTCGTTTCATTTTTCACCCATTTCAGTAACTAGGGTTTTTGATGCTGTAATTCCCCTTTCATCTTCATTTTAGAAAAATAAGGCTTGCAATATATCGAAAAGGGCAGGCCACAAATAATGAAACGAATATATATTTTTTCCACTGTGATCCTTTTTCCACTTTTTATGTTAATAGTATTGAACACAGAGAGAGCGAGAGAGAGAACAGAGAAGTGTGGATGTTGTAGTTCTGATCAGTCATTACGGGCCTTGCTTTACTCCTTTCGGACCACCGCATTCAACCGTCAAAACCAGAGACAAAAAGGGAGGGTGAGAAGGAAAAAAAACAACGAAAAAAGGGAAGGGAAGGAAGAAAAAGTGTAATTAGGAAAAGATAAAAGCAAGGGAGACAAATACTATGGAAACGAGGGAGTGATCAGTTGAAGGCGTTAACGTTGAATACTATTTGCATTCAAAGCCTAAGGACAATATTCATTTCTGTGAGCCGCCAATTTTGAAATTGTGAAGTGGGTTAAGCCTCAAACTCAGTCCAATCATCCAGAGTAGGACTGCAAGAACATTGATGACGGTACTGCAGTAAACAGTACTATATATATGAAGTCAAACTCGTACATGAAAATAGTTGAAAATTTTGAGCAAACAATACTTTGTGTGTGCTTACATAGGCGTCCCTCCAAATCACGTTTTAAACAAAATAATAAATTTTTATTTTTACGTGTTGTGAGTAAGTACAAGTGATTTCAAACTTTCCTAACGCTCATTGAAATAAGTTATTAATTTCACAGGTGAGGTTAACTGCTCGGTACATAAGAAAAGAGAAGGGAAAAAGGAAAAGAATTTTTTTAATTTTAATTTTATTTCTATAATTATTATTCAATTATTGTCTAATATTTTTTAATAATAATTATTTAATTATTAAAAGTAAAAATATTATAAATATTTTTTATTTATAAAATCATATTTTTAATTTTTAATTTTTTGCATACTAAACGAATCTAATTTGATCAAATAAGAAAATTACAGAATCCATAATTTCACATATGCAAATGGGATTATTCTTTTCTTGAAGAATAACAAGTAACGATGAATGGATGGTCATAGTGGATTGTTTTATTGCTATGAGGTTTTTCCTAGCAAGATCTTCTGGGGTAGCCTCTTGCGTTGTAATTTTTCTTTTCTCATAAGTAGTCCTGGCTGCTATAGGGGCTAAAAGCTTCAGAAAACCAATTGCTCTTCCTCCAAGGGCTCCATCCCATCTCTTGGCAAATCTCATCACTGTGGTTGATGCTGAAAGTTGAAATGCATAGTTTTTTATAAAAACGAGTCGTTCTTTTCATGACTTCTATTTCTTTAGCTGTCTGCACAATCATTTTCGTCACACTTGGAAGCTTAAAATGCTCATCCGCAAGTCTAGCCAGCCACTTGCATCTTAACTCCGCCGTATGAAGATTTGAAACACTTTCAACGTACCCCACAAATGCCATGTTAGGAATTAATGGATGAATCGTTCCCCTGTCCCAACCAATCAAATTAACAAAAGCATATTTCAAATGAACAAATTTAATGTCTACTTTTTTTTTTAAGTCTGAGTTACTTACCTATACAAGGGGATGATCCCTGACGAGTCCACAATTGAGCTTCTAAACGGATCAGGAAGTAGAGATTGGAGCTTCTTCTTGCCATCATAACCAGTGGCAAGAACCACCACATCGGCCTCCAGTTTGGTGTTATCTTCAAACACAAGTCCTCCACTCCAGAACCACCATTTGGAAGCCTTTTTGAATTGTATGTTTCCCTTGTCTGCCTCAGAGAAGAAATTCTCAGGCAAGATAGCCATTTGGCATGAAGCGTAGTCCTCCACAAATGGGTGATCCGGTTTAAGCCCATATTTTTCTAAAGGAAGCTTCCAACTCAAGTATGATTCTATAAACTTGGAAATTGCTTTTCTCTGTCAATTGGGGAAAGTACCATACCAGGTTAGTGCTGCTCTATAATATAATTGATGTGAGTGGTGAGGATATGAAAGTGAAGTGTACCATTGGAGATAAGAGAAGGCATAGAAGGGCTCTGAACAAGGTTTGATTAGGCCTTTCGTGGAGAAATTGAGAAGACCTTGTGGAATAAAACAGGAAAAATGGTAATCCCCATATCCAGTAAGATGGAACCGTCCAATGCAGAGTCCTTATCACCATCGTGCAAGGTTTCCCCTCGCATCCTTCACCAAATCGGAGCAATTATTTCTTTAGAAAAAAAGAAGACAAAAAATAAATATTTTAAAAATTTGATTGATCATTAAACTAAAATTAAAAAAAATTCATGGTTCAATGTTTTAATTGTGATTGAATTAGAGTCAAATCGTTTTTTAAAAAAATATATAAAAGTACAATTTTATTTAATATTTTGAAATTAAATTAATATATATATTGTAAATTAATATTTAAAATAAATATAAATAATTAAAATACAAAAAATTATTTAAAATATTTTTTATATAATCATAAATTTATATGAAATGAATTCGGTAAAACACAATAAATATTATAAATCTCTATTACAAAATACCAAAATTTTAATTTGTGCAAAAAAATTAAAAATCAACTTTTGACAAATTTAATGCTAAATTGATCAATTTATATTTTTTGAGTAGTTCAATTGATTATTTATTTATTTTTTGTTCAACCAGTTTTCAGAGTTAAATGGACCAAAACTACGGTCAATTTAACAATATAATTAATTAGTTCCGTCAAATTTTTTAAACTATGAAAAAAAAGAAAGAATTGCACTTACCGCCTATTATAATAAGTAAATATAATATTAATGTGCGTCCATTGAGGGTTTTTTTAATTGGGTATCTAGAAGGTCAACAAGTCAGGTGATGACATGAAAGCATCCATGATTCTGTAATCATGCATCTTTGTTGGCTTGATCACCTGCTTTGGGACTCAAACTTAGTGTAACAAGCATAGGGTATGTAGCTTTATAATTCGTGTGCTAAGTAGTCATATTATTGGAAGAACATTTTATGCATTTCTTTTCTCATTATGTAATAAATTAGTATTAATTAATAAGAATGTATTGTTGTCTTTACATATGATATAACTAATAGTATATATATATATATATATATACCTGCGTTTGCCTCTGCACTCTCCATAGCTAAATCAATAGCAGACTTTTTATAGCCAACAACGGCAACTCTCTTTCCTCTGAGTAGTTCTTGAGTAGCTTGTTTGTCTAGCTTAGAGTAGTCCATAGTATGCAACACCTTGCCTTTGAATATTTCTGGACCTTTGTTTGGTGGGTATCCTGGCATCCTTGGTACGTCTCCATATTTGCCAATGCACACCACCACAAACTCAACGGCATACCACTATTCACAATAACAACAGATTTATTTGTATCTACTCTTCATGAGAACTTCCCAAATTATACTAAGCAAAGGCTTGAAATATTTAAGTGAAATCTATTAGAAGGAGAAAATAATATACAACCTCAAGAGTCTTAAGCTGACTATTCTCCACAGCAATCTCCCAAACAGGACGGCCACTCAATAGCCTCCCATATTGTTGTTCAGATTTGTTGGTGTGGTCACCAACATAGCGAATTTCTACCACCCTTGAATTGAACTTGACCAACTTCAACACATCAAAATGTGTAGCATAGTTGTGCAAGTACTCAAGTATCTCAAGGTAAGAAGGAAACGAGGAGTTATCTCTGTGAGGCCAAGGGAAGTCTGAAAATTCAAAATCACAGCGAGGGGTCTGAAGCTTTGTAGAATTGTAAGAACAATGTCTCCAAACACCCCCAATAGAATCAGTGGCTTCAAATACCACTGGGTTGTGGTGGGATAGATGCTTAGCAGCAGCAATCCCACTAATACCAGCCCCAATTATCCCAACCTTGGTTTCAACTACGTGGTTTTGCTGCCTACCCATATTGGATTTTGGCTCAATTAACTCACAAGTCACAAGAGTCCAGAGGCTACGTATACACAATAATTTAGGAACCTCTAGTGTTTGTGGTAGGAAGTATAGTAGTTTCATGACCTTTTTATAGAGGTTATGGGATGACTTAAGTACTTATATTTCATAACCCATTAATTTTTTTTTTCTCTTTATTTCAAATTATTAGTATAAAGTTACAAGAGGTGGTAGGTTTAATGTTTAAACGTTGTCCAACATTCTTCCTGTTAGCTAACTACAGAACTGATTGCGCGTTATATATGATTAATATATATATATATATATATATATATATATATATATGACCATTCATCGTCAATCTTTTCCAACTTCCTAAATTGAGCAAGTCATATTGGTGCGTGTTTGTAATTGATGGTTTCCATCCATGCAAGTCCCACGTACAATTTACATAGTAAACCCCAAGCATATTTTGGACAATAAGATAAAGAAGTTGACTTGGTTGCATATATTGTTATAATATTTCTAGCTCGGTTTCATAATTGCATAGGTCTTCTATGAAATAATAAACAAACGTAACTAGGAAACATTATGTTGAGTATTTAATTTGGTTAGTGAGAAAAGGACTTGTTTGAATATTTAGTGTTCCCATTCTATTTTTATAATTTATATTGACCGATCCATGCATGTCCTTTAAGGCTTCAAAACTTCACGGTCAATGTCAATGAACATGGATCTAACGTTCGAAGGTCTAACCTCAATGGTAATACAAAGCATTAATTAATTAGAGTCACATGATGTCTCGCTAACTCGAGCTTGCAAGAGCGAGTTATTAATGAGAGAGTCATAACAGTTTTCTTTTGCGATTGACAAATTTGGTACCTATATGAAAATAACTGGTGAATTTCTAGATATTGCCTGGCATTTTCCTTTTGGGTCGAGCCAATTTTATTTGTCAAAGTGAAAATAATTATGAACAACAATATAATCAAGAAAATTTCACAAGTACAGTCCTAGCCTGGGGTATACAATTACTTTGAAAATGGCCAGATCGGCAGCCAACAAAGAAAAACATTGAAAGTGAATAGATCCAGAAAAATAAAGGAATATATTATTTGTGCAAAAATAAGTACTTTTCCTTGCAGACACCTATGTACATATCTGTGTAATATTATATATATATATATATATATTCAAAATAATGCCTAATATAATAATATTGGATGTTTAATTAGATACACTAATGGTTAGTCTCCTTTTCAAAATTCAAAAGTAGTTAAACGAGTAAGATGACGTAGGTACATATGTAATCTCTAACTGAAAGGGGAAAAAAGAAGAGCCTAATTTGCAAAATTATATTCTCTCTAAAATACAATAAATTATTTCGGAAGAAACGTAGATTATTTATAGACAATATTTTTAATGACATCTGATCCTGCAAATACCAGCTGGTTTCCATCCACGTTAATCAGTCTAAGGTTCTCTTCTTTATATCGTACCTTTGGGAATACAAAATCTAACATTTCACACTGCTAAACAATAGATAAACATTTTAATGATCTATTTAGCAAACGGGTTCACATGGAGGATATAATACACTATTACAAGTGTATCATCTAATCCGTTACAAAGAGTCATGACCAAAACCTTGATTCAGTATTTAACCAGAAGACATATAGATACATGCATTATGTATGAAGACAAATAGCAGGTTTGGTCCAATAATGCCACATGACCAAAGTCGAATAACTGGACAAAATTTATTAGACAACAGGGTATTACCCTTCTGTCTTGCAATGAATAAAGGCTACAATTGCTTGATTACAAGGCAATTTCTGATTAAAAAACGCTTATTGAAGACGTGGACTTTTTTATTTTATTTTTAATTTCAGTATTCTATAGATAGTTCATCAGAAATGTTCATGTTTAGTTAACTATTAGTGTTCACGTAGACAAAAGACCCAATCAAACATCTTAAATTCATGAATTGATAAACTGAGAAAAATGACCCAATCAAACATGCTTAGTTGGTTCATTAGAAATTTTCATGTTTACTTAATTATTACTATTCACGTGAACAAAAGACCCAATCAAACATGTTAAATTCATGGATTGATAAACTGAGAAATTAAAGAGACCTCAAACGTGAAAGAGAGCGATTGTTTGATGTTTAATCAATATAAGCCTAATCGTGCATATCGAAAGTAATTAGCAGCATAAAGTGTCGTATACTTTGGGTAGGACCATGAGTTTAGTAGTTCTGTCCACACCCTTTCCAAGTTGCAAGGATCAAGATATCTGAATAAGGATGAGTCAATTAGATTTCAATTCTAATCCAACTGATTTGATTTATTTCCACCACAACTCAGATCAAATCAATTAATCATTTTGTTTACTGGATGTGACATCCAATTCAAACCAAATCAATTGTTTAAAAATTAAATAATATTTATATTTTATATTTTATATATTAAATATAATATATTTTTATTAAAAAAATAATATTTCCAATATCTAATAGACTAATATCATGTAATCTAAAAAGTTTTATATTTAAATATCTAATGTGAAGTTTTGTAAATTTTGCTGAAAAAATATATAAGGTTGAATTTAAAATTTTAGAGAATTTTTCGAAAAAAAAAATCCAACCATCCAAACTGTCAAAATGATTGGATTGGATTGAATTAGTGACTAAATTCATTGAATTGATTAGATGGAATTTTTAGTTATTTCGATTGGTGGTGATAATCAAACTGAACCAATTCAACCTGTTGATCATCTCTATCCATGAACAAATAACTTAAGTGGTAAGATATATTTGAACTCTTTGAAGAATTTTACAATATTAGAGATTAAAACCTGTTAAAAAAAATACTCACGAAAAGGAGCTGTTATAAATCTGGAATAAAATTAAACTCACACCTAAAACATGGAGATACTAGTGAAAAACCAAAAGAATGTTATTATCTGTATGATGGACCTTGAGATTGATGCAGGGCTGAAAATTCATTTATGACCCTGCAAAATATCAACTTCCATGCTTGATTAAAGATCCTTTTGGTATATACGCTCCTCCAGTCTAGATTAGATGACAAGTTGACACACCCAATATTTAAGGGTCGGCATACTTAAGGCCGAGGATGGGTCTAACTTTATTAATAATATTTATTGTTGAAGTCTAAGTCCGATTTTGACTTTGAAATTAAAGATGTGAATCTATATTCAACCCTGTTTGCAATTTTAAAACCTAACTTAGCCCTGATTTGGCCAGGTCTTATAATTTATTAACAAATTTTAATAAAATTTAAATAACTTACTAGTTAAATAGTTAAACTAAATTTAATAACACAAATAACAGAAGTTAAAATTGAGATTAAATGATATCTTATATATATTTTTAAAACCAGGCTTAAGTTTTTGTCCGAGAAAAGCCTATGAGCTTAGATAGAGTTTAAGCTCTAATTAAATAGAGTTAAGGTCAAACATCCTACTGGATCGAATTTTATTTGACCACCCCTAATCCTGGTGACTCTATAGAATTTTACTTATCGAATATTAGATATATCATTAAAATTTCATTCTATTTTTCTAATTAATAAAAAAAATGTTCAAGATAACACTTTCTTTAAAGTTACCTAACCCACAATCCATCCGTGCCCCATCAGCTGAGATATTGAATTATTGAAGCAATTAATATTGTGACCCTTTGGATGAACCAGTAATTGGTCTTGTTCATGGTGGTTGAGATGCATTTAATCTCAACTCAAGATTCCCAATCATTTTCCCACGCCAGCAAACTTGAACACCCTTTCAATGTCCATGTATGTTCTAGCGCTTTAATCCAATCCTAATCTGTTTTCAAATTTAATTATATAGGCAGCAATCACAAGTAACCAGGCATAACAGTATTGACTTATTTAGCATTGACTTTTAAGCAGTCTTTGATTAACTTTGGAACTCTCATCTTCCAAAGAGACAGAGAGTAACTAGAGGCACACTATATGCTTTTTTCAATGCCAGTATACAATTTCAAGACGGCAAAATAAGAAGAAAAAAGCAGCTCTCGAGATTTAAAGACCCACTAAGAACTACCATTACTGATCCCCAAGGCAGCTTTCTAAATTAATCATCATCGATATAGATTGGATATATATATATATATATATATAGTCCTTTGAACTTTCCATCCAGTACTTGAGTTAATCACTCAAGGAGATTGAGTCAGAGACACAGGGTATCTGTCGATGCAGTCAAGCCAGGGGTTCGTAGAAGGCCTCTTGTGTCGACGCATGGAACGCCAAACTATACTGTTGCACTTGAAGCCAGACCCAAAAGCCAATTGCCAAACACGGTCTCCTCTTCTCACCCTCTCTTTTGCTTCCAGATAAGAAAGTTCATACCATATGCTGCTGCTAGATGTGTTCCCAAAACGGTGCAGCGTCATCCTAGAGGCCTCCATGTTCTTGTCACTCAATTCCAGGTTCCTCTGAAGCTCGTCAAGAATGGTCTTGCTCGCAGCATGCACACAGAAATGTTCAAAGGCCAGTTTGTAGTCAGGGATGTAAGGCTTCTTTGGAGATGGTGAATTCCCAGCAGAATTACCACCAAATAAGTGCCTCCATACCAGGGTGGCGAAGAAGAGGAGCTGCTCCGAAAAGGGTAGCACCAGAGGTCCTAGTGTAGTGATGTTGGTTTTAAGAGCATCACCCCCTATTTCGATCAGGTCTTTGCTAACCTTTAGCCCCTTGAATTTTTGTTCATCTTCCTCTTGGTACACACACCTGTTTTGTACACGTTAAAAAAGTGTGTGCATTTCAATAAATCACAAAACAAAAAATTTTGAAGTGAAAAAGAAGGTAAAAACAGCATTAGGTAAACAAAAGAAATTTACAAGATAATGGATTTCCCCCTCCCCCACTTTTTGTTATTTTTTTTAATGGGCTTAAGTCCATATTGCAGTATTAAGATAGTCCCAGTGACTGATAGGTTATTAATCAAACGGTGACATAAGCCAATGCAAATCTCAACCTAGAATAACAATAGTAGGCTAATGTGTGTGGACAAATTGAACTTTTACTTTTGAGGACTTGCCACGGAGAGGTCAAATTCTCAGTCGTTAAACTTTTTCAAATTTGTAATAAATAATATTTATATTATAACTGTTTTCAGATATGAGAACGATCCAATAGTTCCAAAGCTCTATCTTTTGAAACTCCCGAGTCTCACCCTTAATTTTTAGTGTATTTATGTTGGCAGGCCCATATGAAACCACCGTATTTATTATCATTAACTAGACCATCTCTTTTTGCTCAAAGACATACGAGGAAATTTTCTGGATCTATCCATTTTTTTAACCTTATCTCCAGAGGGACCGATGCCAAGGTACAGATTCAAGAAGCCACTAACCATGGTACGATCAATTGAAAGCTAATAATTTCTACATAGTAGATAACAACAAAAAGAAAAGGGAAAAAAATTTATGCAGGATGTTAGAAATAAAACACAGAACAGAACATTTTCTAGTTTTGAGAAATTAATTTTGATATCAGCCAAAGTGGAAATTCTCTAACTACTTGTTTCTTGGCTAACAAGGGATCAAATTTTCAACCTTGAATGTAGTTTCACTGGATCTATCTTGGAGGTATATATTTGGCAT
This sequence comes from Erythrophleum fordii, assembly GCA_032878935.1. Lineage (NCBI taxonomy): Eukaryota > Viridiplantae > Streptophyta > Magnoliopsida > Fabales > Fabaceae > Erythrophleum > Erythrophleum fordii. The sequence goes on from JAVQMF010000058.1 coordinate 11,519,348, forward strand.
AGGTTAAGCATCCTGTTCTCTATTCCTGCCTTTTTCCCAAATGGTGTATTATGTTCTTTTTTAGGTTTCTACTTCTCATACTAACACTCCATTTAGTACGCAAAATAAAAAATAATTTTATGAATAAAAAATAATTTTTATACATTTACTTTTAAAAAATAATACAAACAGGTAAATATTATTAAATAATAGTAATTACGATGACATATTACACACTGCATTTATCTTCTAAACAAAATTTCTTTTCCTTTGCACACAACCAAATGGGGCCACATCGAAATAAATATCCTTTCACAAAACTGGAAAGAAATGGGTGTGAAATATACGGCTGATGTAACCAGATTATGGATAAGCAAATATCCATTTTAAAAACAAACAATAAAAGATGTAAGTATTAGCTAATGAATTAAAACCTCGAAAAGCAAGAATGAAAACTAAGAAAGGAATTGCACAATTGAGCAAAGCAAACCTGAAGCTGCGGTCATCGGCACCTTTATGCGTGCGAACAATATGTTCAAGACGGTACTTGGCACGCCTATAGTCACGACGACGGTTGGAAAGAAGAAGAGCAGAGCAACCCATGCGAAAGAAACAGTTTGGAATGAGCATAGATCTCTCCTTCCCCTGATACCAATTGAATCCTACCATTTCAGTGCTCACCACCACCGCATAATTGTTTGGGTTAGATTGCAGCATGTCTCTTGCTAAGTCCACCGCTATAATCCCAGCACTACAACCCATCCCACCAAGGTTATAACTCAGTATGTTTCCTCTCATCTTGTAGTGGTTTATGATCATAGCTGAGAGTGATGGTGTGGGGTTGAAGATGCTGCAGTTCACTACTAAAACACCCACGTCCTTGGGACGAACCTTGGTTTTCTGAAACAGCTCGTCCAGTGCTCCGAACATAACCATGGATGCCTCTGCTCGACCTTCTTTCATTGTTGCGCAGTTTTCACTCGACGCTATCACTGCCTTTGGGATGCAAGTCTCGTCCCCTATGCCTGACGACATTAGTATCCTCCTCTGGAACTGTAGGCTCTCCTCGTCAAACTTCCCTGATTTTCTAGCTAGCTCAATGAACTGCTCCCTTGACACCTGCATATATATATATATATATATATATATATATATATATACACACACACACATATTTCAATAAAGACTCCATATATATAATTATACAGTAATTGAATTTAAAGTTAGAAGTTGAAACCTTGAGGTCATCGTTGGGTTGAAAGCATGCAAAATCAATGAGGTAAATGGAGCGAGGCTTTGACATGAAGTAGACAGACAAGGTGAAGACAAAGACGCCAAAGAAAGCGAGGACGGTGGCAAGGTCGTAGCGGGCATCTTGCCAGAGCTTCTTCCATAGCTCTTCTTTGCTGAGGCTGCCGACCTCAGCGCTGAACACCAGCAGCAGCACAGGTATGGTGACCAAGTAAATGCCATGGTTTATGAGATAATGGTAACCCAACTTCACGTACTTGAGGTTCACTGACTGAAGAAAGTCCGGCAGCCGCCTCCTCACCCTCACTGAGAAGGTCAAGGAGCCGGCGTTGGGGCCCGAGGATTCAATTCCACGGTTCACAATCTCCGTGGAGAAAAGATCACGTTCACTGGCCATAGGGGAAGTGATTGGTATATTATCACCACAATCACTGATACGAGTTTGTGGGATTATGCTTATGATGTGCATGTGTATATAGAGGAGGTGGGTGAAAATAGTTAATGCTAGCACCTAACTGATGTTGTGCGTAGTTGAGGCTTTTCAACGCCCTTAATTCCTTCATTGAATGTAAGTGGGTGCTTGAGTTCAAAGTTCAAAAGAAGAGGGAGAAGAGTCGGTATCGACTTGCTTTGGTTTGATCTTTTCCTTTTTTTAATAAAAATTTTTCTGATAAAAATTTTTCTGAAAATTTATATCGACCAGCTATGTTTCTTCTTTCTTGTGAACAATGAATGGTGACGTCTAAGGACCACTAGCTGGCTCTCCTTGTTTATAGTTGGTACGGTTTGGCTACCATCTCTCTTTAATCTTTATCCATCATACTTTCACCCACCATCTTCACTGGTTATTAAATAACCACTTCAATTCAGTGAATCTCATTCAGTCCCCTCCCCTACTTATGATTAGTAAACGAAAACGAATAACAAGATCTAAACAAATAGAACAATAATGTTCAAATAATTGATATAACTTTCATAATAAAGGAGGGGAAAAAAAGATATATACTAGAGTTGTGGTGACATAACACAATCATTTGAACGTCGGTAGCGATGAATCCAACAATAAAGTAGTAACATGATGTTGGTGATGCTGGCAGTGAGTGACAATAGTTGGTTAAGGTGACAACGGTAGTGAGTGGAATGGAAGTTATGGTCATGATTGCGATGGGGAGATGGAGATCAAGATGATGATGATAAACTGATTATGGTTAAGGATAATGGCATTTATTACATATTTTATTACAACATATACTTTGCTAAACGAAGTAGAAATTCAGCAACAGCACAGTAGGCAATGCATAAATGAACCACAACCTCACAGTTAAAAATGACCTGTAAAATAATGCGTCTTGAAGAGGCCAGCAGGCCGTAAGGCTGTTCAGTGTATCGGCAAACTGCCCTGTTTTGAAGCTTTGTGATGGTTACAAAATTACTATCCAACTGGCCAAGTGAAGTAAGCATAAGACCAGAATCCAGATTCGTGCAACCAAATTTCCCCGGTCATTATGAATTGTTGATAGCAAGCCCACCGTGCTGGCACTCGCAGAATTGCCAATAATAATTTCAGTTGTTGATAAGCCCCGTGAAGAAGGTGAATGTGACCAGCAATTTGCATAAAGCTTCTTCCTTATAGTAACACTCCATGGACCACATTTACACGTGCTATGTAAAAGGCAAGAGACACACGTGACAAGTCTATAACAATCCTTTCTCCTCTGTTCATCCACTTCATCGCGTAAAGTGAGCACTTAAAGCCGGAAGCAGCAGAAATGTCTTTAAGAATTATCTGTGGAAAAACACCCAAGACTCAACGTCAGAAAACAAATCAACCCCAGACATCAATCCAAAATTAACATATAAAAATCTGCAATAATGTGTAGCCAGAAGTCTAAGTTATAGATATACAGTCAGGGCGATATTTTGATAGTGACACAACTCCTACTCAAGCCAGTTTTTAATTATTTGATCATACGAAAATCAGGTTTTACACAAAATGATTAGGCCAAAAACAACTGAGTGCCGTGTGGATATTATTCTGGCATATAAATGATAGTTGTGACATAACAATTTCTATGAAAAGGAAGTTGAAACCAACAATTAACTTTTTAAAAGGAGTGGGCAAGGCAGGTGTGATGCTATTGATTCCGGGATACTTCGACGGTGGCATACAGCCTGAAGGGCAGCAAAGTAAATGTGCTCAATAATGAATATGATAGCAGATATAGATGAATATGAATCAGCCTGTCAAAAGTAAAACAGAAGCATCTAATTTAGCCTATAATAAGATAAGAACAGACATGAAAGGCATCAGTCTTTCAAATATGTGAAGGATAATCAGACTTCAAAACCATTTGCCGTTCCTGTCATGCAGGCTCATCTAAAACATGAACAGCTCTAAGTTATCAAATCTTCCCAAAAAATGAAAACATTCAGGAAAAGAAAGCAACATGAAAGGGTTTAAGAGTCTAACTATAAAAAAATTTGGTATAGGATATCTCATGATTGCTTATTAGCCCGCAATCTTGGATTGTCTACTAAAAAAATTCTGCAGCTCGAGACAGAAGTTAGCATATTTTCTATCATGTTTGATGTCACCAACTGATTCCCCTCAAATACATTTTTTCCTCTGCGAAAACCAAATGAAGCATTTATGCTGAAACAGAAATACAAATTTTAATTAGCAGGGAGAGAAATCAGTAGCTCTTTCAACTGTAAAAGCAAGATTGTTTAGATTAATTAGCCCATTGTTCTCCTATGATTATCATAAATATTTTACAGAATATATCATATATACATATCCTAGCCTTGCATACAATTGAGAGGACAGTTCCCCCAAGTAGCTAATCCGCATTGCTTGAATTTATGATTAGACAAGGATATCTTAAGACAATCTGATTTATGGTCCATTATCTTCATTATAACATTTAAGAGCTTAATAATAAAGGCTAAGGAATCTCATTTAAGACAGCAACAATGCAGTTTCATGACAAAAACTACATTCCAGGTTTAACAGGTTCAATCTCCTTCACTTATAATGTATATTTTATAACCGATCAAGGCACACTAATCATCCACTCAACATTTTTCAAGGATATCACAACCCTCAAAAAATTGTTGATCAGCCATGTAATCATCCACAATATTATCAGGATAACTCGCTGAGAGATATCTTCGATTGAAACGAATTTGGATTTAGCATATATTGGAGAAAAGGGCATGATCAGAAACTTAATCATGGTCATATTTCATAACTCATATTATTAGACAGAGTATCAGAGGCCAATTCAACATTGAGAACGCATGTCCACAACAAATTGTATTTCTCTAAATTAAGGTAGAAATCAAGATTTAAAACACAAAATCAACAACAGACAGTGTATAAACGAGTTTAAAATAGTTATATCGGAGCATACAATATTATAGGCCCCATCTATAACAAGTCTCCTCTAAGAACAAAATTTATCTAGTACAATACAATCAAAATTAATGGTGATTTATGCCCTTCTAAAACCATTTAATTTCCAATCTACCAAGATGCACGTCCTGCATATTAAACCACTTTCTGTTAATACTAAAACCACTCTCTTCCAAATGGGGCAATCCCCCCGTTTAGACCTAGGTTTCCCTACTCGTACATTAGAGTCTAGAATGCCTCAAGTCTTCTGATGCTTTTCTGCATCTTTAATCTCCAATTGAATCTTCAGCCAAACTTGTAATCACCACGGCGTCTTTATCTTCTGATACCCAAACTACATTTCTACATATAATTACTCCACGTTTCAAATATCAAAAATTTTTCGAGGTTCATCCCTAGAAATGTTATAAGATTTACTTGCCAACTGAACAAGAAAACAGCACTTAAAATTGAATAGTAAGGTTCTTGATTACATCAACACATATAAGTTCACATTCTCGAGCCAATTAAATTAGAGTATAATTAGTTACTATGGAAATTTTAAAAAATTATTATGACCTCAAGATGGTTTAAAAATTTTGGTACACACGGGTAACCTCTCCAACATCCATATCAGAATTGCCCGAAAGCAAAGCATCCTCATAATCCATGGTATCCCGTTGCTCAAGTTCTACATGCAAGTTCTCCTCCTCAGAATCACTCTGGAGCAAACCATCACCTTCCATATCTGACACGTCACTGTATGTCTCGATTTTATTCTTCCTTCCTCTGTAACCAACAAGACTTTGGACCTTTTCCTTCCAAAGAACCAAGGGGCATTTCTCAATCAGCTCCGAACCTTCATAAGCTTCAGTTAAGAATACACTAAACCTCTTACCCCTCTCCGAGACATAGAAGATGCCAAAATGCTTCAGAAGAAGTCTCATAAGCTTTTGAGGCATCACTAGTTCTCGTCGGAAGTGAGTGAGGTGATCAGTTACCAGCCTCTTCTCAATAGTAAAACTAAGCAGTTCGTGCATAATGGCAACAGCCCTCTTATCAAATTCTTGCGACCCAGCTTTAAGACCCCGAGCATCCGCATATGGAGATAAATAAGACCTTTTCTGAAAATGATCGATTTTTCCTCCATATCGATATACCTTCTTAAACTCTGGAGGGAATTTCATGGGGAATGCGAGTGAGAGCATGCCCGGGTTGTGAGAGTTGTTCTCAGTTATTCCCGTTACCTTCTTCTCCAACTCTGTGATTGCCCAAGAAGGGTTCCAAGACACAAGCTCCAAAAACTCAACTTCATCTGCAGACTTAACCACACTGAAATGCTGAGGATACTTGTGCACCCAAATTGTCCTAAAATCCAGCGGCAAGCCCAAATCTCGCCTGAAATGAGCAATCTTATCCAATGGAAGCCGCTTATCCACTGACATCATTAAAATCCTCGTAACGTACTCCGCTGCTCTATCTGCTTGCTGCTCAAGTATCTTCTCTTCCTCCTTTATTAATTCTTCCGCTTTCTCAGTCATCCCACACCATAATACCCCCTTATGATCCTTATACAGCTCAAAAAGTTTGGGTGATTTCCGAATGAAATCCGAAATTCTATGGGGCTTGGGTAAATTAATCTGTTTCCGATATTGTTCAAGCGACCGAACGGGAATGATAATCTCGGGCTCTTTTTTAAGAGTCTCCATTAAAAAGAGCACCTTGGAGGCTATCTTCCACTTCTCGGTTACAATTTCAAGGTCATGAACCCTCTTCTTCCGGCTTCTGTCTTGTACTCGCTTGCTGGTGGTCATCCATCGACTCGGATGCTGCGACCACCAAATCCCAAAGGATAATAATTCCCTGTCATACCACCCCTTTGTCCCCCCATAAAAACACGAGCCATCACCAAAGACACGAACAGGATAAAGGCTTCTAACTACATTGAACTGCTTCATCCGAAAAACTAAAGCAGGTTTAACAATTTGGACAGCCATTTACAGCAGAAGCTATATAAGCGGAAGCATGGGGAGATAATCAAATGGAACCTTTGAAGAATGAGAAACATCAAAGTGAGAGTAAAGACGTGAGCGACCCATCGAACATCCCGTCCAACTGCTCGAGGTATTCCGCCTGAGATGGGAGAACCCAGCAGGCAGGTGTGTGACCCCTTTCTGCATCTTTTTGCCGCTCCCGAATTAGATGGGCCTTGAATTGTTACAATGTCCCGAATTAAATATTGTTTCATTGCCCACGCTAGGGCCTCAGACTTTCCTTCTTGTTTTTTTTGAGTGTCTATCGGTTTTTGTTATTGTTTTGTTGCCTAAACCCTAAACTCTACACCAGGGCCTCAGACTTTGTTTTTTGTTTCTTGGAATTCTGGACTGGGCCTGGGCCCTATGTTTCTTTCCTTGTATTTCGACGCAAAAAACTGCAATTCGTATGATTAATGGTGTGTTTGGAAACCCGGTTGGCAAACCACGTTGTATAGAAGCAACTATTTTTTGCTTCTTGCAAACCATAGTTTGTTTCTTACAAACCATAGTTTGCTCTTTCCAAAAGCTCATCCAAACATGTTATTGCTTCTTGTAAATTATGGTTTGCTCCTTGCAAATCATAGTTTGTTCCTTCAAAAGCTCATCCAAACACACACTAAGTATACCTATGCTAGACACTGACATTTGAAAAAGTTGCCAGAAATTTATTTTAAAAAGTACTGATACAGTACCTACACAGTTAAAAAAAAAAAAATTTGGCACTGCCTTTGAAATAGTATCAACTTTTTTTTAAATAAATAAATAAATAAATATATATAATATTGACTGATATCTTCTCATGTTTAGAATTTTTTTTAGGTACATTTGGTGTATAATGACTCAAGTGCAATAAATAATTAAGATTTAATTTGTACAATTGGGATTTATATGTAATACAAACAAGATTTATGTACAAAGTAAATTTTAATCATTGAATGTATAAATGATACGACGCTTCCAGTACATATAAGAATTACTCACATGTTTAAGAACATATTAATTATTTTTTATTTAAAAAAAGTTTAAGTCTTCTCATTTTAAAATAAGAATAGGAGAGTTTTTATATGCCTTTCGTGGCTGTCCGTTATTCACCACCCACCGCTACCGCATGGTGGGAAGTACTTGAAAAATCCATAATTTTCTTAGAGGTGGTGTGAACTTGTACAAAGTACTAGTTATTCTTGTGGTTTGCATTAACTTTTGGGGCATTAACAAGCCTACGTGCCTTTGAGTTAACAAAATTTTCGACTAAAAAAAATAGAAAGTTAAGGCATTATGGTCGACATTGGATATAGTTATGCATTATATAATAAATAGTTCGATATATTTCAAATATATACTGACGCATGGTTTGCCAGATTAAAAACACGGTAAGTTTTAAAGCCATGTATACAACCTAGTTGTTTGACATGCACTTTCAATATTTTTTTAATATTTTTTGTTATTTTTAAATAACATTTTTAAAAATAAAGTATAATATATATTATTTTTAAAAATAAAAAATATATAACAAGTCAAATAAATGTTTACTTTCTTACATTTATATTTATATTTTTAAAGTATTATTCTATTTTAATTTGAGGCCAAAGAGTTGAAAGCTACATAGATAGAGACAGATTCGTAAAGATCTTTAATTTGGTGATTTAAAAATAAAGCCACGTTTTCAGCGTGCTATCAATGCCTTTATTCTCTACTTGGTAATGACCATTTTTATCTCTGGCATATGTTCATCTTCATTAAAATGATATCATCGTAGGTAGATTATGAATGGGATATTGTAGTTTTCGTCTTTAGATTTAAGTTTAGCATGTAAAAAAAAATTATTTTTATTGAATTTTTTAATTCTCAGACTAATTTATTCAGACAAATTAAATTAACATACTATTTTCAAGTTAAAAGTCATTTACATAAAATCTATTAATATAAAATCATAACAAATAATAAAATATCTCAAACATTATTAATAGAATTAAAAACTTATGGAATGCGATTTGGATAATTTTTTTAATTTTTTATAATATATATATATATATAAAATGTGTGTAAATATAAATAAATAAATAAATAAATAAATATACGTTCACAATGTGGATATTACATTACTTAAACTTAAGACCCTTACAATACTTACAAAAATTCTCGTGCCTAAAACTAAGCAAAGAAATTTTATAAGTACGGTGTCGATATTTTGGTAATCCCCATATTAAAAAGTAATGATATTATTAATTTGAAAACATTATGTACTTTATGATGTAATACTTATCAAATATATAATAATATTTTATTAAAAGTTTTTGTTTTATTCCTTAAAATATTAACTAATTTAGTAATTAATCACCCTCAAGAGGGCCAATTTGGTGTATAATCAGTTAGTATAATTATAGTAATAAACTAATAAAATAGATAAAATATTGTTTTATAATTAATAACATTTAATAATTAAAATAAATTATATTTTAGATTTATAATATTATCGGTTCACTACCTCTCCACTTGATCAATTAAGACACTCAACGCACTTTTATTTTAATTAAAAATAAGGGGCCTAAGCCCATAAAATGAGACTTATGAATATGTTAAATTTTATAGACCAAATTAATGAGAAATAGTCATGTGCATATAATTAAATCAGTTAATTTTTAAAAAATTTTATGTGATTATTTCTTATTAATTTAGTCTATCAAAAATTAAGTTAACAAAAGTTTACTTGACTGGCTAAAAAAAAAGATGAAACCTTTATAATCATTCATATTATATATGGGTTTGAATTTCTCTACCTGCACTATTACTTTTTTAAAACTTTAAAATGGTAATATAGTAATTTTATGTCAAAAAAGACAGTGGATACAGTATCAATTAAGAGACGAAAAAGTACGGTTTGTGGACTTAGTTAATATCATATTGGGTCAGGATAAAACGAGTTAGGCGAAAATTGAACCAAAAGTCAGGCCAATTCATGCAAAGCCGACCCTAGCTAAGTCCCAAGCCAATGGTGATACCTAACCTTTTTTTTTTTTAAGGCTGTCTCTATTTTGTTGTCAATAAATAGGTATTTATTTACAAAAAAATTAATATCATTAGGTTATAGTTATTGTAAAAATATGTTATTTATTTCCTATTAATGCTGCCTAAAAAACTGAGTTCTGATTCACGCATCCTAGAAAAAAAAAAAAATCCCTATCAAAAACGAGGATAACAACAATCAGATCAAACAATAAAAAAATGCTGCAAACTTTTTTCTTTTTGAAGATCATATTGCTGACAAAAAAAGCTGCCCTCGAAAATGATAGGGATCGGACCAAAAATTGCAACAAGTTCATCTCATCTCATATTTCCAAGAGACTCAAGATTATGAAAATTGAAAAAGGAAAAAAAAAAAAAAAAAAAAGGCCGGCCATATCTGAGTTAAGTTCTAAGCCTGAAAAAATGGTTTAATCATAAAGTTGAGCTGAGTCTCAAATCTAATAAAAACCCAACTCGATTTAACTTAACTTGTGTACATTCTTACAAAAAAGTCATGAAAATGAAAGTTCAAGTAGAACAATTTACTAATAAGATATATTATTTCTCAGGTTTAATAAGCCTTTACAGTTTTGTATAGCTGAAAAGTCGACGGCGATCGAATAGAAGATTAAAAAGGAATATGGATAGATAACCCGTGTCTAGCTGTGGTAGTTTTCACGATATTGAATGAAGGCCTGGCTTCCAGGTTCCAATCATATGATAGATGTTGACATAATGCAAAGTGGAGTTTATCTGTAGTAACTCATGAAGATCCAAGTATATCTTTGACGCAAATTTGGTCGGTAATAAGTGAATGGCTCCCTCAAGTCTGTGTTTTTGACCCGCAAAACTTGATGTTGTTATGCCATCTCTTTTGTTTTCTCGTAAAAACCTCTTCACTTCTATCCCCCTTTAATCTAGTTATGAGTCACATTGGATATTACGTTGCTATATGTGCATCTAGATCCAAATTCAACATGTAAACCTATACTACGTCTTGGACGGGCTATAAATATTCGGAACTATAACATTTGAAAGCAAACGTCCATGATTTGTGATTTAGTTGGGTTTAGATTGGACCCCTCAGGAGTCCGGACCTTGGTATTTTGTTATCACTTTTAAGATTCGGTGACGAATACTGTTTTGTCCAAGTCAACCCTTTGGATGGAATGGTCTCCACTCAAATTAAGTACCCACATGGAATTTAGCAAATCCAATGCTAAAAGAGTGACGAAACTGTAGCTACTGCGGCTACAAACGAATATTGTTTTCCTCTGCACAACAATACGAGACTCACGAGAGAATCATATGATGGACAAGTCATAGACGTGAAACCCTATTTTGTCCAGTTCATGTTAGGGTACGATACCGCTTCGAAACTACTTTTAACTATAATTTCAAGACAATGTTATATTATTCACAATGTTATATAGTGACACTCTAGCAATAATTATAATGAGATTAAATTTATATTTAAATTATCTGATCATTAATAAAAAATATAACGTACTGACTACAAGATATTTATTCGTTGGGGGAGATAATTTATGTAATCAATACAAATAAAAATTAAGATTTTTTTTTTTCTTCGTGCATTTGCTGCAAAGTTGCGTTACCTTTTCCCTTCCTTAGATGAGCTACTCATGCAGTTGCACAGACAATTTTATTTTTTAGGAGGGCTTGCGAAATAGTATATTTTTATTAAAAAAAAGGTAAATGGAATAAAATTTACACCCAAAACTTGAAATGATACTGCACTATTTATAACTTATAAATAGTATTATTTATGATCTATAAATAGTGTGACTCTCTTACTTATATATATATATATATATATATATATATATATATATAATAGATTATTTGATGGTTACAGGAGAATTTAGTAAATTAATTATCGTATCAAAAGAAGTTTGTTCTCCAATCTTAGAGTTATATATATACCCGTTGAATAAAGTTTTCAAGAACATCTCAAGTCTGAAATTATAATTAAGTACTAAAGTTAGATAAGATTTTTTAAGTGATTGTTATTATGTTCTTTAAAAACAATATGACGTATAAAAAGAAATTCAAAAAAATCAACAAAATAGTGTGGAGTTGTAACAAAAATTTCACTTCTTATATTTTTATTGAAAAACTTGATAATAGATGCTTTAAAATTATATGCAAGTTTTGTTCTATAATTTATACTTATTAGTCATAAGTAATGTTTTTATAAAATAATGATTATTCAGATAAATTAGATCTAATCTTACCATAGGCTGTTATAAGTATAACCAACAAAACTAAAAGAAAATTTTAAAAAAAGAAAAAAGAGGGGAAAAAATAGAAGAAGAATGTCATCGCTGCTACAAGTACAGCCAACAAAAGTAACACTCTATTTGGTAACATATGATAGAGGGAGATGAAGAAAGAATTACTTTATACATCTCATTTAATAATCAGATATTGTCCGAATATTAAAAAAAAAATATGAAATTCATTTCTTCAAAAAAAAAAAAGCAAACAAATTGAAGTAATTATTGTGACTAGTCTATGTAAAGTCCCTTATATTCTTATTGTTATTTTTTATTATTTTTTTAAGTAAGGATATAAGGATAATTTTATTATTATTTTTTATTCTAACACTTTTTTGTATCTAACCAAGCAAATAAATGAAATAGTATTTTTATTCTTTTATATATTATATGAAACATAATTATTTTATTTTATTTATATTTATATTTTTTATTTTTGTATATAATAATTTGGTATATGAAACAAGATCTAGAAAAAATTCTTTAGAAGTGACAGAATGGAAAAAAAGAAAAATCCTAGACTCAACGGGCCTTAGGGCACGAGACCAAAAACGTAATGATCAAAGGGTATGGCACACTATCCACACGTTGTGTTTGAAGATGGGCCTACCGCGTTTATTTCGAAACGTGAGCACCCTATCTTAACACCATGTGTCCACTGCTTCACGCTCTTCCGGATCAGCACGTTTAAACCTGGGAGAGCCAAGCCCTTGGACAAAAAATCCTTGAGCAGCGATAGCATCATCCTCTCCCACTACTTATATATAACAATCTCACTCTCTGCAGCCGTTATATGCATGGTGAAGTCATCGATGGCGTCTCCGAATACTGAGACCGATCAGGGTTTCAAGTACAAAGGTGTGAGGAAGCGAAAATGGGGGAAATGGGTATCTGAAATCAGACTTCCGAATAGCCGTGAGCGCATATGGCTAGGGTCTTACGACTCCGCAGAGAAGGCTGCTCGGGCCTTCGATGCAGCACTATTCTGCTTACGTGGTGGGCATGCCAATTTCAATTTCCCTGATACTCCTTTCCACTTTCATCTTCCTCCTGATCTTCATAACCAATCGCTTACTCCTCACCAAATTCAACTGCTTGCTGCTACCTTTGCCAAACAGCCCCACCCGGACTCACCCCATAAAGAATCATCTGGAGAATCCTATTCCAATACTGTAACACTGACGGAGACAGCTTCTAGTACCTGCACCTCATCCACCTCTTTGCAATTGGACCACGGTGATGCCAGCAGCATAGATTGGTCATTTTTGAACTTGTTGGATTCCAATGAGCTAGTTGCCTCCGACTATGGCCTCTATTCTGAGTTAGACAACTTCCCCTTTGGTGAGTTTGGGTTATCTCTCACATCCCCAGCTGTACCTTTCGACCACAGTGCCCAAGAAAATCAAACCGAAGATGCTTTTTCTCACCATTCATTCCTTTGGAACTTTGGATATTAGGGTCTATAGCTTGTTCCCCAAAGACAAAACACAAATCTCCCTTATTAACTTGGCTTGCTAAGGTGCATGGCTGAATTTTTACAACCATTTATGCGGTGAATTTTATGGTGCAAATTTATATTTTATATATATTAGTGCAATTGTTGTAGCGTCTTTTTAAGACGCTAGTATGTAATTAGTGTTGATTGTGCTAATACATATGTTTTTTCAGTGTGTTGCAGGTAATAATTTTTTTAAAATGTTAATAATAATATCTTCAATATGTTGGTAATTAACAGTGAATCTTTTAGACACCTAGGCGAAGTCGTTGATATTTTTTTATTTTGTTGCCTGCATTTTGACATAAAGTATTACTAACAAATTAAAAAGACATTACTAACAATTATACCAATCCACGTAGAACACAAATTCGCATATTAAAATTCACCCCAGTTGATTCTTAATAGCAAGTGGGGATGAGTTTACATCAAATAAACCAGACCACCATACCATGTCTATGGAAAGTGGCCCACTGTTTGCCACCTTTCTATTCTATTGATTGGTATACTTGTTTTCAATTTTGTTTATCTTTTTTTTTCTTTTATAATAAATATTCTATTATTAGATATAGGAAAAAAAAACCTATATACAGTTTTTTTATATTTTTACTATCAAAATTTTCAATGAAGACATAATAAATATATAATTTTTTAATTAATAACATAACAAATATATAATTTTTATAAATAAATATATAATTATTTAATTAAATTATATAGTATTATGTTTTAATTAAAAATATATTCTTATTATATTTTAATTTTAATTAAAAAATTTAATGATAAAGATATAATTAACTATATCTAAATCTAATGTTTAAAACATGATGTCAGTGTATATTGCAGAAGCTATACATATTGCACAGTGCACACAGCATGTGTATGTCAATTAACTAATTATAGATGAAGAGGGTAAGCTTTAGGTAAATAAATTATTTATATTCATTATAAAACATAACATGTTCATTTATTTAAATTAGCTACCAAGGGGTCAAGATGAAAGGAAGAAGAGAGATACATAAGACAGAAGAGTTTAAAACCCACTATGTCGCCATGCTTTGACAGAAAATTTCAGACTCAACAGTTAGAAAATATATATAAACCAAGCAGACACAAATAGATCAAAGGGTCTGGCTCTATTTACATTATTATATATTACTTAAACAATGATGTATTTTGCAATATAATACTGTCACCCTCCATAAAAATGGTATGAATTTGGAATTTCCAAAAATGAAGCTTATATTTAGACAAATGAACAAACGCGCCAGGATCCTCTGCTGTTAAAAAAAATTGAAAGAAGAAGAATTAGTAAATGAGTTTAATTTAAAATGAAAACACAATCTATTTTTTTGCGAACTTTACAACGGCAGATAAATCTCAATAACAGAGGATCCAATCTCATGCACAAACAGTTTAAAAGGAAACAGCGGCTTTACCCCTACAAACGACTACCCCTTTCCTTGGTCCCATGCCTCTGACTCCTCAGACGCTACCCAAACCAGCGATATTCTTATGATATTTACTATACCAGACACTAGCATCGCATGGATTAGACAAACGACAATTTTATGGAATACGTATACACTGTTCACACAAACACTTGCAAGTTATTCTACTCTTCAATGTGTAAGGCATATATCTAGAAATTAATGTTGGATATTCAATGGTTTAACCATCAATTTTTACTTATGTCATTGACAGTTTTTAATTATTTATGGGTGGTTTCACTTGCATATATTAATGGTGTTTTAAAGGTTTTTACTTCTATTGATGACAGAAATAATTTCTTATTTTGCAATATAAAGGGGTTTCAGATTGAGGGAGCTAACTTACCGCAACTATTTGCCTATAGCACCCTTAGCTTATCATCACTTAGGTCTTGGTATTGTTGGTTTTCAAGCTCATTCCAGTTCTAGCGCAACTCGACCATGTTATCTACTACGGCCAGAGATATACAATTTCTACGCTTCCGCTTTTCAATGTATGATCGATGTTGTACTGTTCTTGCATTTTATCTAATTATAGTAAAAGATTATAATTATGATTTTGTCTAGTAGCCTCACATGCGTTACCAGAGCAAGTATTTTGCTTCTGCCTAGTAGTTGGTTCATGTTTTTCTAACATCATAGTATCTGTTCGATTTTTTTAGCATTTGTGCAGTGTTCGAGTTGCTATTTATTGGGTAGATTTGGCATGCCATATGGATATATAATTGTTAACATACATTATATTGTAGTTGTATGTTGTTATACATAACGTGCTTGAAGCATGCTTGAAAATCAAATGGAAATTTGCCCGAAATAGTCGCGTTTCTGACTTGGTGTTATAGGTAATTTTCGATCGTATTTTGCCCATTTTGACTTAAAAATCAGATCCTCGCAATTTTCCGATGAACTTCAGCTTTTGTAACATAAAAAATGGGGTCCTATAAACTTAGAAACCATTCAGTCAAGAAGCAGAACTAAAACAAGTTAGGCTAGCCGGCCTAGAGATTAGGAATGACTTGAATAATGTGTTGTTTTATCACTTGCAGTTGGAAAAAGAAAATGTCATTTTAGGGCTTATAGTTGTAGACCCTTAGACAATTGACATGTCATTTTGATTTTTTAAAAAAAAAACTCTTAGAATCTAAATGGCCAGTAATGTTTTTAGGCCAATTTTTTTTTTTTGGAAAAATTGTTTTTGGGCACGGATATGATTTAGGCTTTTGACAAAAATAGGTTTTGGGGATTTTTGGTTCTTTTTTAATGGTTTTTTAGGCAAAATAAAATTTAAGGACATTTTTAAGGCTATTTTTGGACCTTTTTTATTTTTTTAAGACAAAACTTGCTCTGAGCTTTGGACAGAATTAACTTTTGACTTTTTGACATTCGTACGTTAAAATTAAAAAGATTTGACTCCAATTCTCTACCGCAAAAATTAATGACGGAAATGCTTATTATTATTATTTTTTAATATAATTCATGGGTCGCGGCATCTGCAATGCCGCGACCCACAAATTTTTTTTTAAAATATATGAGGGTCGCGGCATTCCTAATGCCGCGACCCTCCTTGCCCAGTCACGGGTCCTTTGACCCGTGACTCGTCGTCTACAGAGCTGCAGCTTTGCTGCAGCTACACGCTGCTGCAGCTATCCCCCCCGCCCCACACATACCCCCCCCCCCCCCCCCCACACACCTCGCCCTTCCCCCATTCCCTCCCTCTATATCCGTCCTCCTCCTTCTTCAGATTTCTTCCTCTCCAAACTCCATTCTTCCTCCCCTCCCGCTTCTCTCTTCTCTGCAGATATTATCTTCAATCTTCCTTCTTGCAATATTTTTAATTTGTTGCACTATCTTTCTTTACCAAGTTTATTCCAGTTTTGCTCCATACACGTACATATAAGCTCTCTATCTGATCTCATATTTGGTTCTTTATTATTGTTTGTATATATTATTTTCTTATTTGCTGTTTCTTCACTTATTTAGTGTTAATTTTTTATTTTTTTATTTATTAAAAAAAATAAGTAAACTCTGCTCTGCTAGTTAATGAGAAAGACAACAAGATTAAAATAAACAAAAATTTATATCATTAGTTCTAAAAAATTCAATACCTTTAAGTAGAAAAATTAAATTAAAATATAATGAAAAAAGATATTAGACTCCTATAGAATAATTTTTTGTTTACTATATTATATGAAAAATAGAAGTCTAAACTAATTTTATATAACTTGTAATTAATATTTTAATAATTGTAAATAAATTTAAAATTACATATATTTAATTTGTATTTTTTGTATGTCATATTTTTGTATATTCAGGGACGGGAGTATTTTGTAATTCAATAGAAGGAAAATGCTCTATAAACTGCATTACTGATTGGTTAAAAATTTGTTCAAAGGAAAAAGTAAATTTAAGGATAATATATTATCTTCATATTTAGGCTTTTTGACATCGTTTCCTTAGTTTAAAAAACTAAAAAAACCTGACGCTGTGTTGCAAATTCTATTAACTCATATGCTTAATAAATTTTTTTTAAAGGAAACGCGGACCCTCATAGTCCGCGTCTCCTTTACCAAACGCGAACTCAGGGAGCCCGCGTTCAACTTCCAAGGATTAAGGTAACGGAGAGAAAGAAATATTAAGGGGATAATTTTATATGTAATATATATAATATAATATAATATATTTTATATAATAAATATTATACTTTTATATTATATGAAATAAAAAAAGTATATTATATTTTTTATAAATTATGATTTTATTAAAAAGATTATATTTTTAATTATATTTAAATCTTTTCAAGTGATTTAAATGAAAAAAATTTTGTCTCATTAAGAATTTTATAAAATAAAATATTTTTAGTTTCTTATAAATTTTGTAAATTATGATTTTATTAACAAGATTATATTTTTAATTATATTTAAATCTTTTCAAGTGATTTAAATGAAAAAAAAAAATTTGTCTCATTAAGAATTTTATAAAATAAAATATTATTAATTTCTTATAAATTTTATAAATTATAATTTTATTAACAAGATTATATTTGTAATTATATTTAAATCTTTTCAAGTGATTTAAATAAAAAAAATTTGTCTCATTAAGAATTTTATAAAATAAAATATTATTAATTTCTTATAAATTTTCTCATAAATGTTATAAATTATGATTTTATTAAAAATATTATATTTTTAATTATATTTAAATCTTTTCAAGTGATTTAAATGGAAAAAAATTTTGTCTCATTAAGAATTTTATAAAATAAAATATTATTAATTTCTTATAAATTTTATAAATTATAATTTTATTAAAAATATTATATTTTTAATTATATTTAAATCTTTTCAAGTGATTTAAATGGAAAAAAATTTTGTCTCATTAACGCTTTTATTCCACGCAGATTCCCTTTGCTTGTTGGGACCCAATTCGTTAATTAGGGAACAACAATTAACGTACTCAAATATCTCAAACTCTAGGCAGTCTATTTTGTTTCTTTTATTTTATTAAAAATTGTAAAATACTAATAAGTGTGTCATACAATTTTACCAGTAAATGGGATAATGAATAGCTAATGATATATAATTTGATATATGTATCTAACTAATATTGATGACTGTGTTTCACGTGTCACTACACTTATTCCATGATAGGAATCATAATGAGTGTGAGAAAGGAAATCATATGCGTATATGCAAATGGCAAAATTTATGACAGTGAGGAAGGTGCAACATTTGTCTGTGGTAGACCCAAAATACTAAGAGTTGACGCAACTGTTACTTTGAATGGATTGAAGAAGGTGGTGGGTGAAAAGCTTCGACTGGCCCCAGATCAATTTGTGATCGAGTTGGTATATAGGTACCCTCACTCGCGTAATCCTACCAGGTACTTGGCGTGTACTTTGGAAGATGATGATGATATCCAAACCATGTGGGAAGCCAACCGAAAATTTCCCAATCAATTGGGTGCACCAGATATATATGCGCATATATCAACTACTGGCGCAAATTTATTAGAGTCCCAAGTTGAGGTTCATGTACCACAATCCCTTCCGTCTACCGGCCAATTCCAAAGTACCAGTGATTATGCCTCACAATTTGATTCTGGCACTATAGATGTTAGTCATTTTGCTACTCAACCTACCCTCGACTTGACATGCCAACCAAGCTCATCACATCAGCCTATTTTCAATGCGAGTCCTCCATCGCCCCCAAATGAAACAGAGGATATTATGGATGATTTTGAAAATGAGGATGAATATGATGCTCCGCCTAATGTTAATGACCATGGAGACGATGATTCTGAGGGCAACGATAATGATGAGGCTAAGGTTACTCCATTAGCTCAATATGTAGACCCAGCATATGCCATGCTTTCACAGATTAGTTCGGATGGTGGAAATTCTATTGAGATCCCTAAGATGACTGAGAACATTGACCTGAATAGTAGTCAAGAGTTATGTATTGGTATGCGCTTTTCAGATAAACAATGTATGCGTCATACGGTCAAGATATACTCCATTCGCAAGCACCACACTTTTAGAGTGCATTACTCATCAGAGAAATACGAAGAATATCGTTGTCCAGAATATGGTGGTCAGTGCACTTGGAGAGTTAGAACAAGTCGAGATGAGAGGGACATGCATTGGAAAATAACAAGATATAATGGGCCACACAGATGCATTTCTCCATCATTATCGCAAGATCATCCAAAGCTTGACTCTGACGTCATCTCATCGCATATTGTGTCGATGGTGGCTGAGAGTCCATCGGTGTCAATTAGGCAAATAATTGAAAGAGTGCATAGTATATTTGGCTACACTGTTACATACAAAAAGGCATGGACAGCAAAGCACCGAGCAATTGGCATTGCGTTCGGAAATTGGGAACAATCATATGCTTTCTTGCCAAAATGGTTAGCAGCAGTCAACCACTTCATGCCTGGGTCATATTATGAGTTTGTTCATAGGGAATTGCCACAGAGTAACTCAGCTGAAGATTTGGTTAAATCTCATCGCGTTTTTTGGACTTTCAAACTGTGTATTGATGCGTTTGATTCCCTAAAACCAATGGTGCAAGTAGATGGAACCTTTTTGTATGGAAAATACGAGGGGACTGTACTAATTGCAAGTTCACAGGATGGGGCCAATAGAGTTGTTCCCCTAGCATTTGCAATTGTCGAGGGTGAAACACAAGAGTCATGGGCATGGTTTCTTTCTTTGCTCCGACGCCGAGTTCTACTAAATAAGACAGGAATTTGCTTGATTTCTGATAGACATCCAGGACTTTTGGCTGCTGTCTCTAATCCAGATATTGGATGGCAGTCACCGCATGCATATCATGTGTTTTGTTTAAGACACATTGCAAGTAATCTAAATACAACATTTAGAAATAAGTGGCTGAAGAAAAAGTTTATTAATATCGGTAGGTTTTATTGATTTTTTACACTGTTTTAAAAATAAAGATTGCGTATTAATGGATAACTATTGGTGCAGGTTACTTGCAAGAGCAGCATCAAGTGGATGAACAATTGACCCAAATACGACAACTCTATGCGAAAGCTGCAAATTGGATCGAGGATATTCCCAAGAGTAAATGGTCTCGTGCCTATGATGTTGAAGGTCGACGTTGGGGCCACATGACTACAAACCTGGCCGAATGTATCAATAGTGTATTGAAGGGGGTCAGGTTCTTACCTATCAGTGGCTTAGTAAAAGCTACTATGTATCGATTGAACAGATATTGGGTGGAGCGTTCACAAACGATCACCGCACAACTTGAGGCTGGTGCTATTTTCTCAGAGGAGCTGATGAAAAAATTATTATCTTTGATACAGAGTGCATCTGCTTTAACTGTTCGTAGATTTGACAGGCGAGCATCAGAGTTTGAAGTTGAGGAACCATACGATCCATCAAGCAAGCAATATGGTCGGTCCTGTAAGGTTAGTTTGGCCCGTCGCACATGTGATTGCGGTGAGTTTCAAATTCAAAAGTATCCATGCCAACACGTATTCGCTGCATGTGCCTCGGTTTCAATCGATCCACTTCAGTACGTAGATCGACTATTTCGACTGGATACCATCATCAATGTATACAAAACGGAGTTCCAACCGATGGGAGGAGAGTTTTATTGGCCACAAACTGTAGGTCCACGGTTAGTACCTGATCCTGCTATGATTCGCCAACGGGGTAGGCCAAAATCCTCAAGAATTCGAAATGAGATGAATTGGTGTGAGGGGCCAAGGGAACAACAACGATGCGGATTGTGTCGACAAATGGGTCATAACCGAGCAACCTGCCCATCGCAGCGTCCGACTGGAAGTTGATGTAATTTAATTTGTCGCATTCTTCACTTGATTGGCATCAGAGCATTGTAAACTTTATGATTATGTTGCGCAATGAACTTCAGTAGCAATATTGTTCAACTTCTTTCAGATTACATTCGAAACATTGTATTCTTCACAGCTCTTAGTCTCATTTCAATTACTTTGCTCCACATAATTGTATGAAAAATAGGATATTATATGGTGTGACCTAAGCACTAAATACGATCCACCAAGAACTAAATAAATTTTTAAAACTCTACGCAACGTAACAATATTACCAAATTTAACAATATTAATAAATAAATATTTATTAATCTTCTTTCTAGATTCATAATTCAGTTTAAACAAAATTTAGATAATAACTATATAGATTTGACAATAATTTTTTTAACCTATGATTCTAATACTGTAACAGCATAATGGCTAGTCATTCGAGCATTGTCGACCCAGGACCCGAGGATGACTCCCTTTTGTATTTACAAACTCGTCATGTTTCTTAGGCTGTATGGCAGGGACAGGTAAGATAACACAGATAAAGTTATTATGTTTAACTTATTTTATATTATCATATGTTAGTAATATAAATGTATTTTGCAGGCTGATCGCATTTTGCGTATACGATGGATAGCACAGGAGGATCACATCTTTGATCCTCCACTTGCCATTGTTCCGTACCTACTTCGATCTGGTTTTTTTGGAGTCTCTCGACTTGGTCAGTTTGACTTTAACGCAGCATTAGTTTCAGCTCTGGTGGAGAGATGGCGGCCCGAAACCCACACTTTTCACTTAACTAGGGGAGAGGCAACTATTACCTTACAAGATGTTGCTGTTCAGCTTAGCCTCCCTTGTGCTGGATAAGTTGTTTCAGGCCGAACAAATTACAATTGGACAACCGTGTGTCAACAGTTACTTGGAGTAGTTCCACCTCCAGAGATTATGGATGGACAACGACTCAGTGTCCCATGGCTTGCCTAAACATTTGCAGTCTTACCAGATGATGCCGATGATGAGACCATACAGCGATTTACTCGGGCATACATCATGAGGTTGATTGCGGGATACTTGATGCCGGATCGGATGGGGCATAGGGTGATATTAATGTATTTACCACTGCTTGCCGATTTTGATGCGGCTGGTCATTATAGTTGGGGATCTGTAGTTTTGACCCACTTGTATAGAGAATTATGCAGTGCAACTAATTATGCTGAAGTCAATATTGGTGGTTGTCTAACATTATTACACTTGTGGGTATGGGATCGTTTCCCACGCCTGGCTCCACCTTTCCCTGCTCAGAGAGATCCTTAGATGGAAATATATCCCTTAGGACCACCGCTGGGTTTCAGATGGAGGCATGTCCCCCACCATATTCGTCCGACTAATGAGGCATTACGGACTTATAGGATATTATTAGATCAGATGAAAGATGATAAGTTCATTTGGCAGCCATATGACCGTCCGAGTGTCCAACAGTTAATTCCAAATTATTGCTTAGTAGGTTCAAATATATGGCGTGCATCTGTACCTATCATTTGCTTTTGGCTCGTTGAATTTCATCATGCAGACCTTGTTCTTCGCCAGTTTGGTCAACAACAGCATATCCCTCAAACACTGTTTAATGTGGGATCGTTGCATACTCTGCAATTAAGAGGAAAAACATATAAAGATTGGTGTCAGGAGCACATGGTATTTATCTCTGCGTGGAATATGTGGGAACAGGTTGTTGCCCAAGCAGATACAGAGGTATCTTCATTGGATCACTCATCTGATTATATGCGTTGGTATTGGCGCCATACGCGACGGTGGATCCATCCAGAGAGTGGCTCCCAAGGTTTTGTAGTACGACCTTTTCTTCCTTTTTATTTTCTTTTATTTGTGCATGTTTTTCCTCCAACTACATAACGGCTAATGTTTTTTTTTTCTCACAGATTGATGTACTCGACAACCTATATATGCTTTCCATTGCCGATCCTCCGATGCTTGATTATGCTAGATTTAGGGAGAGGACCCGTGGAGATGTTAGGACGATGCTGCAGGCCTTGGGTGAACATCGGGAGATGTTGGTCTCTCAGCCTGCTCCGCCCGCTCCTCATTTACAGAGACCACCAGAGCCAGAGGCTCGTTCAGGAAAGTGGGGACATGGTTTTATATCTACTAGACAGCCATTAGTGGATGTCACCCACGGCAATAGATGTCAGGCAGATGCACCATCATCCTCCTACATGCCAGCGCCTGTGCAGGAAGAAACTGAAGAGCCAAATCCTTTTGCATCATTTGCAGACTATGCAGGCGTTGGTCCATCTTCTGGTGTACTATCCTTTGGCGCACCTGGGTCTTCCTCATCTGTTGGGGGTGCTGGTCCTTCTTTTGCTCCTAGAAGTGGTTCGTCGTCCTTCACATCACCAGCTCCTCAGCCGTTCTTCTCCACCCCACCACCCCAAACTATGGAGCCTAGAGGTATCTCCTTCACTACTCTATTTTCTGATCCGTTTGCGTTCAGTGCAGAGTTCGCTGGTGCACCCTCTGAACCATGGAGAGTATCTTTCCAGCAAGGGCTTTTCACCCCTGATCAACCGATTCCCTCTACTTAATCTCCTCAACCTAATCGTCAACCAAATAATATATCAACCGATGAGAATGAAGATGAAGAAGAAGGAGCAGAAGTAGAAGAAGCAGAACAGGAGCCACTTCAGCGCCGTCCCCGGCGCTTACGCCGAAGACCTAGATGTGGGACTGGAGGACATATTGGATAAAATGTTCAGTTCTTTTATTTTATTTTAATAGTTAGTTACACCCTTTATGTGTACAGTAAAATACTTTGATATCTACGCTTCAAATTGTAAGTATATAATATCGGTATAACGCGTTACTTTAATTAAATTAAAAAAATTTTGGTCTAAATAATTATTCAGATGTGTTATACTATTTAAACTCATGTGACCGGCTTCTTCACTGTCATACGCGAAAGAAAAAATTAATTAATGTATATAAGTGCTTGTATATAAATTTCTTTGTTTTTAATAACTTTCAGAAATAAATCTTAATATTTTTTCTTATACATGTATTTTTTTTTGAAAAAATAATTACAAGTTTGATTATACGATATTAAAATGTTAAAAATTTTATTTATTCCTTTTAAAAAATAAAAATAAAATTTTAAAATCATGCACTTTTATTTTTATAATAGTAATAACAACAACAACAACAACAACAACAACAACAATAATAATAATAATAATAATAATAATAAATGTATTTTTCTTAGACTTTCTAACTTTATTTGTTGATTAAGAAAAGAGGAAAAAAGAGAAAAATTAGTAAGGGAGTGACTTGATTAATTTTTCTTTACTAGAAATATAAATATTATAAAGAATTAATATTTTAAAATTATATATTACTCATAATTTCTTTTAATCTTTTTTTAATACATTGTATTTTTCTTCATTTTCTTTTAATTTCTTATCTTCTTATTCTAAAAAAATCGATACAAGACCCCGACTTCTTTTCTTCTATTAGGAATTTTTTTTTAATTTTTAGGGATTGGTCATGTCCTTTAATAAACCACCTTTACGTAAAAATATAAATAATAGAATGTTTGAGAAAACATAATTAACTAGATGATTTTAAAATAATTTTGCTTTCATTGAATTATCGTAGTGTCAAAATTTTCTAACTAGTTGGATAATATTAAACTTAATGTTCATTTTTTTTACTATTAATTTTTCCTATTTATAATATAACAAGCATATAATTTTTCAATAATATTATAACAAATATTTAAATTAATTACAAAAGTATATAATTATTTATAAAAACTATATATTTATCATAATATTATTAAAAAAATATACACTTGTTATATTATTAAAATTTTTAATTATATTACAAAAATATATTTTTAATAAAATTTAACTTAATTATCATTCTAAATAATTTAAATAATACAATATAAAAAAAATACCAACTATAAATTATATATAATATATATATTTATAAATATATATAATATATATTAATATTATATATATTTTATATGTATATATGGGTCGCGGCATTTGCAATGCCGCGACCCATTACAATATTTTATAAAAAAAGAGTCGCGGCATTTGAAATTTTTAATTATATTACAAAAATATATTTTTTAATAAAATTTAACTTAATTATCATTCTAAATAATTTAAATAATACAATATAAAAAAATACCAACTATAAATTATATATAATATATATATTTATAAATATATATAATATATATTAATATTATATATATTTTATATGTATATATGGGTCGCGGCATTTGCAATGCCGCGACCCATTACAATATTTTATAAAAAAAGAGTCGCGGCATTTGCAATGCCGCGACTCTTTTTTTTAAAAAAAATAATTAAGCATTTCAGGCAAACGTTTTTATGGCGGAGCATTTAAGTTTTTTTTTTATTTTACATATTACCGTCAAAATCCCATTAACTTTTGGTCATTTGGACCATTTTTTAGGTTTATTGTCATAAAGAGGGTAGCCTAAACCAAGTTTTGGTCCAAAAATTTTGTTAATTCAATTTAACTGCCATTTAATTTTGTCTACTCTTTGGGAAATTATCTTTGAGCAATTTTTGCCGCATTTTTGATAATTCAAGACGGAGAATTTTTAATTAATTAGACATATATAGTTTTAGTTGATTAATTAATTAATTAATTCTCATATATTAATATTTATTTTGGTGCATATTTATGTTTAAGCACATATTATAAAATTATATGTCTTATTATTAGCATATTTAACTAAGAAATAGTTACAGCATCTTTACATACTTGTAAATATACTGTTCACATAATCTCTGATTTTGTCGCTGCTTCATCAAGCCAAGATATGGGATTTGCATCTTTACCTCATTCTCTCAGAGCATGGGTCTCCTGTAGCCTTAATATCTAGATTTGGATCTTTTTAAATAAATATTAAAAGAAAATAGATAGTAATTAAAAAAAGAAGAAATAAACTTTATATATATATTGAATTCTTGTGTTGCTTTCTCTCAACTTAAAAACTATTTTATTATCTATTCAATTGATAGGATTTAAATTTCTTATCATCTACTCCCTCCAGTTTCATATAAAAGAAATAAATAATTAATTCACGAGTATTAACAAAGTTAGTTAAGAGTAATTAATTTTTTTAATTTTGTCTTAAATAAAAATTATTTTTTAAAAATATATTTATTTAATATGTGCACTTTCTTCTTGAAATTAATGACCACCACATCTATTCATGATTTGAATGACTTATTTAACGAAGGGTATAATTAGAATACTGTAATTAATATGATAATTTATTTTTTATATTAAGAACAAATTAAATTTTAAAAAAAATCTTTTATATATGAAACAAGAGGGTATCTATAATACAACTTCCAAAGAGAAAAAGAGATGGAATGCTTGCATTTCATTCTCTTTTACTTTCTACT
The DNA here is from genome assembly GCA_032878935.1 of Erythrophleum fordii. Classification (NCBI taxonomy): domain Eukaryota; kingdom Viridiplantae; phylum Streptophyta; class Magnoliopsida; order Fabales; family Fabaceae; genus Erythrophleum; species Erythrophleum fordii. The sequence continues at coordinate 11,546,064 of JAVQMF010000058.1, forward strand.
TTTTCTTTATTTCTTCATTTATTTCATCTTTTTTTTTTTAAATGAGCCCTAAAAGGATTTGGGTCTCTATTTAGTTATCAAAGCTTTAACAAAACTTGAACCCAATCTGAAGCTTAAAGAAAAAAAAAAAGAAATTATTACTTAATGCAATTATAACTAATCCGAATGATAAAACAATTATAAATAGAAAAAATGTATTGGAATAAAAGAAAGTAATGAAAAAGTTGCTTGCTGTTCATACAAATTAATTGACGAGATAGTTTAAAAACAAAATAATCTCTTAAATAGGCTTACACTTAATAAATTTTGTATATTTCTCATTTTTCTTTCTTTGTTTAATTGTTCCTTTACTAATATAATTAATATTTTCTTCCCAAAGTTTTCAAAGCTCACCCAAATAAGATATTGAGTGCATGCATGCGTGACATTTTCTCTTAATTTAAAAGGCATTTTATCATCTATTCAATTGAGAGGATCCAAATTCCTCATCATCTACTGTCTATCAAACGACTTCCAAAGAGAAGAAGAGATGGAATGCTTGCATTTCATTCTTTCTACTTTTTTTTTTTTTTGATTTATTTCATCTTTTTTCTTTTTAGTGAGAACTAAAAAGATTTAGGTCTCTATTGAGTTATCAAAGCTTTAACAAAACTTGAACCCAACGTTCAAAACTTAAGGATTTGTTTAAAAGCAAAATAATATCTTAAATGGGCTTACGCTTAATAAATTTTGTATTTTTCTCATTTTTTCTTTTTTAATTTGTTCCTTTATCAACATTGTTTTTGTGTGTGTTTGTCATTCTTTCTCCACTTAGAAAATACTTTACTACCTACTTAATTGAGAAGATTCAAATCCCTTACAATCTAATGTCTACCAGATGCCTTCCAAAAATAAGAGATGGAATGCTTGCATTCCATTCTCTGTACTTTTTTTTTCTTTTTTTTGGGGTTTATTTCTTTATTTATTTTGTCTTTTTTTTAAATGAGCCCTAATAAAATTTGGGTTTCTATTGAGTTATCAAAATTTTAACAAAACTTAAACTCGACATTCAAAACTAAAGGATTTATTTAAAAACAATAATCTCTTAAATGGGCTTACGCTTAAAACTCAACAAATTTTGTATTTTTCTCATTTTCTTTCTTTTTTTAATTGTTCCTTTATTAATATAATTAATAGTTTCTTCTCAAAGTCTTCAAAGTAAAAAAATATTATCTATTTGTGTGTAGATACACACTAACAAACAACAATGATATTTCTAAGAAAAAAAGATAAATTTAGTTCTAAATTTTGTAATAATAGGAAAAAAAAATAAAACATATGAAGAGATTGATTAATTATATGAATGTTAAGAAAATATGCATTGAAAAGAATTGAATTTACTTCATCCTTCATGTCAATCTTTTGTTAAAACAACAAACTCATTATATATCTACCCACTACAAGAAAAAATACTATTTTCAAGGGTCATAAGTGTTGAAAAAAAAATCTCTTGAGTGTCAATAATTATTTTATCAACAACCATTTAATTGTCGATAAGTGTTGACAAAAGTTTTATCAAAAAAAATATTATTGACGGTTAATGGCTGTCAATAAAAATTTTAAAGCATTTTCGACAATTATTAACTGTTGAAAATAATTGTACCAAATTTTTAAAATAATTTTAATGACCACTAAAAATAACAATTATAGTTGATATTTTTAACAATTATGACCGTCGAAAAAAGTATCAAAATAATTTTAATAACCATTAAGAATAACAATTATAAACAATATTTTTTACAATTATGATTATAAAAAAAGTATCAATAATAATTTTTAATCTATATTTTTTCTACATTGTTCTTTTTTATATTGGTGGGTAGCTTGTTAATTAATAATATTATTTATGGAAATATTTATAAATCAAATAATGTAAATATTTCAGATAACCTAAATATATATCATCAACCAAAAGTTTGGCTTCTTTATATATGAGCAATGTATTAATTACAAAAGTATTTAAAATATAAAACTCTATGTCAACTAAAATGTTTACAAAATAAATTTAAAATAGTTAAAATATTATCTAATTTTTAACAAATGCTTCATGCTCGATTGAATAAGAGTAAATTAACACTAGAGATGCAAAGTTCATTCACTTCCAATCTACAAGGAAAAAAAAATGATTGAATTAGTAGCAATAATAGCATCAACAATATAGTATAGAAAAAACAAAAATAAAAATAATCACATATGTCGACCAAAAAAAAAATCACATATACTGACGAGATTAAATCATTTCATTAAAACATGATCTTTAACCAAAAAAATGAAAAATAAAAAGGGCTAAAAATACAAATTAAGAAACAAAACACTAGTTGAAATCATTCAAGTAAGCTATAATCATAAATGTATAGTATTGGATAATGTAATAGATATGCCTTAACGTTAACAAGATATCTCTAACATAATCATTGTCCAATAAATTTCTAGGGTTCTCATTTATGATTTTTCTTCAATTTCATTTTACATTTTCCTTAGTCATTTGCTCTTATTACTTATGCCCCTGTACCTATTTAAGTATCTATAACTCCTTTGTTTCTTTCATCCACCCCTTACACCATTATTCCCATCAATGCTAAATATAAATTTAGGATACATGGGGAATGCTAGAGAAGTACTAGGATCACAAATGGACCAAAAAGATCATTATCTATTATCCACTCGCCCAACATATGCATGTCTACATTTTGATGCTTGAAAATCCATCCATTCTAAATTGAAAGTGTCTATATGTTGTCAACCCAAGTAATAGCCCTTCTTTACATTGGCTTCCAAGAGCTCATATGACAAAAGAGCTTAGAAGTCAGAACATTTTCAAAATCTATCCTTAGCTGGAGTCAACTTAAGGTATACTATATAATACATGTTAGAAGCTAAACTTGTTAGAAGAAGTCATGTGTTACATGTTCCTATTGAGCATATTGACTACATGATTAATAGAAAATAATAAAGTCCTTCACCTTACAATGGAAGCACAGCTTCACACCCTGAAATGAAAATTTGCCTATTTTGATCTCTGTCCATAAGTCCTCAGAAAATGGTTTACTACCTTCAACAAGGATATTGCATCATGCAATACTCAAGTATCAATTATTAGATCTAGAAGTCTATTTAGATCAATCCAATACATTATGGTCTAAAATAATAACTAAAGTAACAAAACACAGATTCTATAGTTGTAGAAGTTAACCAAGACACAAGAATGAATCAATACTTGGGCCTAAATCAGTTAATAGGTATGGGCTCCTTGAGAAGCTTGTTGAGCGCATCCATTGATCCTTGAAATGGATTAATGGCAAAATATGGAACAGAGGTTCATCATAAAAAAAAAAATTATGACTTTACTTTCTCAACTTGACTGACCTAAGATAACAACAAAAATGGGAAGCCATCAAAAAACATGATATTATTCCTGCTATCATAATTAGGATCCACAGCTCTAGCTTTTGACTCTGCATTTGGTAACAATGCAAACAAAATGTTCATCATAATTCTAGAGGCTTTTAATATTAGATAGAAGGCAATATGTTCTTATTATGCTTATAATTGGTAATTTGTGTTAGTGTTCTCAATTTCCAATTCCTTATTTAGCATGTTGAAAGACCTACCAATATTGAAGCGGACCAATCGACTAGGTTTTCCTATGTAATATGAGAACCATTATGATGCTTTAGCTCCCTCATCCAATGCAGAACCAAACCATTCCCATACTGAGACACCATCTGTTACTTCATTTGGTCTAATCAAACAAATTTTGCATACCAGGTGCTTTTAAAGATAAATGACAAAAACAATGAAGAATAAATTCACCTTCCTGATTTGTACTATCCACTAACATAGGAGACTTTGAAGATCCATAAAATTGACCCTCAAAGAAAAATTATACGCATATGAATAATCAAGCTTGTGTAAATGGACATATGATGGTAAGGAATCTAACAATAGATGAATAATTTAAATAACCATCACATAAAATTTAAATCAAATTCAAAGGCCATTGAATCAATATTTGCATTTGTTCTTACTTTTTCAATTTTCTAACAAGCTCTTTAATCTGAATAAAAGGTTAGGAACATACCAAGAGGTGATTAATCCTAAAACTCAAACAGCCTGATATGCTCTCATACAACAAAAAACCTAACTCATTTATTAAAAAAAAAGAGACAAGAAAGCTACATAAATCTTCTGCTTAAGTCAAACAATCAAAGAAAGAACATACATATGCATAGCAAGTAGGAACTATTTCAAAGAACATAGTAGTGAGAGAAAGAATGATAGATTATCTACCTATAGGCATTGTCTAATTTAAATCATATTAATTGAAAACTAAAAGAAAATATAGATGCTAGTTAGATATATGTAGAGCGTAAAAGTATATTGAGTTTAGCATGAAACTTTACATTTTTTCAATATCAGTTAAATAAGATTTCAAACAACCAACCTCAATGACCATATGTACCTCACTTTAACACTTTTTTTCCAGATTTGAGCAAGGAAGAAGCATTATAAATACTAAATTCCAAACCATTGTAAACTCACATAAAGCCCTTACAATATTTAACCAATAATTTGGTTTTGTATCCTTGAACATATGCATTGCACATGAAACTATTTTGGCTCTCCAACATGCATCAAAGTATACAATTAAGGAAAATCACCTGAAAAACAACAATGCCAAAACTCTGTAATTTCTGCATAAACAATACAAAATGGATAAGCCAACTAAGAAACCTGATATGCCATTACCACAAACAGAGCAATGAATATAAGGATACCTTAGTTGTATGGCAAATGCTCAGGTAGTTACAAGAACAGAAAACAAAACCTATGAATGTCAAAACAAAATTGAGCAAAAATGAAATAAATTGCTATAGAAAAGAATTAGCAGTTCTAAAAAATTACCGTTGCCGATTAATGCGAGGATATCTTTGATGCTAACTCATCAGAGGCAAGACCAAGTCAGGGACCAAAACTCTGAGGAGAGCAAAGAACGATAATAAAACTTTGACAAAAATGCTGAAAAGAGCAGAAAAAAAGGTTAAATAGGATGATGGAAAAATGATAATGAAGTTTTGAAAAGAGATTTATGCCTTTTTCCCTTTGCCCTTTCTCCTATTCTTCAATTCGAAGGAGCGTCAAAAAAAAATAGGAAGAAAGAAAAGCACCAATGTTAAGCGGAAGCCAAATTTTCAATGGGAAAAAATTGAAAAAGAGAAAAAAAAATGACCTTTTACAACAATAAATACTAGTCGTCGAAATTCATGAGTTGAAAATACTCATTATTCTTGTAGTGACCTTTGAAGATGGATTTGGTCCCAATAATAAGTGGCATCTATTTAGGGGTGCATATAGATTGGATTGACCTTGGTATTCAACTGGCCTGATACCCTACTCAGTTAGGGCTTTGAGTTAATTTTTTTAACTAATGGCCTAACTAAGATAGACCAAATTTTAGACTAGGATAGGGTGGGGCAAGTCAAGGATTTTTTTTTTTTTTACCCAAAAGAAAAAAAAAATAGATGGAAACAAAATAACAGTACAAATAGCATACCAACAATAAGTGCAATAGATAGATTTGAAGCTAAATAGCTAAGTAGCAATAAACCTAAGCAAGCAATTTGGATTTTGGAGAACCTATAAAATAGAAGAGTAATTCTGCAAAATTTAAATCTCTAAACTCTAAAGTCAACTCCATTTAAAAAGGAAGACATTCAAGGATGGAAATGCATATCCAAAAAATCAAGGAAAATCAATAAATCTATCGTATCAAAATAAATATAAGAAAAACCAACGACTTAAGGCATAGGAATTTAAGGGATTTCTTTTGCAAAAGCTAGTTAAGGAGGTGATAAAGAAGGAGGGAGAAAAATAACACCCTTTTGATTTTCTATTTTTTTTTAATATACAATTAGGCAAGGCAAGCAAGTATAGTTTTTTGGCTTGACTTAACATCAGTTTAACCCAATTTGGCTGGCCAATTTTTTTTGCCCATTTTCAATTTTTTCCCTCTCTAGCCTAACTCAATCTAGCTGGGCTGGATTGAGTTTACTAGGCTTATCGAATCAATGTGCACACCTACATCTATTCATAATGCACAAACTAGTTAAAGAACAATTTAGTAATAAACTAGTAACTAATGCACTAGATAAAAACTTATTATTTATCAAACATTAATAATATTAGGCTAATGTTTTAAAATATATTAAAAGATACTGAAAGATAAGAGAAGCATACTCTCTATTTTAACTTCACTTTTTTTTTATCTCTTTTCGATCTAAAACATTTTTTTTCCTATTGTATTAGACTAGTTTATGAACCCATGTATCACACTGGTTGTTGTAGCAAGTTACAATTTAATATCAATTTAATATGTTATAATTTATACACTTATCTTATTGGGTATCAAATACCAAAATAGATAATTCCAAATGAAATACTACCTTAAATAGATTCGTGTAAAGAGTTTGTACGAAAATTTCATTATTTGCTTATAAAGATATGTAAGATTGAAATATAGATAGCTAAAATAACAATATTCACCATTTAGAGATTTCCTATTTTAACTTCAACTTCTAAATACGACACTCGCAAGCATGATTCTAGAATCATCATCCTTAGTTATACAAACTTACAACTAAAAAAATTACAAATTCATAAATGAATTTATAAAGCTTCCTATAGCCTATCAAATTTTTTAAAGAAATCAAACATAAACATATTTAAGTAACAAAGAGTAAAAAATATTATTATTATTGAAAAATTGCCTATGAAGTGCTTTGACTACACTAAAATGCAATTACATTCTGGAGGAATATTGCCTATAGAATGTTTTGACTACATAAAAGAAAAAAAAGTTAAAAAAAAAAATCAAAATCCATAAAGCAATTAACAACTACTATTTTCACATTATTAACCACAACATTTAAGACATTTTTGCAATAAGGAAGGATAGGAGAAAGCAACTTATCTTTTGTTATTCCATTGATGTTAGCATATACATATACCAATACCAAAAGTCTACAAACCCCACTTTGGAGTGTTTAAAACAATATAAAAATAATATAAAGTAGTTAAATAATAATTAGTTAAAGATAATCATTTTCAGTATATATGAACATAGTAATCAAAATAGTATGATTCACAATTCTAATCTTACAGTCTATAATAAGTCACAAAAATAACAATACTAATTGATAGTTGAATCAGAAGTAGTCCTAAATCATACAATTCACAATTTGAATCTTATGATTTGTAAAAAGTCACAAAGCTAATATTATCGATTGAAAGATGGATAGGCTATGAATTATATGATTCAAGCCAATATGATAGAATAACATAACTTTGTTATTTAGAAATATATGAAAACAATGAATTGGCATGGTAATGTTGTATTGTTAATGTGAAAATATAGAGAAAAAATGTATCATTTATGTATCATTCATAAGAAAGATACAGCTTATATAGGGAAGTTTGACAATAATTTTATCAAGATTTCTCCTTAATTGCAGTAAAAAATAATCCCTTAAAGTAAGGGATAAATCTAAAATTTAAACTACTTGGAGATAATAAGAAACAACCTTCCTCATCTCTTTATTTAAACAAATAACAAACATCTGATAAGAATAAAAGATAAATCCTAAAATATTAAATGAAGAAAATATTAAAGGATAAAAGATAAACATAAATTGGCAACACCTCTCCAAACTGGGAGCAGCTTCTCTCTAGTTCAAAGCCCCTCCAGTCCGTCTAGTCTCGAGCATTCAACCTCTTCTCATTTTTTTTTTCTTTTTAAAAAAGCAAAAACAAAACAATATAAAAAGTCAGTTATACAGACTACACCGACTGGATGGAGAGAGATGACGGGAGAGAAGCCATAGCCTCCAAACTGGGCTACAAAGGTTGAACATGCCTAGTTTATCAATCTATCTTTCAAACATGTTCCTAGTAAGAGCTTTTGTTAATACATCACAACTTGATCACCTGTTGACATATAGGTTATGCAAAATGTTCCATCATTAATTTTTTTTAATAAAATGTCTATCTATTTCCACATATTTTGTTCAATCATAATGAACCAGATTGTGGGAAATGTTTATGGCTACCTTGTTATCACAATAAATCTTAAGAGGAAAATTAATTTTTACCTTTAATTTTTCAAGCAATAATTTTAGCCATAGCATTTCACATGTGCCATAAGTTATGGCTCAAAATTCAACCTCAGCATTACTCCGTGTCATAGCCATTTGTTTCTTACTTTGCCAAGTAACTAGATTACCCCAAACAAATGTACAATATCTTGAAGTTGACATCTTATCTTTAATACAATTTGCCCAATCTACATATATGAATCCTTCAATACTTCTTGAATCACTTTTACCAAAGAATCAACCTTTACCAGGGGACCTTTTAAGATACTTTAAATTCCACATAGTGGCATACAACACTCACAGCGAAGGCAATATTTGGTCTACTATCTAAAAGATAGATGAGTTTTTTCAGCTAATAGATGATATCTCCCTATATCAACTAAGGTTCCACCAACCTTGTTCTTCAGTTTTATTATAGGTTCCATTGTTGTGTCTACTAGTTTAGATCCCAACATCCTTATTTTCTTTAATAAATCTAGGACATATTTTCTTTGAGTGACTGATATTCCTTTTTCATTTCTAGCAACCTCTATTCTAAGAAAGTAATGTAGGGATCCAAGGTCCTTTATCTCAAATTTAACAACTAGTTTATTCTTTAATCTTGTCATCTCCACTATATCATCTCCTGTTAAAATGATGCCATCCACATAGACAATAAGAATTGTATTCTCACCTTTTTTATGTTGATAGAATAATTTATAGTCAGTATAAGCCTACCTATACCTTTGCTATAAGGCTGCCTTTGAGAACCTGTCAAACTAAGCTCTTAAAGATTGTTTTAGGCTATAAAAAGCCTTTTTAACTTACAAGCTATCCCATTATATTTGTCTTTATCAAATCCTGGTGGAAGATCAATGTAGACTTCCTCTTCTAAGTTATTATTGAGGAAAGCTTTTTTTTTTTTACATCTAGTTGTTGTAAATCCTAATTTAGGTTTGCTGCAAGAGGCAAAAGGACTCTAATTGTATTGAGCTTAGTAATTAGGGCAAACGTTTTATCATAGTCACTACCATATGTTTAGGTAAAACCCTCTGTGATTAGCCTTACTTTGTACCTTTCAATTGTTCCATTAGCTTGATATTTTATAGTAAACAACTATTTACACCTAACTAAAGCTTTTCTTTCAGGCTTTTTTATGAGATCGTAAGTTTATTTTTTTTTCTAAAGCTTGTATTTCTTCTGTTATAGCCTTTTTCCATTTAAAATTCTTCAAGGCCTCCTGTATATCTCCAAGAACCTTTTTAATTGATAGCTTAGCAACAAATACTTAGAGAGAAGGTGAAAAATGATTATAAGAAACATAATTTGAAATAAGGTGTTGGGTATAAGAATGAATTCCTTTTTTTAATGTAATAGGATAGTCAAGATCACTAATCTCAATAGATGAATTCGATTCTAATTTATGGTAGGGTTGCATGTCTACAATGCCCTCTATTTTTCATGAGTTATTTCTCTTAGAATAAACACGTAGCTCAAGTTGGTGTAACTGTGAATTTTTTCTATCATTGTTTATGTTGAACTTTGTGTTAGTTGCTTGTTTTTTAAGGTTAGTTACTATTATTTTTTATTCTATTTGTGTAAATTCAAGGGTTTCTTATTTAGGTGATGTTAGTGATTCAACTAGAAGTAAGATAGGATGTGATGCTATGTATTCTCAAGAAAGAGATTCATCCCCAATCCCCCTCCCAAAGCAAATTTTTAGGGTAAAAAGGTTAGTTTTTTTTTTTTAAGTGACATCCATGGTGACAAAATATTTATTTATGTATGAGGAATAACATCAATATCGCTGAGTGGTTAAATACCCTAAGAAGATATAAGATAAAGCTCAAGAATCTAATTTGCTCTTATTATGGTTATGAATATGAACAAAGGCCTTACAACTAAACATTTTGTGAGGTGAATAACCATGATTGTGTGTGATGCTAAAGAAAATACTAATAAGGTATCTTATAGTTGAGAACACAAGTAGGAAGACGATCTATAAGATAACATAATGTAAGAATGGAATCACCCTAAAAACATTTAGGAACATTTTCAGCAATTATAATGGAATAAGCTACTTAAAAAAGGCATTTGTTCTTCCTTTTTGCCACCCCATTTTGTTAGGGAGTATCAACACATAGACTTTCATGAACAATACTATTTTTTAAAAGATAGTCCTTTAGGATGGAATTAAAGTAATCTCACCTACTATCAATGAGTAAGATTTGTATTTTTGCACCATACTTATTGTTTGCCATTACATGAAAAATTTTGAAAATTTGTTCAGCCTCATTTTTTTATTTTTAAGAGATAAACCTAAGCAATTCATTTTTAATCATCAATGAACATCATAAACTATTTTTTTCCATTTATTTTTGGCACCTATGAAGGACCTTAAATATCATTATGAATTAATGCAAATGGTTTAGATGATCTATATGGTAGAATAGGAAGAAAAAATGACCTTTGGTATTTGGCAATTTGACACACATCACATAGAAATGTATCTTTATTTTGGAAAAGTGATGGGAACAATTGTTTTAGGTATTGGAAGTCAGGGTGGCCTAACTTAAAGTGCCATAAGAATATTTGTTATTATCTAGATAAAGAAACAAATTCACAACTACTTATCAGAGCTTGTTTATTGTTAAAGCTTTCTTTATGAAAATAATATAGGTCATTGTGTTCCTTAGCACTGTTAATCCTCATGCCTGAAGTCATATCCTAAAATTCATAAGTAGAAAGTGAGAATTGGGCAATACAATTCATGTCTTTGGTGATCTTATCGATAAAGAGTAAATTGCATGATAATTTAGGGACATGTAAAGCATCTTTAAGATATATCCGAGGGTTGATTTTAATTGTACCAGTACTAGCAACAATTGCAAGAGAGCCATCTACAATCTTAATTTTCAAGTTACCTATACTAGGGTTATAAGAGTAAAAAAGGTTTGCACATCCTGTCATATGATTTACAGCCCCAAAATCTATTACCTAAGGTTCAATTTTTTTTTAGTTACACCACTAAGTACAGTCATGAAGGTATCTTTTTGAGCCAAAAGTGAAGTACCCATGGCTTGTTGAGGCTATAGGCCTTGAGTAGTGGATTGATTTTGATTAGGTAACTGACTATAGGATATGTTAAAACTATTCCATTTACTCTTTACTCAGAGAAAGATTATACATGTTGTCATTAGTCCCTGAAGAAGAGTCTATAGTAACCTTAGTTCTCTTGATTCTCTTCTACTACTGTGAGTGTTAGGTTTACCTTGCAATTTCCAACATTTATCTTGGTTGCGGTTTGATTTCTAGCAGTGATCAAACAAAAAATTCCTATTCCATTTCTAACTCTGTTGTTCACTTTGAAGAAGGTGAGGTCCACAATTTGACAAGACAGAATTTTCAATTGTTGTTTTTGTTGTACCTAGCATAACACATTTGTGAGTTTCTCCCTTTTGAACTTCAGTAAAAGTTTCATCAATGTTTAACAATGGCTTAGAGCCAAGTAGACATCCATGCACTTCATTTAGCTCCTTGTTCAAACCTAAAAGAAAGTTATAAATTCTTTCCTTGTTAACATTTTTTTGATACTCTTCATTGCTATCTAAACACATCTAATGATTACTATTAAAGAGGTTTGTCTCTTGGTAGCCTCCTTGATGTCCTTAGCAATTAAGTAGCATATAAAATTTTTATTGATTTTTTCATCCATGGTGTTAATTAACCATGCCATTATCATTTGAATTTTGAGCATCCTAGGTTTGAAAGGTTAGATCTGATTCTGCAGGTTTCTTTGCAAATCCATCAAGGTAGCTGTATCTACCTTTTCCTCTAATGACCATCTCTACATAATGCAAACATGGTAGGTAATTTTTTTTGTTGAGTTTGTGAGATGTGATTTCAAAAACAGAATTATCTAAATAAGGAACATGCATTGTGGCAATCGTTATTGGGGTTAGCTGTACAGAAATGAAAGTTTCTAAACTATCATTCCTTTTAATGTCGATCATGGCTGTTTCCCATGGAAACAATCGGGGTTTGCCCACCATAGAGAAGAAAGATGGTACAAAGATGCAGAAATTATTGAGAGAAAATAATGTTAACAAGAAGCATGATAACTAAAATTTTGCTCTGATACCATAAGAAAATATAAAGGAAAAAATGATAAAAGAATTTTTCTTTTCTTCAATGAATTATTTATAAAAAGGTGCAGCTTATATAAAAAAAAAGCTTGATCGTAATTTTGTCAAGATTTATCCTTAATTACAAGAAAAAAGTAATCTCTTAAAGTAAAGGATAAATCTAAAATTTAAACTACTTAGAAATAATAGGAAACAACAATTTTGATCTTTTTATTTAAACAAATAACAAACTACCTAATAAGGATAAAAGATAAATCTTAAAACATTAAATAAGGGAAATATTAAAGGATAAAAAATAAACATAATCTGCCAATAGCTAAGTATTGTTCATGTCTTTTATAAAGAAGATAAAGAAGACTATTAATTGAGATTATTTTAAGAATTAATTACTTATAAATTATATAATTAATGAGCTTATCTATAACTTATGTTTAAGTATTTTTCTTAATCTTTGGGTTAAATATACTATTTTGAGTATTTTATACATATTATAAGGATATATATGTATATATATATATTATATTTCATATTATGTTTTACTTATTAATAAATTTTATGATTCGATACATTTTACAATTCACAATTCAAAAACATGTTTTACGATTTGTGATACATATCATGTTTTGACAACTATGCATATAAAGTTTAATTCCACTTAGGCTAATAAGGGCAAACTCAAAATCAAATTACCCAGAAATGTAATTACAAGTTACAATTAATTACACTCACATCATCATTATCAGGGCCTTTTAATAATTAAAAGAAAAAAAAATTCATGTTGATAGCTTGATCAAAAATTGGACAAAGGGAAAAAGAGATATAGAAAAAGGAAAAGATTTAGCTTTAATGATAAGATTCTAATATTCATAAAAGTAAAAGTGCATATGTTCTATCAAATCTTGAAGAGCTTACACATTTTTAGCAATGGCAAGATTCTATCAAGGCACATTTGACTAATTTTTTGTTAGTATTTAAAACTTTAAAATAGATTCTTAAAAAAGCAATGAACAACACTAAACCATTTCATGCAACTTTTTTTTTATAACCAACACACTTAAATTTGAACCATCTTGAACTTTAAGCCTCGAAAGTACTTGAAAGTTGGTATTAAAATTCTAACAATACATACCAGTAGGCAAATGGAAAAAGGGAAAAGGTAAAGGATTGCATGGCAAGTTCAACATTTTTATATGGAATAATTATTTAGAGACAGACAGAAACATGTAGGGTAGGGAACACTATTTTCAATACTAGAAAAAAATGGCATAACAATATTTAGAATTATAAGAAATAATCATCTATGTTATCTTAAATTTCACATGTATATGAGCTTTTATCTATGGATTTGATTCTTCATCTATTATAATAGGAAGATGAGACTTTGCTCTTAACATATACTTTTAGTAGTATCAAAGGGAAGAAAGAAATTCAATAATTACAAAGAAATTCCTAAAATTTAAAGGAAAAGCTTAAAGTAATTAGATAAGTTATATATATATATATATATATATATATAATTAGATAAGTTATATATATATATGGTGTAAGTTCTAATTGTAATTTTTATTTGTAGGATTTGTAGGAGAACATATGCCTTCAACCAAAGACAAAAATTGCACAGTAAAACAATAGTGAGCATTTAAGCAGTACAGAAAAATTCAATTTATTCATTAAAAAAATATGTAAGAGTTTACGGGGGAAGCTTACTTTAAATTTTTCTAATATTTCAATCTATAATCAATTGTAACTTTTCTACTAAATCAAATTACTACATAAGAGAGCATCTCACCAAGCCCAGTTTAAACAGAAGATTGTTCACATATTCATCTCTTTCTTTCATAATAGACATGCCAAGAAGTTATAGTTCAGAAGCAATAGATAATGCTTCCTATACCGTGAGATACAAGAATCCTGTCTTACATAAGCAAGACCATAGTAATAAACAACACACCAATTTATCTCCTTGGTAAGCTATAAAAAAAAAAATTCTAGGAATAATTGCAATGAGTAAACATTTCTAGCAAGCATAGTTGTAAGTTTTATTTAAACTTGGCTTGTATATCATTGTTTGTATGTGCTAGTCATCATCTTCTCTTTTTTCCTCTTTCTCTTTTGTGTTCATATTGACTATTGTGAATAAAAATTGTGAAAGCAGATACATAACTATTAAGAAAAACTAAAAAGTCATACAATATTTTTTGGGGGGAAAAAAAGAACTTGGAAAAGGGGGAGCATTCACCTTATAGCTCCAAGGTCTTTTACCTTAGAAGTATGTTTGTCTTCAGTTTCTTTAATTTTTCCCACATAAGTACTCCTATTCTTTCTAGTTTAACCATAAAGTACCAAAACAAATAGAGCTTAAAGTACTAAATTTTAGTTTTTTTTATAAAATAAATATTTTCTTTATATCTTTTTTAGTATTATGATGAAACTATTCTCAAAATTTTGTTTGAACCATTCTTCTTTGACTATTTTTGTAGGGTCTAAGCTAACCCCAAACATAAGTCCAATAGGCATTACATCTAAACTTACGAAAAAAAATGGTCAAGCAAATATTGTAAGTTATGGCTAGGATTAACATATATGCCCTTCTATCTAACCTCCAACACAAGTCCATGTGCACAAACATTTGCCCTTGTCAGAAGCAAATTTTGAAGTAGAAAGTACAATCCTAGCTCCAACGTGACACAACTCTGTGTGCACAAGCACTGGTCTTTGTTCAATGCAAACTTAAGAAGAGTAAGTATGACCCTAACTCTAAATGAACATCTCTAATTATCAGGGTATGACCTTTATAGCAAGTCCTAAGTAAGGGAGTTATTGTCCTTTAAAATCCAAAACAAGATACACTTGATGATAGTGCTACTGTTATGAAGGCCATACCCTAACAATTAGGAATATTCATTTCATTATTAGCAAGTCCAGTAGTAGTTAATGATATCCATAAAATCAACTCCATTTAGGAGGAGAAATGAGTTTTAGGAAGTCTTCAAATTAATATATATATATATATATACATATAGGAAGTCATATTTTCAAATTAAATAAAGCTATTTCCTATTGCTAGCAAATACAAGTGACTTTAAACAAAATTTTAAAATAAAATGGCTTGTTATGTTGCATATATATATATATATATATAGCTAGTAATGTTACATCTTGTAGGTGGGAGGAAAGAAAATTTTAACAAAAGTTGCATAAAAAATGATTAAGTTAAAAGAGTTTGTGTAAAATGCTTAAAGCTTTAATAGAAAAGTTAATATTACATAATTACATGGTTCTTATTGTAATATATATATATATATATATAGCCTCAATAGCCATGGCAATCTTTAGTTGCTCAAAGATATTTAAGGTAAACAATTCATACATGGCAATTTTCATACATGTAAATAATTCCTAATCTATTGTACTCTTTTAAAATTTCCTATAAAATCTTTGCTTATGCTTATCCATAACAAAATACAAAAACTTATGTACTAATGAATTTGAAAAGAAGAAGAAGAAGAAGAAGAAGAAGAAGAAGAAGAAGAAAAGTCATTGCATTTTCAGACTTCATTCGCAGAGAGGGAACTCACATTGCATTCTTGACCAAAGTGAGACCATAGATAACTAGATATGAAAGTAGTTGCTTCCACTCTTTACCCATCCACTTATGCATGGATGAAACCATCACATTTATCTGTAAAGATGATGTTTATATGTAAAGATAACTGCATAATATCAAATCTTTTGCGTCTGGTATTGCCTCTCCCATACCCAAATTTGAATTAAAATGTATCATTAGTATAGTAGCACCAACTCCCATCCTATGGTTTTGCATCTTTCTCATTTTAACCTAAATAGCTTTAAAATGCCTATACCAATACTAAACACCTAAATAACAATATAATAGATTAACAAATGATAACAAAATCCTAAATTGCAATTCGCTAAATATAGAAAAGTTATCAACTAAGCTCATAAACTGCAAGGATGTAAAACTTAAAGGTTAAAGTTACATATATAACCGTGAGAGAGAATAAACACAATAGAGAGACCAATGCTAGGCTTCTTTGTAATTTGTAAGCCACAAAAGCCAAAAAATGCCAAAACCATAATTAGAAAATAACTTTTATGTATGATAACCCATTTTTTGCCTTGCTTTTTGTTAGCACTATAGGTAGCAGTGTAAGAAAGAAGAGAAGAAGAGAAATTTTACCTACATCTCCCACCACATCACCACCTCAACCTAATCTTCAACCAAATCCTTGTCCATCGTAATGGAACTCGCAAATTGTAAAGAATGATTTCTATCCAATCTTCTACCAAATCCTTTGGGTCAAATGTTAATCTTCGTTAGTTGGTATAAGGGTATTTTAGTAAATATAAGTGATTAGGAAAGGATTAATGTGTATTTTCCTTTTAACAGTGTCAGTTAGACTATATAGTTGGCATCTCACATATATTGCATCAGTTTTTAGCTTAATGAAATTCTTGTGCTCTTCTTATCTTCCCACATTTCTTCCTTTCCTTTCTTTTCTTCCTTTTATCTCTTCTCCTTCTTATGCCAATTTACCCTTTCTTGAGTTTTGAAGCTTAACCTCTAGTATCAAACTTGTCTGGTTCAATCATGGCAGATGCAACAAGGTTGAAGACATTAAGTAGAGAAATAAAGGATAGAATGCATATGGAAATTGATCAGAGGATGATCGTGATGGAGCAGCAAATCAAGGGATTGTAAGAATTAGTGTGCGAGCACTCTTTTCAATTTACGGAAGTGATGAATCGAAATAAAGCAAATAGAAATATTGGATATCAAGTTCCTACTCAACTTACCAAGGTGCATTTTCCTTAATTTATAACCACAAATGTGGACAATTGGATCTCCAAATGTGAAAAGTTCTTCATTTTGGATGAAATTCTGGAGGATAGCAAGTGATGATAGCTAGCTTATCCCTTCATGAAAATACATATCATCGGTACCAAAATTTTAAGAAAAGTAAGAATGGAAGAGTAACATGGTTGGCCTTAGTTGAGGCAATTAAGATCAGATACAACTCAAATAAACTGAGAATTTAACTAAGTTTCAAAAGACATTTCACTAGTTAATATGTATAGTGGATTTGACCGAAGGATAAAAGTTGAATTACTACATTGCAGGGTTGAAGCTTAAATTAACGATAAGGGTCAAATTGTTTCATTCTCAAACTTTACTAAACACAACCTAGCTAGTGACATTATAAGAGTTGAATATGGATATGATGCCAAAAAAAAAATCAAGTTCCTATATAATGAATAGTGGAAGTAAAAGTTGTAGTGGATCACTCAAGGGAGATTCTACGAGAAGTAACATAGGTAAATGGTCTAGCAATTAGACTAATAGTTGAAAAGGAACTGGTGACAAATCTGTAAGTGGTAGAGGAAGTGAACAAAAGGGAATACTAAGAAAGCCTATATTAAGGTTTTAATAGGGTCTAACACTTGAGGAAGTTGAGAAGCATAAGAACAAGAATCTTTGTTATTTTTGTCATGAGAAATTCACACCTAGCCACAATTGCCTCCAAAAGAAGAAGATGCAACTGTATTTAATGATAATTGTCACACCTGAAAATGCGACCGCGTGGCGCCATAAAAAAACCAAAATCAAAGTTAAACGTAAATATAGATGTTCAAATAAGTAGATAGGGTATAAATATATAGGGTTCAGGAGTTGCCACCAAAATTTATTTTTGAAAAGACAAAACTTTGGAAAAGCTCTTTTTTAGTTTGAAAAATGGTCTGCGAACCAGATTTGGATTCGGGAGTCGATTGTGAGTGGGGAAAGTGTTAGGCACCCCACTACACCCATTCCTAAGAACGGTTACCCTAAGTCAGTTATGCAAAATCAATATGGCCTCTATTCTATTTTAATTCTCCCTAACCAATCACATGCAAAGAACAGAAAGAAAAATTTAAAGAAATGAAATTAAAGAGAAGAAAGAAAATTAAAGGTAAAACAAAAAGGAATTCAAAGAAAAGGGAATAAAATAAAAGAAATTAAAAAATAAAATTAAGAGAAAATGTTTATTTACAAGGGCGGACTTGACCTAGGATGAAAGCCTAGGGCCTACGTACCCTCTGAAAGGGATCAAAGTCTACGTAGTTCGGCTAGGGATTGTATTTGGTTGGTGTGTGCTTTTTTTTATTATTATTATTTTTGGTTTTTTGTCTTGTTTTTTCTTTCTCCCTCTTTTTTTTGGCAAAAAGACAAAGAAAATAAAAATTACTTTTTCCTTTAACAAATAAAACGATTTTTGAAATTGCTTGATGTGTTTTGATTTGTTAAAGGCAAATTTAATTTTACCTTTCTTGCATTTTGGCTTTTTCCCTCCTCTTTTCTTTATCATCTTTATCTTTTTTCATTTTCGTCTTTTTTGTTTTGTTTTGTTTAATTTATTGTTTTTATTACTTTTTTTTGTTTTTATTACCCCTTTCTTTGCTCTTTTTTTTTTTTGCTTTTTTTTTGTTGTTACTTTTTTGTGTTCTGTTTTTTTCTATGTTTATTTATTATTTTTTTGGTTTTGTTATTGTTGTTTTTTGTTGTTGTTATGTTTGTTTCTTTCTTTTTTTTGGTAATTTTTATTTTATGTTTTTATTTTATTTTTATTTTTATTTTTGTTTATCTTTGTTTTGTATGTATTTTTGTATGATTTTTTTTTAATCTTTTTAATTTCTAATTTGTTCTTTTTTTATTTATTATTATTCTTCTTCTTTTTTTTTTTAAAGAGAAAAAGAAAATAAAAATTATTTTAGACTTTCATCAAAAAAACAAATTTTAGATTGATTTGTATGTCCTAATATGTAAAAACTAAATTGACCCTACTTCTTTATTCTCTTTCTTTTCTTTTCTTTTTAATGTTCTTTTTTTTTATTTAATCTTTGATCTTTTAGTCTTTCAAAAATTTTTAGTGATCGAGTTGCATGTTTTAGAACTTTTTGTCTTTTTGTTTTTCTACTTTTTTATATTTTCTTTAGGAATGGTGTTTTCATTTTTGTTTTATGTTCATTTTTTTCCTTTCTTTTCCATGAAGCATATTTTAATCTCTAATTTTTGTCCAAAAGAAAATTTGAGAAAATCATTTTGATTTGTTTTTTCCTTTTTGTTTTTTTTGTTTTTGTTTTTCTTAATTGAAAAGGGAAAGTTTATTTGATTTTCTATCAATCATAGATTTTAATTAGCATTTGAACTCCTTTTTTTTTATTCGAAAAGAAGCACACTTTGCTTTCTAAAAAACCTATTTATTTTGTTTTACGAAACCTTTTTTTTGAAAATTTACCCTTTTTACATTTTTTTCTTAATGGGTTATTGTTAAATCCCAAAATTTGTCCAAAAACATTTGATAACCCAATCGAATGACTGAGGAGACTTATTGTCACACACAGCCTTGGATGACCTCTATACACCTGAGGAGATACAAGACCTCACACGGTAATTCTTAAAAAAGAAAATGAAATCTATAAAGAGAGATAATATTCGCAAGCATAAAACATTTGTGCTGGTGTGTGTTCTTGTAGTCAATCAAACCAACATCACAATTCCAGACAATATTTACAAAAAATGATAGAAATAGAAATGTGGAAAGATTAAACCACAACCAATCGTTTATCTCAGAGTTCCTCCATCTTCTTAACGCACTCATTGATGTCGCATAGGGTACCTCTTCCAACCATCTCCTCACATAGCTTCTTGCCTTCTTGTTTTCATCAGATCACGAGCCTCGAGTTCATGGGCCTCGCACAAAGAGAGAGAGAGAGAGAGAGAGAGAGCAGAATACATATTAGTTCCCATGACAAGCATAAAACAGTATATCATCATGTTTGCCCATATGTTAAATGAGACCGGGAATAAGTCCAAAACGAGGAAGGCCAAGCAAGTAAGGGGACACTTATCAGATTTCATGTCCCATTCAAGACATTTCAAGACCTAAATGAAGTTAAATTCCAACAGAACCAACAGACCACGATGAAAAACACAAAGTTCCTGTTCAAACATGTATCCAAACATTCCAGCCCATGACAAATGCATCTTATGGAAGGGACTATATTACAATTATTGACAACATCATCCAATCTCTCAAACAAAAGGAAGTCTCAGTCCCAAAAGGATTTATATTTACCATTTCAAGCAAAAGTTAATAGCTGGACAAAACCCACATATACTTCGTGAACTGAAACCCGCATCTTATTCGAGTGCAAAAATGTTTTGCAAATATCCCATCATGAGATTAAAATCCTTCATTTAACAAAGCAGACAAAACAGCACATACAGAGGATAGGTACCACGAGTTTATACCAATATGACCTCTCAGACTTCATGTCATAATTACAGAATTTGGACAAGGGATAAAAACTCCTTTTAATCTCGTTAGTTCATATCAGTAGGAAATTTCTAGGTCATCAGATGAAAATTGAAATGGATCTCCCGAATGAACCACATATGTTATCAACGACAAGCATTATCCAAGCAAGAGAAAAAAAAAGCAGAACAACATAGACAATATATGGAAAGCTTGGAGAGCTTCTTTTAATTACATCCATTCGGCAGATTGATTCCCAATCCAAATCATACAACCAGAAGTAAAACCGAAACCAGCACAGAGTAGAACCAAGATTAAAATCAGAATCGAGCATATATAGCAAGCAAAACCAAAGCCATTACTTTTCATTCCATTGGATCCAACTAGACAAATGAAGCAAAGCCATAAGAACTTACGTTCTTCTCTTTTTACTGTTTCCAGCATTTCGGATTGGAGATTCCAGGATTTCCTTTTTCCGTCTTAGCTGCTCGTCATCTCTGAGCTAATCTCCTCTGATTCCCCTTCTTTTTCTGTCGATGGCAATTTCTCCGAGCACTGCCAACCTCCCTTGCCTCTCAACTCACTCTTTTCTCTCGGTTACTGTCTTTCGAAGCCAATCAAAGCCTCCTCTCCCTCTGCCTCTCGACCTCTTCTCTGAAGCCAACTCTTTCGGTTGTTGTTGGCTCAAACTCCTCTCCTTCACGCCTGACTCCCCTTCGGTCTATCTGCTCTTTCGCTCAATCCGAAAAACCCTCAAGCCTCTCACGCGTTCAGAATCGCTTCCTTCCATCCTCTCTTACCCCTTCTCCATTTCAGGTCCCCTCAGATCGAAAAATGGAACCAGAGCCCCTCAAATGTTTTTCGCCTTCTTCTCCATTCCCAGTGCTCACAGCTTCCTCGCTCCGAATTCCCCTTCTCTGTGTTTTCGAATCCCCTTTTCTGTTCCTTCTCCGTCTCCTTCCTCCTCTCTCAGTCTCCCCCGACTCTCTGCCTCTTCCCTTGCCTTTTTTTTTCTCTGCCTTTTCCCCGTCTCACCCCCACTCTCCCCTTTTTCGTACTCCCATCGTGCTCCCCCTCCTTTCTGTCCGTCTCTCCCCTCTGTGTGTCTGCCTTCTGTGCGTTTTGTCCGTCCGTCCTTTTTCTGGTGGCAGCGAGCGAAAATATGAAAAAGGAGAGGCTGGGGTCAAAACGCAGGAACCCTGCGTTTTGAACCTCCATTTTCATTTTTTTTATTTTTTTATTATTCTTGTTTTTTTTATCTCTTTTTATCTTTGAATTAATAAATCAGATCTAAAAAGATTGGATTGCAAATTTTTTTTTAATTTAGTATCTTGAAGCTTTCTTTTTCGGCTCTCTCTCTTTTTTTATTTCTCTTTTCTAATTTATTTTCTCTCTTTTTTTTCAAAAATTTCCTTTATCTTTATTCTTAATCTTCTTCTTTTATTTTATATATATATATATATATATATATTTTGCTTCCCTCTTTTATAATTTGGACCCTCTTTATCTTTTTTTTTGTGTTTTTGTTTTGGGTCCTTTCCTTTTTTTTTTTTAACATATATCTTTTTTTTTACTTCCTCTTTTTTTTTATTTGTTTTTTTTATACCTTTTTTTTATGATTTTTTTTTGCCTTTTATTATTATTTTCTTTTAATTATCTTATTTCCTTTTTTTATTAGTTTTCTTTTTAATTAACTTGTTTTTAGTTTTTTTTTCTCTTTCTTTGTGAGTTTTTATTTTCACTCTTTTTTTTTATTCATCATTTCTTTTCTTCTTTTTTTTTTTGTTTCTCTTGGTCCCTGGTGATTTTTATTTCCCTCTTTTTTGGATTTTGGTTATTCCCTCTTTGATTTGTATTTGTATTTGTATTATTACTTTTTCTTGTTCTTGTTGAGCTAAAGAACCTATTTGTTTTTTTTTTTTTTGTTTTTTTTTTCTAATTTTTTATTTTTATCATAATTTTTGGAGTATGTCCGGACAAAATACGGTATTCACAATAATGGATGAGGAGGTGGAAATAAGTGATAGTAACACTGTTCTCAATGGTGTCAAACCTAAGAGTAAAGAACCAATAAAATCCACTAATGAACCTACTATAACTCTTAATGTTGTGCTTGTTCATACTTCATATGCATCAAGGTACCTCAATATATCCTACCACTAGATTAGAGGGTCAAGTGGGAAAAAGAAAATTACATATTTTGGTGGATAGTGGGAGTACTCGTAACTCTATGGATGAGAGGTTTTTTAAAGAAGGTGGATGAAATATTAAGGAAATTGAATCAATTAATGTCACGGCAACTAATGGTACTATGTTGCAAGGAAGCAAGATATATGAGAAGTTGAAATGGTATACCCAGGGAGAAGAATTTGAAGTTGATATAATATTCATTCCTTTGGTAAGATGTGACATGGTATTAAGTATGAAGTGGTTAAAGACATTAGAAGTTATTCACATGGATTGTTTAAACTTATGGATACAATTTTAAAATGGTGGTCAGATGGTTGAACTCATTACAGCCATGAAGCATAGCAATAAAGTGGTGAAGGAAACAACGCTGCAGAAAAGAGTGGTTGCTAATCCTAATGCCATTATGATGCAAGTTGTTCCTTGGAATTCAATAACTAAATGTTAGGCAATTGTCAAAACTAATGGAGTGATTACTTAAAGGATTGAGTTATTTGAAGATCCCAAATCCCTACCACCATATCGACCAAATATGACCATGCCATAGTCCTTAAGGAAGGGCCTAATCCAGTTAACAATTTGGCTTATCAATATCTAGTATAACAAAAAGATATAATTGAAAAGATGATAAAGGAAATGTTGGAAAAGGGAATCGTATAAAGAAGTTCTTCACCTTTTACTTCACCATTGGTTCTAATAAAAAAGAAGGATGGTAGCTGAAGAATGTGTGTAGACTACCGTGTACTTAACAAAATCATAATAAAAAGCCATTTCCTAATCCTTTTAGTGGAATATTTATTTGACAAGTTGGCTAAGGCTACCATTTACTCTAAGCTAGAGTTGTGTTTAGGGTACCATCAAATTAGAGCCCAAAAAAAAAAAAAGATGTCTTTAAGATAGGTTTCTAGATGCACTTAGGGTAGTTTAAGTTTCTGGTTTTGCCTTTTGGGCTAGCCAATGCTCCATCCACATTTTAAGGTGCCATGAATGTGATATTTAAAGATCAATTGTAGAAGTATGTGCGTGTGTTCTTTGATGACATACTGATTTACAGATCTACTCAAGAACGAAGCTTTTGAATGGTCCAATGGAGTTGATAAAGCATTTAAGGAACTTAAAGAAGCATTGTAAAGTGCACCTATTCTAACATTATCCAATTTAACTCAACCTTTTCAAAGTGAAATTAATGCCTCAATTGATGCAAAATAAACACCCCTTGGTTTATATTAGTAAGGTTCTTTCCCATAAGAATCGTATGCTCTCTGTGTATGATAGGAAATTATTGGCAGCAATTTATGTTGTAGAAAAGTGGTAGGAGTATTTGTCGATCCAACCATTCACCATTATGACAGATGAGCAAAGCTTGAAATATTTACTGGAATAGTGTCTTTCCACCCTAGCCCAATATAATTGGATAACAAATTTGATAGGGTTCTAGTATGAAATTTTTTACAAAAAAGGGATAGAAAATGCTGCTACAAATGGATTATCTAGGGGACAACATGAAGAGCTGTTGCAACTTTCCTCTTCATTAGGTTCAACTAATCTTTAGGACTAGATAAAGAAGCAATGGAAAGAACATCTAGCTCTACAAGATACTATTCGGCAGCTTTAGAATGACCCAAATTCATTTCCTAAATTTAAGTGGAATAGGGAACTGCTTATACAAAAGAATAAGATTATTGTGGGTAACCAAAGAATATTGAGGTATGATATGCTGTTATGGCTCCATTCTTCTCCTCAAGGTGGCCATTCAGGAATTAAGGCTACATGGAAGAGAATTCAAGCTGTGTTCTACTGGAAGGGAATATTGTCTAACACTAAAAACTTCATCAATTGGTGTGAAATTTGTCTTAAGTGTAAATATGAATTTCAATTTCTCTTGGACTTTTGTAACCATTACCCATTCCCACTAAGGTATAGCAGAGTATTTTGATGGACTTTATTGAGAGACTCCTTAAATCATATGGCAAGGACACATTTTATGTCATCATTAACAGATTAGGTAAATATGCACATTTTATATCACTGTCTCACCCATTTATAGCGTCACAACTTGCTCAGATATTCCTAAACAACATATATAAGCTCCATGAGTTTCTAACCAATATTATTAGTGATAGGGACCCGATTTTTACAAGTAAATTTTGGCATGAATTCATTAAGAAGTTAGGAGTTATTTAGTGTCTTTCCTCAACTTATCATCTTCAGTCCGACAACTAAAGTAAGGTCCTAAATAGATGTCTTGAAAATTACTTGAGAAGCTTGGCTTGGCAAGCTCCACAAGAGTGGAATCCATAGCTACCCCTAGTTGAGTGGTCATACAACATCCACGGGTATAACTCCTTATGAAGTTCTATATGGATAAACACTTCCCATTCACATACTGTAGGATTTATTGATGAAAGTTCTGGACAAAAAGTTTTATAGCCAGAGAATCTATACGACAGAGGTTGTAGTAGAACCTCACTTTGGCAATGTAATGCATGAAGCAACAAACTGACAAACGTAGATCAAAGAGAGAGAGTTTCATGTAGGTGACTAGGTTTTCCTCAAATTACCACCATTTAAGCAACATTCAGTGGAACGAAGATAGCATGAAAAGCTCTCGCCTTGTTTCTTCAGTCCATATCAAATTATTGAGAAGATCGAACTTGTTGCTTATATGCTCAAACTTCTTCTTTTGTGCCGGCTTCATCCTACTTTCCATGTATCTTTATTGAAACATTGCCCTAATCCTTCTATTATGCCATAACAACTGCCAGATGTCTAGGGTTCTACTTCAACCAAGTGAGAGCCCAAATGCATTTTTGATTGTAGAATTGTCCAGAAACGCAACAGAGCTATCACCGAAGCGCTTATACAATGAAAAGACGAAATGAAAGAAGAAGCAACTTGAGAACTTAGGTTCAAAATTCGGTAGCAGTTCCCTGAATTTGCTAAGGCTATTCATCCTTGGGGACAAGAATAAAGTTTACAGAGGGGTAGTTGTTTTTTTCCCTTAGTTAGTATGAGGGTACTTTATAAGTGATTAGGCAAGGATTAATGTGTATTTTTCTTTTAACAGTTTCGACTAGACTATATAGCTGGCATCTCATGTGTATTGCATCAGTCTTTGGCTTAATGAAATTCTCGTGCTTCGCTTCTCTTCCCGCGTTTCTTCCTCTCCTTTCTTTTCTTCCTTCTTTCTCTTCTCCTTCTTATGCCGATTTACCCTTTCCTGAGTTTTGAAGTTTAAACATCAAACAACACACGTAAGCAATCATATATGAATGTTGTAGAAATTGTTGCAGTGGCGAAATCAACCCCCGCGAAAGAGAAGCTTGAATCTGCGAAATGGAAAGAGTATCGCGGGAAGAAGATGAGAGTTTGGATCTGCGAACTGGAGTGGTAGGGTTATTTTTGGTTGTCTTTTTTTTTTTTTCACAGGGACTGGCATAGACACGGATCCGTGTATATGGAGTGTTGCTCTCGAACACAGGTCCATGTCTAGCAGCACGAGCTATGAGAAAGAAGCACTATCCTGAACATGATGAAAAAAAAAATGACAACAAATAATACCTATCAAAAAGAATTATAAGACTAAAATTAAACTGTCAAGTATTGTTATAACGATTCAGTTTAAAGAATCATTTTTATATTGAATTTTTGTTTAGATAAATTATATTTAGTTATGGACCATATATCAATAACCCTCGCTCTAATTTTACAATTCTGCCGGATTGATGAGATAGTATTTATTGAATCAAATAATACAATCATATTTGAAAAAACTCTCAACCAAACTAGAAAACAAATGAAAGTCTTTTACAAACAAAAATTAGATCCGAACATCAAACACCAACATATATATATATATATATATATATACACACACACACACCAATGCGCTAACACTACACATTAAACGATCACAATGACCTATATAAATGTTTAACTACACAAAATTGTTCCCAGTTTCAAGGCGTTCCATATTCACTTCAGTTGGTAGTGAGTGTAATGACATGACACCATTTTATTAGTTAGTAAAGATTGAATAAAAATTTTTGTCGTTATTATATACAACAATGAATCACGTTTTGTTACACTCATCATCTTCATTATTAGCCTTAAACATTCTTAGCATTACACAACTATTACACCTATTACCCTCATTCTTACCACCATTATCAAACCAGTTCAACCTATCATTCTTAGACCCTCATTTTGCAGCATTTTCCTCCGTATTCTTTTCACCATTGTCTCACATAGACTATCTTCAAAATTCTTTCTTCCAAATTCGTGCATCAAGTGTATTAACAGTACACTTGATGGAACTCTCTATACATTAAATTGGTTATGTGCGTGTCAATGAATTACAGCAAGATGTATGGAAAAATCACTAAACCTTGATTTAAGATCTATTACATAGCATACGTCATAATTCCACTTGGTGCGATGTTGTCAGCAAATCAAGATAACAAGAGGGAAATCATTGCATTGGCAGACTCTGGTCCATCGTTATTGACACTCGGTATGATGTTGTCAGGAGATATAAGGTTAACAAACTCTTGGAGTTCTGTGAAGCTGCAGTGCTCACTATACGGCACTTCATACCTGAACAATCGAAAACGATCTCTAATAATAAGTCATACGAATCAAAGTTAAATGAGCAACTTCTTGTCTTGTATCGGAACTGATAACTAGTTAGGACCAGAACTTGATAAAACAAAATCTTCTTGTTGGACCAGAAATTGAGAGAAACAAGAGAGATGAATGGTTTCAACCTTGGCGAAGTCATAATTATCTAACCTAATTTTTGTCTTCAATTGTAATATCTCTCCTAAACTAAAAATAATTATAATTAATTATCTGATCTATTAAGTCCATTACAATAAATTCTATTATTTAAATTAGAAATTGTTAACCATGTAAATTATTGAAATACCTTTCCTATTATTTAATACCCCTTTACGCTCTTTCTCATCTTTCTCAACCAATCTATCCATCAATGGCCTTCCAATTTTTTTTCGATTGTTCGATTACTTAAAATTTCTAGTGCCCCCATCAAATTAAGATCTAGTGATCAACCACTAATTAATTAGCATAGCCTTGGCTTGAAGCTATTCCAGAACACCCCTCTATGATTCCTCTCTCAGCCATGAATGAATAAACAGTCTAAATAGAGCTTAGGCCCTATTCTACCATGGTGTTAGCCTTGCCGTACTATTTGCGAAACTTCTTTGATAAGTGGATTAGGTATTACCTGTAAAGCATTCCTAGGATATTGAGAAGCAACATTGCCTTTCCTGGCTAAATATATATTGCTTCATGAAATATGGGGTTTAAAAATAAAAAAACCATTTCTATAAGGATTTTCTTTCAAACGAGAAAACCCTCCATATACGAAGTCATATTATCCTGAATCCTGATCATTTCAATGTTCAATCATTATACCCCAAAAGAAGAGATTTTGAGGAGGACAAATTGACCGGGAGTTAGTTGGAGTAGAAAATGAGAAAACAACAAAAAAAATTGAAGTCATGAATAAATAGATTGGTTGGGAAAGATGAAAAAGATGATTAAAAAAAAGTATTAAATAAAGCGGATATTTTAATAATTTTACATAATTAGAATTTTTAAATTCTAGATAATAGAAATTTATTGTGATAAAGCTAATATATCAGGGTTGATTGCAATTTTTTTAAAACTAGGAAGGCATGGTAACTAGAAGTAAAAATTAAGGTAAATAAGTGTAATTTTCCCTTTGAAAGTTAAAGGATACAATAAGGATAGTAAATTCAACCAGAAGTGTATAAGAAAAGGAAAAAGAATCTACTAATAAAGGAGACTAAAGCAGTAAATAAAGCATCACCTTATAATGGTACCCTGTTGCCACCTCCTCCCTGGAGACTTCTTTTTACCTTTGCCGAATGTCCAACCGGTAGGAGAGAAAGCCACTATTAGACTGAACCGACCCTGATCAAGGATGCACTTACAATTAGAAGTGTAAAACTTAAACGACAACTGTGATTTCAGTCTTCAAGAGAAAAGTAGCTGTGGCGTAAAAGTACCCAGCAGCTATACCAGGTGGCAACCCTGCATGGTTGTTTGCACTTTGCAGCCAAGATATTTAATTATAAAAATGTAAACAGACCAAATATGTAATAGACCAAATATTGGCAGTGTAATAACGTGAAAGTGTATATGTTCAAAAATATACCGCAGATAAGTAAATGCATACGTCTAGAGTCTAGACATGTAGATAAGTACGCTAGAACAGGCAGCAGCCCTCACCGCATATTGACTTGATATGTGTTTGAGTCTTTTGAAGCTTGCAAGCGTCCACATAGGGGCAACATGAATATTGCTCTCGTGTTCGTTTGAAGTAAACCACTGCATGACTTCCTCCTCAAATCCCAAACATTTCAAAAGCCGCAACTTTGCTGCATTCACGTAAACCTTTTTACAAAGCACCCGAGCAACCTCCAGGAATAGCCTTTCTTTCCCTATGAAAACAAAACAAAACAAAACAAAAAACAAACAAAAAGCATTAAAAGTCTTTACATTTTTTTCCTCTTTATTCTTGCTGTTTGGACTAGGTAATCACAGAATCACAACTAAACAAACCAACATTTAAGAATTAATTACCAAACTGCATCTTATGTTAAACAAATATGAAACAACAAAAATTACTTATGTAAAGTATGTAGGATTGACCCTACCAATTGTATAGCTACCAATCAGAAACAGAGTCCGAGGATTAAAAGTCTCTGCCTGAATGGCATCAATAACAAATTGTATTACAGCCTCTTGTTTGGGAAAGTCATACTGCAATGAAACAGCATGATACAAAACAATCAGTATTTATCATACATACAGAGCAGGGATATAAACAAACAAATGTATATACAACATAAGCTATAGAAATTAAATTGAATGCCTAATTATTGGCAATTGCACCTTGATCTTTTTTTAGGAACACATTTAATTTAATAAATAAGATTCTAATTAAAAAAAAAGATTCTATTAAGCAGAAAATGTCAAAATTGTCCAAGTCAACACATGCACAATGACGCTGCCAGTGTATTATAATGACATATGAAGAATGACCAGCAGATATATCTCATGAGAAATACCAGGATAAGTACAACAAGTAATAATGTATTAATATTTATATGTCGATCAAGTCTTTAAACAAGACTGTTAAGATTCAAGAAAAGTTGTCTGGTCCCACTCAAACCAAATTCAGTTCAATTTGACACTATCTCAGGAAGCTGGAGTATGCTGTCTCATTCCCTTATCAGCCAAGTTATTTGAAAGAGAAAATTCCAATATACAGATATAGAATTACCTGTGGGTTACAGTAAGTTGTATCAAGAATTAAAGTATGGATAGGACACATCTGCAGAAAAGGGTTGGTTGCTATTTCTTGACTAAAACGAAAGTCCCCTGTATGGAGCACAGCCTAAATGCACAAAGAATTTCTAGTCAATCAAAAAATAACAATGGGGCAACAAGCAAACGATAATTAAGTTCACCAGGAAGTCAATCTAGGCCAGACCTTACCACTGGGAGGTTGAAAGAGTATGATTACAGAACCCGGGCAGTGATTGGCATCCAAAAAAGTCACATCAATACCAGCTATGTTATTTTTTTGGTTTAGAGGCAAAACATGTAATTTGTCAAATGGGATCCCAATGTTCATATTTACAAGTCTAGCTGTGACGGAGGAGCAATAGATCTTTCCATGATTGAAGGACTTTGTGAGACCTTGATAATCTGCATACACAAATGTGGAGCTACAGCAAAGGCGTAAAATGGACAACCTTGAACTTTGATTTTGATCTTTTATTTTCATGCATTTATGAGATCAAATATAAGTAGCTTTTTGGGAAGCTTAGAAATTCAACACAAGGAACTTCCTATTTATTCTTTTACTGTAATTTCAGATCAGGAACATGCAAATACAATGACAAGTGATCTCAACCTCCATAATTTTTTTCTCAATGGGGGAATGGCAGCCTATAGGCACAAAAGATGGGAGTAAACATAGTGCACACATAAAAGTATCAAACCCACGTGGGGAATATTTCAGAGAAGTATGAGAACTACTTTTACTTTGTTCTTACCAAATAAATGTCTATCATGGTTCACTAACCACTTCATTAACATCTATTCCACCAATATGGATATAAAATTTCCTAGCCAAAGCCAAGCACTTTGTGAATCAAACATACCAAACCAACTATTAGATTCTTCAAATTTACTATGCTCGCCTGTTCGATGGTGATCTGTGTTAAATATAATTAGAGAATCTGTTTCCCTTGTGGAAAAAAAGATCTTAGACTTAAAACTGAAATTCCAGGATATAATTAGAACCTATGTTAAAAATACATTGTTGCCCAAAAAAAAAAAGACCTACTAGAGTGAGGCAATTTCTGGATATAAAGTAATCATCAATCAAATTTTGTCGGAAATTAACATATGGAGCAAAATTACATGGAAATGGTAAGTTGCAATGGAAACTTTATAGATGACAAGTGAGAGCGAATGTTAACAAGCAGAAGCAAACTTACGGTCCAAGTGGAAGTGCGTGAGAAACCAATGACAACAATCTCCTCTGAGATATTTGAAAGCATCCTGCAGATATCCAAATGTAGTTGTGAGGCACTCAGAACGGTATCATAAAATTACAGGGAAAAGCTTAGCATTTTGATGGAAAATCAGAAGTTCCAGATATAAACACTCATCATGGGTATTTATGAATGAATTCATACTATGTTCTCTTTTTTCCTTTAATTGTCTTTTCTGATTCAGATGTATGTATTCATCAGCAATGTTTTCCTTCCTCTAAAATGATGATAATTCAGAGCAGGTGGGGAGCAGAATCACACAAATGCAATATGATTGACATGTATGTTCAGTTTTAGTTGTCAGCCCAATGGCCAATTAGCATTTGCTTGATGAGAAATGGCAAATGCATTGTCATGTGTCATAAAGGAACAACTCCTTGTTTTTAGGCAATTAAACTTCTAAAACAGAACTTGACTACAGAAAACATAAGTTAAAGCTCCCTTTCAGTCAAAATATATCTAAAGCCCTAAAGGCTTGCACCAAGGGAATAAAGAGTAACACAAAACCAACACATGTTTATCATTCAGAGTGCTGTTTACCACCCGGAAAGGTGTTCCTGGTATGCAACACCAAGAGGGAACATCACGAGACTTTCTATTTCTTGATTGATTCTTTGCCTTCTGATAACGATGTGAATCCAAACTGTTGTTTTTTATCCCATGTTGTTCATCAGGACTGGCAGGAACTTTCTTCCTATTGGTAGCAGAGCCTGGAAAGTAATCAGTAATTAATTTGTTTGCAGCTGGTTTACTAATTTCAACACCTTTTCTTTCAGGTTGATCATTTTGCAATTTAACTCGCTGGGTTCTAATCCTTCTAGGCTCAACAAGGGCCTCCTCATGTTTTTCTTCTGCAGAGGCAGTTCCATTTCTAAGTTCGCATAGAGCATGCACAATTTTTTTCCTGGGGCCAAGAGCTGTAATGCCCATGCTTAAGAGATCCTTCAGATACAGAAGAACAAGAACAATAATCAGGTTATAAAATATACTTTGACAACAAAAATAATTAAACAGACCAACAAAAAGCAGTAAAGTTGTGTTTCAATTCTGGATACAAAAAACCCAAAGTGAACAATTTCTTGTTACCAGACACATTCTTTAGGTTTCCAACAGAAAATTGTTGATGAGTACTTCCTGAATGTCATTCTAAGTCAAATTACTGGCAAATTGCTTATCCAAAGGAGTTGGACAGCAAAAGATTGAACCTTTTACCTAGTGTGAAAGGAGAAAGACAACTTTCATGTTTCTCCTAAGAATATTGGTCTTATTTTGTGTGATTCTCTCAAGTCTCAGGTGAAATTCCAGTTTCTCATCGGTAACTAGATTTATAAATATAGTACAATATTGGAATACTAATTTTTCAGGCAGCAAAAGTAAAACCAACTTTTAAAACACATAAACTCCAAAAAAAAAAAGGCACACGCGCACACACACATAAACTGAAGGAACAAGTGTGACACAAGTGATGAATATAAACTGATGGTCCAAGATCATGCTACTAAACATAAGCTCACCTCTTCCGTCAGCCACTGCAAAGTGTCCCAATCAACTTCTTCCTTCACAAAAACATCTTCATATTTTGCTAAACCCAGATTACGTAGCCAATCAACAACAGGAGAGACAATAATAACTTTTGGCACAGGTTGAGGGCCCATCTCATCTTCCGGAAGGGTAATCTGCATCAGATTACTGTAGCATTAGCCCGTGACCATTTAGATTATTCTTGTCATAGTACCGCGGCAATGGTACTCATCACATGACCATGCAGCCAAAAAAAGCATTATCTAAGTTTATTTTAGTTAGCCTATGGGAAGCTTTTGACCCCCAGGAGAAGATATATAGCAAAATAATAAAACGCTTATAAACTTCTCAATCAATTGAAAGTGATACTAGACCACACAAAATTGTGAGAAGACTACAAGGTGAATTGCTATCGGATATTTAAACGGACGAATAATCTAATTCGGCGATAATGTAATCCAGCATAGTTCTGAATCGCAATTACCATTGATGGATGATGAAGAAGAAAGGATATGCTTAGCGGAAGAATAAGGAACTTACATCTTGAGCTTCACTTTCTCCTTTGTCAATACAATCATTGGTATGAATATGTCGCTGTTCGTCGGTCAAGTCGGAAATGTCAATGCCACAGAGAGGACATCGAACCAGCCCTCCAACGCCATTAGCATGTAAACCATCGCGCTTCTGATGAGGAAATACCACAGCCCTAGAGCTATCAACTTCGTCTGATTCAGAACAAAAATTCAGCAATAGATCAAGCTCCGAAGCAGCCACAAAATCGTTATTCGCATCTGCATTGGAAGATTTTCCATGTCCATTGTTGAAGCTTTCCATTCGCGATGCCAACAACTTAGATTCTATTGAATTGCGAAAATAACCATCCTTTAGTTTCGATTTCTTCTTGTCCTCGGGCTCAGAAGAACAAACCCTCCACCCATCGGAAACTGAATCTTTTGTCCAATCTTCAGGGTCGGCCTCGTTTTGGCCGCAATCTATGGTTGACGGAATGAAATCCAAACTACAGTTTTCATCTGGTCTACATACCCTTTTATCAAGTAAAAGAGTATTGCAATTGAAACTCAATATATCATTGAATTTGGGAGTGGTTTTTTGTTTAGAGGATGAAGAAATTCCCTTCAAGCCAGAATTTTGAAAGGGCGAAGGGACCATATTTTCCTTTCCGAGGGAGCAGGAAGCAATACAGCGTTTGGGTCTCTTGGGTTGGGAATGATTAAGATTGGAAGGATTGAGTGGTTCTTGTGACCAACAGGAGTTGTGCGAAATTGTTGTCTGGGTAAGAGGGATCTGAAAACCATCGTTGTCGTCGTCCAACAATGAGAAGATGGGAAAGTCGAGCTGAGATTTGAGAGTAGAATCCGGCTGAGACTGCCTCTGACTGCGATCCAAACTATACACGGAGCTCATCGCGTCGCAACTCGCGAGAGGGATGTAGTTGTGTGCAGCAGTGTAGTAGGTTGAACGCCTTGAGCTTGAAGGTGAGGCGAAGCGAAGCCCTTTTCAAATTTTATTTTGGTGCGCGTGAAAATGGAGGGAAATTGAGGGGATGAGATGGCCAACTTTCACGACAATGTATCCCCTCCCAACGAGTTTGCGTAAGGTACGGAGTTTATAAAATGTTTTCAAGGAGAGAAGAAATTGAGAGAAAAGAAGAGAAGATGGGGTTAAAAAAAAAAAAAACAGATGTTATACATATTTTTGGCTTATCTGATTAGAATGGAATGGAAAATAAAAAGAAAAATATGATTTTAAAAATAAAAAATAAATTTTATTTTAAAAAAAAGATAAAAAAATTAAATATTATTAAATAATAATTATAAAAACATAAAAATATTATATATAATTTTACTTTTAGCTTTTCTTTATATTAGCCAATTAAATTAGTCATTATTTCTCATGTCCTTTACTTTCTTACTTTATAGGCATTTTACAAATATTACATTTTAAAAGATCTAATTTTTTTAAGATAGAATAAAGATCTTTTAAAACTATTTATTATAAAATTTTTATAAAATTATGAGAAGTAATGACACAAGTAATAAAAATATATACAAAACTTACTTTTTTTTCTCACTCCTTTTATTCTCTCTTATCTTTCCAAACTTTTCAAGGACTTTATAATAAAAATTTAGATTTAAACTTTCCAACTCTAAATGATCTAAATTCTCCAACATGACAATATCACGTTAGAAATTTGGAAAGAGAGATATATGGGACATAACATTAAGAGAAAGAGTAGAATTATACTAAACTCAAGGTATATTTGGTATCATTAATGTAATATAAAAGGTATTATAACATTTTTATAATATTTATTATGTTATTATAATTATTACTAGATAGTAATTATTTTTTACTATTTTTAAAATAAAGACATTGAGTATATTTTCATTAATTTTTATCTACTTTTTTAATTATCCTTTTTTATATACTTGACGCTACCTCAAACCAAATATACCCTATACTTTTCTTAGACCCGTTTGATGTATTGTATTAACATACATCAGGTTTTGATTAGTTTGTAGGAAAGTTTTTTCATGGAATAATAATGGAAATAAGTTTTGTATCCTATCAGTATATTTAGTAAGACATATGAATGAATAAAAATGTTATTTTTTTTAATATTTGGTGAAATACAAATAAAGTATGAAAGAAAGAGAGGTGTGAGAAAAATGTCCAAAGGTTGTAAAATATTATTTATTTTTAATTGAAATAGACCAAAAGACAAAAAATCACATGAATCTATAACCAAAGCTGCGCAACATTTGAATCGTAGTCTAAAAAATATAGGAAATACAAGATAGCAACATTTGAATCTAGGAATCCATTAAACATTCAATGAAAATAGTGATTAAATCAAGCTTACTCCTAGAACTAGTGAAGTCATTGAAACCATAAACAAAAATGGTGAACAGGCTTAATTCAAAAACAAAAATGGCAATTTTGCTCAAAGAAACCTATATTGAAATGCGATTTGCTTCACAAGCATTTCTACACTAACAAATCTTGTTCATAGTCATTCTGCATTGCTCTAAGAAACCTAGAACAAAATGTGATTTGCTTCATCCCTCTTGCACTGGATCTGGCAGGCAGTGATGGAAGGATGAGACTATGGTGTGGGATGTTATTACACAATGGCTGCACAAGAAAGTTGTTAGTATAAAATAAATCCGAGCCGTGTACAAGGACACTGTCCTTGAGAGATATTCCGCCACAAGACGGCACTCCCCAGGATTGAACGAATTCTTCTGCGATGTCGCAGGAAAGCAGAACAACGGAGATAAGAACTCAGGGACGAAGAGAAGAGGAGAGGAGAGAGCAGCTCGAATGTTGTCCGGAGCTGTGGTGTGTGGAACCCAAAGAGCAACACGGTATTTATAGGCACAGAAAATAATGAGACGTTGGATCAAATTGAATTATATTAATGAGGGCGTTTCTGAACGTTGGGCGGTTTCCGACATGAAGATTAATAACCATTATATCAGATAATAAAAATAAGAAAACGAATTAATAATTACCGGTAAATGATGAGTAACGTTCAGAAACGTTCACATAATGAACTCATAACCGAAGCCTTAAATTTGTGAGTTTTTCGGAAAGCTATTTGAAAATATTTAATTTTCAAAATTTAAATTCCGGCAACGGTAAAAAATGTCCAACACCGCGTATATTTTGCGCGCAGGGGGGGCAAATCGCCGAATTTCAACTGAGCTCGGCTATGTTGGCCCAGCTTTGTGTGCGCGCGAGCCCACTCTTCTCCTAGACCCATTTTGCTCTTCCATAATCACATATTATTATTTATACCCTTTGGCCTTCCTTTATTTGAGCAATGTGGGACTTCTCTTTTTCTCTTCCCTTTTGACACACATACACAATTCTCTAACAATCCCCCACATGTGTGTCAAAAGACCATTATCATCTGAGTTATACATATGGGTTTAAACATTTCGAATATGGTGTCTTACGGACTATGAACCATTCCTAGACTAATAAAGCTTAGTATACACAATTGTAGGTGAAGCTTATAGTTTCTATGAACCAACAATTTTCGTTGTATACTAGAGGCCTTAAGAGTCAATTTATACCCCCACAATTTCCGCTGTTATCGCAGTTTTGCGCTTTAAATTACGGCCTTGCGCGTGCCTGGTTTTAATGAATGCTCTAGAGATTTTTGCCATGATCTCATAGGAGCGGCCCCACTCCACATTCATATAGGTGATTTCATCAAGTGTGACTGCAATGATCACACCATCCATAAGGAATATGAAATCATTAAGAGCTTTTGCTCAGCCTCGCCAACAATGCATTCTAACACTTTTTCTCATATCATAGGAATGGACTAAAATAATCAAGTGTTAGCAGAATTAACAAACGACTTGTTTTTACCCATATGAACCTTCTTCATGGGATCACCAATCACAGAGGTTGGGTTACCATCACTGTTAATTTTCAAACTGGCTTAAGTCTCATTCCCCTTGATGTTTCCAAAATTTGTTTCTTCCCTAAAGGTTTAGTTAGGGGGTCTGCCAGATTTAATTCTGACCTTACAAAATCGATCGATATAACTCCATTTTTCAACAGCTGTCTTATAATATTATGTCTTAAACGTATGTGCCTACTTTTGCCATTGTAGGTCTTATTTTTAGTAACGGCTATCGCCGATTGACTATCACAATGTAATGACACTGATGGTGTTGGTTTTTCACCTAATGGAATATTTGCCAAGAAGTTTTTCAACCACTCAACCTCATTACTAGCCAACTCTAGAGCAATGAACTCTGAATCCATAGTGGATCTCGCTATAATATTTTGTTGAGCTGATTTCCAGGTTACTGCACCACCACCAAGAGTGAATACATAGCCACTAGTGAATTTGGTATCTTCTGAATCTGAGATCCAATTAGCATCACTGTACCCTTCTAATACAGCGGGAAATCCATTATAACATATACCATAATTCATGGTACTTTTCAGATAACTCATTAATCTGTCCAAAGCTAACCAATGTTCACTACTTGGACAGTGAGTATATCTACTCAGTCTACACACAGCATATGCTATATCAGGTCGGGTATAATTCATTAAATGCAACAGACTCCTAATAATCTGTGCATATGTAGATTGAGCTACCGAATCACCCTTATTTTTAACTAATTTGGTGCTAGTATCATAAGGAGTGTTTACAAGTATTTTTTCAAAGAATCCAAATTTTTTAAGAATTTTTTCAACATAATGTTCTTGAGATAGTAAAATACCATTTTCACTTCTTATGATCTTAACACCTAATATCACCTTTGCTTCACCCATATCCTTCATATCAAATTTAGAAAAAAGAAACCTTTTAGTTTCTATTACAACATTTATACTTGTACCAAAAATGAGCATATCATCAACATATAAACAGATAATCACACAATCATCATTCACAATTTTTGTATAAACACATCTTTCTACTTCAACAGTGAAAAATCCATCACTTGTTAAGACTTGATCAAGTTTTTCATGCCATTGTTTCGGTGCTTGTTTCAATCCATATAATGATTTAACAAGTTTACAAATTTTATTTTCTTGTCCAGGAACAACACACCCTTCAGGTTGTACCATGTAAATTTCTTCTTCTAAATCACCATTTAAAAAGGCAGTTTTAACATCCATTTGATGAATAAAAAGCTTGTAAACTGAAGCTAAAGCAATCAAAATTCTAATAGAAGAAATTCTTGTTACTGGAGAAAAAATATCAAAATAATCAATATTTTGTTTTTGAGTAAATCCTTTAACTACTAGCCTCGCTTTATATTTATCAATAGATCCATCAGGATTATATTTCTTTTTAAAAATCCATTTGCAACCAATAGGTCTTGCTCCCAGAGGCAAGTCTGCTAAAACCCAAGTTTTGTTTTGATTTAGCGAATCTATTTCAGTTTTAATTGCTTCTTTCTAAAGATGAGCATCAGAAGATGAGATTGCTTCAGAAAAATTTGATGGCTCATCTTGTAACATAAAAGTATAAAAATCATTTCCAAAAAAAATTTCTTTTCTTTGTCTTTTGCTTTTCCTTAAATTTTCAACAAAATTTTCACTTTCATTTACTTTAGATGAAGAAGGCAAATTTTCAGCTGTTTGAGACATATGCTGAATTTTTAATGGAAAAGTATGTTCAAAAAATTCTGCATCTTTAGTTTCAATAATAATGTTATGATCAAGAACATCACTTTTCAAAACTAGAAATCTATATGATGCACTATGTTCAGCATATCCAATAAACATGCAATCAGAAGTTTTAGAACCAATTTTTCTCTTTTTAGGATTAGGTAATAAAATCTTTGCAAGACACCCCCACACTTTCAAATATTTTAAGTTTGGTGTGTACCCTTTCCATAATTCATAAGGTGTCTTATTTAGTTTCTTATAAGGAATCCTATTTTGTAAAAAACATGTAGATAACAAAGCTTCACCCCATAAATTATCTGGTGCAGAAGAACTTACAAGCATAGCATTCATCATTTCTCAATAAATAAACTTTAGTATATCTAGAAAAATCATCAATAAAAGTTACAAAATACTTTTTGCCACCTCTTGTCATAGTTTGTTTTAAATCACCTAAATCAGTATGTATTAAGCTAAGCAATTCAGTTTCTCTTTCTACAGGAAAATGAGACTTTTTGGTTAATTTAGCTTCTACACAAATTTCACATTTGTTTAGAGAATCATTTTTAATTTCAGAAATTAAACCAAGGTTTTGCATTTTCTTTAAATATGACTTACTAACATGTCCTAATCGAGCATGCCATATATCAAAAGTATCAATCATAAAGACAGGCAAGTAAGCAGAAGATGATGCATTTTCATTCATATTAGCAATGTTGAGTATAAACAGCCCCTGAGTACAATAGCCCTTCCCTACAAATACATTATTCTTTGTCATTACGATCTTATCAGATTCAAATGACACTTTAACCCCAGCTTTGCTTAATAGAGCTACAGAAATTAAATTGGCTCTAACATCAGGCACATGAAGAACATCACTAAGTGATAAAGTTTTTCCAGATGTGAGTTTCAGTTCAACCTTTCCTTTTCCTAGAACTTTTGCAGTTCGGGAATCAGCAAGGTAAACACGGTCTTCTCCTTCCTTGGTAGGATTATAGGAGGCAAACATCTCACGATTTGTACAAATGTGTCGGGTAGCCCCAGAGTCTACCACCCATTTTTTCACATCGGATACTAAGAGAGCTTGAGAAATGACCGCTACAATGATTTCATTTTCTTCATCTCCTTGAACCAAATTGGCCCTAGGAGGATTGTCATTTCTAGCCCTCTTTTTGCATTGAGCAGCATGGTGGCCTGGTTTTCCACAAATAAAGCAACTCCCTTTCTTTTTGAATTTGGGGTTAGAACTCTTGGGCTTGTAGTCAGGTTTTGTTTTAGATTCATACCTCTTAGCATATTGCTTTGTCTCCACCAAATTTGCTTTTGAGGTCATCTCTTTGCCTTTTGCAGCTTGCATCTCTTTTCGATTTGTGTCCTCAATAATGATGTGAGTGATTAGGTCGGACAATGGCAATTGCTTTTGTTTGTGTTTCAGTTGTTGTTTGTAGTCCTTCCATGATTCAGGCAGCTTCTCAATTAAAATTCCAGCAACAAACTCGTCAGGTAGGTTAATTTTTTCCACCCTCAACTCTTCTAGCAGCTTATGGTACTCGTTAATTTGTAACTTAATATCCTTGTCCTCGGTCATCTCCCATCTATAGTAATTTCCAACAACGAACTTTTGCTTCCCAACGTCCTCAGCAGTATATTTGGCAATTAACGATTCCCAAATTTTGCTTGCTTCCTTGTACACATAGTAAACATCGAAGAGATCATTAGACAAAGTGTTAATGATGGTATTTCGGCATACCTTGTTGGCATATTCCCAAGCAACCCTTTGATTTTGGTCAACATCTAACGAAGGTTCAGATTGTGTGAGCGCAGCAGCAACTTCATATAGGTCCAAGATTGAGTAAACACGTTCTTGCCACCTTCGGAAGTTTTTGCCATCGAACATTTCAATTTTTGAAATATCCAGTGGTGGCCTAGCCAGTGGCATCGGAGGTAGTGTGAACGGGGCACCGGTAGGGCCATCGGAAGTAGGAGCATTGTTTTGTGACTCCATATCTCTCAAGATTGTTATTACACAATGGCTGCACAAGAAAGTTGTTAGTATAAAATAAATCCAAGCCGTGTACAAGGACACTGTCCTTGAGAGATATTCCGCCACAAGACGGCACTCCCCAGGATTGAACGAATTCTTCTGCGATGTCGCAGGAAAGCAGAACAACGGAGATAAGAACTCAGGGACGAAGAGAAGAGGAGAGGAGAGAGCAGCTCGAATGTTGTCCGGAGCTGTGGTGTGTGGAACCCAAAGAGCAACACGGTATTTATAGGCACAGAAAATAATGAGACGTTGGATCAAATTGAATTATATTAATGAGGGCGTTTCTGAACGTTGGGCGGTTTCCGACATGAAGATTAATAACCATTATATCAGATAATAAAAATAAGAAAACGGATTAATAATTGCCAGTAAATGATGAGTAACGTTCAGAAACGTTCACATAATGAACTCATAACCGAAGCCTTAAATTTGTGAGTTTTCCGGAAAGCTATTTGAAAATATTTAATTTTCAAAATTTAAATTCCGGCAACGGTAAAAAATGTCCAACACTGCGTATATTTTGCGCGCAGGGGGGGCAAATCGCCGAATTTCAACTGAGCTCGGCTATGTTGGCCCAGCTTTGTGTGCGCGCGAGCCCACTCTCCTCCTAGACCCATTTTGCTCTTCCATAATCACATGTTATTATTTATACCCTTTGGCCTTCCTTTATTTGAGCAATGTGGGACTTCTCTTTTTCTCTTCCCTTTTGACACACACACACAATTCTCTAACATGGGACACTAGTGGAGGAGAACAATTCTTCATCGATGGCTATGGATTGACTTGTGCTCGAGCAAGTAAGGGTAATATGGTCTCAAAATTTACTCTCCTTTAAGTCAGACCACTTCCCATCCATGGTCTGAAGGTTTCTTCTCTCTTACGTTTAATAGATTATGCCCTCTTATGGTTTTAGTTGCATTGCATATCAAAAACATTTTCTCGACACTTCCACTTTCCCTTCCATTCGGTGAATCCCATCTCTCACGCATCTCAATCCTCTGTGCAGCAAAGGGATGTGTAAGCCATGCAAAGCGTTGAAATGATGCCATTTTGTTACCTTCGTTTAATCGCAGTTGTCAACCTAATCCAAGGTTTGTAATGTGACACAACAAAAATGAAATGCTATGTTTCGTGTCATTTTCCTGCCAACCATCAGCAAATCTTTGCTATTCATTTCGTGCGATTTGAGCCGTCCATGTTAAACCCCAAAACTCACTATTTTAATCTCATGAAACCCAATGACTTCAGCCTCAAAACGCAACGTACATGTGTTGCTTCTTCAACCTTATAAGCCATATTAGAAAGCACAGGATTTGGCTTATTTTGTTTTCAAGTTTTGTTAAATACAAGGCAAAATTTTTAGCAAACATGCGAGCTATAAATTTTCCTATTTAAGCCATATGCATTATACTCCCATTAGAACCTTATTTCTTATACGTTTTTTGCAGTGTTGTTAAACCATTAATCTGATAGCTTAGTGTTGCAAAAGGAAGAAAGGATATATCTATCTGATATTTGAAGATCAAGGATTCTTCCCTTTTCATCAGCAACAGTAAATGTAAAAAATTGCATAAAGTTATTCTTTTTATAATTATTTCTTTCCTTGCACTCTTAGCATGATACCAACTAGAAATATGTGTGTGTGTGTGTGTGTGTATGTAAAGTAGATTATTTGTTTAGATGGACTATAATAAGTTTTTTCCCTCAATAGGTTTTTTGTTTGCCTTTTATTCATTTTTTGCAAGAGTTCATAGTTGGAATGTAATATAAAATTTGATACCTTTGGTCAATTTAATTTCATGTATAATTCTCAAAAGCCATTTACAATGTGGCATTCATTATCTATTCAATAAATTAATTTAATGATTTCATTATTCTTTATTTGGCAAAGTCATGTTTTATAAATTTATTGATATGGCATAAACAAAAATGTATGCTATTAACTTATAACTTGACTTGCTTATATGTCAATTTCACTTGAAACAATTATCATAATTAAAATCATGTTATTTTTTATAAAGAAATTAGAATTTAATTATGTTATAATAAGGTGAGAAGCTAAAGTGTTTGATGTTACTATAATAAATATCAAAATATAGATGATAAGCTGAAATTACAAAATTACGTGTAATGATGACAAGACAAGTTTGAGAAAATAAGTGAAAAAAAAGAAGATAAAAAAAGTAAACTTAATTTACTTTGAATAATTTTTCTAAAGTTTAATTGCAATAATAGTTCATATAGTAAGTTTTATTGGCTTTTTAATAAGTGATATTCTTACTAACTTGAAATTTTAAGTGATATTCTCACAAGTTAAAGATATTCTTATAGTGACTTTTTCTTTTTTTTTAGGAACCAAAATATGAAGGTTGATTTGACTCCTAGACTAGGGTTAGAATTTGATAGCCTAAAGAAAATATGAAACTTTTGGGTTGTTTATGTTGGGGGAACTGGATTTGGAGCACAAAAATATAACAAGACCAAAAGTAAGAAAGATGGTTCCATAGTTTTAGTCAGATATGTGTGCTATAAAGAGGATTTGCAAACAAAAGACAATAGGGATTTTATGACCACCAAACCTCGCCCTGAGACAAAGACTAATTGTAAAGCAAAGATGTATGTTGCATGCGTGAATGGGAAATATAAAATCAATGCTTTTGTTGAGAAGTATAATCACCCACTCCATCTTCTAGAAATGGTTCATTTATTAGCATCACAGCATAAGATAACTAAGGTTCAAACCAATGAGATTGACTTGGCAAAGGATGCAAAGCTTCAATAGAAATCCTTTTTTGAGTTGATAAATAGGCACCCCAAAGAAAGAGCTAATTTTGCTACACCTAATTGGATGCAAAAAAAAAAAAATACTTAAGAACTAAAAGACAGAGAAGTATGATATATGGAGAAGCTGCTATTATGATATTTCTAAGAACAATACTTAAAAAATCCTCTTTTATTATTGTTTAATAGGTGTAGAAACGCACATAAAATTTTGACAAAAGAATTGTTTAATTAGTAATTCTGATGTCACATTCTTTATTATTTTTGTTATTCTTCAGTTTACTGCATTGACTATCATTCCTTCATTTTTGTGCGATGAAATTTGGCTGGTCATCTTAGGAAGCAGAACTTGCTAAAGAGAAGACACGTGGATACAAGTTGGACCGTGCACTTGTGTTTTCAGTAAACATGTTTGATGACTTCGACAGGTTTATGGAAGTTCCGAATGAGTGGGCTCCCCCTGAAACA
This sequence comes from Erythrophleum fordii, assembly GCA_032878935.1. NCBI lineage: Eukaryota > Viridiplantae > Streptophyta > Magnoliopsida > Fabales > Fabaceae > Erythrophleum > Erythrophleum fordii. Next base: position 11,590,479 of record JAVQMF010000058.1, read on the forward strand.
AGGCCATATGCTCCAGGGGTAACATTTTAAATCAGTTCTAGTTTTTGTAACTGTTTCCTATCCTTTTGATTGTCCTTCAGATCTATGTTATGTGATAGGATTAACTGCAAAGTAAGAAATTAAACTACTGTTTCTTGTAAGTTTGAAATCCTTTTGTGATCCTCCTACATACTTATATCTTTTAAATTTCTTCATTTTTTAATTCCAAAATTTTTTCCATCTAAGAATTTATGAATATTTTTTGCTTCATTTGCATTGCATATCTAAATACTTGCTTATTTTGAACCTTATAATACTATCATAGGCAAATATGCCGAGATTTTAACATTCTTTTATGTCATCCTATGTTACTTTATTTCAGCCAGCATTTTGATACTATAGTATTTAGATCCTTTGAGACTCTTGTTAGGTTACGCTTACATCCTCTACATGTTTTGAATATATGTGGACTTCACCTTACTTTTATCTGATTCTATTTTTTCTTGGTGGAATAGTAAATATATTTGCATTACTTGTAGCACAGCATCTGGTTTGATTGTTTGAACACATCTATGTATTTGCTTAGGTTTTATGATTTAGTTGCTTTTGCTTTTGGGCTTTGTTTGTACATAATTTTGTGCCTGTATAAAGACATATATGTGCATTATCAATATTTTTTATGCTGTTTGGTCTTAATACTTTTTATGGGAAAATCTTCAATATTGGCTTACTGATGCAAAAGCCCGAGACCAATTTGTGATTCTTGCTGGTTCTGATACTGAGGTTTTGTGGAATGATGCTAGACATTTGAAGCGGTTAGCGGTAACCATTGAATAAGTTTCTTCAGCTTGAGTTGGGTTAAAAGCACGGAATGTATTTGCGCCATCACCATCTTCCAGTTTGTGATTCTTGCTGGTTCTGATACTGAGGTTTTGTGGAATGATGCTAGACATTTGAAGCCCGATCCTGTTTATACGCGTACTGTGAATGGATATCATATTCCAATGGCTTGTTATATTTATCTTGATTTTTTTTTAGTTCGCTTTCATTATCATTCTCTCCCACCCCCTTCATGTTTATGTATCACTGCTGCACATCGGGTGTTCATATCTGTTTTAAATTACAGTTTTGGACTGAGAGTTTTGTGCAATGGTCTCCTCTGGACACATACTTGGCAACGGTTTACAGGCAGGGGGTAGCTGTTTGGGGAGGTGCTTCAACCTTCAATCGTCTTATGCGTTATGCTCATCCTCAGGTTCTCTTTTATTATTGGTTATAATTGTTGTTTGGCTTTTGGTCTCTTGAAATTTTTAGATGATTTATATACAAATACTGCAGGTAAAACTTATTGATTTTTCTCCTGGGGAGAAGTATTTGGTAACTTACAGCAGCCACGAACCAAACAATCTTCGAGATGCTAATGTGAGTGATTTCTTTTGTGTTCATTGCTCTGTTGTGAGTTTGATTGAGACTTTTTAAGCACCATTCCTAACATTGGCTTCTTTATAGAGGGTTGTTATAAATATATTTGATGTGAGGACTGGTAAAGTGATGAGAGATTTTAAAGGAAGTGCTGATGATTTTGCAATTGGAGGTACTGGAGGTGCCATGGCCTGTTTTCAGGTACTGTTTGTATACTTCCCTTGCTTAAATATAACCATGTTAGCATCTGTGATGAGCCTAACGTATTCAGGTTATATTATATTTGCAGGTGGGGTGGTGGAAGAGATGATAAATACTTTGCAAGAATGGGGAAAAATATAATCTCTGTATATGCGACAGAGACCTTTTCCCTCGTTGACAAAAAATCCTTAAAGGTTGAAGATGTAATGGATTTGTGTTGGTCTCCAACTGATTCAATTCTTGCACTCTTTGTTCCAGAGATGGGTGGTGGGAACCAGCCTGCTAGGGTAAGTAATGCTGTGTGGAACTGCCTTTTGGAGTCAAGGATAGAGTGATCTGTTTATTTTGTTTTTTAGATTAATGTCCATAACTTTTTTATCAATTGAACTAATTTCATGTTATTTGATATGTTTATAGGTAAGTCTGGTTCAAATCCCCAGTAAAGAGGAACTCAGGCAGAAGAACCTTTTCAGTGTCAGTGACTGCAAGATGTACTGGCAAAGCAATGGGGACTACCTTGCTGTTCAGGTAGATCGTTATACTAAAACCATAAAAAAGCACATACACAGGATTTGAGCTTTTCCATATAAAAAGAACATGACATACCCATTGAAGTACTGGAGCTTGAAAATAAGAATGACAAGATCATTGCATTTGCTTGGGAGCCGAAGGGCCATAGGTTTGCCGTTTGCGGTTATTCATGGTGATAACCCTAAGCCTGATGTTAGCTTTTACTCTATGCGGACAGCTCAGAATTCTGGCCGGGTTTCAAAGCTCACTACTCTGGAAGGCAAGCAGGCAAATGCTCTGTTTTGGTCACCTGAAGGTCGCTACATTGTACTTGCAGGATTGAAAGGCTTCAATGGGCAGTTGGAATTTTACAATGTTGATGAGCTTGAAAACATGGCAACTGCTGAAAATTTTATGGCAACGGATATTGAATGGGACCCAACTGGAAGGTAAGTCATTTACAATAATATTGATATTTTTAATAGATGCATGAATTATTGGCTAATGTTGTTTCAAATCACCGATTTTATATTACTTACTTATTTTATACTTTAGGTATGTTGCAACTTCTGTGACTTCAGTTCATGAAATGGAAACCGGTTTCAACATATGGTCTTTCAACGGCAAGCTTCACTATCGGATACTGAAGGATCACTTCTTTCAGGTAGTTACATTATCATTCCTCGTTTGAAGCTTTGTTGGCAATAATGTGTCTTACAACGGTGGAAGGAGAAATAAGTGAATATTATCACGTTTTACTGTTTAGCTGGTGATAGTCATAAGCCCTTGTGAGGTATTATTATTATATTTGCATTTTGAATTGTTTTATATCCTCTTGGTCGCTTTGTGCTGGACTTTTCTGTGAATATTCAGCAAACCCACGTTGTCTATTTTCTTTAATACAGTTCTTATGGAGGCCAAGGCCATCATCTTTCCTGAGTGCGGAGAAAGAGGAAGAGATTGGAAGGAACTTGAAGAAGTATAGTAAGAAATACGAGGCAGAAGACCAAGATGTGTAATTGCTGCTGAGTGAAACAGGAGCGAGAGAAGCGCTGGATGTTGAAAGAAGAGTGGGACAAGTGGGTCAATAAATGGAAGCGATCGCACGAACAAGAGAAGCTAGAGAGGCAGAATCTCAGGGATGGTGAAGCTAGTGACGAAGAAGAGGAATACGAGGCAAAGGACATAGAAGTTGAGGAAGTGGTGGATGTATCAGAGGAGGTCCTTTCCTTTGAATAATGGCGAGAGTGACTTTTATAATCATTCTATTCAAGAATCTTAGGATGTATCAGTTGTGCGTTAATAGCACAATTTTGTAGTTACTATTTTTTTTTAAATTAATTTAAGAAGATGAGCGACAATTTAGTTGTCACCTAGGGCCGAAATCAGTTATACTTTCACCTTATTCAATTCCCGCTCACTGAACTTCTACCCAAAACAAAATAGATAAATGAAAAAAAAATTCATGAAAAGAAAAAAAAAATCAGATGAATATCATATGGGTGAAAGAATTGGTACAGCTTGATAATATAATTCTAACCAATAATATGTGAAATATTTTCTTTTGAAAGGTTTTAATCAATCAATAACAAAATATCTTTTTAATTATTAAGATTTCATTCGTCCGAGGAGTCAAACCTCCTTTTTTTTTTTTTTATTGAAAGTGAAACCACTTATTTTAAAAGGTGAAGACCATTCAACCACAAGAAAATGAAAGGCTAGATATAATAACACCATCCACGCGGTACCTTTTAAGCTACAAGATGACTCTTTTTTACATAGAAGTTCTTAGCTGTTCAACTATTCATAGTGAACTAAATAGAATATTATAATTAAGTTCAATTCTCCAAAATCTAAATAAGGCAGGCACAGAATTATTGTACCAATCGCTTTGGAATTTGATTCCAGATCTCCCGATAAAAAGTATCCTCACACCTCGCTTTGTCTGCATTGCCTTAATCCCATCCCATGACAAGTGCTGAGAATGCATGTGCTCCTTTCTGAGTCATTCCTGATTCACAGAAGAATCAGAAGGTCGAGTGTAATTTGTCTCTTTCCGTTAATAGAATTAGAAATGGCTTAGTATTATTTATCTCCGGAAAAGGAAAGGCATCATTTTCTCTTGAAATCTTCTTTGTCTTTTTCGGCCTCTCTCCTGATTCTATAATTGACTTCATTTACATCTTGGCCTGCAGTAGAAGAGTCCAAAAATTTTTACATACATATGATATATCATGTTATTTATATAACATTTATTAAAATAAAATCATATCATATATAATAACATTCTATGCAAGACTTTATTATGCGATAATGTTATAACGAGTAATGAAATGTGAACTCTATAAACACTCTATTTATACGATAGTGTTGTAGTAGATAATAGAATGTAAAATCTAATTATGTAACTGAAGTTTATTTTATTACATAATATAGAAGTAATATGGTATACTATATGTTTTTACTAGTTTTTTCATAAAGAGAGAGTGTTTTTTGGAGCTTCCTTCTGGTTTAAAATAATAAAAAAATGGTACTTATCTACCATAATATATACCTCTAATTGTAATATTTTTTAATTTTAAAAAAATCATAATCCACCTTCTCATGTAATAATCCTTTTGTAATCAGTTTCAATCATCTGAATTAACAAATTTTAAGTATATAAAATTATTAAAATACTAATTCGATTATTTGATTGATACCTCTTTTTTCCTTCTTTTCATCTTATCTGTCCATCCATTTATTTCCTTCAAATTTTACAACCCAATTTTCAAATCAAGGTTTTTTTTTTTTTGGAGGAAATCATCAAGGGTTTTCTGACAACTACTTTATGTGCAAATCATGCATCGTTACAAAAACAAGAAAATTCAAAGCCTTGTTCAGTTCCCTTCAAACTTTCTTCTTCTTGTTCCTCATCAACCGAAGCTTTCCCTCGTGCATTTTTCAAGAATACATAGGAGTTGATTCAATAATTTGAAATTATCTGATGTCTAATTAACCCAAATGTCTAAGTTCAATTCATTAGTTTCCAGGCCCTTTTAATCATTCATTATCTTCGTCCTTAAAGAACCCCCGAACCCATTTTCGAAGACGACCCAATTCTCGAATCCCTTTCTCTACAAACCCATAGTTTGAATTTTGAACTTGGACCTTTGGTTAAAGAGTCAGAGAGACATATTTAACATAAAAAGCAGATTGGCTGCTGTTTGTTGAGAAAAAATAAGTTATTTAGAATAAATTATAAATAATTTATTTTTTTTTTAAATAATTTGAACAATTAATATTTACTTAAAATAACTCATTTTCTTTTTATAAATTGAAATAATACACACTTGTGGATGCTGGGTTGTATGCTGTTTTTTCCGCCATTTACTCCATTTTTCTTGGCAAGCCTGGGTTTCATGAAGAGGACCAATTAGGGAGAGAGTACTATTGAAGGAAAGGCTTTAGGAGGATGATGCTGCCTCGGTGGTGACATTGCTGAGGGATGATGAAGAGGAAGGCCAACAGGTATTAGATAATAAAAAAAATATTTCAATAATTTTATAAATTAAAATTTTAATTTAAATAATAGAAATTTTATTGTAATAAAATTAATATATTATATAATGGATTGCTATTTTTTTTTAATTATAAGATATTAAACAAAAATCAAAATAATAACAAGTGCCCAGTCCAATCTCACACTCGAAACGTCTCTTTATTTCTCCTGTGGAGGTTGACAGATTCGTTGACTGTCTCTCACTTTACTTTTCTCTCTTTTTGCTTAGGCTTTTGAGTTTTGAGGAGTCCACGTCTCCATCCTTTACTTCTGCTAGGCATGCTCTGACTCTGATTTTATGCTTATCTCCTCCTCGGCATTTGGCAATACTGATATAACCACATAAGCATACAGGTTTTTTTTTTTTTTTCCTAACTAGGAAATGATTCAAATGAAGCTAACCATATTTGCATGGTTCCTTTATATTTCTGGTTTTGGACACTTTTATGTCATACATTAAGTAATTATTGAGATTTAACTTTTTGTGTAAGTTTTGAAGTTGTTCCATTTAAAAGGCTCATCTTTTAAATAAAATATTACTCTTCAGTTTTAACACAAATTATAATAATTGGTGAAAGAAGTTAAAAAGATAATTTTAAGAACTACTCCGATCTAAAAATTACCAATAATATTATCTACAAATTAGCATGAGTTTTGAAGGTAGGCAGAGTGGTAGGGGACTGGCTTAGAAAGGAACCATAGCATCCGTAACTCAGAACACGAGGGACAAGTGAATTGCCAACTGCTACCATATTTCTCTATATTTGCATCTTTCACTGTAAGTGTGGTCCTGGTACTTATCTGTACAAGTTCATGGACTCTATAACATGATAAAGACATACCTCATTACAACAAGAATTTTTATGACACTAGAATGTGAAACAGGTTGTGACTTGGGAGATAGGAATCTAAAAATTAAGCACTGCATATTGATCTATTTTTTTCACAAGATAATGAAGTTGACCATTGGCTTAGCAAGCACGGCTTAGCTACTTTGGCACAGTTTAATAGGGTACAAATCCTATCAGGAAGCTTCCCAAGTTCCAATTGGAGCGTGTATGCAAGCATTAACTTCTTAACGAAGAAGAACAACCAAAATTTAGTGTTGGAAGGCCCACCAACTCGTCTTGGCTTGGATTAGATTATTATGATCACGATCTGTATTAGACACTAACCAAGCTATCACATCAATTTGGTTGCAATATATTTCTTATATAATATTTATTACTTAAATTATTATTTTAATTATAAAATTATCTTTTTAAAATAAAAAAATAAAAATTATTTTTTATTTTGTCTATTCTATTTATTTATTTTTTATATTCTCATTTCTTTTATATTATCTAATTAAAGGGGCGCATCAAGACAATGCTCAATTATTGTTTAAGAAACTTGATTACCACCCAGCATTTTTTATATTTGCCATAGAGCCCCAATTTGTAAGTTTTATTTGTACTAATTGCCATATTTTTTTAGGCTATCAATGCAGGAGGCGATGCCTTGAATGGATTGCAGAAAACTTGTGCCCAGGGAACAAGCAATAGTGTTATTCAACTAATTAGATTATGATTTTCCTTTTTATTTTTCTTTTGTTGACGAAACTTGGATCGTGATTGCAAACAAAATAAATTTTTTCACATTATGAAATTGCTTTTTCCTTGTTATTTGAACATGCTCGAGAGTTCGGCTCTTCGTAGCAGTGAATATTTATCGGCTTTTTTGAAAATCTTTCTCTATTGAAATATTACAATTAGAATAAAGAAAAGACGAAGAGAGAAGGTTCCATTTGTCCGAACAAATTTGAAATTATTCTGCAACAGCCAAGTGAGATTCAATTCAAATCAAGCTTTCACCTAGTCACTTGCTGCTTCTCAAGACCCATAATTGATAATTGTGCACCGCAGAAGAGCCGAGCCTCGAGACGTCCCGGACCACCATGAACCCGACCGATACGGCCCTTGTTGAACCACTCACCAAACCCAGGTTAGCTCCATAGTCTCAGAGATCGTAGTGGTGCTACATTTGATTACGCTTACTTTAAGAAATCACTTCAAAGTCTCAACTTTTGAAACCCTTTGGCTCTCCCGAACTTTCAATTTGCTTGCAGTGCGGACTCGCTGCTCACTGGCCTTTTACGGTGAAGCCCACACTCTCACATGCGTAATAAAAGCAGAGATATAAAGTAGTAAAATTAGCAAAGAAGCAGTCTTTCGCGTACATACACAGAAAACTCCCAGTCAGAGCACAACGTTCAAAAAAATTCGCTTTTCTTATATCTTTTAACATGTACAAACCTAGCACTTTAAAAATCCATTATTTGTCTTCAAGTCTATGAATTTCTACCAGTACATATTTCTTCGCCGTTTCGATTCTTTCTCCCTTTCGCTCAAGATTGTATTTTTCCCTTCTTCGGAAACTCGATCTTGTCTCTTTCTTTTTCTTTTTCCTTTTTTTTTCCCTTCGTTTTCGGGGTCGTTTGATCACATTACGTGATTCTGGGTTTGTTCAATCATTCCAGTCCTTCTTAAGAAAAATTTTCCGTTCAATAATTTATTTAATTATTAAATTTTTTAATCTGTCATTGCCTACAAATGATCGGGAACTCAGTTCATGATTTTTATTTTTCTTCGACTTTTAATATATTTGTATGTGTCGAATTTTCTTCGTTTTAATTCTGCTGCTGCGTAATTAAAAATTTCACCATTTTAGTGGCGGTTATGGGTGGTGGTAGAGTTGACGTTGTAAGCAGCAAGGGATGCTCTGGACTGTTTTCACCTTCATTGCCTTCATTCAGGGGTTTGCATCTGCAACCTTTGGGGCCAATGACTCCTGTTTCATCCTCTCTCGGTTCTGAACCAGTGGAAGTGCGATCAAGTGCTCCTTTTGCTGGTCTCGTTATATGCGTTACTGGCCTATCTAAAGGTGTGATTTTTTTATTTTATATATATATATATATATATATATATGTATGTATGTATGTATTTTCAAACATGAACTTCTATGTTTCCTATTTGTTTATTGCTTTTCCTACGTTGATTTCTCGATGGCTCTTCATACTCGATTCTTTTCTTCCCTTGGGATAGTATTTCATATAGAAGAATGTAGGAGTCAGTTACTTTGTAGTCATCAGCAAAATTCTATAAGTATGTTTTTACTTTCTATGTCATTTTTGTTTTTAACGAGCGAACTATATTCTCACTGCCCCTCTTTTTTTCTGTTGGTTCATGGCAGAGAAGGAGAGGAAGAAGGGGATTGGTAATTTTACTTCTTAGCAGTATAAAATGGCAGAACTTAAGCTATGAACAAGAGTAATTTAGAAAGGGTTTGAGAGGCAAATACGGGTGAATTGAGGCTATTGCTATCTGCCAAATCTGTGTGCGGTTCAATTTCTTCAATATTTTTTCTTGTCAAATTTGCATAGACACCGTGCCTCTAAAAGAAATCGAGAGGAGTCTACTCTTAATTATCTCATTAGTTGATGATATATGCTTTATATGTTATGGCTTCCTACGCTCTCCTCCAGTTTTGTTGTTTTTCGGCATAAAGACCATGCATATAAGAAAGAGGTCAAGGGGACTTGAGTTGATCGTAGATATTTTCTAATACTTTTCTCTCTCTCTCGACAAGTCAAAGAATTATTCTTTATTTTGTTGTTCGCTGGATTTTTGTTTTGGCAGAAGCAAGGAAACAGGTCATGGAGGCTACAGAGAGATTAGGTGGCCAATATAGCCCCCATTTGCATCCTCAATGTACCCATTTGGTGGTTCAGATATCCTTTCTTCTTTATAAAATTTATATGAATTTTCTTATGTAATGATGGCATTATGATTTAGGAGTTGCTACTTCATTTAAATTTGATTGCTTTGTGTTTGGAAAGATCTTATTATGTTATAATTTGCGCTCATCTATCATGGTTTCTTGCCTTCATTTGTCCCCTACACTGATATTCCTCTAGTATTTTGTGTTTACTGATTCAATCCTGGCACAAAATCTTTAACACTAATTACAGCTTTGGTGGGCGTAAGTTTGAGCATGCACTGAAGCATGGAGCAACAAATGGTCTTTTTGTTGTTACATTGGGTTGGTTTGTGGATAGTGTTAGAAAAAATGGTGAGCAGAGCCCATTTTGTATTTTTCTGAGTTGTTTTGGATTTTGGTTAGCTCTCTTGGTAAATACATATCAGTCTCTGTGCTATGATACCATGCAATACGGGAATTTTATGCAAATTTTCATATATTGATCATTTTCTTACCTTGTAGAAGTTGGCACAGCTGAGATGAATGTATCTGGTGCTCAAAGATGTTTGAATATAAACAACTACATAATCTTATTGTCATTACTGTTGATGGTGTCTTGATACTGTTACTCATATAGAGGATAAGTCTTTAAGCTTATTTTGATACATTGAGAGTTTTATTGTATTTCATTTTGTTTTAAATTTGAATAATTCTTTATTTTTTGTTAATCACAATGTTCAGTAGCAATTGTCTTTGTGGTAATATTTTGTTTCGCTTGACTTAAATATCATAAAGAAGGTGCTTCCAGGTGTGGTCTCTGAGGTCTTTTAGTTTTTTATTTTAGGGAATGACTTTGTTTCTCATCATCGTTTTTGATAAATGTCAATAACCAAATAGGACAACTGAACTGATTTAGTGAGGAGGCTTTAAGAATTTAATTGATACATATTACTAATTGTTATGACCTGAATGATTTTTTTCCCCCCTTTCATCTCCTGCAGTGAGGTTGAGTGAATCACTTTACAGTGTGAAGACTTATGACAATAACAATATGCACTTGGATGATTATAAAATGCTTGCCGGCTATACAAGTGCTGAAAATTCTTGTCTTCCTGCAAATATTCGTGAAACCAAGCAAACTGATAGAGTTCAAGAATTTCAAAGATTTTCTGGGCGAGAGTCTAGCAAGAATGTGGACTTGACTTTATCTGGTTGCTCTATCTATGTTGACCCAGACATCTCATCTGAATTGCGGAATAAGGTAAACATATGTGCTCTAACAAGAAATATCTGCTTTCTTTTGAAATTCTTATGCATGCATTTGTCACTGTATTAGGTATATGTGAACGAGTCAGTTATTTTGAGGATTGTGAGCTTCCTGCTTGAATTATGGTAGTTTATGATTTCAGTGCTCTTGGGTAATTCATTCAGATGCTTTGCATGTTTGATAGGTTGTAGAGACTGCTTCCAGAGAAGGTGCCAGTTTGGTGGATCGGTGGTTTGTTGGTTGCAGTGCTAGTCATGTAGTCACTGAAGGGACTTCCATCAGAAGATATCTTGGATACTCTAGTAACTTCATTACAGTAAGTGCTGCGTCACATTCTTATGTTTATTATTTGAACATTGAGAATGATTGTTTGAAGGCATTAAACATTTTGATGCCTCAGACTGTGTTGTTGTCCCAATATATTGCCTTTTTAACTGTATGGATGGCATTATTGTTGCTCTACAGTAAAGAGGTCTCTACAATATTATTCATATTCACAATGAAGTTCTTGATACATGATATGTCTCAGCCACTGTGGACTCTAAAAACAGCTAAGGAAAAACAAGTGCAAAGGCTTGTTCACATGTCTGCTGATTTGGCAAGGCAAGTAGGTTTGATGCTTGAGGACATTCATAATGGCATTGCAGGGAAGGTAATTTGTCATTCCTTACCTCTTCTTAGTTTAAATATCAATATCATCTTGTTTTATTTTTTTCATTGCACTTTATGGCGTAGTGCAAAATTTCAGTAATATGGGAATGTAATTTTTGACTAATTCCTTGTCATGTTCAACCTCAGGGGTAACTCTTTGCAAAATAGGTGTCTAGGGTTGGTATGGATATAAATTTCAACGCTGAAAATAAATTAGTTATCAATTCCATCTGGGTGACTGATGCCAAAATTAAACTTGGTAATATGGTGGTAGAACTAAGAATTAGGGAATATTAAGTGGTTGCATCATCTGTAGTGCTACAGATTGAGGTGGATTGAGACTATTGAGCATTTGGCTTAAAGTCGAAGGAGAACGTTGCATGTCTTAGGCCCTAAAATTCATGATAAGTAAATTATTGTGTAAAATGTTTATGATTTTACTTTTGATGGTTTGACATGAGGCTACCTAGAGTACCATGACAATCTTTGCTAAACCCTTTTCTGCCTGTTAATAATATTGGCAGAAAGCAATGTACCATTTATAACATACTGGTCATGGACCAAGCTTGTAGGACCAGTAAAGATGTAGGAATTGGAATTACTAATTGAGGAATATACTTTAGGTCAATAACTCCAGAGTCGTTGAGGATAACCTTATGCTTCATGTCTTCAGCACTTCATTGACCCAAACTCTAGGTTTAATTCTTATTGAAATGTCACAATAATTATACGTTTTTATTCTGTTCTGGTACTAAAGGTAGTAGTTATTTGCTTTTTTCTTCTTTAAATTGCCAATCCAATTATTTCATTTCATCGTTCTGTAATTCATAATGCTCTAAATTTTCCCCCTGCCATGGAATTTTGACATGTATTTTATTGACATATTAGGAATCACTTCAGCTAGATCTTTCAGAAGATCTTCAGGGCGTTAAAAGTAAAGTAAATTACAAAGAAAGGCAACAGATTGTGAATTCTGCAAAAATTGGTGTCAGAAATCGCCGTGGTCGTCGAATGCAGGCAAGTCTTTGGGCTTGACATCAACACTTAATAGTTATGGTCTCTGAAAGTACAAACACTTTTGCCCGTCTATTTCCTGTCACTACTATAATTTTATGTTTAAGATGCTGTAATTTTAAATTTCTAGCTGCTACCCTATTACAATCCGTGGAATTTGATTTGAGAGTTCAGAGCCTTACAGTAGGGACAGAGTTGGGTCTTCACGGAATGGATTTCAGGTTGATAAACCTTCGGCCCCAAATTGGAAGATTTAATTTCCAGCATGGTCATTCACTCCTCTTTCGTTTCTTATGCTTTTTTAATCTAGTGTAAGAAAAACAAAACAATGCATCGCTGTTTTTCCATCAAAGTTTGTTGGTTTTAGCTAATTAGGATTTTTAAGTGTATGGCAGGACACAATAACATTGTTAGAACATCTGGTTGCTAATATTTGATAATTTCTCTATAGAACATCAACTGAATGCTTTTGTGAGTAAATTGTGGGAGACAAATTCATATTGTTCTGCCACATGGTATACTGTGTTCTCTGTTGGTTAGTCAGAGTTAGCAGAAGGTGGTGGGATTCGGGAGATTCTGGCTTTCTTAACAACACTGAAGTAGAGTTTTGCTTCTTGCAGACTTGTCAGACTCCAATGCGTCCTATGACACCCAACAACCTTCTGGATTCTATCTGCTGGTCAATATCTGAACCAACTTCAACAGCTTCCATTTACACTGACTCTTTCAGTGTTGAAGATCCTAGTGAAAATCATTCTTCAATGTTTTTTGATGCAAAAGGGGTGGTCAAAGATTCAGAAGCTTCATTTTCAAACTCTACTCGACCTCTAACAGAAAGGTTGTTGACTCTCTATGGCTTGAATGTTATTTTCTTTTAGTCAGTATATATGACAAGAAAATGGGATTTTTCCCTTCTTTTTCCAAGGTCATTGTAGCAAATGTCTTCATAGTATGCAGTACAAAATAACTATATCATTTATGTTGTTTCTGTATTTATATTCAACAGTTGAAATTTGACTTACCAGATAGCACTGGCCTGTTTATTCGGTCGAGTGAAAGCTGCCCCCTTGTAAAAATATTAAGAATCCTGTGGAAGTGGAGCAGCCGTTATCTTGCCTTATCTCATGAATTTTGTGCCCTTTTGCAGTGAGAAATCTGAATTGATATTTAAATACCATTTTCTTACCATTCTCTTTCCAATTGATCGATTTGCTGAGATGGGTCCTTCGTCAAGAACATTTTCCAGCCATAATGGCTTTACATGTCTACAGGTGTTGGATCATATCTACGCATTTTATCAGGTATAAGATTTATTCTTTCGGAAATTTGCATGCCTTCTTGGCTTTATTATTACTGAAGCATTCATTGAAGTATATTTCCAGGTTTCTGGCTTTCTGCCAATTGCAAATTTTTTACTGAACAGAAATATACTTCAATGGATTTGTGTCATTACTGACTTGCATGGGCGTAGGGAGTGGACAAAAGAAACAAGTCAAGCTTTTACGGTTCTTTTTTTCCTTTTCTTTTTCATTTCTCATGTCTTATGCTTATTCTACTGTTCCTAGGAGCTATATACTTGTGCTAGAACCTGTTCTACAACAAGACTGGTTCTATTTTATTCAATTTAGTTTCTTATGGTTTTGTGGTTCTTTATTCTTTCACCGATCAGAGAATTAATGAGTGTGTTCTATACTGTGATAGGAGAATCTGGCAGCCCATGAAATAGAAGCTGCAATTCATAGTGATTCAAGACATGCTGATAGGCTTCGATCAGCGTACGCCAGTAAAGAAACAGCAGAGCGTGGGTTTGTGATGTTCAAAAGGATTGATTTCTTGGGTAGTCGCATAAGTTTCGAAATGTTGAAACGTGTGATTGGGGACAACAACTCTAATGTCTATGAACTAATACTCAGGGCCTAACACCGTTCAGCTCCAACTTACGGACTTTTAACTGCTAACATCTAATTTTTGAAGTGATGTTTTGTGCAGCGTAAACATATTAATTTTGATGGATTTTCGAGTAATCAGGAGCCTGGCACTGCTAGATTGTTTTACATATAAATGTATGTAAGCAAATAAAATAATCTAATTAAAAGGAAAATAACGGAAAGAAAAAATAAAACGACGACAATACCATGGCATTCCAGGTGACAAGCTACCAAAGTAATAGCCCAACACTACGAAGCACGGATTTGTCAAGAAGTGTTGTATTTTGTATTCAAACGTATCGGTTTCTTGTCGGTTACTTGTATTAGAAAAAATATAATACATATTATGCAATACTTTAAATATGTGAACATTTTAAACCGTATTATGTTGCGTCTGTAGCATGTACAATGGATATTATCATATCCATGCATCTGAAGTCCAACGTAATGGCTTAGGCTTGGCGTATAAAATTTTAATTTAAACACTACAAATTTCGTCATTTCACTCCTTTTTATAATCAAAAAAGCCTTTAATGGATTGACACAATGTTCTTTTATCGACGAATCCACTGATGTACATTTAAGGAATGGCTATGTAGGCCGACTTATGGATTGAAAATATACATTATTTTGGCTTACTGCTTACTGCTGAGTAACATTATTTCAGCAGATGGGGAAAGCATTTCTTTACCGACCGATCTCTATAACATTAGCTAGCAAATTTCCAGTTAAGCATTGAATTGATGTAGTAAGAACCAAAAATGTGGCCTTCGATCGTTATAATCCTGCACTCCTGCTTGAGTATTTGTTATGATAGTGCTCGCTGTAAATTGGCAAAAGTGAATTGTTTTATCATGTAATTGAATTCTATCAGTTACATCTGAATCGATAAGAAAAAAAAGGAATTTAAAAAAGAAAAAGGGAAATTAGAGTACAAAATTAACAGAAGCAAAATGATCACATGACATGCCCTAACGTGTAGTCCCTGCTAATGTAATCAGATGCCGCGGTTAAACCTTAATGATACACTTCTGCTGCTACAAACTTGTCTTTACTCCTAACATCTCCACGTTCTTTTTTTCTACTCTCGGACCTTTTTTTTTCCCCTCCCCTTTGTCTTTTCTTCAGGCTTGGACATCGCCATTACTTCCCATGTACAGATACAAGAATGACTACAATGTCTACGACTTCATGGATTTTTACTGTGTCAAAAACTTGTATACCTCACTGTCATCTTTGCTCAATATATCACAACTCGAAGCAGGCCTGGCTGTGGTTCCGTGTAGTCAAGACCCTCTTCTTCAAGTAGATAACGCTGTACAGCTACTGGAAGTCTCGCAGGAGTGCGGGAACCCCGGGTATGGTGACCCGTACCAACACATATATACACCTGCAAGCGCTGGTCGGCAGCTCTAGCAGTGCTTCTTAGCACATTCAATTCATGTTTTAGCACATGAATGGCTTCACTTACATGCAATCCATGTAGGTCTATCATCCTCTCATGTCCTCTTCCGTTGCCCTGCATCTCTAGGGTAACTGGATTCCTGAAAATTCAACATTCGCAGGTGAGATAGAACCCATCACTTACAATAACAACCTGGTAATGTGGAATATTAAAATAATGAAAAGGAAGATTCCAGCTCATACAATGATATGCACTCTTATCCATGTAATCATTCCAGAGAGTAACTAACTATTCAGCAGATTGTATAAGCTGGCAAATAAAAAAAGTGAAAAAAAAAAGCAGGAAAGTGTAGCGGCACATGTTCTTAATGGTTGGCTGTCAGTATAAGAAACATTTTTAATAGCAAAAAGAAGCAAACAGAAGGTAAAGGTATGTCTAAATGGAAAACTGAAAAACAGTAGAGCCAACTTCTCAAAAGATAACTATCATACCAATTTATATACAGCTTGTGAGGGAGCAGCAAAAGATATTGTATCAAGATGGCCCCAGAAAAGTTCTTTTTTCTACTTTTTTTTTTTAAAAAAAAAGAACCAGTAGAGAAGAGAGTGACTAAGTGAGAGCAGTGGAGAACAACAAACCTCTGGCGGTAAATAGATTCTTGAGCCTTTCCATGAGCTGCTTTCATATGCATGTTGTGCAGTTGCCCTTTAACACTCAGGTCCTTTGCCAGGGCCTTATTTCCTATGAGGTATGCTTGCCGTGCCTGTTTTTAAATTACCAATAATTACTCGAATTACAAAAATATCTGTTAGAGAAATCTCCCACTGAGAGTTGCAGAAAATTCTCAAGTTGCATAAAAGCAGACTCAAGAACGGGTAGTTCTGATAGGCAAGTGCCAGCCTTTGGCAATCATTCCTTGACTTTGTTGTTCGATATACGCACAACAGCTTTTGAGATTAAATCTACCCTCCTTTTAGTACTGACTCAGCTTGATTGCCCAAAAACGAAAAAGAAATTATTAAGATAAAAGTATAATGTGGACTTACTCAAAGGAGGGAAACATAGGAGACAAGTCTAGGGAATGCATGTCAGTATATGCGAACTGAGGAGAACATAGCCAAAAGCATTACATTATATAATATCATACACTGCCCTCTAACTCCTCATTAGAATTTGAGACCCACCTGATCAAAATATGTATTACGCAAGCGTGCATGATCACGAGCCTCCTCCCGCAGCTCAGAATACATATTTGCTGCCATCCAAAGTGTTAAAAAATGTAGTGTATAAAAGGAATTCATTGCAAAATTGAAGCATATAACAAAAATATTTACCAACTGCATCACCAGTATCAAGCCAAACAGGAGCTGCTCGAGCTGAGCCACGGTTCTGCAACCTATCACCACAATTAGCTCTTCCCTGACCACCATTATAGGCACTAGCTAGAACATGAGAACTTCTACTTGAGCCAGTAGCAGCATCACCAGAACCGTTTTTATCATACTTCCATATACCAGAATCCTGGGCAGCCAATTTCCTGACAGCAGAAGCAAAGTCAGTAGCACCTCTAGATGGAATTGAGGAGCTAGACTTAAAAAATAGTATGTCCTTGTCAGACGATCTGTAAGGATTGCCACTTTGTTGGACATTATCTGCAGCGTATTTAACAGAAGTAGTCTGGCCATCTGGTGAGGTAAGTGCAGGAAACTCCATTGCACTCAGATTGGGAGCTGAAAGAGTCTTTGAATTCAGATTCTGATTGAAATTGCCATCGACTTGAAGCTACAAATGCAAATTATACTAATAAGGCTTTTGCCTAAGAAGAATATCAATGAAATAAATACAATGAAAATGGATAGACATCCACAAAAAGAAGAACCAAACATATGACAAAGTTGCATAACTTGATCACCTACCATGAAACAATCACATATAAAAAAACAAAATAAAACAAAACAAAATGACAAATCCCAGTGTCCCTTGATAAAATGAAGCACAGAACTAAATTGAGTAACGGAATTTGTCAAAAACTGATATTTAGAACTGAAAACTAGAAATAAGAGCGTGCATATTATCATATATGAGTCGTCTCACAACTTTATGGGGAGCTGGCTCTTCCCTGCCAAAAGGTAGAGTTATTGCTCTACAAGGTTACAATCCACATCAGACACAACATTGCACCTAAATATATTACAGGGCGTGCATTTCCAACCAAAAATTGCAATCAAATGCTAGAAGACAGAGCTTGTGCATGGAAATATAATTAACGGACAGTATGTAAATTTTCACAGGCCATCACATTAAAAGAGGCTCATAAGAAACCCGAATTAGACCCAGAGTCAGTTACCACGAGAAGATCAATCTTACCTCTAACTGAGTGAGCATCTCAATGGTCAGATTTAAATCACATCCATTGGCAAAGTAAACTTCTGCAAGGCTTTCAGAAGCAAAACCAGGAAATTGCAAAGCCAAAAACTCCAAAGGGTTCATATCAGTACCATCCACAATAGCTTGCTCAGCCAAAAGATCATTTAAGAATCCATGTCCAGAGTTGTCATCATAAGTAAGCCCCTCTCGTCCACTACTAACATGCTGGTTGGTATTCCCAATTTGCATATCCCAAGGCTTCGTTAACGTGCTCAGAAAGTTTGCTGAAGATGGGTCCTCCCTATAGGCTGAATTGGAAAACCTTAATTTGTCAGCAAAGCTATTGCCATTAAGGTGAAGTTGAGATAATTCCTGCTGCTCATTTAATATATATCTACTTCCATTAGAAGAAGGAAACCTTGATGCTTCATGATCATCATGAATAGACAAGCCCGCTAAAGAGAGGTTGTTAAGACCTTGGGGTTCGTCCTCTCCCGTGACCTTGAAGTCAGGAGTGATATCATCTGGGAGCTGACAACGCCAGTATTGGTGGACCTCATCATCAGAATTATTTGAAATGGATGACTCTGATCGATCTAATACGGCTTTCCCAAGAGCTCCAGCAGTACTGAACCTTGCTGTTGCATCTACCGAGCTGGTACTTCCAGATGGCAATGATCTGAGGGCAAAAGGAACAAACTCTGCTGCATTTGGATTCAAAGTGGTTACCTTGTTTGGGGAGCTTAGCTTTGCGTCTGTTTGGGATCCTTTCTGGACTAAGCTCATCATTAACTAAAATATGAACAAAATTACAACAACATAGATAGAATCTAGACAGTAACAGCGCAAATCCACTCAGCTTCAACCAAACCCTGCAAAATGGTTCAATTTGATTACACTCATTGATCAACCAGGCTTCCATGAGAAAAGGAGAGAAAACAATTCCATGACAGGTTTCTTAAGTGTGTACTGCAAGTGAATTTAACTTCAGTTACTATCTTCAAAAAGTCCACCACATTGACAAAATAGCATAGTAGTGAAGCATATAAAAAGAGGCACAGGTAGGTTGATCACCACGGTAATCAACTATAGCTGGCCATTTCAATACTGTAACTTCGTAGACCTTAGTAACTCCGATGAGCTAAATTGAACAAAAGGCATACTATAAATTAGCTATACATAGAATTTAAAGTAAATCGAATACAAAAATGCTTAGGAGAACATTGACCAATTCTAGAACTCGGCAAAACTGTAGGACTTGGTTAAAACCCTAAAATTTTCTGAAGTAGATAACTGAAAATCTTCAAGGCAGTTTCTTATTTCTAAGATGAACTAAATAATAACGGGATTTCTTGTATGGTAACCCAGTACAAAGAAAGCCCATTAAAACCTAAACGATGTCCAGAAAATTCAAACCAAAATTCTACAAACATCTAACAAATAAAAACGCGACAGATTAGAACCAAGAAGGACAAAAATAGCAATCAGTTAAAGCACAAGCACAACAAAACACAACCACCCATTACCAAAGCCGTAAACTTTAAGAGATCTTAAATAATTCAACGCCTAATACTATTTGGAAAAAAAAAAAACTGAAGGAAACCAAGAAGTAAAAGTAATCAAACAGAATAGAAACCAAGAATTATAGAAAATATGAGCAAATAAAGAGAAAGATCTAAATTTATGGAGATAAAATAAATATTATACCTTTCCTAAACAAATCAAAGGGATCCATCAGCAGGATTGCTTGAGATCAGAAGGTGAGAGAGGGAGAGAAGATGAGATAAAGTGAATCTGGTTTCATTTCTTTTTTTCTGGGAATTCGAGCTTGGAACTCTCTCTCCAGTACAATAGTCTCAGTTATCAGGGCCTCCTAGTCCTTCTATCTCTTTCTCTCTCCTCCCATCCCTCTCTTTCTTTTTCTCTCTGTCTCGGTTTTTGTTTGAAACCCTCTTGGCTCATACCAACACCACCACCACAAAAAAAAAAATATACAAGACACCCAACTTTCGCCACTCGATTTGACCTCTCTCTGTCTCTCTCTCTCCACAACTTTCTCTCTCTATCTGTATCTTGAGGTTCACCCTCTTAACTGTACATTACTTATAATTAATTAATCTACATGATTAGGATTTGGGAAGAAAAATGTTACCTCTGCACAAACTCCATCTTTTCTTAAATATAAAATTGTGTTTTTTATTATTATTTTGTTATTAATATTCTATTATATTTTCTTTTAATCGCTTCTTGACCTTTTGATAATGATAAACAAAGTTGAAGATCCAACCATTAGGCCCAAAATACTACAACGAAAAATGTCAGAGACAAAGAAAGTTCCCTTTGAGCTTATTTCTAATGAATAGAAGTGTAACACTAGCCTTGAAGTAAAATTACTCTCTCAAACCAAATATTTCCTACCGTATGTATCTAAAATGTCCTATAAAATTTCAGACTCATATTCCCCTAAGCTCCGTTGCCTCTCTTATTTATTTATTTATTTAATGTCTTTGGCAAATGCATAATGGAAAACGCTTAGTTATCCTTGAAACATTTCATTGCAGTTGCAGGTACTATTTATTGTCTTCCATCCAAGGTGTTATCAATGTCCTTAATTTTTTTGTCATTGAGCTCACATCACACTTTGATTCTTCATATTTATAACGTTAAGAGACAAACTGTACTTTTCATTAGAACTTGGTATTCTTTTTGTACTCTGATGGTGTTTAATGGAGATAAAAACGAAGAGAGAAAGATGTGGAATTAACGAGAGCAATAAACAACAACAAAAAATTGAAAAATGTGTAATGTCGGAAATAAGGTCATATTTATGCTTGAGGAGGTAGAACCTAAAGGAAATAACTTCGCATTGGCAAACAAGTACCATGTTACAATATTTTTCTAAGGCTGCTGATGATTTATATAGTATGTTCATTTTAAACAAATTTACAATGAATTTATTATATAACAAAAGCATTTGTACAAAGCATATATATGATTTAATTATAACACCCTAATTATGCTGTAAATTGTATACAGTCATTTAAAATAAACCAAATGTTGTCATCCATCGTCCTGTTTGTATGGAAGTTGATTTGTTTGGCTATTGAATACGTATTTAAGAAAAGATTAAAATGAAAATAATTATGCATATTGGTTTCTCCCACATCATGATGACCATAAAAGAATCAAATAGAATAATTTTTTGATATATAAAATTGTTAAGATACAAACGAAAATAAAAAAAAAATTATTTCAAAATTAAAAACTTATCATTGTATTTTTATTTTAAAAAATAATAAAAATGAATATTATCAAATAATAAATATAACAAATATTATACCACTACAAAAATAATTAAATCACTATTCATGAATCGCAACAAACGGGAGTTAGTAGGCAAATTCCATTTGATGTGTGGGGTACATATGAATTAGCCTTAACGAGTAGAGAGGAGGCAAAATGCAAGTTGAGGTCACTAATTGAGCTACACATGGCTTTGGAGTTAGTAGGGGAATGAGTCCGTGAACCACAACGCTCCAAATCCACACGTATCCAACATCACAAAATTATTTATTATATTTCAATGAATTATGTACGCCCAATTCAATAAGAGGCGTGGGTGGCTGCTGTGCCACCACATCTTATGCTTCCGTGTATATTTATGTATTTGGTTGGAGTATACAATGGCAACAAGAATATAAAAAATAAGTAAATAAAAATGAATGAGATAAAAAATAATTAATTTATTTTTATTTTTTAAAAAAATAATTTGATAAATAAAATATTAAATATAAAAATAAAATAAACGTTATATAAGATATATATAAAAAAATATGTTGGTAATGCTTCGAGTCAAATGGAATCTTAGAATTTTAAACTATTTGGTCTTTTTATTTTTTCCACTCATTCCTTCAACCTATCCAATAAAATTATTTATAACATAAATTAAAATAAAATTTCTTATCCTAAATCCCGACGAGGGATTATTTTGCAAATATATCCTATTGTTCAGATTGATATATATATATATATATATATATGATGTGACTAGTCATCTACATAGTATAGTAGTACAAGCCCCCTCTTATCTTTCTCTGTCACCGTGATTCATAGCCCACAGGTATTAGGATTTTGGACTCACAAACCACATGGAACAAACCGATAGCTCCTCAACTGGTGGGCCACAATATCAAAAGTCCACTAAGGTGTTATATCGATATGTGTTACCAATTTATCATCGCGTCAAAATGTGTTCACAATATTCTGTCTCAAAAAAAAAAAAAAAAGGTGTTTGCAGTATTGGCCATGTCTTATGGAATAATTGGTAATAAAATTATAAAAATCTTAATATGTTTTTGGTAGCTTTAATTTTATACATGTTTTAGTTTGGTCTCTTTGATTAAAAAACAAACAATGTTGTCTTTATGTTTTTCAAAAATATTTAATTTTGTTCTATTGTAATATTATTTATTTAAAACTTAGTGCTAAATTTATCCCCCTGTTTGGCCAAACTTCTCCAGCCAAAAGAAATTGTTTATTTTTTTCAAAGTATTTATTTTGAAGATTTATGGTGTTTAGCCAAACTTAAAATAAAATTTGAATGATAATAGAAACAATTTTTCTATTGTGGGAAGAAAGCAAAAAATTGAAACTTCTCTTTTAAAGTAAAAGCATAAAATTATTTTTTTGAAGACAAAAGATACCCTCACTCAAAATCATCAACTACCATAGTCACCTCTTACATTTTTTTGACCCAATCTTTAAATATATATTCTTTTGAATAATGATAGCCCCAAAAAAAAAACTTTTTTTGTGAAATATTTGCCAAACGAAATATCGATTAAAACCCTTCTCAAATGATTTTTGCCAAATACAAATTGTTTCTTACTCATATTGATTTATATAGAACTCCATTTGAAGAAATTTAAAATAAATAAAAATTCACAACAATCTTAGCAAGCTCTTAATAATTTATTAATTACATTATTTGTTTATCTAATCCGTTAACTTGCACTTAGATTTAATATCAAATTTTGAATGAAAATATGACAAATGGACAAAGTTGAATCATTAAATTAAATAAAATAGCAACATTATTTGCTTTTAACTTAAAGTGACCAAAGTAAAACTTTTTATGAAATATGAGGATAAAATGTGTAATTAACAAATAAAAAATAAAACTCATTTGAAATAAACTATAGGCAAAAAGTCTATCATCAATCGTTGAAGCAAAAGGTCTATCTTCAATCGTTGAAGTTTCAATAAAATTTTGTTCTACTCTCAAATTTTATTTTTGTTTAATATAGTCCTCTTAATTTTGAAGTTTGTTCAATATGGTCATTTCTTCTAACACTCTTATTCTACCAGCTGAAGTGTCCAAAATGACATCACAGATGGTGCTAAAAAAGACATTGAAGTGGAAGTTCATATCCAATTCAAACTTTAACTACACTGTTTTACACAAGAAGGTAGAAACTAAATTAATTAAGAGGTTAATATTTTGGAGTTAAGAATAATTAGAATAAGCAAAATGGTGTTGTATATGTTGAGTTTAAATCTAAGTTGTCACATGGATATCTTATTTAGTTCATACAACCAGGTATAAAGCTTGGATGAACACTTATATTAATAGAGTCAATTGCATTATAAAAAAGGTGATACTGAATCATTGTTGAAAATTTGAAAATTATATTATACCGAAGTAAACTTTTGTGTTCAAAATAAAATTTGAGTAAAACTTTAGAAATTTAAAGTGAACTTCTGCCTAATTTATTTATGTTTTAAAATTTACATTTGGCTTCCTTCTAATATAAGCTGTGCTTTTAATTTAATATGATCATAAAATAATTGTATTTTTAGAAGAAAAATATATTATATAAAAATTAAGAAAAATAAATTGGAGAAAAATTGAATGTAAATTACATGGATCTTTTATGAATTTTGTTGAAATTATATAAATTATTTATTTATTTTTAAAATAAATACTTTAGTTTGATTTTAAATTTTGTTAACTAAAATGTCTTCCATTAACTTTAATACGTAAATATGTATTATATTAAAATATGCACACACAAAAACTTAAAAAATAGTATTTATTTTTAAATATACACAAATAAAAATAAAAATAGTAGATTTTTTAAAATAATTTTTAACAAAAAATGTATTTAAGTTAATAAAAAATATTTTTGTCAAACAAATTTTAAAAATAAATTAAAATGTAGCATTTTCTTACTTTAAAAAAAATTATGGATATCTTAAATCTAAATAAAATTTATATAATCATTTATTTATTATATATATATATATATATATATATATATAGCCTATAGATTTTATTGTTTATTTGCATTATTTATAAGCTATTCATAATGTCACCTCATTAGAGTATTGTTTATATACTATTTGTTATTATTTGAATATTGTTTATTATTGTTTTATATTGCTTATTTGCATTTTTCTTTATTTTTTTTGTGGGACTCGCATTTTTAAAAATTGTGGGGCCTATTTTTTTTAAACCCCTAAAATTGTAGGGATTAATGCTACTATATATAAAAGGCTATGGTTCGATATTGTCCACTTATACTGTTTATAACATCATGGTACATTGCTCGTGCATTGTTTTATATTATTCTATTATTGTTTATGTTTTGTTTAACATCATTGATCCGTACTTTGTTTTAATTTTTTGGTAAAACCTGCATTTTTTTAATTTTTTAGTGGGACTCATATTTTAAAAAAAATCTTTAAGTCTCTAAGAATTAATGTTAGTTTTAATAGAATTTAAAGAAAATATGCGTAGTTTACTCATTAGAAAAATTAGTGTAATTTATCGAAAGAATAAAAGTACGTTGTAACATGTGATAGCGTGGGATTGATGTGGCAACGCCTAGTATGATACGGCAACGAGATGGCACAAATTCGAAACCAATCTGCGTATACGCAATGACGAAGAAGAGTGCGGAAAATCGCTGAACTGTGAGGCGGCGCCTTATTTTCCATAAAATTACCATAATAACCTTATTTCATCTACGTGGAACAACCTGGCCAACTTTCTCTTTATCTCAATCCAGCTGGCATCATTTGTTGGTATTTCCATCTCACGTCCAATGCCCCGCGCGTGACCACAATCCAATGCCGACAGAATTGTACATCACCTAACCCAACCTTCCTTACCAGCACCTCTACTCAATCAGGCTCGTACGCGCTCCATCTCGCCACACACGCTTAACTTCGCGCGTGAACAAGGTCTCAGACGTGGTGGAGAACATCCTAAATGGCATGGTTTGGAAAGACGACCGAATAATTTTTACATGCATTCGGGTGCGTGACGTTATTTATACCGTTAATGATTAAAATTTATTTTATATGTAGATTTTATCTGTATCGTAGACGAATTTTATATGTACAAATTTAATCATATTTATTAATTTTTTTAAATATATTATGCTTCAGTGCACTTAAAGAAATTTTGAAACGACCTCTGCGCAAAAAGGTTGTTGTTGTTGTGACAGCTGGCAAGGACATTCGCCACCGAAGATTCTGAGATCTAATACTTACCTCCCCACTGTAAAATTCTGAATATCACCAACAGTATCCGCACACGTATATCCCGACGCGCTTGTAGTACATTAGATAAGCGGCAAAGATCGTCGGTACGGAAACTTCATGTAGTTATCGGTGCAGTAAATCAAATACCTACCGCCACTTATTGGGAAAATTTTCTCCCACTGCACTAGTAAAACGAGGGACAAAGATCTGTTACTTATACATCTGTCTCTGTTCCGCGTTACTCATTATTAGAACAGAGAGAGAGAATCAGAACATGTTTGTGGGAGGGAGAAGTCCTATTTCTTCAAGGAGCAATTAAAAAGGAGTTTTTATTGTCGTAGGTTTTGAATTGCAGAATCGCAGAGAGCCAGTTAAGGCTCTGAGATGTACTACTTGCTATTTGGATTTCTGCTTTTTGGCGGCGAGAAAGCAGAAGAAATTCAGTGGGAAAAGGAGCGATAATTTCTCCGGAAATATATTTCTAGCCATTTTGGATCCTCGGGATATGTACTCTGGGGATATCGGAATTCAATTCGATTGACTCTAATTGGAGTGATTTCAGCGACGCCATTAAAGAAAGTTTTCAATCAGTTTCCTTTCAGTATTTCTCTGTTTTCAAAATTAGTACCTCCGATTCTTTTTTTTTTTTTAAACGTTATTTGAACTCCCATCGTAGTTACTTCCTTCCAAGATTGAATTCAACCTTCCAAATAAAGGTCGGTCTGTGAATCGGCGTAAGCAAGAAACAGATAGAGAGGGAAAGAAAAAGGATGGCTGCGACGGTTTTGAAGGAAACGAAGTCGCTATCTGCGATTGAGACGCAAACGCCGACGGTGGTGGTGGGAGAAGTAGTGGAGGCTGTGTCTGTGAAATGCTATTGCTGCGGATTGATGGAGGAATGCACGCAAGCGTACATTGCTCGTGTGCGTGAGAGGTACCAAGGTCGTTGGATTTGTGGGCTGTGTGCAGAGGCAGTGAAAGACGAGACATTGAGGTCAGAAAGGGATATTACCACCGATGAAGCGCTGAAGCGACACATGATGTTCTGCCAACAATTCAGATCTTCGAGACCTCCCAACAATCCCACCGAGGAATTGATTCTGGCAATGAAACAACTCCTACTTCGGACTTTGGATTCTCCGAGGAAGGAGGGGTTGACGTGTCGTCCACTTGGTAGATCTCAGAGTTGCTTCTCAACCATGCCAGGCACTCACACAGAGGCACACACTGAGTGACCACCACTAAGATAGAGGTAACTAGCAGCTTAGTGGATTGGCATAGTCAAGGTTTAATTCATTAACATAGTTTTCGCAGTGTCTTGTGTTGTTTAGGTGTCTTCACTTTGGTAGTGCCTGGGTGTAAGCATTCTGGTTTAGGTTAAGTGGGCCGTTTTATTTGAAATTTATGATCGAAATGATGACAGTTGGAGAAGTCTTCCTTCCTTGACTTCAATCGAAGTTGGTTCTCTGTGTTTGTTTATCAATAAAGAAATCTCGTTTCCTTATGAGGTTTGCCCAAAGCGCATACAATATCTCTTGTTGCATTATCATATTCTTCTGTTAGATAATGGGTTGCCAATCATGTTCGAAATTCTTACCGTTTCAAACCTTGTTGAACTGTGAGTTATCATATCGATTCTCAGCCGTGAAAGCTTTATTTACAATGAAAAGCAACTAATTATACCAATAAAGGCAATTAGATATCAAAAGGAGGAAGGCTCAAAAGAAAATATCTGATACATGAGGGGGTCAAGGCCATGGGGAAATTTTGTTTTATTAGAGAATGGAAAGATGGGGTCCATATGTATCAATCAATTAGCGAAAAGAAGTACTTTATAGCCCCACTGCCTACGAGTTGGAAAGTGCTACCTAGACCCTCCTGATAGGGATACACAAACCGTGAAATCTTATCTTCTACCTTGCTTTAATTTATTAGATATGCTAACTCACAAGTTGATAAGGCATGATCCCAAGTATGATTTGATTTCATATGTTGTTCTCGCGTTAATTCGTGGCTTACTCTCACAAGTCATAACAACTGCTTCTGTTAGTCTGTTGCTGCTTTATTTATGAATATGATGGTTTGCTGATGCCAATTTGCTCTGGTCAGAATATTGAAATATAAACCTTTCTGTTTTGCAGGAAGAGGGAAAAAAATTGTTATTATATGGAAAGGAAGAAGCTTTCAGCACCCTGGGTTAAAGGAGATGTAATTATAACCAGTGTCTGATGTGTTCTCCCCCCACACCCCCCCCCCCCACAAAAAAAACAAAAAAAAGGTGCATTATTTGCCTGGGATAGACAATAAGGCAAAACGGCCCTTCTACCGTCGGGCTTTTTGTCAAAAGACACGTGTTTCAACCACTATTTTATGTCTCGTTGGTATGTTTCACTCTGATTAGCAAATGTTCTGTATTCGTATCAACAATATAATCATAAATTCATTTAGCAAGCGTGAACGGTTTGTCAATTGTAAACGAAGGATTTTAATAATTCTATGCTGAGGCAATTACGACAAACATAAAAGAAGAGAGTAGAGGTGTTTACGAATATGGTCAGATTTGATCTTAATCTAGAACTTAGTTCGATATAAATTTGGATTCAAATTTTTTAATCCGAGATTCAACCTAACCTAATATTGACCACATTGTGCTAGCGAGTTGGGCCAAATCAAATCAGTTTTTTTTTTTTAGAAAAATTTAAAACTTTAAAAATGTATACCTTTATATTTATTCAATTATTTTAAATATATGACTCTTTATTTTAAAATATCTTTTTGAAATTTACACAATATATATAAAAAAATGATTTTGGAGAAAAAAATAAAAAGAAAATACATATATAAATGTTAAAATTTTAAAATATGATAACGTAGAACTTAGTGGCTCGATAAATTTTTTATTTTGAATTTTTATTAGATAGACGTGATACAAATATCATAGGTAGTTTGCTTTATTTTTTTTTTTCATAAAATAGGTTATTTACTATTTTAAATTTGAATTTTTGTTTTCAAATTAAAAAATATATTTTTTAATCCCTTCTTTTGGTCAAAATTTGATACTTATATTTAAGAGATATCTTGCCTTGCTTAGTTATTTATAATTTATAAAATATATTTAAGTTTTTTTTGGCTATAATTACAAAATGATCCCTAATATTTTTTTTTAAGTCTGATTTTTTTAATTTTTTATATAAGGACAAGTTAAGTTAAGTCAAACCAAGCTAAGAAGGATCTTAGCCTAGTCTTGTTTCTATTTTCTTTTATTTAGCCCAATGTCACGGGACCATTACTCTCTCCTCAAAAACTAACCGTTGAGGTATGCAGCGCTTCCGCTTATATGCCCAAAACCAACCCCAAATCTATCCGATGTGGGCTCGTGACATACTCACCTACACAATCCGTGACGTTCTCGTCACGAATGACCCACCATTCCATCTACGTTGGAGTCGGACGCCATCCATCCTAGCAACGACTGTGGGGCCTGCTCTGATACCACTTGTCACGGGGCCATTACTCTTTCCTCAAAAACTAGCCGTTGAGGTGTGCAGCGCTCCCGCTTATATACCCAGAACCAACCCCAAGCCTATCCGAAGTGGGCTCGTGACATAATTATCCTTTCTCCACTAGGTCAACCTACAGAGTGCGCAGCACACCCGACTCACCATTCCATCTATGGTGAGGACCATTCCATCCACGGTCACATGGGGGCCATTACCCTTTCTCCACTAGGTCAACCTTTAGAGTGCGCAGCGCACCTCACTCACCATTCTATCTACGGTGAGGATCATTCCATCCACGGTCACATGGGGGCCATTACCCTCCGAGACTAATCATGAACAAGGTGGGGGAGACAAGGGTAAAGAGGTAGACAGAAGGGAAAAGGGAGGAAATGCCAAGCCACCCTTCAAGAAGGCGAATGATGGTCAGAAGAGGAAGACTGACCTCAGTTGCTTCGTGTGCAAAGGTCCCCATCGAATGAAGGATTATCCCAAGTTGGGGACACTAGCGGCCATGGTTGAGAAACAAAAAGCTCAAGAAGAAGAAGAAGAGAAGGCAGGAATGGGGTCACTCTGACTCCTTAATGCCTTGGAGGCCAAGCCTACACCTAAAGTCCCTAGGGGTGAGGGGCTACTTTATGTGGAGGCAAAGTTGAATGGGAAGCCAGTCAACATATGTCATGAGCCCACATCGGATAGACTGGGGGTTGATTCTGAGCATATAAGTAGAAGCGCTGCATACCTCAACGGCTAGCTTTTGAGGAGAGAGTAATGGTCCCGTGACAAGTGATATCAGAGCCTGCCCCACAGTCGTTGCCAGGATGGATGGCGTCTGATTCCACCGTGGATGGAATGGTGGGTCATTCGTGACAAGAACGTCACGAATTGGGTGGGTGAGTATGTCACGAGCCCACATTGGATAGACTGGGGGTTGATTCTGGACATATAAGCGGGAGTACTACACACCTCAACGGCTAGCTTTTGAGGAGAGAGTAATGGTCCCATGACACCAAGCTAAGATGACAAATTCGGATCAAATTTCTCAAGCCACCAAGTTTGGTAAATACCTCTGGACAAGAGCAAAGAACTTCCTCCTTTTCGTAGTTAACTTCATATATTTATTGGTGCAAAAAGTGAGAATTAATTTTTAAAAAACTCATAACATTTATGGACCTTGCAATTCTCAGTCATATTCCACTATCATTCAATAAAATTAGAAAGTGAATGCTTTAATGAATCTTATATTATTGAACCTCTTTTTACTTTCTTTTTTTTTTTTTTAGCAAGTAGCAAGATACTAGTGTACTATGATTTTAGGATTGCTTAGTGTCTTTTAACCTAACAATCAATAATAAATTTTGATATAAAATATAAAACTAGTTTTTGTCAATTAAATTTTAAAATATTAGAATTAAACATAATTTCTTATATTTTTAATATTAAAATATTAAATTAAAAAAATAATAAATATATAGTTTTTCAATCAAAACATAATAAGTGTATAATTTAATTAGAAAATCTACAAAAATTATATACTTATAATATTATT
The DNA here is from genome assembly GCA_032878935.1 of Erythrophleum fordii. Lineage (NCBI taxonomy): Eukaryota > Viridiplantae > Streptophyta > Magnoliopsida > Fabales > Fabaceae > Erythrophleum > Erythrophleum fordii. The sequence goes on from JAVQMF010000058.1 coordinate 11,621,096, forward strand.
ATTGGACAATTATATATTTATTATATTTTAATTAAAGAACTTAATAACAAAAATATGAAAATTACATATGAATAAAAAAACATAATTCACTAATTTCGTGGACTTCACACAAATCTCCTAATCTCTTGAAGATATTATACACGTCATTCGTTAATTGTGTAATAATTTCGACTTATACATCTATGACCTCTTTAAGGTTATAATAGGTGACAGTTTCATATAAAACTGTGAATAAAAAAATACTTATATTAAAATAATAACAATAAATAATAAATAATGTATACGTTAGTGCACATCAAGTAATTAAAATGGTTGAAGACCCTGAGTAACGTTAACAACAGAATATGCAAACGTAAAATGCCAAACCCACAAGAATATGTATTGAAATTCCACCTTTTTTTTTAATGAACGTTTACCTGGCTTCCAGTGGGTAGCATATAACTTTCATTACATCTAAATTATATTAATTTTGTAAAGTTTGATTAAATTACATGTGATATTTATCTTGTTTTAAAATTATCATTATATTTTCTTGACATTTAATGCGTATTAAAAAAAATTAATTTATTTTATGTCAATAAAGTGAATTTTTAACGCAACATGAGTATACGATTTTATTCTTATTATAATGATAAAGGAAATAAAATTGATTTTAAACCCTAATATGACACTATGATTCTATTCTTACCATGACATTAAAAATAAGTAAGCAATTTTATTTTGGAACAAATACATATTGTGTAAAAAATTAATTAAAGTGACAAACATTTTTTGCAACATACATTTGTTTTGGGTCATTCAAGGAGATCATAGTTTGAATAAGGAATGAAATCACAACTATTATGCTCAAGGAGTCATATAGCAATAATACAAAAAAAAAAAAAAAGAATCACATAGATTTTAATTTGGTCTATGTACAAACATTTTGGACCTACGTAGATCATTTGTGAGTAAGTATCACTATACCAACTTTTTCTTGAAACAAGTTGCACTATATCAAACTCAACCATTAAGCTCAATGGGTCATATGGCGCGCGCGCGCGCATACACACACACATATATATAAGACAATGATTTGTATTATTTAAATAGTGTCCTAAGGGAGGGACCCATGTATTGGGAAATGGGCATAGCTGCCTCCTTAAAAAATTTGAATCTCATACGAGGAAGCATCATTCTATATGATCTAGAGACTAGTAATTGTTTATTATTATGTACAAGATCTAATTTTTTGCCCCTTCCCAAAGAAAAAAAGATAATAATGCAATACATTTGGCCCCCATATTATTTTTTAGGCTTTTGTCCTTGCTAAGAGAGATACAATGGTAAAACAAGGTGAAGCCTAAAGCTTTTAGGCTTAGTAAGATAAAGTTAAGAAAGATGAATTATAAGTGTTTAACTTGATGTGCTTATATTGGGTCCTTGTGAAGATATCCTTTTGATCATCGTGGGTGTTTTTATTTGCAAGCTTAATGGGCCATGTGTTTACGATAATAGTTAGACTAAATTGCCCAGTGGAATCATAGCTATCAAGGTGGGTTATTATGCTAAAGTCATTATGTTCATAATGACTTAGGCAATTTGTTATATTAGTTCTTCATATGACGCTCAATGAATGCTAAGTCTTATGGGCCTCTTAGAAATGAGTTTGATAGAGTTATGCTCATAAGGATACTTATGGCTATGAGGCCTCCCATAACAATATCAAATATCAAATGACTTCAATTATATTTTTTAAACAAGAAGAGTATCATATATAATTTACTTAAACCTCAATATGGAATTTAATATATATTATGTTTATTGAATAAATTACACTTGCTATCCTTCTTATTTTAAAATTATCACTTGAATCCTTAATATTTAATATGTATTATGAAAACCTTGTTTCCAATTTTCTTTATATCAATAAAATAAACTTATTGTATTAATTTTGATTTTATTTTTAATATAACAATAAAAATAGCTAAGTTGATATTAAAGTTTAGCATGAGACTGGATTTTATTCTTAACGTGACAATAAAGGTACCTAAGTAATTTTATTTTTGGAAAGAATGCATATTGTATGAAAAATTAATTTCAACGACAAAAAACAAATTAAATAAGAGTCTTTTGCAATAAATATAAAAATCAAGTGAGTTGGATGATATTTTTAAAACAAAAAAGGTATTAAGTATAATTTAGTCAAATTTCAATATGGCATTTAATAATTGCATTCGGTTTCCTTTTTGTTTCAAAATTACTAGTTAACTTCCTAAAATTTAATATATATTATAAAAATCTCATTTACAATTTACTTTATGTCAATAAAGTAAACTTTTTTTTAATCATTAGAGATTGTAATTTTATTTTTAATATGACAATAAGACAACCAAGTTAATATTAAAATTTAATATTAAGTTATAATTTCATTTTTAATGTGACAATAAAAAAAATTAAGTAATCTTTTTTTTTTTGGGAAAAAATGCATATTGTTAAAAAAAAGTTAACTTCAATGACAAAAATCAAATTAGATAGGTGATTTTTGCACTATATGACAAATATAAAGTGAATCATATGATATTTTTTATACAAAAGGATATTAGATGTAATTTAGTAGAAATTTAAAGAAGATTAGTGTAATTTACTCTTTTATTAAAAATGAAAACTTTGACATATTTTGAGCTTCATTGTTGGGTAGATTGGAAGGCTTGAAATGTACTAAATATTTGAAGGGAAAAAAAAAAACCAAATTGCACTAACCTTCTTTTTTATTTGGTTAAATTACATTGTATTACTTTTGAAAATATCATCTAACTCTTTTTACATTTGACATATATTTTCAAAATTATGATTTTTACACAAATATCTTTCTTTCTAAAATAAAATATTTAAGTGTTTTTATTTTTATGCTATGCATAAAATCACAGTCTTATATTAGAACTTAATATTAGCTTAAATGCCTTTATTATCTTATTAAAAATAAAATTGTAATATCATATTATGTAAAATGTAACATCTTAACTTTTACAATGCTACTAAACTTGTTCCTTTTTTATTGGATTATCAAAATTCTAGCAAAAACGTAAGCATTGAAATTTTTCTTATTTAATTTATCTTTTCACTTTTATCAGATGTAAGGATATCTATAAATATAGATGTCATATTATTGAGTTTGTACATCTTATACTACAAAATTACAAGTAATGTTAATAATATTTGAATAACAGTATATAACTTATGTCTAGATTATAATATGATTATTGCTATTATAGACATCTCACTAGTAAAATTTCTCTGTCTTGATAATATTATAGTTTAACTCTTGCCACTTTGGTAACACTTAAATATACTAATAACTTTGAATTAGTAGATCTTGAATCTTTGTCTAAATATATTACCAAAGGAGTAGAAATTTACATTTTTAATAAGAACCTAATTTATTTTAAAAACTAGTAATGGTTAACTACCACTCGTATGTAGAAAAATATATATTTTTTAATTCCCTTTTTTGACTAAAGCACATAAGCATAGTAAACACACTACAAAATTCAAAATGTAAGCAAAAAGACATACATGTAAAACACAAAATGTACATAATCTTGAGAGTATATATGTATATCTATCATGTTCAGCTGCTAATAATAATTGAACTATTTCTACTATGAAACATCTTGTTAAACTGATTATATTCACATGTCATGCGCTATATGATATTCAATATATGTTTGCTTACAAATAAACCACATGTCATACATTTCAAAATAATCAATATAGATAAGGTTACGCATATATGAAATATAATGCCACATGTTTAACTAAATCATTTAAGGCCATTTAGTGTATTAGCTTAATCAGAACAAGTTTAATTTGTTATCTTTATTATACCACATAAATTTGGTACCTACTAGTATGCTTAATCATTTATACATACATCAGTACTCGATGAGTAGTTACCTTGCTATATCACTATATATATCATTTTAAGAACACATAGATAATCTTACTTTAAAAACACAAGGCAAAGAAAAAATATTTCCTCAAGCCACATACCAAGTGTCCTATATTATGTGAAAAAGCTCGAGTTTTCACGATTATAAGTGACCCACCAAGCATCATATACTATTTAATGTGAAATCTAGGTTTTTAGCACCATTAAGGAGAGAGAGTACTCTTCCTAATCTTTATAATCATTGAAACATAACATTATGAACAGGATTAAACATATTTAGGACATCTTTTAGTATGGATCCACAAATTGAAATTTGAAACCTAAACTTAAAGCCATATGAAGGTTTCCCTATCTTCAGTGACTATTCTATCATAACCTTTTCCAAAGGAGAAAGGAGCATAAACTTGAGTGATATGTTAACCTTTTTTTCCCATATGATCATATATTTCCTTTTAAATAAATGGAAAGTTGCCTCTTTCTATATAGACAGTAATTCTATCTCTCTTAATAAAGACCGTCTTCTTGAAATTTCATCCCTTGATAAACCCTATCTTTTGGACACTTATTGTAGAATTGAGAATTTATATAATCTCGTCTCTAAAGATAATCTTCTATTAAGAGTCCATCCCTTTATTTACATTTGGTTGGCTTTAGTTGTTTTTTTTCTCAAACATTTGCACACATATAAACATTATAAATATAACATGTTGTTATATATGTCATATAATGATTATAAGGTTATGTATAATTGTCATATTATTTAGCTTTCCTATTTTACGTTATCTAGGTCATATTTTAAAGTCAACTTTACAGTTAATTTGTTAACTATGAATGAATAACTCAACAATGGCAAACATAATCATAATTATTCAACATGTTATTGACAAGTTGAAGATAATTCAATAAACAAAACATGAATAATAATAATATACAACTAAGCTATAAGAAATCATATATACATGTATATAAAGTTATTAATAGGCATACTTAAGAATAACAAATTATCAAGAAACCTCATATCTTGCCATATATTTTCAATTTTAAATGTCTTTATGGTCTTGTGCCCACACAAGTCATTGAAATCCAATATTTGTCCATACAAGTCATAAGTTCAAGGTCCCAAGTCCAATCTATGTCATAGTCCATGTCTAGAGTCATAGGTCATATGTTAAGGTCATATTCATCAATCCAAGTCATAGGTCATCTCTTATAAGCCAAGGAATTATGCCCAATCAATTATATGTGGTATCACACATACACAACATACAACACGCATATTGTTCTTCTTTTTTAGCTTTATATAATTTTGTATGCCTTAAATTCCCTTTTTAATTCTTTTAGGTTTCTCAAGAACAAGTTATGTTTAAGTAATTCTCCTACTTGAGAGATCTAATACATGAATTAAAAATAATATATACCAAAAATTCCAAGATATATATGTGTGTGTGTGTGTGTGTGTGTTTGTTTGTTTTGTGATTATAAAAATAAGGCAAGTTACAAATTAATACTCTTTTATGCATCTAATTAACTCTTAGAACACATCTAAATATGCCTAATAACAATCCTTATAATTCCCTACACATATAGATCAAAACATAAGAGAAATTATGCACAAATTTGGAAGAATCTAGATGGCACCTCGACTTTGTTTTTGAAGTCACGACTTGCTTGGTGCCACGGCTTCATTTTTCAAAGTCATGACTTCGATCGTGTGTTTACATATGCAAAGCAATCGCACAAGATGCTATGACTTTGGCCATTATTGTAACAAAATTTGAAGCTTAGCTTTTACCTAAACTTGAAAACTTTGTATCTCCCAATATAGAGCTCCTAAAATAGTAAAATTTGACGTAAAGCCTCTTTGATATGTTAATTATATAATGGTGTTTTCAGAACCAATTAGCTTGTCTGATCCTTTAAATTTTTAGATTCACAAAACTACACTAAAATGGACTATTATGAAAGATAGGTCACATTTAGGCCTATTTTTTAGGGATCAAACTAGCTCCAAGAATCACGAAATTAAAGATAAAAGTTCTTCTATATATTAAGCATAACATATTGAAAATTTAGAGCAAATTAGGCTAGGATGACTCTAAACCAAAATTTATAAAATTAAGACTCTTAGAAAACTTAAGACAATATAACACCATTTTACAATATTTGACTTTAGCTACACCAAATATCCATTTTAAACATTATATGAATATCATATAGCCATAAAGCAACATCCTAAAATAGAACTAAGCATCTAAAATGAAACTTAACATTTTTGCCATGAAACACCAATTTGGATAGAGAAAGAAAAAGAAGTGAAGAGAATGAAGCTTTTAGTAGTTTTCAAGCATACCACAAATATATAAGTTTAGTAAAAACATCATTTAAGGCGTAAAGCAGCATCGAATAAGCATATCCAAAGTTTCACCATTGATGACTTCAAGCCTTTTCGAGAGAGAAACATGAAAACTGGTGAAGAAAAAGATATGAAGGAGTTATGAAGGGGAATTCTTAATAGGACAAAAGTCTTATCTCAAGGTTTTTAAAGTCCTAACTCTCCTTTCTTCTCTTTTTTATTCCATGCATTCCCTTTATTTTTGTTGTTGTTGCTTTCCCTCTCCTTACTTTATTTCACATGTCCTTCTATGTGTCTCTTCCCTCTCCCTTTTTTCTCATCAAAATGTCTATTTGCACTCTTGACTTCCTCTACATATTTCCATTTCTTCTTCCAAAAGTTTAGAGACATGTACATTTTTAGTTAATCAGTTTTGACTTAGATTTTTAAGGAGTTATGTTGTGATTTGTTTAAGACTCTAGTTACAAAAGTTGTTTTTAATTATTAACATGATCATTTTTATATAAATATCTCTTCTCTACTCTTGCTTTTTTATTTTGGTGAAAATCATATTTAGATTATGAGAAAATCATATTTTAGCCCTTAGCTATAATTGCATTTTAAACTCTAAACTTTTAGTATTTATATTTTGACTCTTAAAATTTTTATTGAAATATTTTTATCTTTCAAATAATTGTTTATATTTTTAGGATTTTAAAGATTTAAGGAATTTATTGGAATTATTTTTAAAAGTATTTATTATTTAATTCTTATTAATTTCATTATTTCTAATTACTTCTTAGAAATTCGTAATAATTATTATTAAATTTTAGTTAACTCCATAAAATTTAATTATATCTTTGATAAATTTCTCGATTTTCCTTGTGCCTAAAATTCATAATAAACCCATATTTTTTAAAAAAAATTATCAACTAAATTTGTAGTTTTATTTAATTAACCTTAAATTAATTTAATTTAAAAATATAAATTTAGGGATATTACACAAAAAATTTAATTTTATGGATAAAAAATAAATTTAAAAAATAAATTTGTCATGTAATCAAATAATATTAAAAAATATATAACTTAACTAAAGTTTAGACAATTTAATGTAGATGGCTAAAAGCAAAGTTTGTCCATTGTCAAATTCCCTAAATAACCTTGACATAGTAAGGTAATTGAGCCCATAATACAAGCAAGGTGCTGATAAGTGGATCAGATGCAACTCATAATTAGGACATTCTTTAAGGGCATTTTACAAACACTAATCATTGTTGTAATAATGACACGAGCAAATTTTCTCGATTGTGTGAGCATCAATTGCCCTGTTTGGTTTATTAGGAAAGAAGGAGGGAAAAAAAAAAAGTAAGAGAAAGTTTGACAAAATTTTAATTTTATTCTTATAATTATTATTTAATTATTATTTAATATTTTTTAATAATAATTATTTAATTATTAAAAATAAAAATATTATAAATAATTTTTATTTATAAAATTATTTTATTTTATTTTTATTTTTATACTTAACTTTCTACCTATTAAACGAAGTTAAAGTCAATTGTATAAATCCTAACTATTGGAATTATCTCATGGATCAATGCATGACACGTTGCACACCTTCTCAGTTGCTTATGTCTTTTACTTTTTGTTTTTCTTAGGTTGAAATTGGCATTTGCTATCTTAATATAAGCATTTGCGATTTCCTATGCTTATGCAAAAATGGTGAAAAGAAGTTATTTGTATATAATTATTTATATAGTATTTTTTATGCCAATAATATCTCTACTAATTATAAAATTATTGTAAAAAAAGGACAATGGTTATTAACTTTTTTATTTTATATTTTCTAAAATAAATTTGATCGGATATTCTTTTTTAGTAATTTTAGTGAAAGAAAAAAATCTCTTAAATTATGAAAATGTATTTTTCCAATAAAAATTTTATTGCTATAATTAAAATGTAATGTTTTATTATATTCCAGTAGATTTTTTTTTTTCAAATAAGATACACAGAATAAGATAAGATGCTTCATGTTAATTAGCGTTTTGACATGGAATTTGGCTGTGTATTTTGGGAAAATAATTCCCTCAAGCTTTGTACATGATTTATAAGAAATTACCTCAAAATTTTCATTGTATATAGGTCAAGTAGTACATATGCACTCGTACAAAAAGTATAAAAGGGTGCAAAAATTATCTTAAAAAATCACGTTAGTTTAAACACAATTTTCTTAAACATAATTTTCCTTTTCTTGGAAATTAATAAAATGGACTCACTATCATTTTGCTAAAACAGCCTCACTATTTTGAGGGAATGATATATGTCAATTGTGGGTTTGTCCGTCCTTCCATCGTGATATTTTTTACCATAATTTCATAATTAATAAGGGTATTAAGAAAAGGAAAAAATGTGTTTAAACTAACATGATATATATTTTTTAGATTTCTTTTTGCACTCTTTAAAACTTTTTGTGTAAGTGTATATGTACTACTTGATCTATAGTGAAAATTTTGAGGTAGTTTTATATAAATCATGTATAGAGTTAGGGGGAATTAATTTCCTAAAATACACAACTAAATTCCAAATCAAAGCATTAATTAACATTGAGCATTTTATCTTATCTAGTTAATCCTATTTTAAAAAAATCCTAACATATAATAAAACATTAAATTTTAATTATAGCAATTACATATTCACTAAAAAATTATTTTTTATAATTTAAAAGATTCTTTCTTTCACTTGAATTACTCAAAAAGAATATCATATTAGATACATTTTAAAAAGTATATAATAAAAAGTTAGTAACCATTGTCTTTTTTTTACCATTATTTCATAATTAGTAGGGTTATTATTGTCATAAAAATATTTGATAAATAATAAATAACTATAAGAAATAATTATCAATGTTTTTTAAATTTGATCGTTTATTAAACTAATAGAGACATTAGCTCATAATTTATTGGTTGAACTATCATCGAACTATTAATAATTAAATATATATTTGTAAAATTTTTATATATTAAAATTTTAATATAAAAAATAAATATTAATAAATTTTAAATACTTGATTACTAATTTAATATTTATTAAGATATTATAAAAATTATTTTTTTAATTAAAAAACAAAAATTTCCTATGATTAAAAATTAAGAGTATTTTATATTAAATTTTTAATTTTTTCAAGTTATATTAAGACTTTACTTATCATTAAAAAATAAAAAAGTAAAAAATAAATAGTACTTTTGGTTAAATGCTTTGATATTGGAGAAAAATGTTATTTAGGAACTAAAATATAATAGAGAGTAAGTATAAAAAATAGTTAATTAGTCAACAAAAAAAAGAAGAAATTAAGTTTACATATTTTATTTTTCTTATATTTTTTTTCTTAAAAAAAGTTCTCTATATTTAAACTTCTTTTTATTTTTTTATTGTTTTCTATTTTTAATTTCTCAAATTTATTTGTGATGAGTTATTTTATTATATAAGAAAAACTTTTTAAAAAAATTGTCATAGACCGATTCAAATTGGATTTGACTAATTTTGATTAATTCTTAATTAAATTGACTAATTTTTTATTAATTTTTTAATTGATTGATTTTTTGAACTAACTAAACTAATTTAAAATTAATTTTTTAATCGAACCAGTCAATTCAATTCAATCTTTAAAACTGGTAATTATATACAGATAAATTCTCTTTACCTTTATGTAGACAAAATATTCCAAATGTTTAAGCCTCGTTTAGTTTCTACAATATAAATATTTTTTTATTTATATAATTTATATAATGTTTGTTATATTATTATAATCATTATTTTATTTATTAAATTATTATTTTAATTATTAAATTATTTTTAAAAAAATAAAAAAATAAAAAAATTATCTTACTTATTCTTTCTTATTTATTCTTTACATTTTTTTTTTTCATTTTTATATCCTCCAACCGATTAAGAAAGGAAAGCATACCACTTCAGCCAAAAGAGACGAGTAGCAAGCAGATGGAAGGGTAGGTGACGCATCACGCTTTCAGCCTCGAGATAACTCCAACGGCCAGGATTCAAGCAATTGACAACACGCAATGGGGAGAATCTGCACGCTGTAATGACCCGTATCGACGATCTTCTTGCTCCTTGGAAAGCCAATCCACTTGGCCTTAAAATTTCGAGGAAAAAGTTCAGGCTTCCGGACGCATAATTTCCTCTTGTAATCGCCCACAACACCTTGTTTCAGAAAAGATCAGGAAGCTCTGCCGAAAATGATGCATATGACCTTCTATTGGAGCAACAAAGTGACACTCCTAATCGACTCATGGAAGACCGATTCATGGACGAGTTACGCCCTGAGTTTACTTGCCTGCCTGCTCGTCTCTGCTTTCTACCAGTTTCTGGAGAATCGCCGTATTCGCCTAAAGCTTATTTCCTCCGAAAAGCCGTCTCCCACGCCGCAGGTCCAGACCCCTCTTCTGCAATCGAATCTCGTCAGAGAAAAAGCGAAGTTGGGAGTGAAGTTCGCTGGAGCGATTCTGTTTGGGGTGAACTCAGCGATCGGATATTTGCTGATGTTGGCCATCATGTCGTTTAACGGAGGGGTCTTTGTTGCGATCGTGGTGGGTCTTGCCATCGGCTACTTCTTTTTCAGGAGTGAGGGAGAAGATGTTTCGCTTGTTGTTGACAATTCCTGTGCCTGTGCTTAGTTCGAAATTTACAGAAACTGGAGGAAGATCAATTGTGCTTCGAATTTCCTCTTATAAAATGACTGATTGTTATTATATTCTCTTTATCTTTTTTTTTATCTCTGTCCGGGAATTTGGGATCTGGTATTTAGGATTACTTATGTGTTGTATAATGCTGTATACATGTATGTTTAAATCCGAACTTTTGTTTCTGAAATTATATTTTTTTCGGGGCATTTTGTTTTGAATGTTTGAGGGACTTTATCATGGTTGCAAGAAAACTGCATTGACCAATTTGGCAAAGTTGCCATAACTGCACTGTTAAGGAGGCAACAGTCAGCAAAAGGAAAGGGCAATCGGAAAAAATAAATGTGCCGTAAAAGGGTCTGTTTTCCAGGAAATCCGAAGTTCCTATTCTCTGGCAGGACTGTCGAACTGCGGGGAAGAGATAAGCAGTTTTACTTTTGTTTTGGTTGTATTGTAGTTCTTAGTTCTTACTTCTTATCGTTTGATGAGGCGTCGCACAAGTTCGTGAGGAACGCGTGCCTATCCGACTGCAACGGAATGTCAGAATTCCTAAAGCACAGAAAGGTCCTGAAGGATGAAGACCCATGGCCAAACAACAAGTATCATACAACTTGAGTCATTAAACTTCGTTTTCTTGAAAGACATAATCGGCCAGCCATTGTCTAATATCATTGATGTTAGGGTGGGGCAGGGCCAATACTGTAGCCTGCGGGATGCACAAGGAAAATGTCCATCTGGCCAATGATGCATGAGGTAAAACAATATGGCTTTTCCTGTAACGGAGGTATGGCCTCAATACCTTGGCTAGGTTGTGAAAAATCAGAGAGGAGGGGGGGAGGGCAAATGGCTTCTCTGCATATCCCAGAGATGAGCACCAAAACCTGCTCCTTATATCCTAGCCATCGCCTTGATCCATCATCCCTGAATGTGCCACGTCATTTTAGTTAAATGGTGCGTTGTATGCCGCTGACCCTGTTCGAGCCATCCACATGTGTTGATCTGATCTGTCCATCACCAAATCATGATTGAATGAAATGCACAACCCCTGCTTGCAAATCCTCACCTTTCTGCAACCATGATGTTGGAAAGCGCCTTGTCTTCCCAACGTGGTACCACTCACAGTGATGACGAAGACCAGGAAACGCCTTTTTCCATGCCACCAAGAGGGCTTCTAATTACCTCACACGAATTGGTTCTACTGCCTACTGGGTTTGTGCCCTTGTATTGTTTCTTCCAATTACCAGCCTTGTGTCTCATGCTAGCTTCTTCGGGTTCGACGGTCTTGAATTAGATTTTGGAGTCCTTGGCGTGCCCTGGTGCAAGTGTCTCTATGCATCTGATTTTATTCTGTTTAATTTAGCAATGCTAAATGTTTATTTAAAGGTTTGTGTTATTGGACTCGTTGGTTTTCATTTGCATTCAGGAAGATCGTCAGCTTGGAAATTTATTATAAATTGGCTTTTAGTTGATTCAGTTTAGTATTTTTAGATTGAGTTATTGAAATTGCATCTCTGGCATTTTAATTTGCTGTGATTAGTTCTTTTAGGTTTACAATTCGGCTTTGGCATTATTTTTGGTAGCATTGGACTACTAAGAGAAGTTTAGGAAGAGTAAATTAAATAAATCTAACACTGGGTGGTGTGCTGTATAATTATAAGAGTTATTCAATTATGAGCGTGCTGTATAATTACAAGAGTTAAGCAAAATAGAAGCATAGGGAGCATGAAGTATTTGAAGCCATAATACTTAACTATTATGAATTAGGAGTAGAAAGTAAGGAAGTGTATATTTCTTATTAATCCCATATCCTTACTGAAGTTTGTAGTTACACTTGGTTATGGATAAATGAAGAGCAATTTCAAGTATATTGTGAAGATGGAATGCAAGTCATGAAATGACAATTTGATTTCCTTTTGCTTTGAAATAATTAAGTACATATAGTTTGATCTTGTTGGACATTAGGACAGAGTTCTTGGTAAAGGCAAAATGAAACATGGTAAAACTATGGAGTGGACATGAAACTATGATGCTTCTCATATCAAAACCTAATGGCTCTCATGTACATTATTGCTCACCATCTTGAATTGGGATGAGGCTCTTTCATTTGCTTTGATCTGACAAAGCATGATCTATTTTGCTGATTATATGTTATTCAATTATGAGTGTGCTGTATAATTACAAGAGTTAAGCAAAATAGAAGCATAGGGAGCATGAAGTATTTGAAGCCATAATATTGAACTGTTCTGAATTAGGGGCATAAAGTAATGAAATGTATTGAGACATAAGTTGTATTAAATTGTATTGAGATTTCAATGTAATAAACCAAATCCATTTACAAAGCTGAGTTACATGACATTCAAAAATAGTTGTTGCATCGTCTCTAGGCAGTGAAGAACTTGAAGATAAAATGTTGTGCTGAAGTTGCTGTAGCTTGAAAAATTTGAAGCAAGAAGTCTAAATTGGAATTTCATTGTAGTGCAAAAATACTGGCCATGCAGCTGCTGATTTCTTAAACCCTTCTACAAAGGCTTATCACTTTGTTGGTTGTAGCCTAAAGTTGTGAGCAAGAGTTCAATGTGATATGTTTCAGTTTGAATTGTAAGCAAGAGTTCAATATAATCCTATATTAATTTGAGTTGTAAGCAAAAGTTCAATGTATATGAACAGGGTTATTTTAATAAAATTGCATATTTTTTTATTTCCATCTTTTAGTGTGGTTTTTATTATTTATACCATGTGAGACTCATGCATATCAGTGAAAAATTATAAAGTTGAAAGGCTACATAAATGTAAATTATTTAGAGTAGCAACATACCAATCCTATTTATTATTAATGTTTGCAGAAGTAAAATTGAGAAACATAAGTAAAATACAGGAAAGAATTTTTCAATATGCAAATTGAAATTTGAACAAAACAAAAGTATCATCTGAAGTAATAAATTACAAACAACATGCAAGGACTACTTAATATCACCAAAACGGCAAGGAAAAAGTAATATGCATTCATGGAAAACTTTCAAGATATAGCTAATAATTTATAATATACTTTTCCTTGTAAAAACACAAAATCATCAAGTGTGCGTCTCGACTAAACTCCAATGTGTTAAGGGACGGCATAGGAACATCAAATGGGGTTAAAAGAACACTAATTAAAATATAAGTACTAAATATATAGCAATACCATATAAAAAAAAATTAATTATTTTTACTGCTAACATTTCAGTATATATAAGTTCACTCTTATATGTTTGAGGGCAATTTGGAGGTGCTGAGGAAGAAACTCCATGTTGCATGTCATTATCCTGAAAGAGAAAATCAACATAAGCACTTCTTAAACACAAATCACACTTCTTCAACATATTGCATTACATTATCTATACCATAGATTGGTGATGCTGTAATGCTCCAAGCAACAAGCTCTAAATTTTTGCCAAATCTTAGATCAAGAAGAGCTCATTTGGCTAAAAAGTAATATAGAGTTCCATTATGGTCAATTTTGGCTCCATATAGGGTACCAAAGTAACTAAATGATTTTCCTTTAGTCTTGGCACCTTTTAGGCAAGTCTAAAAGCATATTTAGGACTTGTGTGAGCTACCCAAATGGTTCCAAATCTCATGCATCTCATTTTGGCCTTTTCATCCACATATATACACATTACATCAAACTTTCCAAAATGCATACCTTAGCATTACATATCCAAATTACATCCTAGAGCTCACATATCATATCCATACAATTATACATCACATAATATCACAATTACACATGTCCAAAGGGTCATAGACTATATACATAATTAGATTACAACATTTGACACAATTATGGCCTTAAAGTGACAAAACTCAAGCACTTGGTTGTCAAACTCTTTCCTTCAAGGTGGTTGGCTCCCATTACCTTGTCCACTTGGTCCACCTAGCATATTAGGTCATTGGAGAGGAGGGAATGAGATTCAAAGAATCCCAATAGCTCATCTCCAATTCAATTATACATAATATATGCAAAGTAAGTCTTGAAAATGCATGCATGGATATCATGGAAGTCATAAACATTCAAGAAGCAAACTTGGCATGTGAACAAGTCATACAAGACATTCAAGAGCTTAGCATGGAAACTGTTCATGCTCTTTTTTTCTTTGGTTGACGTTCAAGACAACTCTTCAGTCTATTCTTCCTTCTAATACTATCTCTCTTCTTGAATCCTATGCTTGGTGCAATACCTTCCATTAGCGGTGCTGTGGAAGTATCACAATTGTTGTGTGGATCCTATTGCCTTGATCAAAGCTTTATGACTTGCTTTCTCAATTCTAAAACACCTTTGTGCACCAAAAAAAATGTCTCTTCACAATCGGATGCCTCAGTCGCTAACCTTATAAGCATGGGACAAAGTTGTTTATATCGGTGTGTACTTTACAACTTAGGATATGTTTCAACCTCCTTTCCCTTAATATCATATATTATACCACTTCATGCCTTTCTTGTCCACCTAAACTGAGTCTAGGAATCAAATCAACCTCCATGGATAAATATATGGTACCTGAAAAAAAAAATTTGGACCAAATTAATTTTGCTTCCAAAATCTTTTCAAAAATAATATAAGTTTGTATTCACCATTAATATAAAAAACAATATTCATTAATAGCCCTTAGTTACATTATTCTAATTACCTTAAACTTTGTTAAGCTTTACTAATTAACAAGTATGCAACAAGGAATTTATTTTAAAAAATTAGTGCCTAAAATATATAGAACTTATCTATACAACTATTCAAATGTTTAATTATTCTGGAAAACAAATTCTTAAAAGTTGAAATCCATATATCTAATATTTGAATCATTCTACTCTTATCATTAGAAAATTATATATTCAAATCATTCTACTCTTATCAAAACAATATACAAATACTCAAAAGTTGAAAGCCATATACATAATATTCGAATAGTGACATCATAAAGAAGAATCCACTTTGGTTACATTATTTTA
Source organism: Erythrophleum fordii (assembly GCA_032878935.1). Lineage (NCBI taxonomy): Eukaryota > Viridiplantae > Streptophyta > Magnoliopsida > Fabales > Fabaceae > Erythrophleum > Erythrophleum fordii. The sequence goes on from JAVQMF010000058.1 coordinate 11,637,036, forward strand.
ATCTCATATACATAATATACATAATGCAAATCCTCTTTGGTTATATAATATACATTATTATAATTTTCTTTTGAAAAAATTTACCAAAGCTTCAGGATTCATGAACAATAGATACAATGATGGAGTAACTCTTCACATTTGCTGGACCTGCTTTTGCTTCACGTTCGATGGGCTTGCTTTATGTTTGCTACGAAAAACATTATGGAATAGGATAGACTAAAGGTGCGGGAGTGGGAGTGCATTTCATTTTGAGCGGGTTCTCTCTTTTTTAATCCAACGCTTGATGCCTCTGACACGTGGAGGCCTCCTTGCTCCCTAGTGGCATACAATGCACTGTTTGACTAAAATGACATGGCACATTCAGGATGATGGATCGAGGCGACAGTTAGGATTTGAGGAGCAAGCTTTGGTGCTCATCTCTGGTATATGCAGAGAATCCATTCGCGGGGGGAGGACCCATGGTAATCTAAGCGTAAATTTTAACTGTATTCAACAACTTAAAATTCTTTTGGATCAAGTTTTGAAGATTCTCCTTTGTTAAAGGAGATTGTCAAGGTATATTTAGTTGAAAGAGGTAACAGCAAAAAGCAAAAAAAATATAAAATATAAGTAAGTGGAGATAGGTGAAATAAAAAATAATTAATTTATTTTTATTTTTTAAAAGATAATTTGATAGATAAAATAATAAATATAATAAATATCACATAAATTATATAAAAAAAATACATTTGTTGTTTCGTGATCCAAACATAAAGGTATCTTCCTCCAATCAGTTTGAATTAGAATAACCTTCATTCCTTGCACTATAATATACCAATCACCCTCTATTGTAACAAAAAGACAAAGAGAAAAAAGAAAGGAAGAATAATGGAGTATAAAGAAAGAAATTAAATTTAGATATAATTTCTTATATTTTTATTATCTAAATTTTTAATTAAAATATAATAAATATATAATTTGTTAATTAAATTATATTAGATGTATAATTTAACTAAAAAAATTAATATACTTTTTTATAAAAATCATATATTTATTATATTTTAATTAAAAATTTGCTAAAAAAATATAAAGAATCTTCTTTATATATAAAAACCTGTGGAATATGTACTGTTTATTATTGTTTTTAACACTGTTTACACTGTCAAATCGTTATAAATCCCACGCAAACTTTTTAAGTTGCCCGGGAATTGCAGACAGTACTGCTAGCTACATATAAATTTCTTCCATCGGGAAATCCTAAGGATTTTACACTGACGTACTTCAATTTTCTGGCCGAGAACTAAATGCTCAGCATATTCAGTAAGAAATGTTTAGGGATCGTAATATTTCTGCAGTGCTTTTAGCCTATAACACACAAAAATAAGCGAACATCTGTGAAAGATATTAGAAACAAATACAAAGACATGTACAAAAATACTCGAAGTTAACACTCGTAATTGTAAAAGATGAATCACCGTGAGAGTAGCGGCTTTTCCTTTTCTTTTTTTAAATTGCTGTTGTAATGGGTCTTCAATTTAAGAATCACCTCAGCTTCGAGGCACACAGAATCCACATGAACTGGCTAATCCACCGATTTCTATGATCAAGATCAACATCAAGCAGGGGGCATGCAAGGTAGAATTTGTAGTGTGGCCGACATGATTCAAATAAGGGACTTCGCAGTCAAGCAACAGATTGCATAGAATGAATGCCGTCAGCAGGGCTTCGTTTGTCCAGGAAAACAGAATCTTAGTAAACTATAATGAAGAATGCCAAAATATGGTAGAGGGTCACGAAATGTCCTTTCACTATCGTTGATCTTCAGCTATCAACGAGACAAGTTCACCTTCTTCTTGTTGGTTCTTGTACTTAAAATTGTTGAGCCATATGCGAAGTCTCTCTGGCCACAACCTGATTTAAAAAACAAAAAAACAAAATGCAAATTTACTTGTTGAGTTTAAAAAGATACAAGGATCACATGGCTTTTGGACCTTAAAGCCTAAGTATCCCAAATTAACCGTGCATTATTAATATAGCAGTGACTGTCGATCTATCTATTGAAATTTTTGAACAATAAGAGATATGAAACCTAATCAGAGCTTGTTTTTGGCTTTGATGGCAACAAACGCACCAGAGATTGTACATAACAGAATCAAAATGAGACACCAGTAACCTGGAGAAGAAAAGTGATTAGGATAACAGGTAGAACAAGACGGCTAGTAAGTTATAGATTTGAATCTTGCCAGTTGCCAGGATTGAGGCAAGACACACAAACTCATAGGAAAAATAGAGTAGATGGTATAGCAAGCACGAATGGATTTGCCACAAAATTGCACTAGTTTAGATCCCGAAAAGATGATAAGTTGAAGCATGTGGACAGCAGAATGGCCTTAGAAGTCAAGGCAACTAGCCATAGGATACTGAAAAATAAGCGAAGCATTTCCAAGTGATATAGTTGGAATAAAATCGGCACTTACATGTCCAATCTTTCACAAATAGCCCGACGAACGGAAGCATTGAGGCCATATGCTATTGAGTTGAAGAGGCCCTGCCACAAGTAGACAAAATGACAAATGTTGGCAAGATGTCATACATAAAATCTGTACTAAGGGATGCCAATCTGCCAATGGCACTAAATGGAAATGGCGTGCAACAGTCCAGCAACGAGGAAGATAACTTATTGTACTGATGCCGCAAGATTCTTATGTCTAATTGTAAGCTTGAAAATGTTATAGAATGCCAGTGCTACTAAGGAAGTTTTCCTTAGTGAACTTACTACCATGTTATAATAGAGTTAATGTTGACAATGAAAAAAGTAGAATATTGATCAATTACAACTTGCTGTTTTGAAATCTAATTATGTCAAACCACAACAAAAGCCTAACATACATGTAACTTATTAATCTCACACTGGTTGAAAATCCACACACCGTGCCTTGCAAAAGCCTGAGATACATATAACTTATTAATCTCAGAATTTCAGTCTTGCTAAACGTTTGCAAGGCCATGGAATTTTCATTGTGTTGATTTTTTTTTTTGGGAATAAAAGATGTTGTAATGAACATTTTGAACAAATTGTACCAAATTTTTATAGCCAATCAAGTCTAATCTCAGTACATGCATACATTCGTCTGGATGTAGCCTAGTAGCAAATTACATAATGATTCTGTGATCCATATTAGGATGCATCACAAGCCTGATAGTTTGATAGAGTAAAGTGCTAACAAAATATCCAACAGACAAGGGATAGTAGTTGATCTTCATAAGGTGGGTGGTACTGTGACAAAGATTAGAAATGAGGATTTACCATGGAATGACATAGATTACAACCACGCTAAGTTGCCAGATAAGTAATAAAAGTTAACATTTAATGAATGGGAAGTAAATATTAAAACGGTAGATATGATGAGTGACCGATACCATAAGAGCAGCCGTTCCAACATCAAGAAGTGAAAGCCAAAAGATCTTACGGTCAGGTTCAACAAAATCATGAACGCGGTTAATAGTGCCAAAAGCCCATGATCCTATTAGAATCAGTGGATAGTATCCCCAGCGGTTCAGTGCCTGCAATGAAAAATAGAAAATATTAGAAAATCATTTGATAGGGAAGGAGACGCGACAGATTATAACAATTATACCTTAAGCAATAGATTTGAGCATTGATATAAAATAGCATTCATGCATGAAAATCAAAACCGAAAATTAAGGGGTGGGCTATCCTAGGGGATAAAAAAACCAGCAAGACAGACATCACAATGTAAATGTCTTGCGTGAAAATTTTCTCCAAAAGGGAAAATCTAGCCTAGATTCTTATTCAAGTAAGGTATTTGAATAAGAATCTAGATTGCAATAAATAGGTTATGTACAGAAAGTAATAACATGAATAACAAATAATGGCAATATGCTGTGTTCTCTTATTCTGATTTTCACCTTCTTCTTCCTTTTTTTGAGGTGGGATTTTTTTTTTTGGGGGGGGGGGGGGGATTTCCTAATCTGTATATAGACTTGTATATTTCAAGTCTTGTATAAATGATTACAATATAAAATACCTTTATGTTACCTCTTGCATCTGAGGCATGAGCTCGGTCTGACATAACAACTGCCATCTGAAATTTTCCCAATAAAAGTCAAGGTGCGAAAATGTGCCTAAATAAGTAATTTGTTCTCTGTTTGTTAAAGAATCAGAAAAATTGAATTCATACACGGGTTGCATTGTTCAGCATGCGTATAACTTGAAAGTATGTAAATCCATTATAAAGAATTGCACCCCAGAGTGGCATGTAAAATGTTACAAAATGAACTGCCTGCATAGAAAAAGAAACTTGTTTTACAAAGACAGAAAAAAGAAAACTAGTTACACCATTCTGTTAAAAACATGTCATATCCAAATACAGTAGAGATACCAAGGCCCAAAAATAAGAAAAAATAATAATAATTTTATGGTAGAGATGAAGTGTAAAAGTTGCAGAAATTGAGAGGGTGTAGCCGGTGTGTCATCATTCTGCTTTCATTCTTATACCGTTCAATATTCAAGAACATCATCAAAGAAAAGTTTGGATAGTGTCACCATAAGGAACATCATAGGCCCCTAACAAAAGTTTGGATACAGTGCTGTACTATTTTTTAGCAATGCCTTGAATGGGTTTTCTCAGCTGTTTATTTTAACTGCTTGTCATGCTAAATTGCTAATAACTATGTATTTGATTTTAGAGAACTGCTACAAAGAAACTATTCTTCTCATAGGCAACTAAAAGTATTTACTTCCACTTACAGATATAGGATGCAACATTACTCAAATAAACAACATGAAATTGGTATATGAATTAAGGACCCATTGAATATCGTATTTAAAAAGAAAGAAAAGAATTAAAAAAGGATGAAGTTTACAGAAATTCCCAGGAATTAAAATATATAAAAGTCAGCACTCATGCAAATACTTGCCTTCCCAGTACGACCTGTTTGAGTCCAACACCATGCATCAAAATGTCTATGGTTATCACCAAAGGAGCGTATGATTGTCATAACTAGGGAAGTACCTGTCAGTTGTAAATACTAAAAACTAAGTCAAATGAGCTCCCTGTATTTAAGAAAAAAGGAAAAACAAAAAAGTAGCCAGATAAATGGGTGGAAACTAAGACAGAACTTGAAGTCCTCCTTTTGATATATTTCCAAAGTCAAAAGACATTCCAATAGTAAAAATTACTGGAGGAGAAGACTGTTAAAAATTAGCCTAACTCTCAAAACTGATATCCAAGTATTAAAAGCTAATTCATCAAAAAACGCATACCCCAAACATACAGGTGAAATATGGCCTCCAAATCTTCAACATCTGTTTTATGCCTTACAACAGTACGATGACGGGTGAAAGCAATTGTTGTAGTCCATAGGAAAGAAGCCACACAAAAGAAATGTGTGCTATATCCCTGAGCATAACAAAAGAAACCTTTGGATGGGTCCCTGTATCAAAATGAAACTTCTATCAATCACATAATGAACAACTTCAGTTAATACGTACGTACGACGAAGACTGCACGTGATTCAGCAGGCGTACCCTACTATGTCAAAGAAGCTGCAGAGCATGTCCTGCACTAGGAGATATTTCATAAAGAGCATTATATCTAAGGCTCAGAGGAAGAGAACAAGGCAAAACTAAAGCCAAAACAGATCATTTATTGAACAAGCATAGAAATTTTTGGTTTCTGAAATTCCAAGGCAGATATTTCTGAATCACACAACAGCATTAATGACACAAATAACAAAAAAAAGTACCTTTGCTGATTGCTAACGGTATTAAAGTCCATAACAAGCTAGCAATAACTTCGACAGTGTATATTTTGCATCGAGAAGCTTACAGTAAACGTACTTAAGCATAATTTGATAACTAGACTCCTAATTCCACTCCTAATCAGAATTACAATTTAAGTAAACTAGTTACGCCTACTGCAGCGTGACGTATACCAAACTTCACTTGGAAAGCGGATATAATTCTTTAATTGTTATTTCGTTCCAACATCAAATTGATTTCATAAATGAGAACCAACAACTAAAGGCCACATGAACAATGCTGAAAAAAAATATATATATATGAAATCAAGTAAGAACAACAAGAATTTAGGTATAAAAGCCAACAACGGAATGACAAGCCTAACAACCAGTTACTACTCTCCATGTAGACAACTTTAGAAGAATGGCAATAGGCACATCAAGTGACATAAAATAATTGATTTCGTATAAAGCAACTCATTTACATAAAAACTCTCAAGTATTTGAGTTAGGCTAAAAACTAAACTGACAAATCATGAATTCGAAACAAGTTTATAAAATGGGGAACCGCAGGGATTTAGATCTGACAGGAAATCAAAAAGGAGGGAGAAAAAAATGCATACGGAGAGGGCGAGGTAGAAAACGAGCTTGAAGGAAAACTTGCGTAGCTCCTTAAACTGGACGTAGCAGAATACAATGAAGCCCGAGCCGAAGAATGAAACGCTGGACGCTCCGGCGTTCACAGCGGTCAGAATGCGACGATCGTGCGCTGTGAGAGTACCGGCGACTGCCACTGAGGTCGCCATTAACTTAGTCAGTAATCACCAATCAGCGTGTTGACCCTGTATTCTGTATGTCTGGTTCTCTCCTCCTCCGCTTTCTGGTACAAGTCGCGCGAATAAAACTGTTTCTAACGGATGTAAAATACGTTCGTATCCCCAGGGAAAAATACATGGGCAGATATATGAATGGTACTTTACATTTCATTTAGCTATTTTCTCCGATATCTTAAATGCGTTTTCCTTTTGGCTTAGTGGTTAAGGTGCTTGCCTGGTAACTGTAATTTAGGGTTTACTATTTGATACGTAATTTAGGAAATCTATATTAAGTATATTAAAGTTTTTTTTTTAATTCAATAGTAGATAAAAGGTTAAACTTAAACCATATATTTTATTGGCGGTTTACAGACATGACTAAACTTGTTTCTTAAGGTCCAATTAAACTTGTTTCTGAAGTCCAATTCCTCAAAAACTAGTTGTCAACTGATTTAGACATAATTAAAAAAAAAAAAAAGTAACAGCTACGGAATCAATGTGTGGTCACTTGTCTATATATAAATTATAATTACGTTTGTTTGTTTATTTATTTATTTACCCTAATAATCACTTTTATCAATGTTAAGATGTTTGCTCTTAAAAACAAGGGGAGTCCATCCAATTCTAAATATTTTTTTATATGCATATATATTTATAAGAATTTTTTTAAAAAATAAAATTTATATAATCGCTCTCAAAAATAAAATGTGTATATATGTAAGAAGTAATAATAGTTTATGAAAAAATTGAATAACAAATTGCTTATTGATTTCATATATGTTATATTTTGAATAATAAAATATTATTGATTATTTTTTAATTATTTATTAACAAAAAATTATTTTTTAATTATAAGTCTTTAAGAATAATTAAATTAGAAAATCAAACATTTTTAGGGCAAGACTCTTTGCTCTTTAGTCATGCTTAAATTTATAAAATTATAAAGTTAAAAAAAAAACCTCCTTTCACTTCTATGTTTGTAAATTATAATGAGAAAGAATGAAGATCATAACTATCATTATTTTTGAATTATTATTATTTTTTTTTCTCTTACTCAATTTGATATTCATTTTTTTTGAGATATTTTGTCCAATTTCTTATTATTTAATTTTTTTAACTTATCATTTGCAATTGTCCTAGTTTTATAATTTTGTAGTCTCTCATCACACTTAGATTTGAAATATTAGGTTACATTTGGAAAGATTTTTTAGGTATTGAAAATAACAATTGAAATGAGAATGTAATAAAATCATGTAACTCAAAAGTATGTTAGATATAATATAAAAAATAATAAAAATACTCTATAATTTGTATTTTTGGTAGAGCGATAATAATACAAAAATAGAAAGGAAAGTTGTGTAAATAACTAAAATATTCCTTGTGCCAAAAATATTAAAATAAAATAGTTAAGTAGTATGTTAAATTATTTCAAAAATATAAAAATTTCATATCATAAAATTTTAAAATTTAAATTTTTTATAAAATATATGAAAGTCTTGAGCATAATTATAACATATTACCAATCGGTCATTGTGAGAAGTATTTACAAAAATAATGCAATTATGAGTAATTATATATAATATTTATGGTATACTTTGTCATTGTTTATAAAAAATTATATGACTGTTTGGTATGTAAAATGACTAGAAATAAAAAAATATAATTTTGTAGATAAAAAATAATTATTGTATTTTTAGTTAAACAAATAAAAAATTATATATTTTTAAATAATAATTATAAGAAGATTATAGATATTCCACATAATTGCCATTCGGTATGTTGCTGGAAATGGAAAATGAAAAGAAATCATTTATTTTTTGTATTTGATAATAAGAAAAATATAATAGAAATGGAATCAGATGAGGATTAGTGGTAATGTGAGAAGATAAAATGATTTTGAAATTAAAATTTTAAAAGTCCTTAATACCCCTATGTATCATACAATCTATCAAAGAAAGTCGCTGAAAAAGATGTTTTATTAATTGAATGTATAATTTAACAAAATAAGAAAATACGTTTCAATTTTTTAAAATTGTTATTTTATATATTTTATTTAAATCAACTAATTTTAAGATATTACTTTTCATTATTATATAATTTTGTAATAAGAGGGATTGTAAGATTAAGAAGAGAAAATTATTATTTTATTACTTTTTTAATTAATTACAAATATAAAAGCTAAAAAAATTATTATTGTATTATTTTTTAATTAATAAAAAAACCAAAAGATTTATTTCAATAGTCTTTTAATTAATTACAAAATCAATAAATTAATAAAAACTAATCATATTTCATATTAAAAATAATAAATTATATAAATGAAAATTAAAAAAATAAAAAATCAACTAACATTAAGTCAAAATTATCTAACTAAAATTCAATCGAATCAAATTCTAACTGAATGCTAATTAATAAAATAAATCATCGACTAACATATTTATTGAAGTAATGCACAATGCATTGCAATAATGAATATTATATATATATATATATATATATATATATATATATATATATATATATATATATATATATATATATATATATATATGTATAATATAAATAAATATATATATATATATACAAATTATTTTGTATTGTATATATTATATATTATATTACCTTTAAAAATAATAAACAAATTAAAATATTACAAAAATTATTATAAAAATGATTAATAATAATTATATTTTACAAAATAATTAATTATTATAAAATACAATATTATATTTATATTTATATTTTACATATATAAAAATGGACAACATGTTATATAATATAGATATATGAATAATATATATATATATATGCATTATTTTATATTATGAATATTGTCACAACCGGGAAAAGGGAAAAGAAAAGAAAAGGAAAAAAAAGAAGAAAGTTAAAAATTTTTGAAATTCAGAAATTTTGCTAAGTCTTCTCACAATAGCGAAAAATAGTCTTGCTATAGCGAGAGTGCCTATTCGCAATAGTGAAAATGATTCTAGCTATAGCGAGTGTGGGCATTCCATATAAAAACCAGGGGCTGCTCGCCATAGCGTGCGCCATAGCGAAAGTGGGGATCTGGAACTAATACGAGCTCGTCATAGCGAAGGTTAAAACTCGCCATAGCGAAGGGAACTGATACGTACTCGCCGTAGCGAAAGTTAAATCCCGCCATAGCGAAGGTAGCTGATACGAGCTCGCCGTAGCGAAGGTTAATTTTCGTCGTAGCGAGGGTCAGTCCAGAAAAGCGTACAAAGCGAGAATTTGACTCCTTTAAACGCCCCAACTCATTCTTTCTCTCATATTTGCCCTAGACTTCGACCCAATGAGAGAAAAGAGGCGTGGAGAGTGAGAGAGACCAAGAGAAGGAGGAAGAGCAAAGGAAAGGTAAGTAAGTTTCTCTCATTTCTTCTTAGAATCTTGATCTCCTCTCTTTGCCCTCTCTTTCCACGGTTTTGCTTGTGAGATTAGTTGGATTTTAAGTATGGGTCAGAAGAGGGAAAGTGGAAAACACCCTTGAACCTCTTTGTTTTCCTTAAAAATATTGTTTCCACTACCATGAGAGTATGAGAGAGAGGAAGAGCTGATGACATTCTAGAGAGAGAAAGAGAACCTTAGGTTCTTATGTGTTAGAATGTTTGCTCTGAATTAAGTTATGAGGGAGTAATTTATACTCTTTGATGTGTCTAGGCTCAAGTGAAACACCTCCATCAAGGTGTGATTGTGAACCTAAAAAAAGAGAAGAGAAATTGAAAGGAAAGGCTTGTGTTGGCTTATAAGGTAGCTCTCTTTCCACTATTTCTTATTGCATTCTTGGATATAATGGTCATTGTATGCTTGTGTATATGCTTATTGTATGGAATATGCCATATGCTATTGCTTTGATGCATTGATACCAATATGCTTGTGTGTTGGATTGTGAGAATTGCTCAGGTGAGGTAGTGCCAAAAGTCCCTTAAGATGGGTGGGATAGAGTCGAAAGTCCCTTGAGATGGGTGAGACAAGGCCAAAAGTCTCATAACCGAGTGAGGCCAAGTCAAAAGTCCCTAAACTCGGGTGAGGCCATCCAAAAGTCCCTAAACTGGGGTGAGGCTAGACCAAAAGTCCCTAAACTCGGGTGAGGCTAGACCAAAAGTCCCTAGAGCTTACTTGTGGCATTGTTGTGATTTCCATGACATGTACAACATGTATTATGTGAATGAGAATGGTTGGATGCTAAATTACATGCTTTGACTTGTTATATGCCTTGATTGCTTTCTTGAATGAGTGCATGAGCTATTGAGATTCTATGAATTTCACCCCTTCCCTTCTCAACTTAACATGCTAGGTGGAGCTCAAGGAGAAGCAAATGCACACCAAGGAACCTAAGAACATGTTAAGCTAGATGATAGCTTTATTTTGGTCTTTTGATGTAAAGTGGTGCCAAAATGTATATGCACCCACTATTTTTGATATGTAAATGTTGTAGCAAGTGTAAATGTATAGATATATGATGTACAAACTATGTAGAGAGTCAAAGTAATGCAAATGTAGATTTTGCCCCTTTTGTTGAATGTATGTAATAGTGTATTTTGGCCCGTAGCATAGTGAGTTTGAGATGTATGATAATTTGGACCACTTGGACATGTTATATAGACTATTTTTATGCTTTCAAACTTGTCCATGAGGAGTGAGAACAAGTGGGAGGCCATTTGGACCCACTTTGACTATTTTGGGTGCCAAAATCGTTAATTTTGTAAGCTCCGTCAAAGTATGATCAAATGAGCTCTTCTTGTTATGAAATTTGGCATGTCTATAGAGGTTGAAGAGAGCTTCTTGGGAAGCTAAAGTGGGTAATATTTGGAGGTCTAGAGAATATTTGGCAAATTGTTGAAATTGAAAAAAATTGATAGTTTGGTCATGTACTATTAGCATAGGTCAGAAATGAAATCTGTGTCATTCATGGATCAAATGGAATCCAAATGTCGTGAAATTTTATACACATAAATTAGACAACTACAGTGACCTATATCAACTAGAATAACCTAAATCAGAGGTCTGTAGAGAGAGAATGCCCTTTTGAAATTCTATATCAGCATTAGAGGAGCCATCTGACCTCCATTACTGTTCCATCGATTTTCGGGGTGTAGGGGCTACTGAACTGATCTGGACTTAGTTTTTCTCCTCTAGTAGATATCTATAGCTTTCCAAATTGGTATAGTTTACCCAGATGAAATTTTTGTGGATTTAGTTATGAATTTTTGAAGTTCATGACAGTAAGCTGCGCCAGAAATAGAGACAGCCGGACCTCTGTCTCATTTTTTATGTCAAACATGGTCCAAACACTGAGATTATGGTTGGAAATTATTTTTAGCGTAAGGTTAACACTTAGAGATTTTCAGAAAACTATAGTTTGCTAGATTCTCATTTTTCTATAATTAATTATGATTTTTCAAAGTTAGAGTCAAAAATCTGACTTTTGGGTCCATGTGAGAAATTGCATTTTTCTGGTTTTTGGTTCCATACTCGTGGCTTATGGCTTGTTTTATGCTATCTATGAGTTGTATAAATGGAGTGTGAGTAAAGAATGCGAATGATGGGTTCACAGGACCCACAGGGCAAAATATGAGTGTTTGAAATCTCGTTTTATAGCATGAAAATGTCACGGTTGGTACTAGTTCTTTGAAAATCATATGGAACCGAGCCCAGAAGGAGACTAGATAATGTTAATATATTATGGTGTTACAAATATTATATAAATTATATTATATTAATTTTAAAAAGAATAATAAAAAATAAAAAAAACATTAAAATTTTTATTATAAGAATAATTAATAATAATTATATTTTAAAAAATTATAGAATATTATTTAATATTAAAATTAATAAATTATACATATATATAAATACATATTAAAAATTAAAAAAACGTATCAACTAAAAATTAATCTATAATTATTTGACTAATTAGCGGTTGAACTAATACTAATAGTTAATCCATTGACTTGTGTAACAATATATTAGCATTGCCACACATATATATATATATATATATATTATTTATACATTAAAATATATATAATATTGTAATATATGTATATATATATATATATATATATATATTATTTTTTGTATTTACATATATTATATTTAAATAAGTTAATATATATATATAATTAAAAATATTTATAAAATTATAAAAATAAATAATTATTTTATATTATAAATAATAATATTATCTATATAATGAAAATAAATATTTTTTAATATAATATAAAAATAATACTATATATATTAAATGTATTTATAAATTATAATTCATACTCTCTCCGGTCCAATATATAGGGCACTTACTAGAAAGTTTGCTTGGTCCAAAATATAAGGCACTATGTAATATTTTGTATTGACTTTCCAAAAATGTTATTCTTCTTTTTTAAAAAGAAATGTTAGTTTAACTTTTTTCTTTTCGCTCTCTTTCATAAATAAGGGTAAAAATAAAAAAAAGTGATAAATTTGAAGAGTTCGAGGTAATTAAGTAGTTTTATTAAACTATGTGAAATAATTAGAAGTGCCTTATAATATGGATTGGAGGGAGTAGAATATAATATATATAAGATTAAATTATTTATTTTATATATTTGTTATATTTACATATATTATAATTAAATAAGTCAATATGTATAAAAATAATATATATGAAAATTATAAAATAAATAATTATTTTTATTATATATACTATATTTTTTATATACAGAAAATAATGATTCAATTAATATATAAAAATAATACTATATATATTAAATGCATTTATAAAATAATAATACAAATAATATAATATATATACAATCAAAATATATTTATTTTATTTATATGATTTGTATGTTGTATTATAAGAGTATTTTTTTATTTTTTGCACTATTTTTTATTTTATTTTTATTCTATCTATCCAAATAAAAAATATTAATATAATTTCTTCCACTTCCCACTCATGCAAGACTCTAATGATAGAAACGGTAAGAATTTCAATTTCTTAACAAACCGTCGGTGCTGATATTTAGAGGTAAGTTTGTGTGGTCACTGCATGTCTACCATTATCACGATGAGACATTGGCGGCCACTGGGCTGTCGTTTCGGGAGGAGGAAATAAAATGACATTTTGAGGGCAAAATGGTACTTCTATAGTGCCATCCCATCGCACAAATGATAGAAACCACGTTATCGAAGCTGGTGCGAAAATCCATTGAAAGCCTTTTTCCTTTACAAAAAAAAAAAAAAAGGTAAGTCTTTTCCTTGTACCAAACAGTTTATTTTTTATTTTTTTATTTCTAATTAATAATTACCTTTTCCTATCCTTCCCTTGTCTTTCTATCATACTTTATGTCATCAAATTATTAGTAGATATTATTATTTTTTGAGACTAATTGATAAAATGAGACTTATTTCCCCTTTCATTTTGCATGTCATGACGTTTCATGGACAGTTGTGATGAAAAAAATATATATGTATTCTTCTTAGTAATCAATTTTAAAAATATATTGTATTATAATTTGCGATCTCATGGCCAAAAAAGAAAAATTACAATCTCGAACCCTTTCAAAGGGAAATTTTGGCTTCGCTTTGTTTGCCCGAATTATATCTGCCTTGTTACTGTATAAGAAGAAACTCTTACAATATCATTCATTGCGTGATTGTCATCTGTTGTTAGTCTGCCAAAAAGGATTCACACACACACACACACACACACACACACGAGCCAATTGAAACAATATCTCTCCTTAATGATTTTAAAAATGCATTCCCACCCAAAAAAAAGAAAAGACATGCATGTAGGTATATATCTTTTCACATTAAACTAAGCAGTATTTTGTGAAGAGAATCGAATATAGATAAGACCCAGGTTTAATGTTTATTTAACACTTGGAGCAAGAACATTGACATTGTAACTGTTGGCTTCAATGACGGAGAAATATCAACAACCAGTGGTTGAGCAGTTGTTGACAATGCTAATATTCTGAGATCAATTAATGATGCTTACATCATATTTTTTTGGAAGCATGCTTATATCATATATTCTCCATGATGAAACACCGACCTTGACGAAGGCATGCGGTAGGTTTATCTCTATAATCATTAAATAACATGACTTAGAAAAATGTCAGTGGCTTAGTGCCTGTTCTTTGTACTTGTTTGTCATGCAAATGCAAATGGCATTAGAGGTCTTATATGACGATTTTTTTTTTTTCTCAGTATCAATCTTCTAAAATTTTTTATTCTAAAATTCATAGAGAATAGAGTAAAGAGAGAATCAATAAAAAAGAAAAAGATGAGGAAAGTGAATCTCATATATATATATATATAATATTTTTTTTTTGAATTTTACAAAAATTGTTAATAAAAAAATTCAGAAGATATTTACACGTTTTTCGCCAACTTATTCTACTGCTAAAAATGAGACTTTCCTCCTCTCTATTAATTCCAGCTAGGGTCTGTCCCAGTAATTACCACTAATGACAATTTGTGTCCCAGTAATTACCACTACATTTGACTAGTGCAGCTCTGGACTTTTTGCTACGATCAGACATCTCTACTTACATTCAGCTTCATAACTATTGAGGTAAAAACACCCCTCTAAAATTTAAAAGACAAGCATAATAATTTATGTAAAGATCCTTTAGAGTTTATTACGAAATTTTTGTAAAATTAAAAAAAAATGATACAAAGTATGGAAGTATGTATGGAAATTATTTTCTTTCTCTTATTCTCTCTTCTTACTATTTTTTTTCAAATTTTCTATAAAAACTTTACAATAAAAAGCTCTAGGTCTAAACTTCAGAAATTTCGTTATCTACCTAGTACATTTGAATAATATTGATCTATGTAGCATGATCGATATCGCTAGGGGTGTTCATTAGTCCGGTTGATCTTAGGGGCCACCCTAACTCGGCCTAATCGGGTCGGGTCGGCTGAAAAAAAAAATAAAATGAGCAAAATTAAAAAAAAAAATTATATCAGGTTAGGCCAGGTCACGGGCAAAGACATTTTGTCCAACTTGCCCTAATATTTTTTTTAGTTATTAATATCTTGTCATCTTATATATATATATATATATGTTTATTTTATCTAATTCTCTTTACATACTGTAACTTTCATTATTTATTTAAACTCTCCCTATTTTTTAATTATTTTTATTATTGATGTATATGCTTACTGACATTTCTTTTATTGAATAATAAAAATATACGTATTTACCTAAAGCTAATTATGTTAGTATAGCTTATATTTTGTTTAATAATACTAAGTTATTTTTTTTTATTATTGATAAAAATATGAAAGTTCTAAAAGTTTATTATTTTGAAATATATGCTTATGAGTCTACAAAAATATATTTTTATATTAAGTATTAATTTATAAAAAAAAAATTTCGAATAGCCCTAACCGCCCTAACTTATCCTAAAATCGGGCTTGTTTCGGGCCGGATCAGGTCACGGATATAAAAACAAACCTAATGTCTTAATTGAGTCAGACATCGGGCATACTAAATATCTAATCTGACCCTACCCATGAACACCCTAGATATCGCCACCTTGATTGACGGCTACATACACGAAGGGTTCTACGAGAATATCATCAAAGTGCTGAAGTGGCTCCAATATGTTGACCACATCACTCATAGTGGGCCTTGGGTTTGGGTGGTGGCTCAAGCACTTGTAAGCCAAGGCAGCGACTCTGTGGGCTCCTTTGGTAGGAAATTGTCCTTCCAGTCGAGGATCTATGACGCGGCGAAGCTTTCTCTGATCCCTCAACAGAGGCCTTGCCCATTCCACCAGGCTCTGCTCTCGATTTGGCCTGCTCTTCTCCACTACCCCTCTTCCTGTTATCAATTCTAATAGAACCACTCCATAGCTATACACGTCGCTCTTGGTTGTAAGGTGACCTGTCATGATGTACTCAGGTGCAGCGTAGCCCTGCGTTCCCATTACGCGTGTTGTTACATGTGTGTCTTCCCCTTCAGGTCCTTCCTTTGCAAACCCGAAATCTGACAGTTTAGCCGTATAATCCTGGATTCGTTCGCCCCCAAAAAAAAAAAAAAATCATACAAGTTTATTACTTAACCGGAAAGATCACTCTTCAGAAGTAGAGCAGAGAACATACCGAGTCTAATAAGATATTTGAAGTTTTGAAATCCCTACATATTACAGGTTTTTCTGCTCCATGAAGGAAGGCTAGACCCTTAGCCGCTCCCAATGCAATTTTTATCCTGGTTGACCATGGCAAGGCAGCAGAGTATCCTGCACGTATTAGAACAAAAGAAGTAGCACTCAAGACTCTATTCTCTTCTGCCATCAAGAGCGACAAAAAAGAAGAAACATACTTCTAAAGAGTTGGCTCTCCAAGCTGCCTCTTGCCATGTGTTCATACACCAAAAGCCTGTGTTCCTCCTCATAACAGTACCCAATTAAGTTAACAAGATGTGGATGCCTTAGCTGTCCTAGAAAGATTATCTCTGCCTAGGAAAGCAAATATGTTCCCAAGTCAGCGTACATATCGATTTGTGACGACTAATAAAGAAATGGAGGAAAGAAAAACTATTTATTCCAGAAAACTAACCAGCCACTCCCTGTGACCTTGCAAGCCATCCAAGTCTAGTCGTTTCACAGCCACAGGCTGAGCCTTCAAACCAGGTCTAAGCTTGTCATCAACAAATCCCTTGTACACAGGTCCAAACCCACCTTCACCTATCAGATTACTCCAACAGAAATTATGCGTCGCCTCTCTCAGCTCTTCTAGAGTGAATGTATGAAGTTTTGAGCCAACGAGGGAGATGGAGAGATCGTCAATGGCACGAGAGGAGCTCGAAATGCTAGTCTCAGAGAGGCTTAGCCTCTGTAAAGAACCTTGTTTGAAAATCTTCTTTTTGGATTCCTTCAATGGGCATTTAATCTTGTGACAACCGAAGATCAAGATGAATATGGACTTCCATGTAATCTTCTTAGGCGTCATCTAGAATCGGTAAATGCAACGTTTACAAACAAAACCTCTGCTTTTGAATGTGAATTTGGAAGACGACATAGAAGATGGATTAAGTGATGACGCTGTAAAAATAAGTGAAAGCAGAGAAATTTATAGCCCTACATTCGCAAAACTACCCTCAAGGAGATTCCTTGACTTTTAGACCCCATGATTATGGATGCCAGAGTTACAGTATACGCATGAACGGGTTTTATTTAATTCATAGTCACATCATTTTTATATTCATAATCATAATTATTGAGTGATTAGTTAAATAGTGGTCAATTAACTTGCCTACCTCGTGACTTCAATGTAACCTAAACAGCAAAACTCCCCTTTTATTTGTACGTATTTATTTCTGTTTGTTTACAAGTTGATATACATTCTCCGCGAAGGTCGCAGAATTAACTAATAAAGCTATCTGGTGTAATATCCCAAGTGCTATCCAACCATTGCATAATCGATTCCTTTGTTTGTCGCACACATCAAAAGAAAATTATGTGGATTGTTGAATATGGTACAGTTGAATATCACCTTGTTTTTGGTTGGTAATGTTCCTCAGAATCATTATTGTCAGCATGTCAAGATCAGACAATATCACAATAGCAACACGACAACTAAATTCTTCCTTAAAGTTGGTGGTAATCAAAGACACTGCTTCTAGAACTTCTACTCAAGGCTAATCAGAATGGGATTGCTCTTCCCATTTTTTCTTTCTTTTTATTCCTGACCTATAGTTTGGTGTCCGTAATATCATAATAATACCGTCAAATTGGTCTGCACTTAGTTTAGACATAGATCAAAGAAACGATCAAAACAACCGAGGATTCAAAGAAGGGATGTGGAAAAAATGCATAGACGCGATTAAAATTCTAAAAAAGAAAGATGGAATTTGCTAAGAAGGTCAAAGAGGAGGGGTGAACTAATCAACTAATCAATCTAACCCACAACCACTTCGATCCCTCATGAAAAATATGTCAAACTTTGACCCCTCTTTTGCCACTCAAGTGATCTTTTGGAAAATGAGTTATGCAAGGCTATCCCGTCATCATTGTTTGACAAATTGCACTGCGCTTTGACTGCAAACTGGTTTGAAATATAAAAGAGATAGCGGTTAAAATTTTAATACTGTGCACTTGAATATTTACATTAGTTGGGAAAGATGCATTAGCTCTAAAATATTATAGCGACTTAGCAAGCAGCAATGCTTTGCTATAAGCTAGGTTATTTTGTGTGTGCTGAACAACCCTCCATCTGACGATGAATGAAGGGGAAGAGAAAATGATGGCCATGATGGTAAGACCAGCGAATTAAGGTACTTGGGTGTCCAGATGTCGTTATCAGCGCAATGAGGCATCAGGGACTTGCAGTAGGTGAAGCGAAAAAGTCGAAACTAAACTGTATAGTTGGCCGTCGCCTCCATATACCAACAAGCCAAACAAAACTGACGTTCAATGATTGAATGATTGGATTAGGAAGAATCTGAGAACAGTTTGGAACTAGTCATTGATCAAGTGGTGTTGCTGATACGTAAACACAATTAGATACTCTAGAGAAAATTCATTCATTTTTTTCTGGAAGTTATCACACCACACGCCATTAACTACGCATGCCAATATGGCAGTATATGACTGACAATATAATAGTTCCTTAAAATCTAAAATCAGACTGAGAATGACAATTTTCTTTTAGAAGTGAAAGCGTAAAATCGAGTATCAAATACAAACGTAATGCCCAAACAATTATTATCTTGTAGTTTCCTTTACATTCAAAACTGACCCCGCAAAATGTTACCCAGCCCTTCTCCCGAACAGGCTGAGTAATTGAAAGAGCAGATACAAGGGCAAAGTATCGTAAAGGGGATGGACTTGGGCTTGTACATCACAGGCTGAGAATGACATGAGCTAGGTCAACCGGGGATGATGATGAGTAGGATATTGTAGTTTCTATTTCTAGACTTGGAGAAAAATATTTTTTTCATTCTTGGATTCAAACTCAAGCGAGTATCAAATTTAATTCCATTTCTTCATAAAATCCTGAAATCTCCAAACCTGGACTTAAACCTATTTATCAGGAGAAATGTTAAAATAAGCAATTTTTTCACAAATTGATACTCATTTATATGAAATTTATTTATATAAAATCACAAAAAACAAAAAATTAATCATTAATATTATCCAAATGCAAAATTAATATAACTTGAAATTGTCTAGTCTTAACAAGCACATGTCTTAAACATAACAACTACTACACACACACCCCACGGGTAGACGCTTAAAAATTCATAGAACCGCATTTGAACTCATTTTCATGTCCCTGTACCCGTATGCGAATAGGTAAATTTTACAAGTATCTATTGAGAATGGTTATCAATTTAATCATCCCTAGGGCCAACCCCGTGTGGCAAGAAAAATTAAAAAAAAAAAAATTACTAATTGGTTGTTAATATTCTTTTAATATCTTTTATTTTTTTTTAAATATCTAAACTATTAATTGATTCTCAATATTATTTATCTACCTAATTGTTTTATTAGTATTTAAGTAATTATGTATTTATTCTTTTGTTTAGCATACAATGCACTTTTTATTTGGATTGTGATATATAATTGAATTTAATATATTTATGATTCAAATACTGTTTTTTGGACAAAAATTGGTGCTCCAGCCCACAGCCCTTCAAGGGCTGGGCTGGGCCAGGCATATGAAGTCCCCTTAGTTTCAAGGGCCAAGTCCACCGCCATTCATCATCATGATGCCTTTACTGGTTGGGCAGGCCCATGGGCGTAGGTACCTTCTTTCCCATTTCAGGAGTGTCTCTTTTAGTATTTTTGTTGGGTCATAGCAGTCTTTGGAAAAAAACGTGGCGTGGCCCAAATGTTTTAACTCAAAAATCCTTTCAGATTAGAGACGGAAGAAGGGGCCCAAAATCATAAAAGTAGGCAGAAGCTTTCCTACACGAAGAAGAAAAAAGAAAAAAAAGAAAAGCCTTTTATTAAAAAGAATAAAAAAAGAGGGAATTTTCTGGTAGGGGTACAGAAAAAGTTGGTCGTTGTTGTATGAAGCATGGAAGGGCAGGGAGCATCCAAATGCACGGAGGTGCGTCCTTTCCTGTCTGTGTTGTTGACTGCCTCTGCCTCATCTCATTGCCTATGGAATTGTGCCCTTTCTCAGCGAATCCTGCTCTTTGCTTCCATTCCACCTCTTTCCTATGGAATATCTTTTTCAATTTCATGTCCACTTCTAACTTTATTGCAAACTAATGATGTAAGTTCAGGACTCTCAATCTACTAATTTATAACTATCCTATTTGACAAAATTATTCAAACTTACAAATCTAAGGAATTATTTTTTCTAAGGTTACATATAGTATTAAGTTTGATTTATCAGTGAAAATTTTAAATAATTTATAAATAAACTTAAGTTTGATGCTAAATGACCATAAAGGAAAAAAATTGTCATAATTTATTATTTAATTAAAAATAATAGAAAAGAAGTGGTTGAAAGAGATTGAACTTGTTTAATATGCAAAATATAAAAAAATGCAATTGTAAAAAATAAAAAAAAACACTTGAGAATAAAAATAATTTTTGCTTTTTTATTTTTAATAGATAATAAAAATATTAAATGATAATAATAGTAATATTATAGGCATTGTATAAAAATTATGTAAATAGATTACAAATACACAAAGGTCGGCAAGCGAGGCGCCAGGGTATACCGTTTTCCTTTTTTGCCATTCAACGTAGGCTCAAACGGTCCACATTTGGTCGTAAAGCGTGATAAGATATTTGAGAGTGAGTGGCAGGGTCATACGGGTGACGCATACATACACTAAACAGCGTGTATTTTCCCAAGAAGACACAATATAAAAGTGTTGTTGTTCTGGGTCTGTCTTTTCTTACTTTGACCGAAGCTTAAGAGTGGAGGAAGAAGGCTCAGCAGCTTTCGGCGCTCTTTTCTTTAATCTTTATTTTTTTCTTGCCTCCCTCCTCCCTCCCCATTTTCATTCTCTCTTGCCCTCTCTGTATACTTGTGTTGTGTTGTTTTCCCACACTCTTCCCAGTTCCAATTATATAATCCATTTTTAGTTTTTGCTATTAGAACACTATATCTTCCTTCACACCCAGCAACTGAACTTGCCTTCTAGCTTCACGCTTCACCAATCCGTCAAATCTAGCGCCCTATCTCCATCTCCGCACCTCTGAAAAAGAGACCCTTCGCTACTTTCTTATTTCTTTTTCAGGTATCGTCTTCTGTTTTTGTTGCATTCCTGATTCTTTTTCTGGATCTTTTTTCATTCCTTAATTAATTTATGCGTTTTTTTCCTCTTTCTTTGCTGAAGAGATCTCTGCAATTGAGTTTGTATATGCAGATCAAGATGCAAGCCTATCCTTCTTTCTTCTTTACTTTTTTGCGATTTTAAAATTGATATCTGTAGCATTTTCCACTATATTCCGTTTCTGCTTTAAATTTTGATGGGCTGATTGTACTTTGCACGTCCGTGCTTGTAATAGTATTTCAAATGTTGAAATTTCTTGCTTTCAACTGCATGGACCAACATTAAAAAGCTTGTAATGTATGGTTTCTGTGTCGATTGTAATGCTTAGCTGAACAATAAAATAAACAGAGTATTACCCGAATAGATTGATTACTGTGCTAACACTTCGGATATTAATAATTTGATGATTCTGGAGAAGACGAAAAATAGCATACGGCGATACGCAAGGACTCAGCGAAACAATGGTCCATGTAAATACATAGCAGAATCCTTTTTTTTTTTCTTTTTAAAGTAATCTTCATTAACTCTGTCTTCGATTGGATTTGCTTAATATGGTGTAATCAAATAATAGGGACTGGAACAACGTGTCAATATCCACATGGTATCCCTCATACCTTTAGGCACCCATACAATTTGTTCATATGTGATCACCAAATTGTACCCCAGTCGTGAAAGAGTAAATTACCTCCCATTGTCCATTCAATCTTGCATTTTGGCCATATAGCTTACTCGGGGTTATCTTTAAGACTGTAAATTCAATGGAAAAAAGATATTTTGATTAAAGTCTATATGTATATTGGTTTAACCTACTCCTGGCGCTCTGTGCCCTTAAGTCTGCTTTGTTTTATTCAGCTGTCTGTCTGCGGACTAAAAATATTAACTATGCATGCTGATGCAAGTTGCATGAAGAATCAGCTAATGAATTGACTTAAAAAATATTCCCTTGATTCTACTTGTCTTTGTTCACTCCTGACACTGTCCTAGTTCTCTTGTTAGGTGAACTCAAATCCCACTAATGTAAGTATGCATTAGAGAAGGGCATTGAAACAGAGTCTGATTTCTGGTGGAGTTTGACTAGTGCATCTTCTATGCTGTCTTTTTGTAACAGAAAATATGGGATTACTCTGCAGCAGAAATCGTCGAAATAATGATCCTGATGCTGAAGAAAATGCACAGGTCCATTATGCTTGAGTTGATAAATTACACACTTACTTTTACATTGTAACTTTATGCTATTTTAGAGTGCTTGCATAAGTTTACTTGTTTGCTGATGCTTGTAGGGTTCCTACATCTTACTTTATTAATCTTGAAGTGTTCCATGGGCCTAATTTTATAAATGTGATATGCATTTGCAGGCTGCAGAAATTGAAAAGAGAATAGAGCAAGAAACAAAGGCTGAAAAGCATATTCAGAAACTTCTATTACTTGGTACATGTTACTTTGGCAGTGTCTTCTTTTATCTTTGTTGCGTGTACTTCAGGTGCATTTTTAAAGTTGAAACTAGTTAATCTTAGTGATTTATGAAAGTTCTTGAAATCAAGTATCATGTGAGTGGTGATGGTTTTCATAGCTTGATGGAATGGCACATATCGTTTATATGTAGGCTCTGTTGGCAACTAAAATTCTTCCAAAAAATGCTTAATACCTTGATGTGAGTCCATTATAGTTGAGTTTTATTTTTTTTAAAAAAAAATTGTGTTCCTCTGTTGATAAAACTGCAATCTCTGCTGTTCTAGATGAGTGGTCTATTCCAAAGCATTATTGCTATACTCCCTTGATTGAATCTCATGTTATTATCTCTTGACAGCTTGCTTGCTTTTGTTGTTTCTCTTCTAAACTGTTTAAATCAATGTGGCACCTCTGTTGTTTAGGTGCTGGAGAGTCAGGGAAGTCAACAATCTTTAAACAGGCAAGAGATTGCAGGATTCTCTGTGTCTTAGCATAATATGTATTTGTGAGGTTGTTGATATTTATTATCTGTTTATGATATGCAGATAAAGCTCTTGTTTCAAACTGGCTTTGATGAGGCAGAGCTCAAAAGCTACATACCAGTCATTCATGCTAATGTGTATCAGACAATAAAAGTACGCAATATTTGAAAGGGTGTGTTGATTAATTTTTCTCTGACAATATGCGGAGTTTATAGTGTCAAATGTCTATTGTTTGGCATTAAAAATTTTATGTGAGATGAGTTTTAATGGTGGCAGCTGAGAAAACTGCCATTCTGATCATGTATTTGATGTGATTGAACAGATATTGCATGATGGGTCAAAGGAATTAGCTCAGAATGGATCCGAGTCTTCAAAGTATGTGATATCCCACGAAAACAAGGTAGGTTACTCTTAATATTTTATGTCTTAATATGGTTTCATCATATGTGGGCCTGATAACATTTAATAATATCATGGTGTGGTATCTTGTCATACAAAATATATTATGAAAAAAGAAAAACTAAGAAGTAATCAAATGTGAGTCCTTTTTCTCTGTGGAGTTTGCTTGCTTTGTCAAACTTCTATGCTGAAGATTCTTCTTTTGTATTCATATAGACCTTGATATTTTAAAGGTTCTTCCTCCTAAATTCAGATAGAGCTTGATATTTCTGGCAGGATATTGGAGACAAACTATCAGACATTGGAGGCAGGCTGGATTACCCATGTCTCACCAAGGAACTTGCGCAGGAAATAGAGACTCTGTGGAAAGATGCTGCAATTCAGGTGGCCGGATAGCATACTTTGGTTGCTTTACTTTAACCTTTTATCCTTTTTTTTTGGTTTTTTGGGGGGGGGGGGGGGGTTGGCATCAGTTACTTCATATTTATGCACCAAGCATTTCACTTGTAACTGTAGGAAACATATGTACGTGGTAATGAGCTCCAAGTTCCAGATTGTACCAATTATTTCATGGAAAATTTGCAGAGACTGTCTGATGCTAATTATGTTCCAACAAAGGTATCCCAACTTCATCATATTTCTTTTTTGTTTTTAAATGTATATTTGAAAGTTTATTTGTAATTTCCATTTTATTTTACAACCACAGGAGGATGTTTTGTATGCAAGAGTTCGTACCACCGGTGTTGTAGAGATCCAGTTCAGGTGAATATGCTGATCTGACATGACTTGTCATAATTAAATTCTGAAATAATACAGAAAGATGCATATAAATGTTTGATGAGAGAAAATATGAAGGGAGGGAGAAAGAGGGAGGGGGAGACGCAGTTAAAATAACAGTGATCTTATTAATGAATAATAAGCTGAATTCTAACCCTAACTACTGAGGGTTTTCTATAAAGTTTAAAAGATAATTCTTAATAATTTTAAAATAAAAATAATAGGAATTTTAAACCTAACAGAAGATAATTAAATCCTAACAATAGCAATCTAAACTAATGACTAACTAATGAATTCAAAATACAAAATACAAATAAGTAAAATAAAGTTAATCTAGGTGTCTTACTCCTAAATTATGGTTTACATGATTTTCCATCAATGTTCCTGTTTTGTACTTCTGTTCCCAATTTGCTGAATCAAGAGATTTGTAGTGGCAAGTAGCACGGCTTATTAATTCATACTTGGCCTTTTCACAATGGTGGCATATATAACCTTGGGGGTGAGTAAGGATAAGGAGTCTTTCTTGTCTGAGAAGGAACCTAGTAACACCATGGATACTACTTTTTCTTGCCATGTAAATTTCACAACAGCCTCCAAAAGGATACAAGGAACTAGGTTTCTCTGCATTTACATGGTCTGAACACAATTGCCTTCTTTGTGAATGATTACATGGAGGATGACTGTCCTAAAGTTTGGTTCTATTGATTGAGCTTAAAAATCTTGCTAGAAAAATGGTATCTTTCTATATCCATCCGCATGTTTTATCATTGTACTGCTGACCTTACATTTTATTGCTGTAATTGGTCCTTGTTGCTCATGGTTATGCCTGCATTTCATCTATATATTCTGTTATTATCTTCTTGCCTGTCAACCATTTCATCTGTCTCACATTCATCTCAAGAATCAGAAAGCACCCTAAATTGGTTACAGATGCTTTCTTAAATTTGTTTGATTACGCTTCTTCAATGGTTCTTATGCATAGGAAGGATGAATTATTCTTGTTATTGAGTGTATTTCTCTATCAAGCCACCTTCATTAGCTCATGTTACTGAATGTTAACACTGTTTCCTCACCTTTTCTTCATCATAATTTGGTACACAAAGTAGAGACTAACTTGATGAGTATATCTTTGCTTTTTGACAGCCCAGTTGGAGAAAACAAAAAAAGTGGTGAGGTATATAGGCTTTTCGATGTTGGAGGCCAGAGAAACGAGAGGAGAAAATGGATTCATCTGTTTGAAGGAGTTACTGCTGTAATATTCTGTGCTGCTATCAGCGAGTATGGTTGACCTTCCAATTGATTGCATATTTTATATCAATTGCTAGACTCTAGTTGGCTGTTCTAAATGTGTTGGTTACCAGAGTAAAAAATTGCAAAATCGAGTGGAAGTATTTCTTTAAAGCTCCCCCGACTGGATCCCTATTTCCAATAAAATAGTGTTTGAAGACATTTGTAGTATAGTTGAAGGATAAGCTTGTTCTAGTCCGGCCGCTGTGCATATTATTAGTCATGAGATAATTTGTGACAGGTTAGGCAATGAGTAGGCAAATAGTCGGCCTAACCTTTCAATCTTGCTGGCAAGGGCATTATAATTATGATTTGTTTAAAGCTAAAGTGTTGACCTCCCATCTGCTTTCCAGGTATGATCAAACACTTTTTGAGGATGAAAACAAGAACAGAATGATGGAGACTAAGGAACTTTTTGAGTGGGTCTTAAAGCAACCATGTTTTGAGGTCTTCTTTCATGCTCTTTTAATTTTTAACATTTATATGTTTGTGGGAAACTCTTATTTAACTTTTTCCTTTCCTTGTTTCCTTTATATGATACTTGCTGATGGGAGCTTTATACTTTTTGACAACTGGCATTCATAAAGTTGGTGCCCATCTTAATAATGATGTCCTTTTTGCTTTTGTGCAGAAAACATCCTTCATGCTATTTTTAAATAAGTTTGACATATTCGAGAAGAAGATTCTAAAAGTAAGACTAGTTAGAACATCGTACACTGTCATTGGTGGAGCCTATAATCATTTCAGTCTACTAATGTAAGTCTTGCATTATGCAGGTCCCACTTAACGTATGCGAGTGGTTCATAGATTACCAGCCAGTTTCCTCTGGGAAACAAGAGGTTGAGCATGCTTACGAGTAAGCAACTTCTTTGCAGTGATGTCGTTTAAAAGCAAATAGTTGACTCTGGCTACTGAAAGCCTTCCAAACTCTGGATGTCGTGTTTTTCTTAAATTTTCTATTGTATCACAAGCCCGAAGTTTATTAGTTTTGTGTTTCTATCACACTTTTATGGGAATAAGTAACCGTTGATGCTGAAGGCCTGAAGTCTACATCCTTGGAGGAGCTTGATTTATAAATTTAAAGAAAAGAGGAAACGATGTACCAAGTGCTTTATGATTTACCTTTCATCGTTAACAAACTAAACGACTTGGATAAATTATGTTTGCAGGTTTGTGAAGAAAAAATTCGAGGAATTGTATTTTCAGAGCACTGCTCCTGATCGTGTAGATCGCGTCTTCAAAATCTATCGGACCACTGCCCTCGATCAGAAGCTTGTGAAGAAGACTTTCAAGCTTGTTGACGAGTCTTTGAGGCGGAGGAATCTCTTTGAAGCTGGCTTGTTATGACCACAAAACAGTATCTTAGGGATAAAAACAATTCTTACATTGAAGAGGTTATCAGATTTTGGGTACATTAGGGAACAGGTATACTAAATATTTAATCCGATTTGTTGATTTTTATGCCCAGTTAATCTTGTTGGATGGGGGGATGGGAAAAGAGGCCTTTTTGCATAGTTGATTGATATTTGAAGGTCAAGTTAGTCAAACTCAAGTTTCTCAGGAACGACATCATGATTTGTGAATTATGATCATCTTTGATTAAAACCCACTAATGATGTATTTCATATTCCATGTCTGTTATGTTATTCATGATTTTTTTTTTCAATTTTTTCTTCAAATCACATGTGACGTAGTGCATGTGGTATGGTTAAGAAGCAAGAACCCATCCATATCCGCAGGAGAATCTCTGGAAAGAAACATGTTCATGTATGGGAATGTCGCCATTTCATTTGCCCCGCGGAGGGCACACGACAGTACCCGCACTCAACAACATTAGCTGTCCTATCGAACCCAACAATGGAAATTATTTGTTTATCAAAGCCTTTACGATCGCTTGGTATAACTTTGTAAAAGTGGCCCAAAATAAAAATGTCCATTGTATTTTACATGCATATTATGGTCAAGTGTTTTTCTATTTTCCAAATTTACTAAGCACACCCACACATTTGTCTTTGTCTTTATATTAAACTTACGTTGAGAATTACGTTTATTTCTGTGATTCAATGAACCCGCTAATATTTTTTTTAGGGATTATAAATTGCGCAAACATAGAATGGAAAATGTAGGGTTAAATTGTTTTTTATCTCTACAATTTATTCAATTTTTAATTGATTAAAAATTTTGATAGCAAAGGTATAAAAAATTATATTTAAATCTAATTCATTTTAGTTTAATTCTTGTAGTTAAAAAATTTTAATTAAATGTTTGTAATTTTAAAAAATTTAATTTAGTTCTTATTAAGTTTTTGATTTAATTTTATTAATGTAGAGATCATATGTTATCTTTGTACTTTAAATATGCATCATTCAATTCAACAAAAATAATAAATATAGATAATAAAGTACATCTGATTTAACATATATTAAATGATTTAGTTAAGTTAGTTTAGATTGTATAATTTAAAATGTGAATATAGTACATAATTAATTATGTTACTAAAATTTAACAAAATAAAAAAAATTAATAATAAAGATTAAGTTAACAATTATTTGAACTATAATAACTTAATTATAATTTTTTAAATAATAAAAATAAATTTAAGAAATTATAAGAAACAAAAATATAATTTAACCAATATATATATTTGTATATGCATGCTAATTTTGCTTTCGTGGAAATCTGAATTATGTATGTGTGATGAAATGAACAGCGGCATAAAAGCGTGGCATAACTATGTGAAAGGACGCAGATGTCAATCAGAATACTGTCCGGCAAATGCAAGTGGAACGCTAGAGGATTTGAATTGCTCGTATATAGTAGGTAAATACATGCGATGTACTTTTTTAAAATAAAGTGAAAAAAAAAAATAGAAAGAGAGAAGTGGAGTCACATGCATCTTTCTATTTTTTTATTATTATTTTTTAAAAATGATATGTTATTACAAAAAATTCAAGATCCATATCTGTTTAAAAATAAACAGCCACATAAGTGGAAAAGTATTAATATTAGATAAATGAATTTAGATCTATACATTTTTCAGTGTCAATCTAATAGAGGCATGCGAGAATCTCATGCATTCTCATGCTCAGGCCTTCGTTTGGTACAAGATATTGATTTTGGATGGGATGGGAATGAAAAATGAAATGAGAATAAAAAAAAATCTTGTATTTTATAATTATGTTTAGTATAATAAAAAAAATATAAATATTTTTATTTTTTTATATTTAAAATGGAATGAAAGAGAGATTAAAAGATCAAAATATTTTTAATTATTTTTTATTATTAATAATTATAAAAATATAATAAAATAATTATTTTTAATTATCAATAAAAATAAAAAATAAGCAAAATAATTATTTTTTATTTTTGATAATAATAAAATAATAAAATTTTAATTTTAAAAAATTAATTTTAATTATTCTTATCACCAAAAATTAAAACACACAAGAGTAACATGGTACAAAAATTTACTTTCCTTCAAAGTAAATTACTTTTCATCAAAGATGTGAATGTTTTTATTCTCATATTTAAAGGTTTTAACTTTCTTAAAAAAAAAGTTACCCTGCATAACAAACATGTATTTCCTGTTCTTCCATTTCTTTTTCCAATTCCATGAACGTCGCCTCCCATCTACCAAACGAGGTTTCAAAGCATCGACGTTTACACTTTTTAGTTTATCTCTCCTTAAAATCATAGTATTCTACTGGTGTTAAAAAAATAAAGGGATTCAAATTTTTTTAATTAAATTTTATACTTATCATATTATTATCTTTTATTTTTTTGGCTAAAATTATATATTTTATCATACTCAACACATTAATAAAAATACAAGATATTATTTATTTACAATTTGGTCCAATTTGGAAGCATTTTATAAATTTGAAAATCACAAATATATCCATTCTGAGTACAAAACCACGCAGGTTAATTTCGGATGACAAACAGCCCAACGCCGCTGAAAACTGTGTATCTTGATTATTCAATTTATTCGCTGTATATACAAAGGAAAGATGGGTATTGCATTTGCATGCTGAATTGCTGATTATAGTGCAATGTATACTGAAATGCTGGTGAGAATACGTGCGGTGTATCCTTATTTTCCTCGGAATCAGCAAAAATATAGCTCCCCCATCGTTGGTACAGTTGCAAGATCTTTTAGCACCGCATATTTATTACAGTATTAGGTAAATTGGTTTCCAAAATGGCAGTTTGTTTTTTTAAAATCTCATTACCCAATAAAAGCGATTCATCTCGACCTCACAATCATCCCATCGTTTCTTTCATCATAGTACTTATACCCAAAGATTCGACACCGCCAAATGAAAGCTCTTCTCTTTCTCCTTTTTTTGTGAAAAGAATTTAAACCATAATCCCCGGCAAATACTCACTGTCTCAGAAAGCACATTTTCCCCCTGTTCACTGTGTATGTTGTGTTTTGACTTCAAAGATTCTGGGGTTGATGGGAATTCAAAGAGCATCCTTGGCCATTATCTTGACATGGCTTGCTGTGTTTGAAGGATGTTTGAATCTTGTCAGTGGAGAATTTAATTATAGGGATGCTCTCACCAAGTCCATCATATTTCTAGAGGCCCAACGGTCAGGGAAGCTCCCCTCCGATAACAGGGTGCCTTGGAGAGGAGACTCAGCACTCGATGATGGAAAACTCGCTAATGTATGTGTTTCTTTCGAACATGCTTATTTACAAATGCACAACAAACACTGAAATTGATATTATAATTTGGCTTACCTCGTAATATTATTATACATCGTGTAGGTGGACCTTTCCGGAGGATATTATGATGCAGGAGATAATGTCAAATATGGGCTGCCCATGGCTTTCACAGTTACTACTCTCTCATGGGCTGCAATTTTTTACAAGCAGGAATTACAAGAAGCAAAGGAATTGGACAATGTTCGTGATGCCATTAAATGGGGCACCGATTATTTTCTAAAAGCTGCTTCTCGACGTAATCGATTATATGTGCAGGTGAAGCTTCTGCTCCTATGGAAACAAATTTCAAATGTTTCTAATTGTTTGTTCTCATGAATCATTATTATTGTCATTATGATAATGAAGGTAGGGGACCCAGAAGAGGATCACCATTGTTGGGTTCGACCAGAAAATATGAAGACAAAAAGAACAGTTTTAAAGATTGATAGTGACTCGCCCGGGACAGAGATTGCAGCTGAAACTGCAGCAGCAATGGCTTCTTCTTCCATTGTTTTCAGAAGTATAGATCGTCCATATGCTCGACGTCTCCTCAACAAAGCCAAACTGGTACAATATCAAATCAAATCTCCCTCTCGTAATACAACATTTTGGTAACTTTGGATGGAGGCATGGAAACGTGATAAGTTAATAACCTTCTTTCTTGGCCCTTTGCTGGCAGCTTTTCAAATTAGCAAAAGCACATAAAGGAACTTTTGATGGAGAATGTCCCTTCTACTGCTCTTTCTCTGGCTTCAATGTAATCTGCTTAATTACCTTTCTAATTCAGCTTAATTAATTACATTCAAATGTGAATGTTTGGCATCTAATGTGCTTAGTTGGGACGCAGGATGAATTGTTGTGGGCAGCAACATGGCTATATATTGCTACCAGGAAGTCAATGTATTTGAAGTTTATTCAAGAAGAATCCATCAGTGCTTATGTGAATGAGTTTAGTTGGGATCT
Source organism: Erythrophleum fordii (assembly GCA_032878935.1). Classification (NCBI taxonomy): domain Eukaryota; kingdom Viridiplantae; phylum Streptophyta; class Magnoliopsida; order Fabales; family Fabaceae; genus Erythrophleum; species Erythrophleum fordii. The sequence continues at coordinate 11,668,917 of JAVQMF010000058.1, forward strand.
TAAATATGCAGGAGCTCAAGTGCTTCTCACCAAGGTCTTGTATATCTCAACTCTTCCTCTCTTTCTCTCCAATTTGTTTCTACATTATAACGAACACTCACTAATTTTCAACCAACTGTTGTATGTCGCTCAGTTACATTTCGAAGGAGTAAAGAACCTAGAAACATTCAAATATCAAGCCGATAGTTTCGTATGCTCAGTCCTTCCTGATAGTCCCTACAGTCAGATTAAATTAACTCCTGGTTAGTATCTCTCTCTCTTTATGTGCATTAATTAATACTGTCATTTTTGTACAGACTGAGCTGGTAATTAGTATCTAGTATTTAATTACCACCTTTATACGATATTTATAGGTGGCGTCATTCACTTGAGGGATGGAGCCAACACGCAGTATGTGACGGGCACAGCAATGATATTCATCTTCTATGGCGATGTGCTTGGACAATACAAACAAAAAATCACTTGTGGAGATAAAGAATTCTCCTCATCCCACCTCTTGAATTTTGCCAAGAAACAAGTAATTAACGAAAAAAACAAATTGAAAGATTTAATTTTACCACTATATAGAATACATACTATTTACAATATTCAGAGAGTAATTGATGAATCGGTATATTTTGGATGCAGGTGGATTACATACTGGGGAAGAACCCAGAAGGAAGATCTATTATGGTAGGATTTGGGAAGAACCCACCAACGCAAGCTCACCATAGAGGGGCATCGGTGCCAGTGACGGCGCAACAAGAAGAGGTAAGTTGTTCCATGAGCTTCACCAAATGGTTACAACGCGAAGGACCAAACCCTAATGAGCTCACTGGTGCCATCTTGGGAGGACCTGACCGCAACGACCATTTCGACGACAAACGTACCGATTCCACCATGACTGAACCCTGCACGTACGTCAACTCCCTCGCCGTTGGTCCTCTTGCAAAGCTTGCGTCTCTCTATCACTAATCTGTATTACAGAAAAAAAAAAAAAAAGAGAAGATAAAAGGCAGTATCTAGACTGGACCCCAAACTTGTAAGCCTTATTTATTACATGTTCGGTGGGTCGGTGTTTGCCTCAAATATAGTTAAGGACAATTATATTACCTTAATTACTTCAAGCCCTGAAAATTTACATAACACGAGAACTCTGATCTGATGGGGAGTTTTCCTAGCTTCATTTTTTCACTGGGCCACTGAAATTCAGCTTTGGCTTAGGAAAATGATGTGATTTGTCTATGGAGAACTGTTATATATAATATATCAATTTTCAACATTCATTTTTTTAGTATCTACACGCTTTCTCTTACAATTTCTCTATATATAAAGGAGCGTTGTTTGAAGCATGTTAAAAAATTAAATTCACCGATACAATTAATAACAACTAAGTATAATGTTGACAATCGTTGTTAAAAATGTGTTGATAATAATTTATTAATGTGTTAATAATCAATTATTAAATGTTATCCATGAATAATTTAAGTTGAAGGTATAGGTAACAATTACTAAAGTGTAGGTAATTATATATTGATATTGTTTAGTAACAAATGATTAGGGCATTAATAAATTAGAACAACAAGATAGTTAGCCATTAATGACATATAAAAATTATTATTCATTTGAAGGGATTTCAGACCAACCAATTTATTCATGCATTACTCCCTTTGCCTCCCCAAATATTAGATGTTGGTACAAAGGGGTCCAATCTTGTCGTTGCGGTCTAACATCCAATGTTATCTTCAGTACTAATATTCTTCACCATTCATCTTACGTTGCCTTCAATGTGATCCAAATTCATTTGGAAGAAGGGTGGTGAGGGGAAGAGAAGAGAAGAGAAGGTTGGTGGTAGACGAAGAGATGAGAGTGACTCGACACCCCGAGATAGAAAAGACGCGTAAAGCGATAAGCTTCAACGAATACATCATAATCATAATCATGCATATGCTTCCTCAGTCAATCCAATCCTTCTTTCCTTTGTTCCCAAAACAAACACAGCAAGACCGGTAGGGGGCACGAGTTACATAAAGGCGTTGAACGACGAAGCGTACGTGGGCCCCCACCACCTCATTTCTGGATAAGCTTCGTTACCTCTGGTCATCGTTTCCTGCACGTCATCGCCTCTCACATTGTCCACGCTCCCCCCTCATCCCCTGCTCTAACCACCATCGTCCATATCCTGCTCCCCCAATCAACTCTCACCACTATATATATATATATATATATATATATTTCTTAAAATAAATTATACTTATATATCTCTCTTAAGATTTATTAAAATTATATAAATATTTTTTTAAAATTTTAAAATATACATTTTTAATTTAAAACATACACTATTTAAACTAAATTGTATTTGAATATAATTTGACAAACAACCCTGACAAAAAAGGTCCATAGTTCCTTTGCACTAATCATTTGATATTGGTTAAATAGTATAAAATTTAAGTTGTTCGGATGAAATTTGAAGAGTTTAGATTTTAATTTTTGTTATTTTTGTTATTATTTTTTATTTTAAAAAACACAAAATAAAAAAATTTTATCAATTGCAAACTTTAAAAGATGATGTTTGAGATTTAAAAAAATAAAAAATATATAAAATCTGGACAATCTATATTTAGTATTGTTGTGCAGAGAAACTGATGCCCTCCAAATGAGAATATTTATACTATAAAATAACATGGTTTCTATTTTTTTTCTTAAAAGTAACTAATATATATTTAAGTTAATAGAAAGCATTTTAATAAAAAAATTTAGAATTACAATAAAATATATATTTCAAAAGTAAAAGAGTGATATTTGTAATTTACTCTAATTTTTATATAATCTTATATATATTATTATATATAAAAATAGAAAAATACTGAATATTCATATGATTTTCAAGGATATAAATGTCAAAGAATTTTTAGTTTTTGACCGAAAAAAAAAATTTAGCACGGGTTTTAATGAACAAAAGAAAATGTTGAGTTGACTAATAAAGGGAAGGCATGTTAATAGGCTTCCCAAGGGGTTCCATGACAAACCCTGAAGCAGGCGATCACGGCTCATTTCAAGGTTTAGAAAAGAAGAATAAAAAATGGCATGCGGACGTACATTTTTTTTCTAACATCCCTAGTGGATGAAGATAAGGCCTTCCATACTTTTGTTGCTATTATCCTCTTCCATATTTTTGTCTATTTATCTTATTTAATTTCGAGGATAATAATAACAACTAATTATTACAATAATAAATAACGAAACAACTAAATAAATACCACCATGTTTTATCCCTTGATTCTGTGTGCTTAGCCCAAGTCCAATCTCTCTCACACTTGTCTGCTCTGGTTATCCTTTTCTCCTTCTGCTTTAACATAACCTTTCATCCTCATCCATGGCCGTTTCTTGTGCACTCTGAGTTTTCTCTTTGGTCTCGGTTTAATACGCTTGAGTCTTGGCATTTGCGGAAACATTGTAGTAGATCAGAGCCGGGGACTTTTGGTTGGTAAATATGCGGATTGAACCATCTGGATTGAAGCGCGTCGTCACTTGCGCACCGGCGTTCTTCGAGTCGCCAGAGGATCAAAAGCTCTGTACCAGGAGCGGTGGGAATAACGCGCTGCCGGCTAAGGTTTCGGATGATCAGTGCAGTACGTCGTCGTCTTCAACGTCTTCGATCGGGAGAAACAGCGATCTGTCATCAGAGAGGTCAACAGGGGGCGAGGATTGCGGGGAAAATGAGGCTGAGAGTGCGTACAATGGACCTTTGGATATGATGGAGTCGCTAGAAGAGGTTTTGCCCATCAGGTATCATGCATTTCTAACTCATTCTCCTCAGATCCCTACTGACATATTAATTTGTGCTTTTATTTGTTTAATTTTTTTTGGTGGAAAAAAACTCGTAGGCCCAAGTGCAAGGATCTAGTTCATTTTATGTAATTATTACTTATCTTTTCTCTGTTTTGGTGTATTTTAGTAATATAGCAAGTTTTGAATTAACCCTTCTCTAAGTTGGATATATGCTGAAAAACACGGATTTTAATTTAACTTGACACAGGACATGAGGCAAATCCTCTCGTTTGTTGCTTGAAGCAAGAACAGATTATCTAGTATTAAGTAAATTTGGTCAAGTTTGCCTTGTTTAATAAAAGAGATCTTAACATTTTAGAGAAGTCATGAGACGCTTAAAAATATTCGTAAACGTGGTTGTCACAAGATCGAAAATTTGCATCTCGTGAGCGCGTTGTTTGAAGTAGTTTGGCAAATCAACTTCAAAGAGGAGGTTCTCTTTCCCCGTGTTAAATACAATGATCATGTTCATATTCAATAGCTTTTGCTAAAATAATAGCGAAATGTATATTTGATTTGAGCTCGACTTGTTGTCTTATGGTTAGAATAAATTTTTGACAGGAGAGGGATCTCAAAGTTTTACAATGGCAAGTCGAAGTCCTTCACGAGCCTAGCAGATGCTTCCTTTTCACCATCCGTCAAAGACATTACTAAACCAGAGAATGCCTACACGAGGAGACGCAGAAACTTAATGGCCTTCAATCACGTTTGGGACAAGAATCGAAGTTTCCCTTTAAGAAGCAATAGTGGGGGCATTTCTAAGAGAACAATCAGCTCAAGTCGAAGCAGTCTGGCTCTTGCGGTTGCCATGAACAACTGTGACTGCAGTAGTAACACAAGTGAGGATTCAAATTCAAGGTCACCTCCACTTCTTCCACCACTGCATCCAGGAAGTAGGGTGTCTACTCCTACTAGTGCAGGTCCGTCCTCTCCTCTTCTGCAGAATTTCTCTGTTTGGCGATCATTCTCCTTGGCTGATCTACAGTATTGTGCCACTGCTGCGACAATGAACATGTCGAGTTCCTCCCTCAGTAATGAAACAGCTCTTAGTAAACTAATTTGATGAATCAAACTCTAAAATGTTTGTAACTCCTCTGAACGAATATCTTTGGTGCTAGTTGATTCCACTTTATGTTGTAGAGGAACCATAGAAAGATCTTCGCGTCTGATCTTCTAGATTAACTGTAGTACTGAGAAGGAAGCCCCGTGGCTTGGTGAGCACTAACCCCCTCCCTTGCAGCGTTAATCTTATTTGTAAATGCTATATGATAATATGCTTTTTGTAAGTCATTTACTGAACGGCCGTTGCAATTTGGTGACCTTTATAGATCAACCTTAGTGGCCAAGAGCTCTTATTTGAGAATTTGAATTGAATGTATGGTTCCTCCTCAACCGGCACATGACGGGCCATTTGGGTAACCTTTACCTGCATGTTTGCCTCACCGTCTACTCAAAGATATTCATAAACAGGTGAAATATTTTCAAAGATGCAATTACAGGAAACTTGAGGGTTCAGAAGGAACGCTGACTTTTTCGTAGAAAACCAAGACGGCTATTAGACGTTCCTAACACTCACGATCTCCAGTAATGTTAGGTTTACTAGTAGTAATATCAGTTGACTCCAAGACTTGATCAGAAATATTAAATTATGCGATGGCTCTCTCTCGTTAGGTAATTACCGAGGCGAAAGCAGCTCTCTCGGAAGTAAGTTTCCCCGCCATCTTAGTGGGACTAGTCTAATAAACTTTCACTTCAACTGCCTTACTCTAACAGCCCCAGTTGTACACTCCCTTCGTTTTATGAACCCTTGTTGATTCTGAACTTAGTTCGCGAGGGAACCGGACTTTTGAAGCATACTTCTAATGCTTGTGCTTTACTAGTTTGGCAGCTCCGCAACAGCGAACACCTCAGGGAGTTCACGAGGGGAAGCAGAACGGTGTTTCTTGGCCATCTCTTCGGGTAATAAAGTGGCCGTTGAAATAAAGTAATAGGCATTAATCACGGATAATTGTGCTTCGTCAATAACTCTATGTATCCAACGATAAACGTCCACGTCCATTCCAATCAAGTCAGCAAGGTATGAAGAAATTTTATTCATTATAGCCAGGATTTTAGGAACCGGGCACCACCAAATTGCTCGAGGGGCCATAAAGTATACAATGTGGCAGTATAAGGATGACTTTGGCAAGATCAGTATTTACATCAATGAATGAAATAATATTTCATTTTTGCCAAGCCCAAGGCTATGGTTAACAATACATTTACATACATTACTACATCCTGATTCCATCAATAAACAAACCTAAGAGGATGAGCTACATAATAACAATATAAGGAACCTTTAATTCCTAAACTGAATAAACAAACCTAAGAGGATGAGCTACATAATAACAATATAAGGAACCTTTAATTCCTAAACTGGCATCTACCCTTAATTACAAATGGCTGGATAAACTAAAATAAGGAGAAATTGTAGACTAAACCTAGGAAACCACTCTTCCGTATTTGATTGATAGATATCATGATTAGCAAATGTATTGAGATTACCAATCATATCTGACGACAACCAAGTTCGCAATCCAAGTGAGGGGAAACTTGTGTTTCCAACGAGGAGAGCACTGCTGTCTACATCCAGAGATACAATACATGAATCTGACTTCAAGCTTCAGAAAAAATCTTGAAACTAATCACTTCTAGTGAGCAACAAGAAACTGGGCACAGGGAAATTCCAACAAAAATGGTGGGCGATCAATATCATCGGGATCTATTGCAGGAATTGCCATATCTATGTCTTCAGCAGAAAAGGGAATGCTGCAATAAGAATGAAAGGTCACATTCCATTAACAATAGTACAACTGAATAGATCGAATCCTTATTCCATTCTTAGAGGATTGGTCAATTATTAATTCACCCCTTTTTACAAAATAATATTTTAAAAAAATTGTTAAAAATTGAAAGAAAAAAAAAATTATAATGTATATAACAATATACACTTCACATAAAATATATTAAATATTTTATTGAAAAAACATTTAATTAACCACTTGAATAAAATATTTTATCAAGTTTACTTTAAATTTTTTTCAAAAATATATTAATCTCTTAGCTTGTATGTTCTTATAAACATTTAAAAATAAAAACTTTACTAAAATGCATCTTTTGTTAAACATAAGTAAATGAGAAAATTTTTAATAAAACATATTGTAAAAATTACAATAAATATTGAAACTTTGTTTGTTTTAAATTTGAGACTTAGAATTATATTTAAATTGTAATTTTGTAGAGAGGAAAAATTAGCATTTTTTTAATGGGGTATAATCATCATTTAGTTGCTTCCATTCCATTTTTGGTTGATTCTAACAAGATATATCAGGTGAGTAGGAAAGGTAATTTCATTCCATCATTTTCCCTCCAAAATTATTCCAACGCAAAAAGTAAACTTTTCATGCAAGGATTCTCAGAAGGATTACAGTTTCAACAAGTAGTCAGTATAGGAAATTTTATGAATTTAGGTGGCAAAAGCAATTCTCTGATTGTTCGTAGTCTGCATCATACGGAGCAAGAACTAGAACTAGTGTTAATTTGACCCAGACACACAACTTGACATAACTAAGCCACTTGATTTAGCATCATTTCACAATAAAGTAAAAAGCATAAAACACCATTGGGATTTGAAAACAAATTACAACCAAAATTAGAAACAGAATGAGAACTTTATTTAAAGTGAAAACTGTCCAGAAAAGTCTTGGGATTGCCATCAGCAACCAAGGACAATTAGTCATCCTATAGGTTCATTCAACAATCATGTCTTAAATCTGCAGACAAATAAAAGAAGGTGGAAGGGAAAAAGCAGATTACCTCAGATCATCATCCAACAAGAATGAATTTGAAGTCAGATTTTGATTGTCCTTGCTCACGATTTCCCTCATTTCACTAACTACCTGTTCACCATGTATAGCTTGGAAACCTGAGCAAACTAGCATCATATTTTCGTTGGAAAAATAACAATTAAAAACACAACTTGCCTCATTGGACACACTCTGGGTTCCATACTTGTCATCCCAGTACATAGTACTGATGCGATAGATTTGCCTCACAGTCAATGCCTGTTAAAGAAGTGCACTAAAAATAAAACATAACCTTCCTTTTCATTTGAATATTTTAAGACAAATTGCACACATAGTATGTACGGATCAATCAGACACACTCAAAGCAATGAAAGGATGACAAATTAAAGGGGTTAGAAGAAGATTTTATGACAAAGGAACAAGCATGCTTCCACTACAACAATACCACGAATGTCTTTACTGTTCCTCCTCTATTCTTAGAACAGTTAAGCACGCTGCCAATTGAATAACCAACTTACTAATTATTTTAAATGAAACTATTAATTTCATCAACAAACAAATATTGATAATGTTTGAGCACATATTGACATTCTCATAAGTGTTGTAAACCATACTTTCTTCACCCAACCCTCAAGAGGAGGGATGTTGCCCATATATTAAATCAAATAGAAACAAAACTAAAATCAAGATGATCCATGGTTGTCGCCGTTTTAACCATGAAAGTACAGTAAATATCATACTAGCATCACTGTGAATGATGGAACTTAGAAAAAGTCAATAGGGGTGCTCAAGACCCAGCCTGGCCCGACCAATGCAGTCACATTAAGTCGAGTTGGTCTAGGCCAAAAAAATTATTTTGTAACCTAGCCAAGCAACATGATCAAGCCAAGTAAGCTATATTGGCTAATTTGACCTAACTCGGCCTAATCTTATTAATTGAAAAAACTATTTTTTATAGGAACTTATATAAAAATTTTATTTTTTTTCAAGGTCAAAATATAATTTTACAAGTACTTATATAAAAATTTTATTTTTCAAGGATTATTTTATAATTTTTACCAAGAATCCTTAAAAAAAAAAAAAAAAAGATACCCAGCTAGCTTGGACAACTAGCTCAACTAGGGCACCAGAATTAGAAAAATGAACCCAATGTAAAACTGAGCCAAGCAATTGGCCTGGCCTGACACAGCTCGTGTGCAGCCCTAGATCTTTCCTATGGGCCATTGGAAAGATCTTCAATACCAATGAGTGGTAACATGAGATTGCAATTGATAAATATGAAAATCATACCGGACAAAGATCCTGCCGAATCTCTTCCAAGGATTTCTTCCTCTTCTGATGTATTACCTGTGTAATTCAAACAGAGGAAAGCATAAATAAGACATGCAGTTCTATTTGACAGCTTCACACGTCCCAACAAATTAAGGTATTGCTTATACCAGAAACCCAACAGCCTGTCTTATATAATTTAGCTCGTGCCAGGATGTTCCTGCATACTACATTTTACAAAAAATTAGTCACATCTTAAAACCCCAGTCTTGAAAGATTATGAGCAAGTAAACTCAGTTTACCTCCTCCTTTGCATTAACTATCCACTTCTCCAGTTCTGCTAGACCAGATTTCACATATTCCCCATTTGAGAATGTACAACATTCACGCCGCAAGAGAAGACTATAAAAGATGATAAGTAGAATAATATATAAAATTATAACATTAAACTAAAGAAAGTCAAATCAATTAACTAAGCAAGCAAATTTGTGATTTGATGCTACAAAAAGCCATTTCAAGTAACTAGTTTTTACCTGTTGAAGAGAGTAATATTGATGAAAGAGAAAACCTGTGTAACTAGTTTACGGATGAAGAAGGATGGTACCTGAGCATACAATTTTAAGGTAAGAAAAGAAGACAATAAAAAGAAAGTAGATAACAGTGGATGGTTAAAATTTATCAACACAAGCTGTTAAATCCATAATGAAAAAAAATGATAATCTTAAATCTATTATTTACTATAGTAATCATGATTTTCCCACTACATTAATTTTAGAACAACTATGACCACATAATTACATTACATCTGCTACCTAAGCATACAATTTCACACCACTTCAATTCTCAAAGTTCAACAAGAAAAATAAGATCACAAATGAATAAACAGGAACTTATATTATCATGAATCAGAAAGTTTATCCACGTTTATCAATATATTAGTCTTATGGATCTTAAAGGAGTTATAGCTGATTTTTTCCTGGACAGACGTGAGATGACAAATTATAAGTTTTAGGAGTGCCATGGCATTACAAAATGGAATTATACTAGAAAAAGCCAGCTAGCAAATTGCATATGGAAAGATCAAATTATGAAATCATTACTCAAATAGGTCCCAACAACCAATAAGGTGAAAGTTTTGATAGTCAAGTGATCATTATTCACATGATTTTCTATTTCTTCCGTTTAAAGTTTGCTAATTGTTTCCTTTTATTTCTGTTTCAGTCCTATATCTTAGACTGTTTTATATTCTGTTTTACCTTCAATTTTAAATTAGGAAGTTTATATTTAATCGGATTTGGTTCTCCTAGTTTTAAGGGATTAGATTGGCTGACTCTCTTCTGAGGCCAGCGTCCTTACACTGATGTATTTTTCATTCAAACAAGGGAGTAATAGAGAGCCATCGTTATTGTGCTCTGTTTTTCATCTGATCGAAACCTCTAACGACAGAAATTGAAAAATGATTAGTCCATGAAAAATATAGACAATTTATAATTGAATGATTATTGGCTCACACAAGTCTTTGATTGTTTCTATCCCATGCTGAATGCTCATAACAAAAATATAACAACACTAACAAAATGATTTGCAAAATAAAAGGAGAATAAAGGAGACTGAAGTATAAACAGTAGTGTAGGATGAAAATGCATAATCTTGTGATTCTGATTTCAATTAAACTCCAATTGTTTTCATGGTATGGAAAACTTTTATGAAGATGTAAAATTGGGAGCCACTGTCAAGTCTAGTCCCAGTCATAGAAGGTAGTGTGTTATACAGCAAGCTCACAAGTTTCACCAGTCAGAAAAACATTATCAAGTGAGGTAAAACTAAATACCCAGATAAATCTGGGATAATTAAACTGCCTCCCATTTACGTAGTATGACATTGTGGGATAAAATAAAAGTTGATATAAAAAGGCTTCCGAGAGAAAATGAAGCATGCAAAAACAAATGTACAGTGAATTAACTTTTAATGGTCTATGTGAATTTTAAAGGGAAAATGAACAAAAACATATAAAAATGAACAGACCAATACAGAAAGAGACCCCTTGAAAAACATACATGATTTCCACATAGTCGGCTCATAAGTGAATCCAAAAATTTAATAATGTTGTCCCACTGACCACCAGGTGATTGTTGAGGAAGCCCACCAGGAGAACGAGATGATTTTCCACCATGCACTCGTCCAGTTTTGGGTGCCTAACAAGTACCCCATATAGTCCAGGGGAATATTTATGTCATAATATAAATTAATAAAAAAAGTGAGAGACCAAATAAAAAATTTTCATCTTCTAATCATGAAATTAAAAGTTGAGTCTAAAACCAGAAAAGGACTTCTCCAAGAGATTACAAGGACAAATGAATAAATGATCTATATATGCCTATTATTCTACATATCTGAAAAATTATATTCCTTACACAGACAATATGGAATGGTTAAGGAAAAATACAAGGCAACTGTTCAACAGCTGACATATCTGAAGTGCATGAAGCAACTTTTTTTTTTGGGGGGGGGGGGGGGGGGGTGTTTAAATACATGAAACAAATACTAAGGCAATGTCAGCAGTCAGCAGACATGATGCACTTTTCAATATAGATCCTCCTTTTATCATTCTGACCACATGATTATAATTAACTGAGAATGGACAAACTATTATTCATCAGTCTCCACATATGTAATTTAGTACTGGTAAAAATCTGCCAAGAGCTTAATAGTCACCTGAATGCATGAGCCCAGAAGTGGAGAAAGTTCCTTTTTCAAATTATCACGTATCAGGCCAAAAATCTTCTCTACACAAGCAGTTAATTGTTGTTTGAAAAGTATAGCTGGATATCTTGCCTCTACATGTGACATGCCATCATCATATCCAATGAATTTTATCGGGGATTTCAGTCCCTGAGAATAGCATCAAAACTAAAATCAACATGAAGAAGACACAGAAAAGGAGAGCAGCCCAGGGGAAAAAGGGAAATTAAAAAAAAGGGGGGGGGGGGGGGACTTTAACAACCACAAAGTAAAACGCAAAATCTAAAAAATTAATCAAACTCATTGATCTCAACATTATTCTTTGATCTGTCTTTTGGCAGCCTTTGTTAGCAGAATTAGCGCAAACTTTTCAACTACATCACCTATTGAACGTATCAATTGGTCCATGTGTACGCATTATGATTAATTCGCAATCATGTTTAGCTCTCCCCTTAGGAAGATACTATAATTTGATTTTTCAGATTCGTGTTAATGACGTTTCAAAAATGATGATTCGAGTGCTATACTAAATGGAAAACAGCACATGTTCGACCCTTTATTCTCAAATTAACTAAATCACCAGCTACCAGTATTTTGTAACCCACCCCTGTACTATTTCCTTTTTCTTACTCTAAAATTTCTTCTTCTAATAAGAAGGGGGGCAGGGGGAAGATACACCTGTTTGTAAACACTAACAAACTAGAAGTAAAGAATCAATATCATAGCAGCACCTTCATATTTTTTTTAATTATTATTATTTTAATAGAACACACATGTTAATACTTCTGTCAACTCCAGTTTATAAATGTTTAGAGAGGTAATATTCAAAGAATTTTAATAGAGTAAAAAAACACTGAAATAATACAAAGGTGAATGACCCTTTATTATTATTTTTTTAATAGAATAACTATTTGAGAAGAATAAGTTAATAAACCACAGTCACGATTATACTTTAAAAGCAACCTCATCAAGTGCTGATGAAACAAAAAACAAAAATCTCCCAAAAGCTAAGACCTCTCATTCATTCTAAGTTAAATTGTGCGATTTTCCAAGTTTCTTACCAGGCAATTTTGATCTCCATTAAACAGCTATAATGCAGAAGCCAGAATTAAAATACAACTGCTTAAATTAAGTCACAAATCACCCACATAGTCATAGAAAAAAATATTAAAATTGCAGAAATAAAAATCATACAACAAGGTTTAACTTGATAACTTACATGCCCTATACGACTGGTCAAGCCAGAAGATCCAGTATAACGTGGGGCAGTAGTAGATAGAAAGCCATTTGAACGTAGGTTCCTCTGTAAGAGGCATAAAAGTGCGGAGGTATTGGAAAGCCAATATGGCAAGACAAAGTCATCATCTTTAACCTGAAGGAGGTGCCAATCCAATGAGTAAAACTCTAAAAACAATAACAAAAGGACCCAATATACAGGATTATAAACTCTAACTATTATAAACTATAACTAAGACAAAGTGCAACAATAAGAATGAAAGGAAACTTTGAAAATTTAGTAATAATATATGATTTACCTTTAAAGCTTCATTAATTTGCTCAATTATGTAATCAAAAATGGCTGTTCGCTCAGATTCAAAGGCATGCCAATGAAGAAGACACTTGTATATGATGCATGCTGCCAATGGTTTACCACTTTTGAACCCCAGATCTTCTTTGATACATCTAGAGAGGAATTCATAGTTATCCTGCATAACAAACGGTATCTATTAACCTAAAGTGCACAAATTATGTGGCAGAAGATAACATGCAGGCAATCCCAGATTGTCAAGAACAAACTTAGCTCATTAGAATCTGAGAATAATACGGAGTTTTCATCTTGGTTTTGCATCAAAAGTAAGTCAACTAATTCTTTTATTTCTTATAAATTTTCACGTACATAATCCACTCCTGCCTAAGTGTAAGTATCCTGTGTTAAGTAATGGCATGGCCGGTAAATCTGCCAAAGCAGAAATATACATGGTGACCAGCCAGTGCTGGGGAAAAAAAAGAATGGTGAATATTGGGCTCCATTTGTTTTGTAGAAAAATGAGAAAAAAACATTTAGAAAAGAAATTTTTCTTGAAAATTTTTTTCTAAGAAAATTTTTATTTGGGCTCAAATGTAGCCCATGGTGGACTTCAATGATGATGGACCAACTGGATTTTAGACTTGTTTTATTTTTAGAAATTATAAATCTGGATAAACTAAACAATAAAAGTGATTTTTTTGCTTCTCATCTCTTCTTGTAGTTTGGCAATATTTTGCATCAACCACTTCAGGCATTTCATCCCACTCTACACCCTTCTCAAGTTTACCCTTTAATTTCACTACCAAACAACACTTACAACGTTTACATTGCAAGCACATCAAGGAAATCCTTCTAATATTTTCCTAATACTTATATTCCTTATCTGCAAAATTAATGGCTACCCTAGCACTTTAAAATTATGTAGCTGTTGAATGTCATTGCAGGTAACACATTGACTCCACTTGAAAAATATGTAACTGAATTGTAGATTTAAGACCCAAGTGAAACGAGGGAGCTACCTGGTGCCTATCAGCAGTTAACTTTGATCGACGAGAGTCTGACAAACCAAGTGTAAAGGGCGCAATAAGTTTTGTGGGTGTGGGTGACTCCTACATTAAATTGGAGCACATCAATACAATTATAATTACATTTGGCAATAATTTTCAACAGAGAGCTAAGAAAGTGTTAAGTAACTCACAAATATGGGCTTTCGTTCTGCACGGGGAGCCACTGCATTTGAGTATTTCTGTTTCACAAATAAAAGAAAAGTAATTAATTATGCTACTATACAACAGTTCTTAACACATCCAGTACACGGATAACAAACATACCATCTGTCTAACAAATAAGAATTAGGAACCCAAAGATAACAAATTCATAGTAAATAAAGTAAATCAAGTCTATATAAATGTTTATAGTTGTGGATATATATATATATATATATATATGCATTATGCAACTTACTTCTGACAATGACTTTGCAAAAGCTGCATGGTTACTCTTAGGAGATGGACTCAAGGCTTTCTGACGTAGGACATGATTTTCATCCTCTAAAGTTGATAACTTCTCCTCAAGACTACATTCAAATACAAGTTTTTTTTTTTTTTTTTAAAAAAGAGTAATTAGATAACCAAGTATAACGCTGCAAATGAACCATAAAAAATTCTATAAGAACACTCACTCAAATTCTAACAAACAAGACACCAGTAGAAAGAAAAGACATATAAATAGCACCTTTTCAAATTTTGCTGGAATTGAGAACATTTCTGTTCAACCTCCATCAATTTCTCAAGGGTTTCGTTACTGACTTTTTGAGTCTTTGTAAGCTCAAGCTCCAGAGCTGCATTCTTCTTTTCGAAGGCATCCAAAGAACTCTAATACAATAAAACAAGGAATTTTATGTAATTAAGAAGAAGATAAACAGGCAAACAGGAAAGTAAATTAATGACTGATGAAACTTCCCAAATTTAATATTTCTTCTAATGCAATAATGACTAGTGTCTAAACACATTAAACACATCACATGAGTACTCTCAAAGATGAAATGTCTTGAATTTTCTAGCAACCTAAAGAGCAACAGATGGTGCCAGATTGTGTCATGACTCATGATGGGTTTGTTTACAGAAAGAAACAAATGCAATTTGCATGGTAATGCCTGCCATGTTACATTTATGTAGGAACTGTTCAATCCTTCACATGCGCAACATCTGAAATATTGCATGTGACTTTTATGGAAAGAATAACCAAAAAATAAAAACCGTAACAGTCAAACAAACTCAGCAGAACATAATCATTCTATACATTTACCTTCAATAGAGCATTTTCCTTTCGCAGTTCATCCATTGCAACTAGCTCTCTTTCTAAAGCTGATTTCTCCTTTACAGACAATGCCAATTGATTTTGCAGCACTGCATTCTTGTTACACTCATTAATTGTTGCCAATTTAGCTGCATCCAATTCAAGATTCAGAGCTTCTAGCATTTTTTGAAGTTTTGATATCTCTACTTGCTTAGCCTCTTCAGTAGAAACCTGCAAAACATGCAGAACACAGGATGAAAACTTCTATAAATCTCACTGGCAAAAATCAAACTTCTGATGTTTTCTGAGACCTCTGCTGGATAAATGAACTGAGTGACAAGTCAGATCTTAAACCCAAATTTTGCAGAGCAGGGAAATAGATTGAAAAATAGAACCAACACTTAACAATGACACAGTAATTGCACATAATGAGTGTCGACAACCAATAGCAATGCAAAATATGATAATCTTGATCTATGTAACAGAAGAAATTATTACCACTACTCAACCCCAAATCACAACTAGGTCACTTAAAGCACTTGAATTTGTGTGTGTGTGTGTGTGTTTTTTTTGTTTTTTGGCCCGGGGGAGGGGGGTGGGTGATGGTGGCATCAGCAAGAGTAAAACTTATAAGAGAATTAGTGAAGCAGCAACAAAATATCATGGCCCAAACATATTTGACATAAGCAAAGTGTTTCCATATACAAAAGGTCACTATTTCAGTATTTCTGGAAGAAATACCCTTAATCTTTTTTCAAGATGCAAACGCCATGTAAGATCTTCCAATTGCTTCTCAAGTTTATTCTTAGCTAGACGCAAGGCACCAGCTTCATTAGCCTCCTGCAAAAGGAAAATTGATAAGTTTGGACGCCAAAATCTTTTAATACATTGGACCCAAGAGAAACAAACAAAATCCTCACTTGTTTCAATCTACGAAGCTCTCTTTTTGCTTGTTTACACCGCCAGAGACATTGTATTGCCACAATTGAAGCTTGATGATGTTGGAAAACTGACCGAATTTTGTACATCTTCCAATATGCCTATAAAATCAATGTTACATATGATTTTTCTTTTTATAAAAAAAGTTTTATTGAAAAGGAGAGAAAATGTTACATATGTAATAGATTGCATCATACAAAAGTAACCAAATAAAAATGACAAGATTTGAAAGTAATTGCAGAGAAAATACAAAAAGTTAAAATCAAATAATGCATTATTATGCCTAAGAAACATGCATGAGAGAAAGATGAACTTTGTAAATAAGTCAGACTGTCAAATTTCATATAATCAATAAAAAAAGGCTGACAAAAAAAAAAAGAAAATTTATTGATGAGCAGAGAGAAAAATAAGGAAACAGAGGACCAGAGACCCTCCTCAAACAAAAGAGAAGAGACAAAAGAAAAAACCAAGGCCCTTCAACTATAAAAGAGCTTTCCAATCCCTTTGTAAATATGATCAATAAAATTACTTACATATGCAGAAAAGGTTCAAAGTTCCCAATACAGTTTTATTTGATAACCGGGACAATAATATGCAAATTTAAAAGAAGATGAAGAAGCCATGATTTCTACAAATCAGAAATCTTAGCGCAGATAAAATTCATCTTACAGTTAAAAATTACCTGAATAACAGTAGCAGCTTTGTGTTCTTTTCCATGCAAGAATCTTTGGCGAGTTGTGAAACCACGAATAACAGATTGTATGATAACAGAAGAAGAATATAGTTTCAAGTAAGATTGCTTCGTTAACCCCATTCGAATATATTTCTGAATGAAAATAGCAGCAGCTGTCTCCCGTTTTGCAGTATACATCTTTCGGGCAAGACATCCTACAACAACAATAACTGATGAGCACCAAGCCAAAGTAACTACAACATGAAGAACCCTAAATGTGATATGCTTATTATAACAAGCATAAAATACTAGAGAAGCACAAACCACCCAACCCTGTCCTAATTCAGGCCAAACCCAGAAACACTCTCACCAATTTTTACTTCCTCAAAGTTATAAGGCCCCATGACAGATGACTGTGTGACAAGAATGTGATGGTAAACTAGCTTTTTGTCCAAGACCAGTTAACAGTTGTAAAAACAAAAAGTAGAGCATAAACTGAAATATTGGTAGTGTGAGTGTAAGGGTAGTAGGGTGCCAAAGTTCCTTCAAGTAAGGAGGGGAGTAATGAGATATGATCCTATAGAGAAGGCAGCTTTGAGCCCCACTAAGGGCAACCCAAAATACATAAGTGAGCGTTATCTAAAGATAATATAACATATAACATAGTGCTCATACTTGCATTCTATTCCTATCCATCAAAGTGAATAAACTTTTGTCCTCAACCAATATAGAGTGGCAATTTTGACATCTATGACATGAGATTGCAGAAACACATGAATTTTGATTAAGAAAAAACACCAACAATGAGAAATTATTAATGCAGAATTAATTGAAGGGGGAAAAAAGAGATGAACAGAACTAACCCCTGCAGTATGCTTGAAGAAAAAATGCAGCAGCTCGGATGGAGATAAAATCCCTGTGTGCAATAAATGTTCTCAATCGGCGCTGAATACACTTTGCAGCATTGTCCAACACTTCAGCACGCTGGGAGTCTAAACTGCCAATTTGACCAGCCCTGAGAAATACTTTGGTCCTACCCAACTGAATCAGAAGAAAGAGAGAGGCAAAACAAAATTAATCATTAGGGCTGTATTCATGCTTTTACATCCCAAGTTTGTTTATGAACAACAGCTCAATGCACTGTTCCTAGGAAGCATACCTGAAAATTCTCAAGTTTTAGCTTCTGCAAAATTTTTGCAGTGGCGGTTTTTTCATCATAACTGATAACACACATTATACACAAGTATAAATAAACATTGAAGAGAAGTTAAAGCAGAACCCCCCCCCTTTTTTTAAATGAATAAAAATATTCGTACTAGTGTACAACTGTACTTACATTCATAATTTATTTATGGTCAATATAAGTACAATGTAATTAATGTCAGTAAAGGACAGAAGTTTTTCTACTAAACAGGACCTTTTTCTATACTTATTAATAACTAAACATCATAATACACAAGTAAACGGATGTAAAACCAACTTACTTTTCCTTTGTCCCTCTCTTTCCCATTTTGGTTCACCAAATTACAACTATTAATAAAGTTAAAATTAATTTAAACAACCCTTTTAATAAAACAAGACCAGATTGACAGATTAACTCCTTAGAACTGCTTTGGATCAGATAAATTGCCATGCAACCCACCAGTTTAGGTGTAAATTGAAGAGCCAGTAATAGCTTTTTTAAGAATGGCTCAAAAATAGACACTGCACTCATTAAAATAAAGTAGGAGAGCAGTGTGGAGACTCCGTCCCTCAACCTCATGGAATAACTCTATCACTCCTACCACTAAGCTCAAAACATTACTAATATAAATGGTTTAAATTTAGATGCTTTTATATTTTCAGCTACTATTTTACCAATCTATAAATAGTTATTACTGCTTAAAACATTATTATAATTAACACTTTGAATGTCAATGCTAATAAGGTACAATCTTATATTGATATAGTTTGATAAATTTCACAAAATTTTAACCAAATACATGATTATTTACATTGATCTGGTTAAGCCCGCTTCTTCAACCTTAGTCAAAACTTACACCATGACCCTCACTTTTAATCAGCTTGGTTTCTGGAACAATAATCCTAATGACACAAATGTTTTTAACACATATAGCTCAATACTTTGGAAAAAGAAACCAATATAAATAAATATATATATATGGAATACAAGAGTTAAATAATTGTGCATATGAACTTTTAGTAAACTGACCTGCCATCCATAAATTCAGGAGCTATTAACCCAAAGCGATCGACAAACTCTGAATAAGTCCTCCGAGTGGGGTAACCTGCCAGACTTATTCGAACAGCCTCAAGGACACCCTGAACAAATAGAAATATGACATAGAAGTGCTTAACAAAGCTGAATCCTTTTAGGAAGTAAACCTAGAAGACATGCATAATTGACTATGGATTATGGCAACTTATTTGCATGAAAATTCAAATAACGCCCACAACACTGTGTGTAAATGTACACATTTAGCTGTAAGTTATATAATTTTTTCTTGTCATAGAAACCATTAAATGAAGAAAATACAGAAACACAGAAAAACTCTGAATCAGAATTCTATAAAAGCAACCCCAACTGTTTCTTTTCAGCACAGCATGATAAGAATACCAAAAAGACAATCTTATGGGAAAATCCATTTGACAGCATAAACCAACCCTCTAAATAATGTATATTCTTCTCTGACCAAATACACCAGAGTACTAATAATATATGATCTGCACATTTTCACAACATCTAAATCCCATTTTGATCTGAAAACTTCAAAAAGATCTACTACAGCTCCAGCTGCTCCACCAAATTTTGCAAGCATTCCCTCTGCAAATCAAATACTTAAGAGTCTTTCAACTAGTCAATACAACCAGACCAGTGTCAAACTTTGCAATTTGTATAACAATGATCACTCTGTTACTTTGTTTATAATTTTGACAAATCACTCTCACGAATTGGCTTTTGTAATGCAGAAAGAACCAGCCTTTTGCCACAGGCAAAAATTTAAGAAAGTATATTATGCATGGGCAAATTACGAGCTATTTAGCTCGATTCAACGTAATATCACCAAGACAAGAAATTCATCATAATTCAAAAGCTTATGGTACCCTGTGAGTAGTATCTCATAGGAAAAGTCAATGATACCAGTTCAATAACGATGGGTATAAGAAAAGAAACATAATAAAAGTAATTCATCACAGACAACAAATCAAAACTTTCTTTACAAGATGTGCAACATTATCAGACATTGGGTAACAACAATGGCAATGACAGCAACCAATAAAGTCCTTAATAACTGACATGCAGGAAATCAATTTGTCCCTGTGATAACAGCTCTAATAAAGGGATGCTAGAATATTAAAGCTACTGACCCCACAGCGTAATTGATGTATCACACTTGAATTCTCAAACCTTTGAGGCCGATTAAAAGAATTTGGCTTCACACATCGTATGTAATGAGGCTCTGTTGTGTTGAGAGTCTCCATCAGTGCTTGAAGTTGTTGCTGAGGTTCCAATGAAAAGTTAAAAGGTCAGCAACATAGAAATAGTGACCGAATACTTTATTCAACTATAAAGTTTGATCAGAATACTGGATCCCCTTATCTAAACCCCATGATATCCTTTGAGTGGCATAATAACAAGGGAGAAATAGCAGTCTACAGCTCCTTTCCACTTTTAAAAGACATCAAAAAGGTTCCACAATTCATAATAACTAACATTTGTAGCTAGTGCCATTTATCCTCCAGCAAAATGGTACTCAACCAAGAAAACCTAACCTCACGACCAACAGCATAAAAGAGCTATTTAATGTTATTAAAGAAAACAGACTGCGGCACATAATTACAACAACTGGACAAAATGGCCAGGTATTTTTAAGCCAAACTCATCATGGCTCCGTTGGTTTTGTGGGAAAATGAAAACTTCTAGAAAATATTTTTCCAATTGAAAGATTTTCTATTGCTTGTTTCATAAGAAAATTTCTCTTCAGAAAATTTTTATTTGGGTGCACAGTCCTTGGTAAGCTTCAATGATGATGATGATGATGTTGGCCCACAGTAAGTGACAATGACGATAGTAAGCTTATAGCAATAGGCTAAAGTAAAAGTGGAAATGGTTTCCTTACTCATTTTTAAGAAAACCTTTCCTTGAGAAATTGAAATAAAATTTAGATCGGTGGAAAATTTTTCTAATGAAAGAAACGGAGCCTATAAAACTATTCTCATCATTAATATTACACATTTACATGGAATCCATCATGACTTCAACAGAATCAACAGAACTGATCCTTGGTTATAAAAAGAAGGTGAGGAGGGAGAGAGAGACAGAGAGAGAAAGAGAAAGAAAAAGAAGAAGGGTAGATATAGATCCTCACACCTTAAATCTGGAGGCTACAGAAGAAAATTTGTATGATGATCTAGAAGATTCCTCTGGAAGAAAAGGGAAAAGATCACAAACAAAGGAGCATTTGGAAGAAGACAATAGATTGCAATGTTCAACAACAACATAATCACGATTTTTGTCCAAAAAGCTATCTGTATGATAAGTGACCTGCATAAAAGTAGCAAATCATTGAAAAATTTGTTACATTATAAAGCTTCATGTATTAAACAAGGGAAAATACTGCAGCACAGACTCACCTTTCCAGCATAATGAGACAGGTTGAAATCTGTTTCTGAAAACTTTTCCTTTGCCAACCTTGGGTGGAACCGGAAATGCTGAAACAACTTGGTTGAGAATGTTTGATGTGTTGATTTTGGAAACATGCTGCAAGGACAGGAAATTCAACCTTAAGGCTAATTTGCTGGAGAGCATTAGATAAATATATACAGAACAATTCATAAAGAACTCAAATTTTACCAAGCTTCATCCAACAGTGCAATGATGCCAATGGGCTTCTGAAAATGACAGCAAAGATCAGTCCACAAGAAACTAAAATTAAAGGCATACATACAAACAGAACCAAATCTTAAGAAAGACATTATATTACTTTCTTTTGACATGACTACAGAGATGTGATTCCTAAACAGACAGATCTTAACGTTTTATGCTTTAAAAGAACCAAATCCAATGGTTTGCTCCCCAACAATATATATATATATATATATATATATATAGGGAGAGAGGGAGACACACACACAGACATAATACAAAACAGAGATTCAGACATAAGTCCTAGAAAGCAGGATATGACAATAATAGTGTTTTGATATATTGCTGACTATCTGCCTAGCTGGCTTCCCAATAATCTATGGATAATCATAGCTTGAACAATATTCTTCAGATACCAAGACCTATATATTCTCCTTGCCACGCAATATGTACAAAACGGACAATCATGCATTAAACTAAATGGAACATAGAAGTACAGATTTTAAATATATCCACCTGAATACGCATAAGAAAAATTTAACCAAAAACCTTTTCAATCAAATCTAAAACGTCTTGGTTGTCAATAAATTCAATGTAACTCCAGTTAATTTCTTCTTTGCTATACTCCTCTTGCTCCATCTTGAATACATGCTGGAGAAATGAAAAGACAGATAATAATAATTATAAGAAAAGTCCAAAATACAAACTAAATCAACTTGATGCATATAAACAATCACACTAATGGATTAACTTAGAGACAGCAGATTATATAGCAAATCACATAACACACTTCCATACCTCGTTAAAATGTTGCTGAAGCTTTTCATTTGCAAAGTTAATGCAGAATTGCTCAAAACTGTTGGAAGAAAATGTTGCTGGATTAAGTGG
The DNA here is from genome assembly GCA_032878935.1 of Erythrophleum fordii. NCBI lineage: Eukaryota > Viridiplantae > Streptophyta > Magnoliopsida > Fabales > Fabaceae > Erythrophleum > Erythrophleum fordii. The sequence continues at coordinate 11,691,779 of JAVQMF010000058.1, forward strand.
AGATCATATTGAGAAAAATTAACCATTTCATTTAACAAGAGAAGAAGAAGCATAAAAATCAAAATCTAATAATGGATATACCATGAAAAAGGAATCAACAGATGATAGTAATTAACAGCATATTTGGTTGGATGATGGAATCGAGAAAGGAATGTAATTTGTGGGTAAGACAGAGAGGAAATTACCATTATACCTCTACTTTTAAAAAAGTGATTTGATAGTTAAAATAGTAATTTGATATATGAAATAATAATTATAAAAGCATAATAGATATTTTACTTGCAATGTGATTGGAATCCAACTACATTGCAAGTAACCAAACATGATGTAAAGTTTGAGCAATAGCATTAATTATCTTTGCTACTAGCGAAAGTACCAAAATGTATGAGATAGGAACACGAGCAGTTGCCAAGATTCTCAACAAACCCTTTTAGGAAAAAAAAGGGATAAAAATTTAAACAGTGGTTACAAAAATCAATGCCTAATCTAACCCATACATAAGAAAGTTCCAGAAATACAGATGCAGATTTAACCCACTCCAACAAAAGATAAAAAAGGAAAAATCAGACTCTGAACAATATCACAAGAATAAATGCCTGATCAATGGATCAGAATGTCTCAACGACAAATGCAGAGTTAACCCCACCCGACCAAAAACATAAAAAATAAAAACTCCTGCTCAAAGTGACAAGCATATAATTGACGATTTACCTATTATCCTTAAAGCACTCAAAACCATATATATCCAAAACTCCAATTTGTATCTGGGAATTGATATCTTGCCCAACAGACCTATTGATTTTATCAACAAGCCTGGTAAAACAACAAAAACAAATAATATAGTCATCCAAAATAATGCATAACAAATATGACCATTGATTCTCCATTGACCATAAAAATACCAGTCAAATAGGCGGGCATAAACAGTTTTTGCCAAAGCATCCCGACCAGCAACAGCAGCATTGCAATCAAGAGCTTTCACAATACTTCCTTCACGGGTTTGTATTGAACGAGTACACAATGTTGTTAACAGTAGATTCACATCACACCTAGAGAAGGAAAAAAGAACAGTCATTAAGTTAAGCAGACAAAAACCAAAATATAAAATTATGACCTGTCATTACATCTTAAAGAAGATATGACCCAGCATCCAACTCGTTTTGGGTCAATCGAATAGTAAGAACTACATGGAATGTTAACCATCCCATTAGAGAACAAAACCCATAATACTTTTATTTCTTCCAGATTACAGAAATAACAGCCACAATTGTTTGCAAATACAGAGAAATAAATTCCATAGCGCCCAAATTTCTGTCCAAAAGTTAGACATACTATCAAAGCCAATCAATTGGTGACTATGATAGAGCATAATGCTCAAATGGGATATCAATCATCCAATTCTTTTTATTTTTTATTTTTTAAATGTAATATATTTTTCATTTGTAACACCAATGACAATCAATGATAATGATCATCATCATCATCATCATCATCATAAGAATAATAATAATAATAATGTGATGGGTCCTTGTGTCTCATCAACACAATACTACACCAGCTTTTGTGGTTCTGCAGCCTCACTGAGTCTCAAAAGATCTGACATTGCATGGGACCAAACAGAGAGACCAATGCAGCTCGTTCTGAATCAGCTGCTATGCCACTTTCACATGTATATCTTAACTTCTGTGCTTAGCTTGATATCCACTCTACTTATCTTTGCAATGTTAATAGTTGTTTCCAAAAGAAACAAATCAACTGTACTTTAGCATTTCCTAGCCATTCTTGTTACCCACATTTCCCTGACAAATTTTAGTTGGATACACTGTCTGCGAACTTTACAAGGTCATACCATCATAAATTAATATAGCAACATCATAACTGTATGCAGGAAAAGTTAATAAATAAACATTTAACTTTTACATACAAATGACAATGAGGGAAATGAAATATAATTCAGCAAACTTAAATTTCATATAAAGAAAACAAGATTTCAAATAAGTCACCTACATGAAGAGATTGGCTGCCATCTGCAAATGGAACCTTGACTTCTCATCCTTTATTACTGACGAGTCATGTTCTTTTCCAGGAGAAAATTCAATATTCCCCAAATGTAAAATTGCAGCTAATGTGCGAAATATAGCTTCCTGATAATAGGAATATAGGATAACCATAAGCAAAACAAGGCCCATCAATAATTTTATCCCGCAAAGCAAAAGCAACACAAACAGGTAATTGGTATTACACCTGTTCCTCATGGCTTATACCAACTATATCCATTGCCCTCCTTGTCTTCATGTATTCTTCGGCACTACTTACTCCATCTAATTCATATGTTTTGCTTTGATTTAAGTAGTGAAAGTGGCTTGGGTGTCCTAACTTATACTTCTCAGCATCCTGAAAAAAGAGGCATTCCAATCATCAAGCATAACTCTTAATGCTTCAACCTTGACAACACCCCCCCCCCCAAAAAAAAAAAAAAAAAAAAACATTCACATGCAAAATGCTGCAATACAAGAACCAAAGAACCAATTAACAGAAACAGATAGATGCTACATAAGACATTGAATACCCTTTCTGACGAACACAACTGATAAAAGCAATGATAGTTTCTTTCAGGATCTGTTATCTGCACTACTCGTGATCTTTCCAATAAGTAAGTTCGAATAGCAGCACCAGATATTCTACCATTTGAATCGAACTGAATTTCAACAAACTTCCCAAAACGGCTGCAATTGAAAAGAAAAAAAAAAGAACATAGTAATAATATAAGCCTAAGAAAGGAACATAGCAATAATAATTTCAGTATAAGCCTTTGACATTGCGGCACCAAATTTACTGTTTACCCAAAAGATCTGACATTCCATTGTAAATATGTACTATAGCAATGATAATTTCAATGTAAGAGTATTTGACACAGCCACACCAAATGTTCACCGAACAAGGACTGACATTCAATAACAAATCTGTTCTAAAACTATATGTTTCCTTAAAATTCCACTCTTATTTAGGATGGATTTAATTACAGACATGACAAAAGTATGTCATTACTATGCACAGCATGCTTTAGATGATATAATGAGGCAAGACCATAAGACAGCCAAAACACTAAGATCAAGCTTTTTCATAGATTATATGTGGAAAGAAACTGATAGCCTAGAAAGTGACAAAATATGGAAACCGGTGTAAAAGGAAACAACTGGGGTAGAAATAAATAAACAAACAAAAAAAGAACCAAATTCACCTTGAATTGTCATTCCTGACAGTTCTTGCATTACCGAAAGCCTCCAAGAGGGGATTAGACTGAAAAAATCAGAAAGTGGAATTAGCACCTAATATTGATGTCCAGATGGAAAATCTCATGACTGATTGGATTCATTAATATCTTACTTCAAGAACTTGTTGCTCAACTGTTCTATCATCACCAGCAGCTCGCCCACCAACATAGGTAAGATACTGCATAATCAATTTTGTTGTCTCAGTTTTCCCAGCACCACTTTCACCACTGACCAAAATAGACTGGCTTTGACCTTCATTCATCATCGCTCTAAATCATGACCAACAGAAGCTCACTAATTCACATTTCACAACATGACATAGGGCATGACAAGAATAATAAAGAATAAATAAATAATTGATTATAAATATATAATACAAACACATAAATGCACACTAACCTATAAGATGCATCAGCAACAGCAAATACATGTGGACTGAGCTCACCAAATGGAGCTCCTTTATACTGCTCCATCATATGGATATCATACAAATGAGGAAGCTTTGTGAATGGATTTAGAGCTATTAAAATGCTCCCTGTATATGTCTACCAAAGACAAACATGTCAGGAGAAAAGCATAAAATGGCATAAAATCTACTGGAGCCAATTTAACAATCCTATTATGTGAAGCTACAGCATGACAATCCAAAAATATGAGATATTCATATATTATTATTTACAACAACCATGTGTACTATACTATGTTCAGCTGAAGACCAACTGACCAAGTTCGTTGCATGAAATTACCAAAAATGAAACTGAAGCATGAAACACTAATGATTATGCATTAATTTATGCAGTTGATTATAATTTGTCCATCAAGACACACTATTAAGTCTTCATTAATGTAGATATTAATGTTAAGCAGAAAGTGCATATCAAAGAACTTTCCACAATGACAAGATTTAAATTGTTAGATGGCTCGCTTGGCAATATGTATTTGTGCAACTAACTTGATAAGCCCAACTATCAAGTAAAATTCGCTCCGGGACCTTTAACCAATAAAATAAAAATTAAATAAAAAAGAACTCTCAATTTTTTTTGAACTTGTAGCTTTTTCTTCTTCCTGCTTTCTCTCATGCGGCTAGTTGTGCAGCAAATAATATATAGTTCACCAATCCGAATGCCCAGCTTAGCTTCCCAAACACCATTTCTCCGTTTCCAAGTTTACAACCATTTTTTTTTAGTTTTTTCAGTCTCATGTAGCGCTAAATTCCACAATCACGTGCATCTTTTTCAAAAATATAGACATAGTTCAATTACGGACATCATCATCGTGATTAGGCCTATGGCCAAGCTTAATTGACCATAAAGCTAATAAATTACTGCAAATAACTAACAACAGAGATTGATCATCTTGTAGCAGACTCACATATATATCATTTAGGGCATATCTTCTATGAAGATTATACAAAACTCCCGGCTCATTCAAGTAAGCCAACCTCGTCATATCTTCCACTCCCCCATGCTCCTCTTCATCTGCATCCCTCGGGAAGAGTTTCTCTGGTAATGCAAAAACCTACAAACCACACCTCCCGAAGCCAAAAATTTGAAAATACACCCGGAATTATACATTATTACGCATTTAGCACATAAACTAGGCATGTAACAGAGAAACAAACTCCTCACCTTCTTCCCAGAAGCAGTGACAAGTAGGACTTGCTTGCCAGCAAAGCCGAGTACTTCAGCGGCCACCCATGCCAAATCTCTGTCTTCGACCCAAACTTTGGAGCCATCACGCGGATTCATCTTGGGTTCCTGTAACAGAAAATGAGCTGGGACCCAAGGAATTTAGGTATTCGATAGATTGAAACAGAGAGGTGAAGAGGATGAATTATTCAAAATTCAAACCCTAGACAGAGAGAGAAGGACAAAATAGGGGCTGAAAGGCATGAGTTCCGGTGAAATTTTGGGTTCCCGCCCAACGAAGGGTTAGACTATGAGTCAAAAATGGCGAAACTGCAGAGTATTTATATCGTATTCGACACGTCACCACTGTACTCCTGGGGTTGTTTTGGGACTTCTTGTTTTTCACCTTTTTCACCCACCTCCGCGAGTGTCACTCCATTTCAGCGTTTGTTTAACTAGTATAGCCTATGAGTGGCTTGGAGCAGGAGGAACGATTCCATAACCACGCTAGCCGCCAAAAAAAACAAAATGTAAAAACGGATGCAAATTATTTATTTTATAATTAAAATTTTTAAAATAAATTATACTAACCGCTGTTGAAATTTAATTAAATTATAACTCATTTTCTTTTTATTATAAATATTATATCTAATTATTTCAATAAATTTTAATATTAGCACAATATTCATTCTAGAGGAAAATAAATTTATTTAACTTTTTTTACAATCATACTAAAAATAAATATCCAGTTTCAATTTAGAATTTAACATTAAATGTTAAGAGCAAAGTCTAATTTTTTTTTTTTAAGAAAAATAGTATTGTTTTCAGGATCTAGTAAATTTTAGTTTAGCTCCCCATCTGTCCTTTTTAGACGACTCACTTGATTAATATATGCCCCTTTCTAATTCTTTCTGAATGTTACTGTAATACAACGGATCTAAATTCAAATTTAAAATATATATTTGCATTCAGTACTGCTTGGTTTGTAGTTCAAGTTTTAATGTTAAATAATCTCTCTCCACATATATATATATTATATGTAAATATTTCTTAACATATTTTCAATTTTATTTTAATTACAATAAGATTACTTTAAAATTCAAATGAAAAATGAAGACACATACGTTAAAATTGCACTTTTGCCCATATTAATTCTCTATCACTTTTTTTTTAACATTTTAGTCACAAAATGGCGTTAACGTATCACATGTTCAAAATAAATAATTATTTTCAAATTATAATAGCAATAAATCAGTTATTAAACCGTGCAAGTATATATCAGTATTATTGACTCTTGAAAACGATGGTAAATTGCTAATCCACTGTAGACGTAACATGAGAAAAGAAAGATGAACAAACATAAGGTACATATAACGTATTGTAATTAGCCAATAAATATGTACCCAAACGGGTGCTGTAATCACTAATCAGTGAGGCTCATTCTGGCCCCGGAAAAAGAAAAATAGTGAGTTCATTTACCCACATTTTAATATATTCTAATTTATTTATCATAAAATCTCACGGTATTTAAATATTTTTTCACCACAAGACAAAGTATCATAAGGTCCAGATCAGCGTCTTAATTACGTCTTGGAATCCCTCGCGGAGTTCAGTGACCAAAATTCATATTTTGAGGCAATACTTAGAACAACGTCAATTCACCCTTTTGGAGTTCAGTGACCGTAATTCCGTAAATTTCATAGTTCATCTTTGGACCACTTTCTAAGCAGATGGCTAATCTGCCGAGTACTGTCAGCATCAAGATAAAAGACTGATATGGGCCAGCAAAGGATCAGTATTCAGTCACTACATTATTGCCATTATTCACACATTACGCAGACACAGTGCATACTTTTGCTATTAAGAGCTTGCTACTCCATTGGTTAAGGCCTCAGTATAAATTTACTTCTACCATATTGTGTGGGGTCATAAACAATAACTAGTAAGTACAAGAAGTGAGTTACTGCATCGTAAGGTCATAAGGAATAACTAACAAGTACAAGATGAGTTACTGCATAGCAAGGTTATACATCTCACTTGTTCTAAGTTACAATAACTGATTCTAAAATTCTAATACACATTTTCTGTTTTCCACTTTCCTACCATTCTTCTGTCTTTTTTCTTTTTCTTTTTTTTTTTTAATTTGGGTTAAATTTATATATACATGGTTCTTCAATTCTTTCAAAATCCTCATTTCCTGTTCTGAGAAATTACCTCTCCGAACTTGAGGAATAGCTGGGCATCAGATGTGCTGATAGATGGGTAGTTCAACAAGCGTGGAATTCTGAGATTTGCATGCTCATCCACATAGCACGGCACTTTTGCAGATGGTTGTGATGCAGGTGGTTGTGGAGGGGAGTTGAATGGCACAAGACTTCCCAACACACGAGTTACCTCATGCATCGTTGGCCTATCAGCTGGCTGTCTCTTGGTGCATAAAAGAGCAAGCTGAAAAACCTTTTTAATTGCTCCCATGTCCTTACATGTGGCAGTAATATCAGGATCAACGGTTTCCATGACAGTATTGTTAGCTGTCTTAGACAAAATCTAAACAGATAAGAAGGATATAGTTAGTGAGGATTCAATCTAACAGATCCCGTGTGAAAAAAGAAAAACAAAAATTCAAATCCAAGCATGCAAATTGCAAACCTTAAAACCAGTCTAAAACAAGGAATATACAGCTTCATTGCTTTAACAAGTCTGAATATTTAAGTATAATAGATTTCCAGTTTTTAATCACAAGCCAAAACCAATTTTTTAGTCCATGGAGTGAAAAGGGAAAGTTTCTTTAATGCCCAGAATATCTAGTATGGCAAGACCAAAGGTACACTCCTAGCTCTGTGATGATCTACATATAGCAGGAAAATAGATAATTTTAAAATGGGCAGCAGACTAACAAGATGATGGAGATTGGATTCATCGTCAACAGCTTTCCTCCCAGTTAGCAACTCAAGTAAAACAATACCAAAGCTATACACATCGGACTTCTTAGAAAGCCAGGAAGTTCTAGCATACTCAGGGTCTATATAGCCAATTGTCCCCATTGTGAAAGTTGAAGTGTGGGATTTGGAGGGGCATAGACTTTTGGCAATGCCAAAATCGGCGAGATGGACTTCAAACTCATTATCCAATAAAATATTTGATGATTTCACATCCCTGTGGATGATACGGGGACAGCAATCATGGTGTAGATATGCAAGCCCTTGGGCTGCTCCGAGTGCAATTTTTAGACGAAGATCCCAATCAGGTTTTTCCTTCTTGGTTGGCCCTGAAAAACAGTACAAAGAAAAAACGGGTGTCATGAGACATGTATCTTTAAATCGTAAGTGCCCACTTCATACAACAATGCTCAGGGCTGTACAATTTATGCATCATAACATGTACCGTCGTATACCATTGAAGGAATAGCTCCGACTTACCATGAAGCAGATCCCATAGACTGCCATTTTACATATAGTCATAAAAGAGAAGATTCCCATGAGGGGACAAGGAGTAACCTTGAAGACTAACCAGATTCCGGTGCTTGATGCTACCAACTGTCTCAAGTTCTGTCTCAAATTCTTTCAAATATTGTGGATAGTGAGAATAGAGCCTCTTAATAGCCACTGGCTTGCAATTCTTCAGAACACATTTATATGCTGTGCTTGATGCTCCATATCCAATTATATACTTCTCACTCAGATTTTCAGTCATCCTCATAATGTCGTCATACACATGAAGTGCCATGTTCATATGAAGGATCACTAGTTTTGGTGGTGAGTTATCAACTCTCATTTTTCAATAGCCATTAAATTGAGTTAGTAGTTTTAAGCTTCAGGACGATAAAGCCTATTAAGCTTGAATGAACTGTATCAAATCCTATGAAGTCATAAGCAGCCATGTCAACTTTGATTTATACCGTCACACAATCCATTTAATATCCATCACTACTAGCTACAAATAAGAAAAAAACTCTTCACTTAAATAACATCAGACAATCCCCCTCTAGTCCCCTGAACTCGCTCTATAGAGAGAGAGAGGTTAAAAAAGGTATGATGGGGGCTTGATTATCTACTGATTTGTAATGCTAGGCACTGAAGGCTACATCATAAAACATGGGGATGCAAGGAAAATAAATACCAGGTTTGCCAAGTGATCCATCAGTTGACGGAGCTAGATTGTATGGTCGGCAAGCTGCCATTAATATCATAAGAAGAATCAGAAGGGCACCAAGAGCAATTCCTAGGATAGCAGCCTTAGATATGGTAACTGCATAATCAAAATCATATATCAGCCCGTTTAGGATAGAGGTTTTATGAGATACAGAGTATTTCTGATGGAAAGTCCTGCTTACCTCGCTCTGTGGGGTGAGAACCATGACAGGGTGAATTTAGCCAATAGCCACAAAGACCAGGGTTTCCAATGAAACTAGAAAAATAAAAGCTTGCACCAGTTAATCCAAAAGAACATGCTGGTGACATATGCTAAACTAAATCAGCTTGGAAAATAGAAGTAGAACACAGGATGTTTCAATAGCAAATGACCCTAACCTGTCGGGGGAAAACCTGGAGAAGTTATTGCTTGTGGGAATAACACCAACTAGATTGTTAAAAGACACATTACTACAATCAATATGTACATTTTAGGTAAGGGTGGCATGGACTTTCCTCGGCAAAAGCAAGCTAAATTATTTGAAAAAATCTACAACGGAGGAGACTGAACTTACAGTAACAAAAGACTCGGGCAATTCATAAGTGATGCCACATCGCCAGATAATTTGTTGCTTTCGAGTCTCCTATGCAGTTTTGAACCAAGAGATATCAACAAAAACAATAGTAAAATGACCACAGTTTAAGATAATCCACCTAAGTTTACATGTGAAACAGAGTGAAAACGAATGGTTATATGCATAGTTCCAAGGTCACCTAAGTCCTATTAATTATAATATATCCAAATTCAACAGAGTTTGATGTTTACAATAAAGACTATTGGGCATATTTTTCTAACAAATTAATAGAACCCAAAAGTAAAATGTATCTTCTAGACTAATCCATTTCCAATATCTGAAGGCCATAAAATACTATTAACCTGTATTAACAAAGACATAACAAGGACTATAGAGCAAACTAGGCTTACAAGGACATAATGTTCTGAAGCTGACTAAGCTCTCCAGGAATCAAGCCCGAGAGTTGATTATATGAAAGATCTCTGCAACATAGCAAAATGAGATGCCCAGGAAAAACAAAAACAAACTTCTTTGTATTTAACAGAAAAATAATGGACTTACATTTCCATAACACTTCTTAGATTACCAAATTCTGCTGGAATAATCCCTGTTAGATTATTTCTGCTTAGATTCCTAACGAAATAGATACTAGCTATTAGTGAGAGGAAACAGGACAGCTTCCAGAACAAAACTAGCCCTAGAACTCACAGCTTCAGAAGATGTTCCAAGTCACCTAGGGTTGAGGGAATCGATCCACTTATATTATTATTTGAACTATCCCCGGAGGAAACATTTATTACAGTGGCGTGGACTCAGGTAGGTATGAGGATATATATCATATCATTTTTTTCATATGTACTCACAATGTATCCAAATTGCCAATCCGTGACAGTTCAATAGGTATGGAGCCTAGAAGATTGTTGGAGGACAGATTCCTAAAAATTGTCAGGGAGCAATTGGACCAGTTAAGCAGAAAAGTAGTAAGACGTTTAATAATTAACGTAGTATGGAAGTAATTCAGTTGTGCATGCATGTGTATTTATTTGTGTGTATCATCAACATGGTTGAAGAAATAAATAGTAGAACCAATCAGAATGCAGATTAAGTTAACAGTAGCAATAGAAGCACTAATTGGTGAATAACCTTTATGTTCAACCAATCTCCCAGAATTTTAAGGTGACACTTACAGATAAGTCATACTATCCAACCTCTGAAAAGCTGGAGGGATTGTTCCTTTGAGCTTGTTCCCATGGACATTGCTAATACAAAACAATAGGAAAATCCATCCCCTTATTGTATATATTAAAATTCTTGCAACAGAGTAATAGTGTAAGGATTAATGCTTACAGGCTGTTAAGATTTTTACATGAGCTAATATTATCAGGAATTCGCCCCTCAAGGTTGTTGTTAGCAACATTTCTGTGATAATGATGGATAATTCATCAGGTTACTAAAAAACCAACAAAATTGACACTACAAAGTAACACCACTTACAAGTCAAATAACTCAGTAAGCTTTCCAAGCTCAGGTGGGATATGTCCACTTAAATGATTGTCATTTAGTTCCCTGAAAAGGGAGTTAACTATTAGAGGCAAAGTTATCCCTAGTTTCTTCCCAGTCATGACTGGTGTGCTATTAATGAAAATTCTCCAGAAACAGCAAGATAATATTTATGAGCCTTAAACCCCTGTTAGAAATTCATGAATTACAGTAAGGATGACAAATCACAAATAAGAGATGGAGAGAAATAAAATTTCCAGGAACTGCCTTCTAGAGGTCTTTGCTCGAAGTAAAATTCAGCTCATATAGTGTTGAAAAGGCAATAGGTGAAGTTTCACATTTAAGTTGTAAAATTCCAATTTGATTTTACTATTGCCAGTAAGCAGTTGCAGACCCATTTTGTGGTCTGGAAGAAGAAATATTACATGTATATGGTCAACTAAGTACTATAGCATTCTTACAAGTAGTGAAGCATTGTCATATTTCCAAGCTCGGGGGGCATGGAGCCGGTCAACTTGTTCCCATGCAAGTACCTAGAAATGTCTCAGAAATAGGATCCAACATATAATGAATATAAAATTTTTGTCAAAGTTTGAATACAGATTTTTTAGGTCAAAGTCAAACTAATGGAGGAAGATTGAAAACTACTAGCATATACTTACAGTTTTTCCGTGTAAGTCAAATTTCCCAGGGTAGGAGGTATTGGTCCAGTTAGCATGTTGCAACTTAAATCTCTGGATTAAACAAAAGAAAATGTTGCAAGACGCATCAGCTAAGAGGAGATAAAACATCAAGTGAATGAAGAACTTCTAAATTTTCCTTCAGAATGCGCTTACAAGACAGCAAGTGCTTGCATCAGACCGATTACTGATGGAATATCCCCAGAGAGTCTATTTCCTTGCAATGACCTAGCAAGCTCAGACAAATTTGAAAGAAATTCTTAAATAAGGGAAATAGAAAAGCACATATCATTCTCCTTAAAAAAATATCTGAAAAAACAAGTAGCATATACAGGGTTGCTATTTGCAAAAACCCAATATTGAATGGTATCTCTCCAGTTAGCTGGTTGTAGGACAAGTCCCTGACATCAATAGAACAGATCTTATTTAAAAGAAAAGTAAAAAAAGAAAACAAAGTTAGACAAAGTCTGTCATGTGGTTGGATGATATACTTACAAGACCTGGAAGGAAGTACAGTTGCCTATGTTTTCAGGAATGTTGCCTGTCAAGCTATTGTTTCTTACATCACTACAAAATGGTAGAGGAAAATAATTAATCACATTCCCTAAAGAGATATAAAATTTCATGACCTGGGAAAAAGTAGAGTGGTTATGTAACTCACAAATACCACAGTCCAGTCATCTGGCACATGTCTGGAGAAAGCGAACCCACTAAATTGTTTCCTCGCAAATCACTATTTTAGGAAAAGAGAAAGACAAAAAAATAAATTATATTACAAGATCTACTTGTAGAAGAGTCATAAATAATTATACAAATTATGCTAAATTTTATTGCATACTGGTTATTGGTTATACTCACAGATACTGCAAAACTTCATTCCAGTATAAAAGCTCCGGTATTTCGCCACTAAGATTATTTTGTGCCATGTCTCTACAACCAATTTTCCAAGAATCGAGAATGCTAGTTATAAACCCTAAAATCAGACTTTAGAGAAGAATGAGAAAACGGAAAAGTGACTTACAGAAGCTTCAAAGTGGGAATCTGAGACAAGGTTGAAGGAATTGGTCCAATTAACTGGTTATTTTTCAAAATTCTGATACACATTCAAAAGAAAAACAAATTGTCATAACCTCATTAGATGACCAGCAATCCAAATTCCAAACTTGCAATTAAAGACAAAAGCTTACAAAAACTCACAAAATTTCCAGTTGTTTCAACTTTGAAAATGAAAATGGTAAGCCTCCTTGTATCTCATTAACAGACAAGTCCCTGATAACATAACAAAATATAGAAGTTCCAATAAGAAAACTGTCACTAAATGCCCAAATCATGAACTGAAATTCAGTTCTTCTAGATATAAAAAGCTTACAGGCCTTTTAGAGAAGAACAGTCACCAATTTCATCTGGTATCTGGCCTGATAGATGGTTTCCCCTTAGGTCACTGGCAAGTGTCAAACAAGACACGCAAACAAACTTTGTTATAAGTTAACTGAAACAATTGAGATAACTGAATGTATTGTGGACCTCAAATGAAGTCTAAGGGAGAACAGTAAGTACATAGAGACCAAACTCTTAAGACCTCCTATTGCAGGTGAAATTTCGCCCTCAAGATTTAAACCTGAAAGATTGCTGTTGAAAAGGAGGGAAACAGAATCAAAATCGACCTTTCTTTATGTTTCTTTAGCCAGGACTAAGGTTAAGATGTCTATGTACATTATCTAAGAATACAAACCACTCACAGGGCAACGACACTGAAGGTGACATTATCGCATGTGACACCTCTCCAGACACAATAATCAGAAGATGGTGAGTCTGACCAATCATACAGAACGTTATCCACGTCCCTGAATGACTTCTTTATCTCTAACAATGTTGCTCCTTCAATTGAAATAGTCACACAATGAAGGATGTAGAAGAAACATTCGCAAAACTAAAGGAAACGAAACTCCTTCATATTATATCCCCGGTAGTAGGTTTAGGTTATACTATTCCCCGATTCATCTTAACTCACCCTTATTACGCAACATCCGAAAGTCAGCTAGATCATTAAATGTTTCAAACAAAGCCTTTTAAATGAAGACCCACGTTGCTAGTATGAAACCCAAGCAGGAGGAAAAAAGAAAAAGCAGAGAGGGAGAGAGAGATGTGTTTAAGTATAAGCAATTAATGCCAAGTAATCCGGCAATATGGAAATTAGCACCCGTATAGAAAAATAATCAAAAGGTACACGATAACCAAATTAGAAGTTTAACATTCGCTGGAAAAAGAACGCTGGCTTAAATATGGACCAACCGAAAGCAAATGAATTAATTACCCTGCTGATTGCCGGGAGCGAGTTAGAGAAAGTAAAAATTTCAACTTTACATCTTTTCTTCAGAAAAACACATATCCAAGGACATGGCTGTCTAGCAACAACAGTCATGAGGTTCGTCCTTTAAACAACTTCTCAAGTACCAGATAATATAAAAGTCTAAGCTTCAACAACTTTTTAGAATCCAAATCCAAAGTGTACGAAAAAGGCATACATAATAGAAGACTCCCCATCGTCTGAATCCACAGAATAGATATTGAAACAAATGAGTAAAGCCAGAAGAAGAAGTCCAAACCGAAATGCCATAACCACTCTTCCGGAGGACCTGACTTCACACCAGCCGACGCATCAAAGCCGTCATTGACAACGTGAAAAAACCAACGAAGCTCTTTAGGTACGTAATAGAGCTAGTTCCGGCTCAGAGTGAACTGAAAACCATTGCGAGTACGGACACACTCAAAAGAAGAAGAAAGGTAATGCTTTACCGGCACTCGCTACCATTCAAATGTTTGGTGAGAAGAGGGCAAGATGGGTGGGGTCTGGTAGTATACCTCTGCACATTCTTCATTCATTTTTCTTTTTCTGTGATTAGAGTTGGATTTCGATCATAATTTCTGGTTTTGACGGGATAGAGCGGAACAAGCTTAGTTTGTCTGTTCAATCTTTCCTTCTTGCACACAGCCTCCTAATACGAGTGTAGCAGCAGCCAGGGAGGATAGAGAATAATTTGACACATAAAGTTAGAACCACCTGGCAGTGGCAGCACTTCTGCAACAAACCTGCAACACCGGACCTCTCTCTCTCCTCTCTTTCTTTATCTCTCTAATGGAACTTCTCTTTTTTACATTAATTTTCTCTCTCCTTCTGTACTCTGTTACGCCACTGTAAATACAGGGGTCTCTTTCTCTCTGTTTGGCCGTGACAACTTGCTGAGGAAAGGCTAATGCATGGCAATCCATTTCAGTAGACAGGCACGACCTTTCTCTACCAAGTATCAGTCTCTGGGCATCGAACTAGCATGTTTATGATATTTTATACATAAACAAAAACTAAATTTTAAAGGTTGAGCTTTTTTCATTATTAATTAAGCATGTTCATGGTATTTTAATAATTATTAATTGATAACAGTTTTTATATTAAAATCTTAATCTTAATATATACAGTAATATGCTTTGGAAGAAAAAGTGAGAAGCGAGAATGGAATAGCAAGAGGCGGAAGATGAGCATCAAAGTCGGTCCTATCAACCCTTGGGCCAATGGTTCTGTGATTCAAGTTCGGATAAAAGTAAATTATATTAAATTTCTATGAAATTGGGTTAAATCATATTTAAAAAGTTTTTTGAAAAATAATATTTAACTCTCCTAAATTTGATATGTGCTATAATAATTTTTTATTAACTTAATTTTTTATACAATATAAAACTGTAATTTTAGTTTTAACATAACAATAAAATTAATTAAGTTAGTTCAAAATTTTAATTAAAATTATAGTTTTTAACATAAAATTAAAAATAAGTAAGTAATCTTATTTTTCAAAAGAATTATGTAAAAAATGAAATCTACTTATAAAGAATAAATCAAAATAAAACTTTTTAATACATATCAAATGTAAAAAAATAAAAAAATATTTTAAAATAAAAAATAAAAGTATGTTGATTAAATTTTAAAGAAAGCTGTTAACATAATTCATTGACCAAATCAGAAGCTTTTCTGTTTTCCTCGGGAAGGTCATTTTTGTCTTGTCTGCCTCCACTCTGCCTCGGACATCTGTGACTGCTCATGATTCCCTTGCTTCCATATTTGGATTTTCTTATCCTGAGTGACTCGCATGATAATATCGTTATAAAGAGAAAAGAAGGGACGGTAGTTATAATTAAGAGAAGTAAAGAGGAAAAAAAATAAATATAATATCTATTTTATTTTTGTAATTATTATGTAATATTATGTTTAATTATATTTTAATTATTAAAAATTAGAGTATTAAAATTATTTTTTATTTATAAAATTATTTTTATTTTTATTTTTATATCTAATTTTTTATATGTCAAATGAGTTTTGAATATAAGATGTTTAATTTTTATTTAAATAATAATTTTTTGTTAAATATAAAAATTATATTTTTATATATTTTATATCTATTTTTTTATATATCATATTATTATTACTGGAAAGATCAAAATTTGACCTCATTACCACACCCAGGTGATCCGATGCCGTAAATGTTACTGTCACTTTAAGGGTCGTTTTCACGACTTGAGGTGATTTTTTATTATTACATTATTTGGATTTTAGCTAGACAAGAATTTTGATTTTGAAGCTATTACACTAATTAAATTATTGATCCATTGCATTTAAAAAATTAAATATAAAAGTAAAATTAGATAGAAAAACAACTGAGAGAAGAAAAGAGACGTTAGGGGTTAGATCTCCAAAGTTTAGAAATTATAAAATATTTTTTAATAAAAAAGGTAATACAAAGAATAAAAATATATGAATTATATTTTTATTTTAAAAATAGAAGAAATAAAAAAAGAGTGGAAGAAATAAAAAATTAATTAAAATAGAAATAATATCTCTTATACATATTCTTATTCATGATCTCACCTTTCTTTTTAATTTAGGGACATTTTATAAATTTCATATTTTAAAGAATATAAATTCCTCTTTCCTTTTTTTCTATTTAGCTTCCTTGCATTTATTTTTGAAATACTGGGATCTAAATCCGAATTATCGCTCACCATCCCGTCTGGGCAGATCTTATTGTGAATTTTTTAAGCACTTTCTTAATTTGCGTCCTGTTCCCCACATTAAAACATGCTGCGCATTTGGAAACAAACCCCCCTTCATCGTTAGCCCACCTGACATTTTTCACGTGGTGATTGCCTTGTTTTTTTTTTTTTTTGGAGCACTGTACGTGGTAATTCCTTTCATGTGAGAAACTTTTGCTATTAGAAACTGGGCTTAAAAAAGAGAAAAATGGTCCTACTGGGTTTTATTGAATGTAATAGAGTGTGGCCCAACAATCACATGCAAAGCATTTTGGAATCAAGGCCCCTTTAGTCTCAACCACAAATGTTCCCAATCACGTGCCCATTAAATGTGTATATTAAAGGTTTCAAGGGTCCCATATTTCCCAACATGGATCATCCAAGTTGCAGATAAATTAATTTTTGATGAATCCAACCTTGCTTGGTTTAATAAGTTATTGGTGTTTTATTAGAACTTGGAATTATGATTGTTTCATTCAGCAAATGCCGACTAATGTAACTACATCACATTGTTTATTTGTGCCTTTTGCCGTAGATATATGGCTTTTTGACATGTATATGGTGAAAAAAAAAAAACAGAAATGATGTGAATACTAAGCCACAAAAACTATTTTCCTGATTGCTTGAAGTTTACATCCCAAATTTTCTTTTTATAAGATAAAAAGTTAGTCTTGTCCCATCACTGATAGGATTAACAAGATGCAAATATTTTTTGTCAGCATCTCAATCTGACATTTGAGACATGAATCAACATAGTCCATGTCTTAGGATGCTTAGTGAATAATCTATCACCCAAAAAATTTGTTGAAAAGAAAATTTAAAAATAAAAATTGATAAAAAGAAGTAGGAGGAGTAGGCTTTTTAATTATAAAAGCATGCTCTTCCCTTCATCTCCCTGCTTCAATTGTAAGGTTGCAATTTTGATCGTGTAGCTACATTTCATTTGCAAAATTTGTGCTAACTTGAAGCATAGAAGGGCAAAAGAAACATTTGGGGTTTCTTTTTTTTTTTGGTTTAATTTTTCATTTGTAGAAGAAAGACTTAGGTTTGTTTTTGTTTAATTTTTATTTAATATTTTTAGTATTTGTTAATATATTTAGTAACATCATCTTTTATAACTTTGCATTTGAAGATATCTAAGAATTTTTTTATATTCACATGTGGGAAAAAAATTATTTTGTAGTCCAACGGGGGAAAAAAGAAGTATAGTAAATTATATATAAATTCTGTTTGCTCATTATCTATTTTGCAAAGATTTTGTGGGCTATTATCCTCTTCTATTACTTAACAATTTTTTATAGGTAAAAAATAATCTTTTTATAATATAGTACTTAGATCTTTGTATTTATATCATAAACTTATTATGTTTATATTGTTTTTTTTCTAGTATTTAATTACAAAAGAGCAATTTGGATATATAACTGCAATAATATAAAACTTGTTTTGTAACGTATTACTTGTGATTATTTTATTGATGTTGAGATAATTTATTTGGTTCTCTTTATTTCTAGAATTTTTTTTTTTAGATTTTTAACCATTAAGTATACTAAAATAAACACATTCACATTTATATATAATATATATTTTATAAATATATATAATATATGAGATCAAGATATAATTACTTATATAATTAAAATAAATGTACAATGAAATAATGTGAAAATATAATGAAATGTAATTTGATAAATGTAATTTTAACAGATATTTATTTATGAATAAACTGTGATATAACTAACTACTTATATAAAATAACTAAATGGTATAATATATATATATATATATATATAAATATGATACAAAAGTATATATAAGTAAATATATTGTAGGAAAAAATATATTTAAAAAATACATATAATTAAAATATTAGTATAAATAGATACATATATAAAATAAATTAATAAAAATATAACTATATATAATTTTTATTTATATATTATATCATAATTTATCTGTTATAAATATTTATTTATTTATTTATTTAGGTATTTTAAAATATGTATTATATAAATATATAAAATGTAAAAGGTAAATATGTAATTATATAATTTAAATATAATGTGTAGTGTAATAATGTAAAAAAATAATTGAATGTAACTTAATAAATGTAATTTAAAAAAATATTTATTTAAGAATAAGATGCTAATGTAACTAACAACATATTAAAATAAATACATAAAGATATAATATAATAAATATCTTTATATATATGATATAAAATTATATATTCATAAATATAATGTAATAAATATAATTTAAAAAACATATAATTAAAATTTTGCAATAACTAAATACATATGTAAAATAAATAAATTAAAATATAATTATATGTAATTTTTATGTATACACTATATAATAAATTATCTATTAGATATATATATATATATATATATTGATATATAATTGTATTTCTATACATTGCACTTAAATTATATTAAATTATATTAAATTATATATTTATATTATTTAGTTAAATATTTATTTAAATTATATAAGTATTTATATTTATTATATATATATATATATCAAAACAAGTATATGGAGATAAAAAATTAAATGAAATGAAATAAATATTTATATATAGAATATAAATATTATTATTAATTTTTTTCATGTGCCATTATACAAATTCTATAATAAAAATCATAATGAGTTTGAGATATGAAATTATATACATCTATGCAAATGAAAATATTTATGATGGCGAGGAAGACATAACATTTATATATGACAGATCTAAAATATTAAGAGTTGACTCATACATTACTTTTTGTGGGTTGAAAAAAGCAGTGGAGGAAAAGCTACAATTAGTCTCAAATTAATTTGTATCTGAGTTAGTACATTAGTACTCTCATTCTCATAATCTCATAAAGTATTTAGCATACACTTTGAAGGATGATTCTAATGTCCAAATGATGTGGGAAGCTAATTAGAAATTTCCAAACCAATTACTCTTGATGGATTGTAAAAGGTGATGAGAGAAAAGTTACGATTGGCATCAAATTAATTTGTGTCTAAGTTAGTATATTAGTACTATCATTCTCGTAATCCTATAAGGCACTTAGCATGTGTAACACCATAAATTCTAACTCATCTCATACTTTCAAGTGGCATAATATCATGAATCATATTAATATTCCATAGAAACGCTAAAGAAATAATGATTATTTTCGCGTTGCGTCGTATCAAAAAATTCAATTCGGTGTCACGTGGACCGTGTGAGCTTATACTATACTTCCTCATATTTAATTCCATTATTACAACTCATTTGCATCGCAAAACATGCCTATAACCCATGGAAACCGAAATGGAACTCAAAATAAACAAGCATATTTTCGGCCAGATTTGCTCCATTTTCTGACCCAACTTTGGAAAATCATAACTAAATTTAGAAAATTTGAAATCATGAAATCTTGGTCATTCTGGAAAGATTAGGATGTCTACTTCACACTAAAAATATGTCCAAGTCACAGCATTCATCACACAGGATGTTTGACATCCAAAAAGCTACAGACTCGTTGGCTGCCTGGGCTGTGATTCAGGTTACTGATGTAAACTTCTGAAATTCGTAACTAATTTTAAAAAAATTGAAATCACACACACTTGGTCATTATGAAAAGTTACAAATGTTAAATTGACACTAAAAATAATTCCAAAATGAAACAGATACTTTTAGGCATCTAGAACTGATGGAACAGTGATTGAGCTCCTGGGGCGCTACTGATACTGACAGTTAATTTCAAACATGCATAACTCTCCGCTAAGACCTCCAAATAAGGTGATCTTGGTGGCCACAGAAAGCTTATGACCTCTAGTTTATTCATGTAAAATTTCATAAGCATTGGACACCATTTGGCCATCGGGTGACACAGAATTCGAAACTGCCAGTATGAACAGTACCCATACCAGAATCCATAAAAAATGCCAACTTTGAAAATTCATCAAATATTCCCTAAATTTCTGAAAATTATGATCTTTAGCTTCACAGAAATGTTTCAATGAGACCTAATTGCATGTCAAATTTCAGGGCAAGACTAACTCATTTGGCCAAAAAGTGATATAGGGTTCCATTATGGTCAAATTTGGCTCCATATGAGGTACCAAATTTGCCAAATGGCCTTCCCTTGGTTGTGGCACCTTTTGGGCAAGTCCAAAAGCTTATTTAAGACTTGTGCGAGCTGCCCAAATGGTCCCAAACCTCAAAAATCTCATTTTGGCCATTCAACCCACATTCATACACATATTCATCAAACTTTAAATTCTCTTACCATGGCCTTGCCTACTCAAAACATGTGCTAATGGTCATATATCATTTTCATACATCTAAACATCACATAATAATATGTTTACATATATCTCAAGGTTCATAATACATATACAATATCATATACATGATGAACTATCATTATGGTTCCAAAATAGACAAAACAAGACATAAGCTTGTCAATTGTCCCTCTTCAAGGTTGTTGGCTCCCTTCACCACAATTGCTTGTTCCACCTAGTATGTTAGATCATTGGAGAGGAGGGGATGAGATTCAAGAATCTCAATAGCTCATCTCCCATTCCATCACACATAATATGTGCAAGCAAGTTTCACAAATGCAAGCATGGAGAAAGTAGAAATCATAGGCATTTTAAAAGCAACATTGGCATGTGAATCAATCATACAAGACATTCAAGAGCTCACTAAGTGTTTGGATTGGCCTCACACTTCTCCTCATGGATTTTGGACTTGCCTCACCTATTCTTTGAGCACTTTGGACTCAACCATACTCTTGAGAGCCCACTTTGCTTTTAGGAGACTCTTTACTTTGTCTCAACTAAGCTCAAGGGTTCTTGGCTCATCCTCACCCAAGGGAAGAGTTCTTGGCCTCTCCACACTCAAGCAAACTCATACAAACATCATGGATTCATTTAAAACATAACATGGCATCAAGCATCATGGCATATGAAGGCATGCTAGCATACTTTTCAAAGCTTGAAAATAAACATACACACATTCTAAAACAAGCTAAACACACATCCATGCATGAGAGAAGGTGGAGAGAGCTACCTTATATGCAAGTGCACACTTTTTCCTTAGCTTTTAAACCTCCTCTTTTGGCCATACACCCACAATTTGGTAGAAATGGTTTCTCTTGGCCTAAATACAATTTTTGGGAGCCAATTAGGTTCATGAAACATTCTCTAAAGTCATACAACTTGCTTAAGTACTAGATTGTTCTATAATCCCCATTATGGTCCATAAAGGCACCTAATGAAGCAACACCCCTCAAATGACTTCTAGACCTCATTCTTTCCTTTTAAATATGCTTCTTGACTCCTTTCAAGCCTCTTGGAGTCATCACATCATTAAAACAAATGGCCTAGCACCATGTTGCTTCTTTAGGTCATATTATGGAACTTAAGACACCAAATCACTTTTCATGAGTTCTAAATTTTTTCCAAGGCCTCCCTTCATTTTCATTCATCAAATATAACTCAAGAATGACCTCAAAAAAATTTAAAACTCCCTCCACCTACACAAACAAGCCTAGCCCGAGACATAGGCTTTCTTTGGGCTTCTTGGAGTTCTCTTGCTTTTCTTGAAGGAGGAAGCTTGTGGGGAGCATCTTTGGTGTCTCAAGAACTCATTTATACTCTAACTTAGACCTAGGAAGCATCATACAAATTCAGAAATTGGAAGGTGCACTTAAAATCCTAGGTTTTGCATCTTGATTTCTAATGCCTATTTCTTGGTTTTCTTTGCATATTCTTATTCCTCTCCATCAATTACCTAAGAATCACCTTTGGTTTGGCTAAAAATCTGACTCTTTAGGTCTGTCTAGGTCTAGGTCGAAATGCTCAAGGAAGGCAGGAAGAAGACCAAGTGGAAGAATCACAAAATACCTTGTTTTCCTTGGATTTCCTTGCTTGTTCTTGCTTTCCTTGGCCTCCTTACTTGAAATTCGAACTTTCCCCTCTGTTCTCCCTTCAAAACAGCCCTCAAAAATTCAGAAAGAATCATGGAAAAGAAGAGGGAAAAAGAGGAGAAGAAAGTGGTGGAGAGAAAGCATGAAAAACAAGTAAAATTCCATACCTAAAGGCTTGAATCTTTCCTCCTTCTTCCCTTCTCTTTGTGTGCCACTCTCCAAGGGATTTGCTTTTGATTTGGGGCTATATATTCTGAAGTGAATGAAGGAGAGTGTGAGGTGCCACCTATATATAGCTAGGGTAAAGTGACTTTTTTAAAAATTTCCATTTTGCCCTTCATACTTTGCCTTTTTGTTTCTCCTTTGTTTTAGCTCCTTTTTGAGAATCATCTTTTCCATTATAACATCTAGATTCCCAATTAAGAAAAATGGCTTTGGAATCACTCAAATCGGAGCTAAAACCCTTTCGAACGAATCGGTCAAATTTCGGGTCAATCGACGTTAGAAAACTTACACCGGAGGGTCTTTACCGGTCCCGGGGCTTCCCATGGTTTTTGGGGCCTTTGAGAACCCTGGGCAACTCAAAATTTCCATTGAAAAAGCCCTCCTAGGTGCTTTTCCAAAATTGTACTTATTTACGAAAATGCCACTGGCCTTTTGGCAAATTTTTCGAATCACTCCGACCCCAGTTTCTGGGCAACTCAAGGCTTAAATCTTTATTTTTTTATTATTTAACATTTTATCCAAATTTTATTTGGCCTTGAATCACTCATCTCAGGGGACTTACTTTGAAAGCGTGCCCGTTTCCATCGTTTAACGAAAACTGGACATTACATCATGCACTCTGGAGGATGATTCCAATACCCAAATGATGTGAAAAGCCAACAAGAAATTTTTAAATTAATTAAGTACACCAAATATATACACACATATATCAACTATCAATGTAGATTTAAACGTGTCCCAAGCTAAGATTTATGCAATGTTGCCCCTTTCATCCACTAGCCAGTTTTAATGTACAAATAGGCATGCCTCATAATTTAACTTCTGCATAGCAATATTCACCTGTTCAATTCTCAACCTATTATCGACTTCACATCCCAGTTAAACTCGTCACAACGACCTATTTTGAGTACCAGTCTTCCATTGTCCTTAAATGAGGTAAAGGATATAATAAATAACTGTGAGGAAGAGGATAAATATGACTTCCACCAAACATCAATGACCATAAAAAAGATGATTTTGAGGGAAATAATGCTAACGAGAAGGAGGTCAGTCCACTAGCTCAATATGCGAATTGAGTATATGTTGTATTATCACAAATGAAGCTAGATGATGGAAATTATGTTGAGATCCCTGTAATGGTCGAGTGCATTGATTTGAACAATAATCAAGAGTTGCATATTGGCATAAGGTTTCCATATAAATAGTTTATGTGTCGTGTAGTGAAGGCATATTCTGTTCATAAACGCTATATTTTTAAGATGCATTACTCGTCAAATAAGTATAAAGAATATTATTGTTTAGAGTAAGGTAGTCGATGTAATTGAAGAGTTAGAACAAGCCGAGATAATAACAAAAATTATTAAAAAATAACAAGATATAATGGCTTGTACACATGTATTTCTTTGTCATTATCACAAGATTATCTTAAACTTGACTCTAACATGATTAATAATGGTTGAGAATGTGTCAGCCTCATTAGGCAAGTTATTAAAAGAGTGCTTAGCATGTTTTGCTATACAATGTCATATAAAAAAGCATAGACGATAGTACTAAGTAATTGGTGTCACATTTTAGAACTGGAAATGATCATATGTTTTTTTCCCAAAATGATTGGTTATGGTCCAATATTTTATGTCAAGGTTATATTGTGAGTTTCTTCATAAGGAGTATCTTAAGAGTAGCTCAATTATAAAACCTTCAATGACATTTCATCAAGTATTTTGGACTTTTATACTATGTATTAACACATTTGACTATCTAAAGCTAATGATCTAAGTTGATGAAAATTTTTTGTACAAAAAGTATACTAGCATTATGCTCATTGCAAAGTTTACATGATTGGGCTAATAAAGTTAAAACCCTAGCATTTGTGGTTGTTGAGGGCTAAACGTATGAGTTATAGGGATAGTTCTTTTTCAACGCCAAGTAGGGTCAAATAAAATGGGAATTTGCTCAATTTTTTATAGGCTTCTTGGACATTTAGCTACCATCTCTAATCTATAAAATGGGTGGCAGCCACTACATGCATATTATGTGTTTTGTTTAAGATATATTGTAAGTAACCTGAACACAACGTTAAGAAGTAAGTGATTGAAAAAGATGTTTATCAATATTTGTATGTTTTGCTAATTATATGGAATGACTTGATATATGTTGTTTCAAAATGTTTATTGCTACATAAATATTGATACATGTTATTTATATGAGCATTATCAAGTAGAGTAGTAATTGGCCCAATTATGTTGACTCTATGCGGAGACTATGAATTGGATCAAGAATATTTCAAAGAGTAAACAATCTTATGCATATGACGCTGAGGGTCGATTTTAAAGGTACATGACAACAAATTTGGTTGAGTGCATAAACAATGTATTAAAAGAGATTAGGTTCTTGCCTATAAGCGGATTGGTAAAAATAATTATGTATAGACTAAATAGATATTAGATGGAGTGTATGTAGATAATAACTGCATAGCTTAAGGCTGATGTAATTTTTCTTGAAGACATGATGAAAAGCTGTTATTATTGATACAGAGGGTATTTTCTTTAGTTGTATGCAGATTTGATAGGCGAGCATCAAAACTAAAGGTTGAAGAGCTATATGATTCGATGAATAAGTAATATGGTCGATGTTGTAAGATTACCTGTCTTGCCACACCTGTGATTACAGTGAATTTCAAATTAAAAAACATCTATGACAACATGTATTTGCTATATGTACTATAGTCTCTATTGACCCGCTATAATATATGGACCAAAATTTTTAGCTAAACACCATAATAAATGTGTAAAAAATCAAGTTTTAACTATTTGGTAAAACTATATTAGCTGTAAACAGTGAATCCATAACTAATGCTTGATCCTACTATAATTCACTAAAGAGGTCAACCAAAGTCCTCTAAAAATCAGTATGAGATGAATTGACTTAAGAAACTAAGGGAACAACAATGATGTGGGTTGTGCAGCTAAATTAATCACAATTAAGTAACCTGTCCATCTTGCTAGCCAAATGGATATTGATATATTTGATTTTATTATGTATTTGATTTCATTGACATAATTTTATCTTGCCTTTGTGTAACACCATATATTTCTAGCTTGCTTCTTATCATTTTTAGGTCTCACATGATGAATTGCACAAAAGGGAATGGAAAAATGGCATTCAAATAATGCCTTATTTCGCGTTGCGTCACGTATGAAAATTTCAATCGGTGTCACGAGGACCATATGCGCTCATACAGTACATTCTCATATTTAATTACATACATACAACTCCTTTGCATCACCAAAGTTGGCCCACAACTCGTGGAATTCAAAAGGGAGTATCAAATTCACTCGATTATTTTCGGCCAGAATTTCAGTTTTTCTGTCACAACTTCAGAAAATTCATAACTAAATTCAAAAAAATCTAAATCATACATTCTTGCCCATTCTAGAAAGCTACACATATCTACTATACAAATATACACACAAACACTCAATGACACATATGTAACAAGAAAAGGTGGAGAGCTACCTTGGTGTAAATTCAAGTCTTACTTTGCTTGTTCCTTTCCCTATTCGGTTCCACAAACACAAGGAGATGGGGTTGGATTTCTTTGGCCTATTCACAATAAACAACACTTAATTATACTCTTGGAACAAGTTATAACATCCAACTCACTCTTAAAACTATACTTTGTTCTATTTGTCACAATATGATTTCATTAATGACCTAATGAAGCAACTACCACAAATAAAATTTTTGGTTCCATTCTCTTGCCATATTTAGACCTCTTGACCTCATTTAAGGTTCTTGAAGCCATTACACACTCACTTTCACAAACCTAGGTCTATGTTGCTTCATAAGGTTATATTATAGAAGTCATTGTCTCATCTCCCAACCTAAGGCTTTTAAATTTTTTCCAAGGGTTTCTCCTATCTTCTTTTATCATATAAAGTCCCAAATCAAGTTTGGAATTATTTAAAACATCCCCTAGCTATCTCTAAGGGTCTTGACCGATTTATGCCTCCATTAAAGACCTATGGAGTTTGGGATTTTTCCTTAATAGATGGGGCACTTGGGAGGCTCCCTAAGAGTCTTAGAAACTCAAACAAACACTCACATATGATGGGGAAGTCTTGAATCAACCCAGATTTTAAACTATGTTAAAGCACCCTACACTTTTTCAACTTGAAATTCAATGGCTTTTACTTGCTTTCAATGATAAATTCTTAATCCTTACACTCCAAAACCTCTAATCCCTCCATGAATTGGGCAGAAAATAGCCCCTAAGAATTGGGCTCATGGTGGCCAAATTCGTGCAAGAGGAAGGGGGAGGGAGAAACTACCAAAGAATGAAAGTTTTACCTTGTTTTCTTGCTTCATTTGGCTTGTTCTTCCACTTGGTTGGCTTACTCTCTCAAGTTTCAAAATTTCCCTCTCTGTTCTACCCCCAAAACAGCACCAAACTCTCCATTAAAACCATAGAAAGAAAGCTTGAGAGGAGAGGAGCAAGTTTCAAGAAGGAAGGATATGGAATTTCTTAAAGTTTTTTACCTTTTTTTTTTGAATTTTTTCCTCCAAAATCTTCCTCCTCTTGTGCACCTAAGACAACAGCTCCTTCTCTGAGATTTGGGCAAAAGAAAGTCAGTTTAGAGAGTGGGAGGCAGAACGTGGAGTTAAAAGGGGCATTTAGAAGCTTCTTTGTGCAATTTATTTCCATTTTTGCCCTTCCATAATGGCATTCCCGGTTTGGATTCATTGTAGCTCCTTTTTGAGAATCGTCTTTTCCATCATAACATTTAGATTTTTAATTTAATAAAATAGTTTTGGAATCACTCAAATTGGAGCTAAAACCTTTCCAAACGAACCGGTTAAAGTTTAGGTCAACCGACGTCGAAAAGAGTATATCGGAGGGGTTTTACCGGTTCCGAGGCTTCCCATGATTTTTGGAGCCTCTGAGAACCCTGGGCAATTCAAAATTTCCATTTAAAAAGCCCTCCTAGGTGGTTTTCCAAAATTGCACTTATTTACGAAAATGCCATTGGCCTTTCGGCAAATTTTTTGAATTACTTCGCCGTCAGTTTCTGGGCAACTCAAGGCTCAAATCCTCATTTTCTATTCTTTAACATTTTATCTAAATTTTATTTGGCCTTGAATCACTCAACTTAAGGGACTTGCTTTTCAAACCGGCCCGTTTCTGTGTTTTTCCAACATATCGGGCGTTACACTTTGTATTTGATTCTATTAATGAATTTTTCTTCTCACATGAAATTTTTCTTATCTTGTATAAGTTTTTTGACATATAAATTCTTTTTATCATATTTGCTATTTTTTTAATGGATAGATTTATAGTTGCCTTATAAAAATTACTTTTTAATGGATAAATTCTTTTATCATATTTGCTATTTTTTAACATATGAATTTGAATATGATAACTTTAACTTTAATTTTGGAATAATAATAGTACAATGGTTGGTTTTCAAAGTGTTGTGAATCTAAGTCCTAAGAATAACTCACTTCTATACTTACAAACTTGTCATGCGTCACAGGTCATGTGACAAAGATAGAAAAGATAACATAACCAGAATTAATTTATTTGATTGATCATAAACTATTATATGTACATATTATAATTGCATGCTACAGGCTAATTGTATTTTTCATAAACGACAGGTAGCACAGGAAAATCACATCTTTAACCCCCCACTTACAATTGTTTCCTATCTGATAAGGGCGGGTTTTTAAAAGATATATCGACTTGATCACTTCAACTTTAATGCAGTATTTGTTTCGATGCTTATGGAAACATGGTGCCCAAAGACACATGTTTTTCACTTGATTAAAGGGAGGCATCAATCACTCTGCAAAACGCTGCCATCTAACTTGGGATACCTTGCATAGGACAAGTTGTATCTCGATGTACAGACTATAATTAAAGAACAGTGTGCTAGTAGTTACTTGGTGTAACTCTACCTTCAGAGACAATGGACGGACAGTGGCTTAGCATCTCATATCTCATCCAGAAATTTTATTAGATAATACTGATGTTAAAACTATATAGCAATTTATATGGACATACCTTATGAGATTAATTGGGAGATACTTAATGCTAAATTAGACTGGGTATAGGGTTATGTTGATGTATTTGCTGTTGCTTACCGACTCTAATGAAGCTGGTCATTATAGTTGGAAATCGATGGTTCTGACACACTTGTATAGAGAAATATACTATGCAACAAATTATGATGAGATCAATATTGATAGTTGTTTGACACTGTTATACTTATAAGTATAAGATCATTTTATGTGACTTGTTCCATAGTCACTCTTTTAGCAAAACCCTCCTCTAGAGATATACCCTTTGAGTCTATCGCTGGGTTTCAAATGGAGGTGTGTCCCTTAGTATATTCCTCTGACCACAGAAGTTTTGCGGACTTATAGGATTTTATTAAATTAGATGAAGGGTAACGAGTTTATTTGGCAAGTATACAACCCTTGAGTGTCTGACAATTAATAATTGACTATTACTTAGCATCTCTAAACATATGGCACACATATGTCCCTATTATTTGCTTCTGAATCATCAATTCCACTATACTAATTATGTTCTCTACTAGTTCAGTCATCAATAACATATTTCCTAGACTTTGTTTAACATAGGGTCTTTGCATATACTTCTATTGAGAGGAAAAATATAAAAAGATTGGTGTTAGGAGTATATTATGTTTATTACTATATGGAATGTATGGCAGTAAGTTGTTACCTAAATTGACATAAAGATGTCTCAATTGGATCGCTTTTTCGATTACAGGCCCTAGTATTGGCAATATACACAATGGTGGATCCATCTCGATAGCAGCTGTCAAGGTTTCATGCTAAGATTTGTTGTGCTTGTATTTATTTTGTTTCCACATATTTTATATTTTTGTACTTTATTTATACACATAATTGTTATTTTTTTTACAAGCTAATATATTATAGGACTTATATAAGCTTGTCATTATTAGCTCTTTGATACTTGATTATGTAAGGTTAAATAAGAGGGCAAGTATAGATATTAGGACAATGTTACATGCCCTTAGTGAATATCGAGAGATTATTATTTTTCAACTTGCTCTATTTGCACCTTATCTGCAAAGGCCATCCAAGCTAAAAGCTCAGTCGAAAAAGTGCGAATATGATTATATATCCATAAAAGTGGCATTGGCGGATGTTTTAAGTAATGGTGGTAATTAAACATATTTTACATATGCTATCCCATCTTCTTTTGCACCTTCTATACCATTTACACATTCCGAAGGCGCTAATCCTTCTTTTTTGCACCAAGTGGACATTTTACAAATTTTAGGAGTGTTAGCTTTCTTCTTCTACTTTTTGTGCATTGTTCACATATTTTGAGGGTGTTAAGTTCTTTTTCGTTTGCACCATCAATTTCTTAATTATACTTTTCCATCTCACCATCTTAAATCATGCAAGTTGGCGGTGTGCCCTTCACAATAATATTCTCCAATCCATTTATATTTAGTTTAGAGTATGTTGATGCATCTTCAAGACAATGGAGATCATTTTTCTAACAACAACAAAAGTTTTTCACTCCTAACTAACCAATATCACCTATTCAATCCCCTCAATAGGAATTAAATAATCAATCTACTCATAATTTTAATAATGAATTGTCTGATGAGGACTACGACGACGACGATGATGAGAATGAAAAAGAAGATGAGTTAGTACAGCATTGTCCACAACGATTAAGAATAAGGTCATGGGACATGAAGACATATTAGTTGATATGGTAAGCTTATTTTTTATTTTTATATTTATAATTTTTCATTTAATTCTTTATAATTGTGAATTTTTTTTATTTATACTTTATTTTTTGTACATATTTTTAGAATGTTCTAATTGTTTATAATATTATAATATTCTTTATTAATTTTTTCCTATGATATAATAAAAGAAAAATTTTAAAAATTTTAAAAGAATATTACTATATTTTTTTATTCAAAATCACAAAATTTAATAAAAAAATTTATAAAGGATGTAGACCATGCATGTCCGCATCCTCTTTTAAACTCACTAGGGACGTGAACAAGCCTACTCTCTGACTTTCAAAAACAAAAAAAAAAAAAATTTGAGTCACGAATTAACAAAAACTGTGACTTGAAAAAAAAACATTAAATATTTGAATAAAATGTTTTGGGGGCTACGTGTTGGAGTAATATGTTATTTTTTTTCTAAGTGTACGTATGAGAAAGTCATGGATATACCTGCAGTCTCCTTTTGTGCCTTCCCCAATTATGATATATGTAGGCAACACATTTTTGAGCTTCTGACTTGTGAGACATCAACAAGCCGCAATCAGCCAACACAAGCTCCACCCCTGAAATTAGCCGCTGAGAACATTTTGCTAATTTCACTTCAAAGTGCAAAATCACCTTTTGTTTTTTTTGGGGGAATCAAATGTGAGTAAAAGTATTTCACTACAGAGTGCAGAATCACCGA
Source organism: Erythrophleum fordii (assembly GCA_032878935.1). NCBI lineage: Eukaryota > Viridiplantae > Streptophyta > Magnoliopsida > Fabales > Fabaceae > Erythrophleum > Erythrophleum fordii. The sequence goes on from JAVQMF010000058.1 coordinate 11,723,273, forward strand.
TTGTTTTGTTGAGATCAAGGAATGAAAGTAGAAAGAAATTTCATATTAAATAAAATTAAACTAGAAAGAAATATATAAATGAAAATAATCTATAAACTTAATAGCTTAAAAATTTAAGCGAAAAAGTCACTTCAATTGAGGTTGACTTTATAATTCCTGTATTCAGTGAGTTCTTAATCATTCTTCGAATCTGAATTGAAATTCCTGGCAAAACCTTCCCCCTCATCTTCAACCAAATTCTGGGTTCGTAGATCAAACGCATAGAGGAGATTCGCGATTCATATCAAAACGTCATCAGAGAATACAGAATATGGTGATGTGAAAATCTGTAGACAAGAGGATCAAGTGGCAAATACAAATTTCGTTTTCATACGTAATCAAGAGATAATGCAAAACAATTTGTACGTGTCTCCCTTTTTTCGGTCTTCATTCAAAATACAAAGCCAGAGGCAACAAACAGAAAGTACAAATAGGGAATCTACAAAGAAAAAATTGCATCAAAGCTCTAAGCAACAGCAATGACCACGTAACCCTTAACAAATAACAATGTAATTTAGGAGGGGAAGAAGAAAAAAAAGGAGTTGAGGCCAGGCCTGCCAGATACAACGAAGAGGAAGGAGGCCCCTCAAACAAGTGGAAAATCATACAAATTTCTGTCAAAGGGTAATCACAAAGCCAAAGCAAAACCCAGAGCAACCAGAGACGTAGTGGCAAATAACCATATCCCACCGAGTTGAGACCAATCATGAGCCCCACTGCACTCATCATTGGCTCCACTGAAGCAGCCGGGTTTAGTTATTTTAGCCACACCATTCTCAAACACGAAGGTGCTGTTAGGTTTGCCACTGCTGAACAACACACACCAGAAGTAAGGAGATCCTCCATCAGTACCCGTCACAGCAGCTCCCACTTGAGTGTGATTCTTACTGTAAAGTATGTCTAAGCTCCTTTGGTTTCTTATCAGGATTTCTGAAAATGCCTCCGGTGCATGCACATACTTAGTCTGGCAGCCCAGGAAACGACCAGTAATGGTGGCAAGTGTGGATGCCTTAACACCGCAATTTGGGGCAAAAGTTTCAGCAAATTGAGATTCAGGAGGCTTCTTGGCATCAGGTCCTCCCACAGCATCACAATCACCTTGGTATGCTTTTATGTATTGTAGGGCAATACAGGCAAGCCCTGGGTTATCATATAAACTTGATACCTTGTGAGCAGTTCTGTTTTCATTGATTGCAGCTACCAACTTGTCCGCTGGGTTATCAGTAACTTTAACTGCAAAGTTTGGTTTTTATGTCATAAATCGAGATTTAACAAAACACAAAAATGAGGAAAATACAAGTAAGTAATACACAAAAAGGATTAAAAATAGCAACAATCTGATATATCAGAATTCTGAGCATCCAAAAGGCCATAATTGGAAATAATAAAATTAATTCCCATCAGTTATCCTTTTAAATAAACCATACAGCTAATAGAGTTAACTGATTAGCTTTGAACTGAGAATATAGACTTATACAGTTAAAAGATCATATGACAAGTATGTGTTTGACATACAACCACAAACACAAACAAGCAAGGAATGAAACATGAAACTTTAGCACCTACTTATGACAAGTCCAAGGAAGAAAATCACTGAATGACTTCAATTAACAACATAAGTGACTCAGATTAACATATTAACATAGGTTTTACTTTGAAGAGACTGAAGAAGAAAGTTTTAAAGAAGCAACTAAGGTTTTATTTTTTTCTTCCTTCTCCACTCTACCATCCCAGACTCTCATCTAATTTTTGTGGGGCAATAAACAAGCCGAGCTGAGCTAATACGAATGTATTTGGGCTTGGCTAGTTTATTAAATGAGCTTGAACTTGTACTCAAGCTTGGCTCGTAAATTAAAGAAGCCTAAACAAGTGACCTGGCTCTGCTCATTAAGTGGAGTGAGCCTATACAGATGAGATCAGTCAATTGCACATTTACATCATTCACTATTTTAGGGATTTAATCGAGCTTGAATTTTATATCATATAAATTTCATTTACTTAAGTTTATGTAGATATTATACATTCAATACGTATAACATACATATATTAAATGGAAAAAATAATTATATATATATAAATATAGATATACCCATTTATTTACAAATTAATCAAGTTAAGCCAAACTAAAACGAGCGAAGCCTGAATAACTCACTAAATGCACGGCTCAACCACAGCCCACCGTCTCGAATTGGATAACTGCCAACTTGTGGCCCCAACAACCAAATCATCAGTGATAAGTTCATAGATTCTCAGTAGCCATTATGAAGGCAAGATATTTCTTTATCTACAATTACTTTCTCCAACTCTCGACCAACAGTAAATCCCAATCCTAAATTCCTAATACTTCGTTCATATAGAATAGTGTAGTTCAAATGGCCACTACAAATAAAATCATGATGATATGTGCGCAAGCACTGTTGTCCAGAAGCGGAGATAGTCCATGGTAGAAGAGAAAAATAGATTTATGAAGGAACATGGAGAATCAGAAGGGCAGGACGTGCAAGAAGTATAAGGGTCTTAGTATCTTACTTAAAGCAAACTCAGAATTTTAAATGGAGGTAATTCATTTAGTTCCCCAAGAACAATATCAAATCCTACAAACTCAAAAATACTAGTACAAACAAAGCCAACAGGTCATTGTCTACTTCACGTTTTCATCTCCTATTTCTTTACTAGAACTAAAAACACCTAACAAAGAGCAAAAGTAATATCTAATCAAAATCAACTTAGGAAAAGAAATGTGTTAGGTCCTAAATTGAAAACCAAAAATGGTCAGTGTTACACACAGAAAACAAAGGCCAACTACTGATACTTAGATTGGATACTATTAAAATGTACACAAGTTCCGAACCGAAGGCATATAAAATGCACTCCAATCCATGCTCGAATAAGAGAATGGCCTCTAAGCAGATTCGGGGCAAAACCGAAATATCCCCCTCCCAGCTCCAAAAGAAATAGAGAGCTAATGGATTTTTAAGCTGATATTATTTGTTGACTGATTAAGAATGACAAAGATCTTAACTATGTTTGGTTCGAAGATACGGTTACAGCTAAAACCAGAATGGGAAAGGGTCCAAATAAGTCTACCTGTTTTCCTTTTGTCCGCCTTTCCGCCATTATACTAATGTGGATGGTTTTCTCTGCGTCCAATTTCTTCACCAATAAAGAGCATTTAACAGGAATAATAAAATATCCAAAAAGAAAGAACTTTCTCTGGGAGATCAACCGGACACAAGAACTCTATCTAATTGAGATCTAGTCAGAGAACGACTTCAACATCAAACACTAGCATTATAAAGTCTCGTTTCATTCTAAACGTCGATATAGGCAATCTAGAGAGAGGAGCTACATTTGAGCGCATCCAAAGACAAATCCAAGAAAAGAGAAAGAATCTTGAAGTGATTGTCAAGCAGAAGCAAAACAGACAACCAGTACGCATTGAGAGACAGTTCTTTTTTTAAAAAAAGTAAATGTAGAAGAGACTCACTTTGAGAGTTAACAACAGCTGCAGCAGCAGTATAAAGGAAGAGAAGGGTGGCTAATAGATACCAAACAGTTTTCGCCATTGTTAAGTTTCAGAACAGAGAGAGGAGCACGGCAGATACAGATCCGATTGAAGCCAGGAGACGTGTGAGTGATCCGTCTACCTCAAATCGGGTTGTCTTGTGGTATAAAATAACTGGAAGTTCTACCAACCGGGTGTCTGGGTCAATTTTCATTAATTTCTTGTTTTTGGGGGGGCATCTGCTCTAGAATCTGATTACTAGGGTACCCTTCTCTGGTTTCCTTTTTCACCAAACTTTTTTAAGTTTTAAACTGGTTAGTAGAAAACGCTTAATATGGAGTGGAGCTATATTTCATTAGCTAGGTGCCGGGTTTACAATTTACTTTTTAGTGTCTGATTTGTAAGCATGAGTTTTAAAAACTACCCTTTAAATATGTGTTCTTTTAATAGAGTTATCAAAATAAACAAAGCATTAATTTATAATGGAAAACTTTTTTTTTTAAAAAATTGAGATAACGAATAAACGAAAATATCTATCAAAAGTGAAATAACATAATAACTTTTAGCGTGTCGTAAATATTATTTATTCTAAGAAGAATATAAAAATACGAAATAAACTGTAACAGACTTAATAATGATTTTTTATCCGAACAGAATAGTGATTTTTAAACCTAAATTGTAAGCAATTTAAATTGAAGATCCTTAAAATAAAATTATCACCGGCTTTTTTTTTTAAAAACACAGTTTACCACTATAACAAGCAAGTGAGGGCACCTTGGGTCTGGACCGAATCTCGGGAAGTGATAAGGGAAGGACAACTGTAACGTCAGTGACGTCGCACCGAGAAAGAGGGTGTCGGGTCGGATGATCTGTCGGCATGGCCTCAGAGCACAGCTGGCACCAATGTGTATGTTAGTAATAATCCTTCTTTCATTTGACCTGTGCGATGTCACATTCAAAGTGGCGAGAGTCGTCACCAATATCTACATCAAAGTCTCTCCCCAATTCTCTTGTACTCTGCTTGCATGGCCGGACATAGAAGGATTTGGATCTTCTCTCCTATCGTCTCCCTTGCTCTCTACGTTATTAGATTTAGAATGTCTAAATTAATTTATATTATTTAAATTTAATTATTTTTATTTTTTATTTTTTTAAAAATAATTTTTTTAAAAAAATTAAAATATAAAATAAAATTATTTTTTAATTATAAATTTTTTAAAAAATTATTTAACTCTAAAATTTTATAAAAAAAACTTAAATAATTCAAATCTTATGAAAAAAATAAAGAGAAAGAAAAGAGGGAAGAGGATCTTTTTCCAATATAAAAAAGCAAAATACAGTGCTGCCAAATTTGGATCCTCTCAACTGCGCCTCCAGTGCCGAAATCTCATCCATCCGCTTCATCCAACGGCTGCCAGGGGGAGTGCGTTTTTGGCCTTCTCAAAACGCACCGGCTTTGGCTTTTGAGGATCCGAATGCCCTGTGCTCTCCTTCTCGATGCAGGGCCTTTCATCTCCTTCGATCTTCCTTCTCTGTCGCACCTCCGGTTTCCACCACTCCATCGAGTTCTTAGCCGACATCGACAAATCCGCCCTGCTTCTCGGCATTCTTGTCTCTGGCGCCGGTCCCGTCAGCAGATGAGGGTTCTTGATGATCGCTCTGGTCAATGTGATTCAGATCAAGCTGGGCAATTTGGCCTGTGGGATCATGCTTGTTTCCTCATCCTGCTTCCTTCTGCACCTTTCATTTATGTTTCTGTTGTTTTGAACGCTGTCTCTAGGATTCGTGTGTTTATGTCCATATGATTAGTTGCTTTGGTGTGAACTTTGGGACTGTCACTTGAATTTATCAGATGAGTTCATCTGATGACATTCCTACACACATTTTCTCTGTTGCTGCAAGTGGGTGATTTAGTTCTGAGTAAAGTAATACGTTTTTTGGCTCTAAGTCAATGTCCATGCCCTTGCTTTTTAAGCTGTATTTGTCATGGCCTATTAAAGCTAATTTGTCTTGGCCCATTCAAGCAACATCTTTTAGTGCTTATGATTTAGTTTGGCAAGTTTAAATGGATACACATTGTGGTGACCTTGTGCTGCTCAACTTGTTCCATGTATTTGCCCCATTTATATGTTCAAGTGTTAGAATATTGTGGTAAAAAGTAGTGTGTTATTAAAATACTTCTTAAGATGTATTTGCTTGATATATAGCATTCAATATATTTTGGGAGTGCAAATTAAGATACTTCTTACTTTTTTATATGATCCTTTTTACTTTTTGATGTTTTGTACATCAGGATACTTCATTACTGTAAGGCTGCAACTCATGAATGGATGGTTTTCGTTTGGGATGGTACTGATTTGCCACCAAACAGAAGTGGATGGATGTCAGTTTTGTTTTCTGATATGATTTAAAAAAGAGAATATACACATTAAATAGGAGTATTTTATTAAAATAATTTTTATTTGTGATAAAATTAAAAAGATTAATTATTTTTAACCAATTTTTATTATTATTATGAGTTAGTTATTTATTTTTTATATATGAGATGGGAGGTAGTATATATTATAGGACCAATGTTATACTGTTTGGTCTGTTGTATTATCATTCTGCCCAATCATATACTTTTGCTTTGCTGGCGTTCCGACGTTCTAAGCTCACTCTGCAATGGTAGTTCTGCATGCTTGAAGATGGCCTGTAAATAGATAATTTAATTGTATCACTATGTAGCATGTATCAATTAGGAATATTGTTGCTGAGGTCAGCTTAAAATTTGCTCTTTCTGGTTTCCTGTTTAAGGAAGAAAAGCTGATTTTGGAATTTAAACTGGGATTTAATCCCAGTTTCTGTAACATCTAGGTTGTGCCCTAACTGCATATTCCTCTTTCCAGTTTCTGGTCTGAGATAAAATTTGTTTATCATTCATATTCGTCTTTTATACGCAGATTGTGCTGTTCACTATAGTGGGAGCCGATTTTTATTGGACACAATAAAATTTTTGAAGTAGGCAAATTTCACCAAGGCACATTGGCACCAATTACTGCATGAGCCTCAAAGCATGGCACCAAGTTCAAGATTCAAATTTCAAGTCTTATGCATTTTGCATTGAGCAAGTTCTGTACACGCAAATGTAGAACAGGATGAGAAGTGTATATTCAAAAAAGTGTAATGAATATATTCCTTGCAATAAACTTTTGTATTTCTATTTCATTGAGTCTACTTTCTCTTCTGGTCTTTACAAAGGGAAAAACGAAAAAAAAAAAAGAAAAAAGAAGAAGAAGAAGAAGCTACAAATTATCTTAACATATATAAATTTTACTGAGATCCTTTGTGCATTTACACAAGACAGGAACGGCATTCCAACAACTTTTTTCACTATGAATATCTTAGAATTGAGATTGTATAATACTGATAATAGTAATGGAAGCCATGATAAACTGCCAGTCAAGCATTACATTTCAAAGATAATCCACACTTAAGTGAGTGCCAAGTATTTTAGCAGCTCCACGCACAAATTATCTGTCTTCAGTATCCTGAATTCAGTCAAGCTATTTTTCAAGTAATTAGTCAACGATCTGTGCCAAAATAATCCTATGAAATAAAAAGATCAAAATTTGTGTGATCAAGTAGAATCTCACACTAAACCCACAACACAAAATATGAGTAAACCACAGCCAAGTCTCAAGAATCTAACATATCAACCAAAATACAGAAAACAAAGAAAAAGAGAAGCAAACCCATTTGAAAATAATGATCATAACCTAGAATCCAGCTCGTGAGGGGAAGAGGAGAGAGCTTGCCCACACAACCTTCCGGGTTTCGCCTTCATTGCATCTGCAATTGCCCCAGTTTCATTCCCTGAATACCAAAGGCCTCAAATCTGTCCTCTTAAAACACGCATTGTTTCACTAAATTGAAACGGTACATTTTGAAACGCAAAACACATGTTCGAATAAGAGCCACGGATGAGATGAACGGCAAAGATCATCGATAGCCACGGCAATTGAGAGGATTTACACATCACATAATTGATCTAGTTTCGACGAAAACTAAGGTGGGCATGGGCCGGGCTGGGATGGGTCGGGATTTGCTTCAACTCGAGTCCCGATCTAATTTCAACTTCGAGACGAAAAATCGTCCTGGGTCAGGGTCGGGCCGGATCAGGCTAATCGGGCCACGAGCCAATTTTTTTAAAATTTTTTAAGAAAAAAATTTTAATTTTAAAAATTTTAATTTTTATATTTACTTAATTATTTTGGATATATAACTATTTTTTTAATATATATTTTTTAAAATTATGCAATAGACATAAATTTAATGGAAAAAATAAAAAAAAATATAAATATAGTAGTTAAAACTTGAAAAAATATATATTTTTAAATTTTATTTTTCTTACATGAATGTGATAATTATATTTAAGAAAGATTTAATATAAATTTTGACCCCCGTAATTATTTATAATTTATAAAATATGTTTAAAAATTTTGATTAAAATTATAAAAAGACCCTAAAAAAATTCTTTTTAATTTAATCTATATCTTTTTATATATAAATAAACTATATATATAAAACTCGAGTCGGACCGAACCCGATAGAATCAAAAGGTTATCCCAAAACCCATCCCGTCAAGACTCGACTTTGTTTCAATTTTTCTTAAAAAAAAATTCTTGACCCATCCCGGCCTGATGCAACGGGCAGGGACAAATTTGCCCACCCTTCGCGAAAACAACTTTTGGCGGGGCCACCATAGGAAGCATTTCAAAAGATGCGACAACGGCTTTAATTGCTTTTTAATATTGTCCAAGTATTCTCTGTAGCACCGATTCAAAATAAAAGCAACATAAATTACAAATCAAAATATAAAAAAATTAAACTCAACGAGCTTTTGACTCAAATAACATTAGTAACATTTTTATTAGATGTAAGTATCAAAAATCCCTAACATACTTAGATTAAACATTTACTCTCTTTTTCCACTTCCAATTTTTAAAATCTTATTCCTCTTTTTGTGAAAATACATAAATAAATAAGTAATTATAAAAAATATTAATTTCACTTAAAATTTAATTACATTACACTTTATGCACCTCTTAATTTGAAAATAATATCAAACCCCCTTGATATTAGAAATATATAATACAAAAAAAATTCTCCAACTTAATTTTGATCAATTAAATTAATTTTTTATACAATTTAAAAACAATTATTACTACAACATAAAAAAAAAATTTCTTAATATAACCAAAAAGGCACTTTTTTTTTAGCATATAAATAATTTTAATATAGCTTTCTAAGTAAACTTCATTTGTAGAAAATAAATTGAAGATAATTTTTTTCTGAAATATGTCAATATCAACAAAATCAAATAATATTCTTGAAAAAATAAACATCAAGTGCTATTTAACTGATTATCAAGGAAGCTTATCGTATTTTAGTCAATTATAAATGGCACCACTGATCAAAACCCAATTACCAAATACCTTTTATGTATTTCAACACTGATCCCAATACATAATTTACAACATCAATATATATTATTGCTATGCCATACCGCAATGGCTAGGGGTGCACCTATTCTCCACAAAAAGACTAAGTAGACTGCTTGAGGACATTATAAGAATAACCAAAATTGAGAAGGCCGGGGGGATGTACAGGAGTAACTACTAGAAGAAAGATGGCTTTCTGTAATACAGAATGATAGCTACATAATTTATATGCCAAACATAAACAATCAAGTCGTTAACAATTTACAATACACATGCGCTTAACCAAATTTTGCAAGCGGGCCTTAACTCCAAGTAAATTAGCACGGCAAACATTTTAGATCCAAGATTGAGATCATGAAGTTGACAAGCTGCTAAATATACGCTTCAAACTAGAACAAGCTGCACGTAATCTTCGCATGTTCATTGAGCTTATCTGTGGACCATCGTAAAGCAAACCACGAATTAATTTGAAGACACTATAGGGGAAGTCAAAGATCAAGTCCAGTATTGTGGAATAAAGGTTCGTTTGCTGTCCAAAATTGCTGCAAGCATCAGACCACACAGGAATGAAGGAATATAATCAAACAAGGGAGTTAACTCTCACCCTTGGACAAAAGCGAACATCAAGAGTCTCCAGCATGCTGCATTTTGATATAGCAGCTTCAACAGCTTCCTCGTCAATGTTGCAGGACTGAAAAACCCATATAATTCCCCGCCCACAAGAAAAAATTCCCCCCCAAAAAAAAAAAAACAAAAGACATCAGGCTTCACTCTAAACCAGAAAAACGGATCACTAGCTTTGACAGATATGCTATCCACATAGCACACAAATGAAATAACAAATATATCACTGGATGAATTGCAAGAACTAAATCATAAATTTAATCAAAGTAATGATTGGTAATATCCATAGGTCAATAAAATGCCAATCTCACAATAAAAAGCTTCTGTTACAAACATGTAAAGTCCATCAAAGGCCACAAATCCTTGAAAAAGAAATCACTCCCATCTATGAAAAGCTTAACAGGAGCCTGACAATCCAAGCTAGGAGAATGGAGCAAGCTTGCGGCAAATTCGATAATAAAGGTGGGAAATCTTACATGCCCAACATTTTAATAAATTCCACTATGAAAGATGGTAGCCAATAACAGCAGTAATGAGATAGAAGAAATCAGCATAAGCCTCAATATATTCAAAAATATATATATATATATATATCTGAGAGAATAATAAAATATGAAACCAAGAAGCAACAAATATTATGTGTACATCAATATGTTAATACGGGGAGGCAAGACTAATACCTGAAGAAATAGACTGCTTAATCTTGGACACTCTAGCTTCAAAGTCTCCAAGGATGAACAATTGCTGAATAGAGAAGCAATCGTCATTGCATGGGATATGAGAAGAATACAACCAACCCACATTTGTTAGAGACAGCCATACCTTAAATTAAGAAAACACAGGTTGAGACAAACAACATCAACCTCCTTCAAGTTTGCTGACAAAGAAAGGTTTAAATATAATAAATGAAAACAATGCGCCGTTGGCGGAATGAAAACTTTCCTAATATTTGGACATCCCACGCAATTGAGGTGCCGCAGTAAACGGTTGGGTCGCTCACTTGACTCATGGACATTCTCATGTGAACTCGTACTAGATGAGATGTTTACAGCAGGCAACTCAGTGATCTGTCCACGACTATAACCCCAATTCAAATCATGCATATTCACACAGCCATTCAGGCTCACATGTGTGAGGTGTGTGCAGCAAGCAAGAAGCTCCTCTATGGCAGACTGACACAAAGTTCCATAAGACAAGTCCAACTCCTGAAGTGCTGGTAAAGCTCCTCCCTTGTAAAGAGGCTCAAGTGATGAGTCAGTGAGATACTTGCATGCCAGTAACTTTAATACCTACAAGAAATAATAGAGGAGAGAAGCTATCAGAAAAGATGAAGTGAAAAAAAAATACAAAACAAACGCCACAAACCACTGCACGGTCCATGGTTTACGGACTAAGGAAGAGCTGTAAAATTTTTGTACCATATTTAATAATAAAACAAAAAAAAAGTTGGCAGGAATAATTTAAAAAAAATAAAGGAATTTTCTTTTAACACAAAAGAAATTAACACTTTGTTGGGGGTGAAATAAAACTGGGAAACAAAATAGAGGAATGGGTATTTTACCCATTTGGATGCAATATAGAAAATGCAGGAGGGCATCAAATTCCCCCCCCCCCCTCCCCAGCAGGAGAGAATTCAACTGGATGTTTTATTTAGACATAATGACCCTGTTATTATCATAGTAAAATGGAAAACCTATTGGGAAAGACTATTGTAAATTTACTTTTTATCAAATAAAAAATTATCACCTTTCAAATTTCTTTCCTCTTGTTTCATCTCAACCAAAAATAAACAAAGAAAAACTTAATTACCCTTGTTTTCCATCCCATCCATTTTCTTCCTATTTTCTCATATAAAAAAAGGTCAATGAAACAAAAATAAAACTGGTTCAACTAATTAATTTATACTCTGGAATGCAATTTTTTTTATAGAGAGAGGAAAAGGGAGGGGGGGGGGGGGAGACCACCATTGCAGATGACATTTCATGTCAGTAGGAACATGAAAATCTATGGTAGCTCTTGCCTTTAGTTGTGCACAAGACTCAAAAACAGGCTCCAAGTTCGTCAAGAAAGTGTATGATAAATCAAGAAGAGTCAGATTTGGAAGCCAATGCAGAGAACAAAGTCCATCTGAACCAACTGAGGGGCATGACATCAATATTAATGACTCTATTAGTGGGCATGAGGCAGTTGTAGCAGACAAGCAGTCATCCGTCAGTTGGCTGTACATCCAAACAGTAAATGTTAGTTTGCATACAAGGAGGATAACTAAAAATAAAAAACAGATGAAACATAACCTGCAAAAGGAAGCATCTAGAGATATCAACAGTGGACAGTTAATAGATGCTTCAGAAAGTACGCCACATCCTTTCAATTCAAGTGAGATCATATTTGGAGCTTCAATGCTAAGTATGTTTAATTTTGGACATATTCCTAAATTAAGAGATCGAAGACCAACCTGAGAAGCAGGAGAAAAAAATGCACTTAGCCTTTAGCTACTGTAGATCAGACTACCAAATATTAATTAATTATTATACAATACTAGCCCCATAGCCCCCTCCCCAACCTTTAGATATGAAAAATCAGATATCTTGCAATATCATATTATAAACTTGTGCTGTAACAATGCAGACAATAAAGCAGACAAGCAGGGAACTCTACACAAACTAAAGTTCTGAAGTCCAAATTATATATCTATCCTCCTTTTCAATAGCTTCTTATGTAAAGCAGAATCTAAAGCAATTCATAAAAGAATATCACTTACAGGACTAAATGATGCTCTTCCCAAATGATCACAACCATCCAAATTAACTTTCTCAAGATTAGGGCATGTGAGCTCAAGAGTACTGACTGCCCGGCAACCAACAAGGGAAAGGCTGACTAAAGAGGAACTGATGAATCTCACTGATGTCAAGCTCTGAATCCATTAAAACACAAGTTTGAGACAAAAATACAAAATAATCACAGAAATGTAACTAGAACATTTGAACATCAGAATCACCAATAGGAACCAAAACTCTCACAAGCACAATAGCAGAAAAGTTGAAAGACAAAATCTATCTTAAGCACTTCTCAGCAGTAGCTAACAGTTACATGGATCCCAAAATAGTGTCAAATTAATTCATTTAAAAAAAAAAAGCTATTCTTGTGACAACACCTTTAACCAAAACACTTTCCACCACTTCTCAATAAAAACCCTCTTATATGTAGTACATACCACTCTGACTCTTAATTTAGGTACACAACCAATGCACTTTCTGACAGGATCTTAACCATCAACTTAATTGGGAGGATGTTGATGGCCCAGGCCCACTTAAGCTTAAAAATGATCCAAGATAATTTTTAATAATTAAAAATATTATTTAAAGAAACCCCAAAAGGCCAAATTTTAAACTCCAAAATTCACCAAATGGCACAATTACTTCATAATGACTAAAACAAGCAGAATTTTTTTAAGCTTCAAATCTACTATCTAGTGAAAGCATCATGACGTCTATTACTACATAAAGCTGGCGTAGATCAAGTGTAAGCAAATCTTAGTAAGTGATCAAGCAAATGAGGTCAAAGGAACTTATTCACACACCTCACAGTTATCAAGAACTAGCGAATTCAACATAGGGCATCCTCCACCGTCACTAAAAACATCGCATATAGAGTTTGTCAAAGATTCACACTCGGAGAGGTCCACTTCTTGTAAAGATTGGCATTGCAGAGCTAATGTGGTTAAGCTGTCCTGCTTTTGTAATGCTAATTTCTGCATTGCCACAATCGATCCATCAAATTTCTACCATATCCACATGAGCATGGCAACAAAAAAAGGACATACTTAAGTACAAGACATACTCGAAGTGAATTTGATGTTATGTTGATACGGTGAAGCACAGGGCAATTAGAGACCAGTATAGAAGATAGCATCATGGTCCTCAAGTTCAAATCAGCAAATCTGCCAAGGAAGACAATCCAGAAAAGAAATTAGAAAATAAAAAATTCAAAAACAGGTAAGCATGTAAAATGAAGCATCTCATAAGCACAGGAAAGAGAAGAAAAACGAAGAACATAATACTTTTCTGGAGGTGAAGAAAAATGGGGCAGAAGCATACTTGCGACAATGTACCAATCTGATATTCTGCAAATGTGGAAGATCCAAAGACACAGAAGTCAATAGGCTGCAATTGTCAAGCTCCAAAACCTGCAGCGCCAGTGACATCAATGCCTCATCTTTGAAGTGCATACACAGGAATTCAGACATATAGATAATATCAGTATCTAGGTCAAATTCCATACCTCCAACATATAACTATGAGATATCGCTGCCATTGAGGCAGAAGTAATGCCCTCGCAGCTGTGAATCTTGAGAACTGTTAACATTGGCAGTCTAACAGACTTCAAAGAGAAAACAAGCATGTCAAACAAAGACCCAAATTATTCCTATCTAAAACTATTACATATTCTAAAACCTACCTCCAAAGATATGTTTGGGCAGTAAGATGCATCAAGAAAACTAAGGTTAGCACAACTCAGGGCTATTTCGCGCAGTGTTTCATCACTCACACATGAACAATTTGACATGTCCAGAGACACTAACTGAGGACATGAGGTTGCAGCTGAGCGAATCACAGCATCTGGCAGTTTGTGGCAAGAGCCTATGTCAAGCTCATGCAAAAGGGGGCAATTAACCACAGCCTGTGCCATGCTACTGCGCTTCAATGACATAGTTTCAAGTAGAGGGCACCTAGGAAAAATAGATTATCAGAGTTCAGCTCATTGACAAGGATTCAACCAAGTATAAGCCATACTTCAAAACTTACTCACCTGACTGATATACGCATCACACGACATTTTGTTAGTTGAAGATGACACAATCTATCATGATAAATAGATATCTCCTGTATACCATTGCCAAGTATAGCATCATTGATGTTTAATCTTTTCAGCATAGAACAGTCAGCTAAAGCATGGAAAAAATTATCCAATATTTGTCCTCTTCCCAATGTTAAAACCTCAAGATTTCTGAAAATGATGAGAACAAATCAGCCAGAGTCACAGATAACATGATTGACTTTGACTACATAAATATCACAGAAAACTACTTACCTTAATAAAGAGATAGCATTCATAACTAGCAATTGCATAGAAGGACCAGAAATGCTCATTGCTGTGGCATTTGGATATCGCCTGCACATCTCCTCAACTGTAGGGCCATATAAAGCTTCAAATAAGCACATTAAACACACCCCCTCCCCCCCCCCCCCCCCCCCCAAACAAGAAAGGCATACAGACAAAGCAGACACTCTACACAGCTTTTTTTTTTTTAAAAACAATAACCACTTATAAGTTGAATGTTAAAAGGCTTTCCATAAAATAAAATTTTGATTTAAAAAATCACAATATAGGTATATTCAGGCTCACATTGCTGTACAGATATGTTCCGTTCTTCAAAATTCAAACATTTCCAGAAATCTTCATGAGCACTAGCAGCATGCCACTGCCTACAAACTCTAGCAGCTTTGCAGAGATTGGGATGATCCAAGAATGAAAAAACCTGAGTACATGGGTGAGGAAAAGGAGATGTAATAAATTGAACAGGGGAAAATGTGCTAGGTTTAAATTTCAATACTCTGTATTAGAAGCATATCAATTTCTTTAAAGGGGAAACAAACAACACAAAGATAATTCTTTTCCTCAAGCATACCATATGCAGTAAGTCATCCGTAAGATCCATCCTGACCTCTAGATCTTCTACTTTTGAGGTGTCATTGTCATTTCCTTCACTGTCTTTCACAAGGCTAGAATCCAAGTTATTCTCCTCACTGGTATTCATCAATGCAAAAGCATCATAATATGTATCATTATTATATTGAAGAGATGATCCTTGGGTATTATCAAAATCTCCGTAGTCAACAGATGTATTTGATTTCCCAGTATTTGAAGATGTTGAAGTTGCAAAATGACACTCACTGCAAAACACAGTTATCATCAGTTACAGGATATCTTATGGTCTGGTGTGCTAGTTTCCATGTCAGAAGTGAATAACAATTGTAATTAAATATTCCTAGCTCCAAATATTTTCAAAGAATACAGTGAATTCCCAGCCAAAGTTACCTAACCAAAGTAGATTGCTTGAGGATTTTTCCAATGTCAAATGCAAATAATACAGATATCAGGAAATTGCATTCAAGGATCCAGATAGCTCATATCTTCCAAAAGTATCCGGGGGAAGAGATATCAAAGTATCATATAAACAAAAAGCAAGCCCACTTTCAGCTTACATTTATCAATAAGTAAATGTTTGATTAGAAACCTAATTAGCACACGAGGTACAGAGGAGTTTACAAGGAAACAATGAAATAACAATAACATTCAAAGATTCCAGTAAAAGCCCAAAAGTCCTTTGCAAAAGACGGGAGAAACAAAGGCATCACCACTTAAGAAAAAAAATCTATGTAATTTCATACCCTTTCATATCACTAAGTTGACATGAAGGTCACTTTGGGGGGGGGAAGAGATGCTAAGTGATCACTACCAAAGATATCAAAGATGGAACCCGTTTATTTCCAACCAATGCGCCCCCCCCCCCCCCCCAAAAAAAGATCAAGAAGAAACTCCAAAAATAAAAAATCGCCGCCAGCAGCGAGCCATTGCATTCATCACAACGGGCACCAAAAATCTTTTTTTCCTCATCGTCTTCGTTCTGCACATTATATTATTGTTTGAGCATTAAACCAGGGCGGCTTAATTTTTTTGATCCTGTAGCATACTAGAAATCCCTCGATTGTAGTCGGATCAAATGCGTGAATATAACCACTAGTGTATAAAACAAATAATTGTATGCACGAAGCTGATTTTCAGCCTCAGGACAGAGCATTACAGTAAAAGGAAACCACTTTCAAATTGTGTCAAATAAAATTGATAGTGAAAGCCAATGTTCCATATCCAAAGTAAAGTTTCGGTGATATATGTGCGTCTGAAACTCACTGGAAATCGGAGTGAACTTTAGCGCGCTTGTGGTGATTATCGCGACTATCGTCGGTGCCATTCTCCAAACCAGCGGCTACAACAGCCGCAGCCGAACTACTCTCACCCTCGGACCGCGGCGTGTTGGACCAAGGGGCAAACGCACCCACACGAACAGCCCTGACCATCTCCTCAAACTTCCTGAGTTGCTCGTCGCACTCACGCCCAAGCAACGTGAGGCCTAAAGGCGCAGCACTGCCGACCACAGACTGCTCATCATTTCCAACATCGTCATCAGGTAGATCATCGTTTCCGAATACGTCTTCCTCCTTCATAGAGTTTGGACGATTATCTCCCTCTGTCATCACCTCGTCTTCTTCTTCGTCAAAGCATAAACAGCACCAAATCTTCATGCACTTGGTGTCTGAAACTGAGAACTTTAAGAACCCTAAGTCTCGATCCAACACATTTCTAGCAGAAATTCAAGCACTGAGACCGGTTCTTCCGAAACCCTAATGCCAAGACAATGGCAAAGGCGATTTCCAGAACTCGAAATAGAGATGAAGTGATCAAATTTCAGAGAGTGTAGGAATAGTAAAGGAGAGAGGGGTGGGAGGTAGTTCAGAGAGAGAACAAGAGGAGGTTGAATGGATCTGATCGGATCTTGGAAGCTGCTTTCTCGGGATGTTTTCTTGGTTGCTGTATATCCTGAGGAAATGAAAATTCGCAGTCTCGTGGAAATTGTGGGAAGTGAAGGGTTGCAAGACGAAGACGACGACGTTTTAGGCGATAGTTTTCATTTTCATTTTTATTTTTTGGTTATTTTGGCCCTGTGCATTTTGAAACTGCCTCAGAGTGCAGACATCGAGTGTTTCCTGTCCCTTTCTCCGTGTACCAAGTGCTAGGCAATGAGGATCATGTCTTTATGAGTTTTCAAGAAAAGATTTTTGAATTGGAGGTAAAAGCCGTGGATATTTCTGATCTGAGGCTCTATTCATATACGCTTACTCACGTCAAACCTATTGTCTCGCACAATAATCAAATATTTATTATTGTTGTGTATGACTTAAGACTTTGTTAATTACGTCAACTACAGAATTAAGAGGACAATCCCATCCCATATTTCTTTGAACTAGCACCGAAAAAATTATGGAGATGCCCAGACCAAATCACTCAGCCGTTATCATGACAAGCTTCAAGCTTTGCTCCAAAATCAATGCCCAAGTTTCCTTTACGTGAGGGGAAAAAACAAAGGATAAATTTGAACCACCCAATTCCTATGGTAAAATCGACACAAACGATCATTAACATTAATTTTGCTGTGTAAAAAATAATATGAGTAATTTATCGATAAAACATTATAATAAACAGAGTTTAAATTTAATTTTTACCCACCTTATTTAATGTACCTCTCTAATCTAAGGCAAGAGATCCAAATAAATACACCACGACCCCAATAAATATTAATATGATATTTGTTTAAAGGCGAAAAAAGTAATTTTATGCAAAAGAATTGTGATTTATGACTTTATCATGAAGTCATAAATAAATTTAAGATAATACTAATTTATCGTTTTCATAATTTCGCGGCGTCCATGATCACTGGCGGCCAAAATTGCAGGGTGTCGCGCTGTGGGAACAGTAGATTGCGCAGTAGAGGGGTGGCAAGTCCCTTTCTTGCCCTTTACCCGTGTGCTTACTTTGTATTGGACATAATCAACAATTTTATTCACTTTGCAAACAAGCTCCATCATGCCCCACTTCAATCTCCCCCGTACACGTGGCTTCCTTATATCACATACTTTTTTTTTTTAATGAAACTAATCTCCATCCATGATAGGCCCCTTTAGAGCAAAAAGTGCCACAATGCCAACCCTTGAACAAACCACTATTCTCTTTTTGTTTTTTTTTTTAACTTTGATGAAAGAAATGTGTAGATCAAGTTTTGGGTTGAAAGAAACGGTGATGTAAACCTAACCCTTTTACATCATACCTTAATACATGAGAAAGAAACGAGGATAGAGTGCCATAATTTAATGTGGTCATCTAGGTTAGAATTTTGGGTTGCTCAAAAGAAAAAAAAAAAGTGGAATATTTAATGTATCAAGATGAAGAGTATTCATAATGAGTAATGATGAGGAATTAATTAGTTGGAGGCAGAGAAAGCAGTGAAATTAAAGAGATGGGTGGGGAGGGTTCCTCCAAGGTAGCAGGTAGACCCCACGGCATGCTTTGAAAGGTGGGAAGTGGGAAGAAATAAGGTTGTTAAATAGATGTGGCGGTTTATGAAATGCAGGACAAGCTCTATAAATTGTTGATTTGGTCAGCCTGCAATGGCCGACCGTTGACTTTGCCAGCTATATGGTATTTCATTTCTTGTACTGTATTACTTTCTCAGTTGAAAACCGAAAAATAAGTAAAGGTATGTTGAAGTGGAAGGATTAGGGAAAGAAAGAAGAATATGATATGATGAGAAAACTAAAGCAAGCGGTAAATTGAGGTGTCTATCTGTCTGCTTACATGTTCGAGGGTTCACCGACTTCATTTTTATATTTCACACAACAGTGACAGCTGAAGTAATCAGTTCATTTAAAAAAAAAAGAAAAAGAAAAAAAGACAGCTGAAGTAACGAGGAACATCCTTTCCCATCCATACCTCACCATTATGTCCACTCACTAATCGCCCTGTGTTATCTTTTCCATATTGACTTTTTTCCATGCTTCACAGATGTGTGATGTATTAAGGACCATTCTATTTTGAAACTGAGCTATATATGATATTTGGCCCTTTGGGTTGGATTTGCATGTATGACCCTTTAATTGTTAATTGGACTGCGCAAAGGATTAAAATTCGTTTTAAAGTTGAGTATAATATTTATTATATTTTTATAATTTTTATTTAATAATATTTATTTTTTCTTATCTAATTAAAATAAAAATATAAAAATTATTTTCTATTCAAATAACCAATTTTTTTTTTTATTTTATATGCCAAATGAAATGTTAGTTTATTGAGATCGGGGGCTATTCTTTTGGGGGCCTCACTTCATCTTTGGCCCAACCGAGCCTTCAGGGACTCGCAGTTTTGTCTTCAGGGGACGGAAGCTGATGGCCTTTTAGCCATTTCTTGAATTGGGGTGTATCAGTTAGATATAGATGATCTGCATCAAATCGACCACCTACTTAGGTTACATTCATTACCATCTTATGCCACACAGGGACGCTATCTAATACCAAAGAGACAACCTTAATAATACTGGGCAGCAACCAAGTAAATTACAGAGCTATCAGGGTGAAAGGATCAATCATGTGTCAGAAAATCCGATGCAAGTAAACTCTCTATATATATATATATATATATTACCCTAACTACACGAACCATTTCAATTTTCAACTAGAGAAAAAAAATGTATTTTTTTTAAGAAGACAAATATGCCCCCCAAAGCAAAGCTCTGAATTATGGGTTTCCGAGCACACCAACGTCGTCCTCTGGGCTGGAATCGGTGTCATTTTTGGGCCCCAAGGAGATGATGCTCTGCCTTCTCGAGAGTTCGTCGAGTTATCATAAGCTCTGGGAGGGTCACTTCAGTATTCACCCGTCCACCGACCCATTGTTAATGTTGAGGCTGTGATCCTTTTAGCGCGCGCGCGCACATATATTTATAATCTCTGAGTAGGGATATTGTAAATGCATCCTTCCATTGCTGTTGCAATGAACTTCATCCTGTGTTCTAGATTTATAAAATACAAATCCCTCCACACTAATGAGAATATCTCGATCGATTTGTTGATTTGCTAATTAGAGAAGATAATAATCTATAGCTATATTTTCAAGGGCGAGAGCATCCACCTTATTACCTGCAGTTTATGTTGTTCATTTGGTGGTCTTTCAACGTCAATTTTGTTAATAGAGAAACAAAAAAAAAAAAAAAATCTTTGAGCTGTTGAAATTTGAAGGAGACCACTAAAGTTAAAGAAAAGAAACAAAAATATATATATATATATATATATATATATATATATATATATATATTCATGTCAAGGTAAAAGAATGAAAAATAGCTGTGTTAAATTAATCTATCCATCATAAATCACAAAGAAAAAATCTATCAATAATGAGTTTGGCGAATTGTTTGATTTCATGTTGTAATAGGTGTGTCAAAAGCTTTAATCTCACATTGTTTAAAATAAAGAGAATCTTAGTGTATATATATATAGATGTGATATTGAACAAGTAAATAGGTCAAAAAGAGAAATGGGTTTGCACGCATAACAATATGCTAACGTAGGGTAACGTAGTTGAAAATATCTGATTTTCCCCTTATGCACGAATTAGATGCAGTACTGGACATCTTTTACTGCAACTATTTTTGTATTTTACAAAAATATTTTGTATAAATAAGCTTACCGGAAAACTTTATTTTCAATAATTTTAAAATTGGGACCATGAATTTATTAATTTTCTGAACGTTGAGGTCTTAAATTTACCTGCTTTAATTTTTCATTAACCGACTTTAATCTCAACGTTCAGAAATGGATGCTACTTTTAATCCTAACGTTCAAAACAGATTTTCATTAAACCGTGATTAAGTCGCCATTAATTATTTTTAAATTGCTCAACATTTTTGTTTGCATTTTCAGCCTATAAAAGGCAGTACGTGGTGCAATTCAAGACACACCAAGCTCTTGGATATTTTCGAAACTCTCTCTTCTCTTCCCCCTTCATTCTTCTGAGTTTTTTAGTTCTTACTGTTCTGTTCCCCTTTTATAGGAAGGGTCTATTTAATCTTGAGGAGTTGTCGACTTGTGATGGAATAACTTTTAAGGACAATATCCTCAGGTACGACTTGGATCGATTTATATTGACAATTTTGTTTGTTACAATCTACATTTCAAAATTTGCTTCTTGATTGACTGAATCTTAAAATATTGGCAAACTTGCAATTTATGCATGCCATTAGCTAGGCTTCAACAAATATTTATTTAAGTTACTTTACCAATCCTCAAAATCCTGAAATTAACTTCTTAGCAATTCATCCAATGTTCTTCGTGCGTAAACACATGCGCAAGAGCTATAAAGACTTCTTTTTGGCAAAGCTAATATTTGGATATGTCCGAAATAAGAAAGTGTTGTACACCCAAACAGTCACAAAATAACATTTACATTTTCCACATTCCACACATAATTTGGATTGTTATGATATAGTGAGACAAATAAAGAGGCCACTTGTGTGAAATTAAACTCTTGAATCAAGTAGAAAAAGAAAATTCACAGAAATAAAAGCATCAAGATAGCTTTGGTTTATATGAGAAAAGGATATATAAAAGGAAAACTTTTAGTTGATGAGTCTAAATGGAACATATTTATATTAAAGAATTTTAAATTTTAAAATTATTTTAAAAATTTAATGATTAAAAATTTAAATTAGTAAAAAATTACAATTTATAACTTTAAATTAAAATTTTTGTTTTTAAATCTTTTAAAATAGTTTTAAAATTTAAAATCTTTCAATATAAATATTTTTAATTTAAAATCTTCAACTTTATTTTTTATATAAAAATATGTATACTTTTAAGTGGCAAACTAGAGGTAATGGCTAAAATTTAGTTTGTACATATAGAGTTTATATATAGTATAAATAAAATTTACGTGTAAAACAAATCTTAACTGTTGAGTATATAAATAACGTGGCGTGCATGTAAGAATTGTTCATGCCTCACTGTCCTCTTTTTGAATAAAACGAGTTGCCATTTTTTTAAATTTTTAATCAGAAGTCTTACTTCCAGCGCATAAAATCAAACTTGGGGTTGTTTGTCTCTATAGACCAAATGGTAGGCGCTGACTATTTAAGTAGAACATTCCAACAAACCCTTTGCCGAAAAAGAAAACAAAGCCAATACAACCCAAAAAAAAAAAAAAAAGCAGTATCAAATGAGCATTTAAAGCTTTAAAATAAGACTAAGTTTTGATTAATTTTTTGTGCCACTTTGATTATTTTATCGTGTTTGTGTCTTGCTTTTGGGATTTAGAAAGAAGAGGCAATAGAGAATGCTGGTTTAGGCGGTTGTGCGCAGTGGATTTGCGCTTTCTACTGGGAAAAGATGGAGAAGCAAGAGCTTGTCAGCGTTGTAGATCCAATCAAAAAGAATTTATATTATTTTAGATTAAAATAGTGACTTAATTCCTTAATTTCATCTATTATTTTAAATTAGTCCGCTAAATTTAAAGTATTTAAAAATGGATAAAATAGAAATGAAAAGAAATGATTAAAAAAAAGGAAAAGAAAGAGAAAAATAAATTGATAAATTATCCCTTACCTCATGGTATGATAGAATGAAAATGAAACAATTTTTTTTTTTCTTGTGTTTAGTTTCATGACAATATATATATATATACACACACACGAATAAGATGTAAAATTATTTTATTATCTTATAAATAATTAAATTTATTGACCCCAATTATTTTTTATTCATATTAATCATTGTATTTATGTTAAATATGTCATTTTATTATTTCTTTCATATTTCTTTCTCTTTTTCTCTTGTGATCCTTCTAACTCTGGAAGGAAATAAAAAGAAAAGAAATAGTGTAAAAAAATATGTGAGTTTCACAATTATTCTTCCTCTGTGTTGCTTTTCGAAAGGAATAAATTGAACTATGTTAGAAATGTAAGTATTTACCTAAATGTAGCGAAATTGAATCTTACTCTGATCTCGACTCCATGTAATCCTTATCAAAGACACCAGTAAATCTTGTACGATCACTCGTACTTTGTTTGGTCAATTTCTTTTTCCCATTTAGAATGATATAACTATGCATTAATTTTGAATTTTAAAAATTTAAAATTTAAATATTACTTAATTAATTACCTAATAAATAATTTAATTTCAATTAATTAAATGAGCTCAATAACCCAACGCTTTCCATTCCATTCTAACAACACATACCAATAAAAGAAAGGAGAAAGGTGTAATCCTTCCCCCATTTCTTTTCCTTTCCTCCACTTTCCTCCTTATCAAACAACACATTATTTTAAATTTGTCAACCTTTTTAAATAAACTTAGTTAAGTTCTTAACACCCGTTATTTTTATGCTAATATAAAAATTACATGTGTTCTTTTTTCATGTATTATAAATAATGAAATGGCGCCGATGAACATTTATTTAGGAAGAAAAAAACTTGATATTCAACGAAAGGAAACACAAACTGAGGCGTCGTTCAAGTTCACGCTCCTCTCTTCTCTCCGGTTGAAGGCGAAGCTTCAACGGCGGCGTTCGGCTTCGACAACAGCGTTCTCTTTCCCCCTGTCTCTCTCTCCGGACTGGAGGTTCTGTCTCTCCCGCTCACTATGTCTCTCGCACCATATTATGCGAATTTCTTTGAATTCAGAGCATTCCTCTCTTTCTCTTTGAATTCTCTTTCTGAATTTCTTCTCTCTTTCTCTCTCTCTCTCTCTCCCCTCCCCCAAAATTTTCCACTAATCGCATTTTTCTGTTGCTGAATTTCTACTGTTTGTCTTGGCATTTCTCTTGCATTCTTGTTGTTACTAATATTATTTTTTTCAATTTTAAATTATGTTCGAACCACATATGCCTTTGTTTTGTTTTGAAGAATTAGGTGAAAAAAGTAGCTAGCAAAGGAAGGAAGCAGAAAGCAGGATATGTTGAGCGGTAGGAAGTAGAAAATCACGTGTCAAAACCGCTTCAACCTCCATTGCCTTAGCCTAATTTTCTATTGTTCCTTATTTTCTCTTGTCCTTACTGTTCATTCACTATACTCATTCTTGTCTTCGTTATCTTAGTTGCCTTATTTGCTTCAGGAGCGATTGTAAGAAAAAAGAATAAATTGGGTAGTTCTTTTTGTTAGATCAAATTTATAAAATTGGAATTAACTCAGTTCAGAGATAGGCTAAAGAAATAATTCCAATGAAAAACGAAAATTGAATAGGTTATATATATGCCCCTGAAGGACCGGTATTCAACCCAGTTAATTTTATCTTGGTAGTTGTTCTGACATATTTTTTTACAAAACATTACTCTATGGTAATCTCTGAAATTCCTTATTTCTTTTATTTTTTTAATATTAATCTTTTAATATTAGTCATATTTAACCACATTTCACGTCCGTTCAATAACTGTTTTGATCTCTGGAAATTAACGTTTTAGTCCTATGCGATGAATGAGCGTGTGGATCTACTGAAACTGAAGGAATTTTTGTTGGAAAATTAACAAATAAGAGTTGAAAGTTTAGCTCTCCAATATTTTCTACCATTTAGAAAGTGTTTTGCACTTGGTTTGGACTGAATAATCACTTGGTAGACAGTTTATTGCCAACTTTCATTCCTTTATGTGACTGCAAATTGTATGATATTGCCTTACAAGGCTCACATATGCCCCAAATGTGATGACACTAGTCATGACTTTTATTCTATCAATTTGCACACTATCATTTGACAGTTAATCATCTGTTTCAACCTGGTCAATGAATTCTACTGGTTTCAGTTTGCAGTGTCCTTAATTATGTCCACCTCATGTACCAAAGTCTTTTGTTAGTTTTTCCCGACAATTATTTATCTGGTTTCATAACTTTTATCCTCCATCTATTACAATCATGGGTAAATAACTACTTTGGTTTTTATTTCCATCTACTACTGTTTCTATGTCAAAACTCATCTTTATCCTTATACATATATGCGCGTGTGTATAAAAGTTATTCTTATTTTACTATAGATGTTATTTAATACCTATAAGATAACTATAATTTTTAGCATGGTAATTTCATATTGAATTGTAAATTATTATAGTAACATGTGCGAAGCACTAATTTATTATAATATAAGGAGCATGTCCTAATTTGGTTTAGTAGCACTATCTACAATTAATGGCATAGTTTTCTTATTTGGTAACAATATGCTAGATATATCTTTTTTTTTTTGGCCACTATCATTTTTGTTTATTTTTGCCAACTCGTTTTAGTTTGGTATTCATATTATATATTTCAACTAACTCTGCATTCACAGAAAATTGTTCACGGTCTGTCCCTCTAATTCTCTCGAAAAAGCTTCACGGTCCCTCTTTCTCCTCCTTTTTTGTTTTTAGTTACAAGTTACTTTTGGCATATTTAAAATAATTCAAGAGAGAGAATTTTTAGTTAATTAGTCATATATGAGTTTAGTTTACTAACTAATTAGTTAATTTTTCATAAAATAATAATTATTTAGGTGCATATATTTGTTGAAGTGCACATAATGAAATTATATGTCTTATGATTAGCATATTTTGTTAAATCATACATGCAATTTAATTAAACAATGAATTAAATTACAAGACATACAAAATAATAATTAATAGGAACAAAATATGGATCTAAATCCCTTCAGCTATTTATGAGACATTTGATGCAAATCCAATTGAATTAATCCACAGATATATCTAAAAGGATCAAAGTACAAAAGAAGGAAATCGAGAAGAGAGATATTAGAATGAGAGGAAATTTTGTTAATAAACGTATAGGTCATAGTGATAGTTTATTGGTTAATTTTACTTATCAGGAATTCTCAAAAAAATGCTAACATTAAAATTTGATTATTTTCCTAAAAGTGAGGGCCATTAGTTAGATATTTTAAATTTAATATTTAGAATATATTATAGAATATTTTAATTTAACTTTATTTAAAATATTCCAAAATCATTGATTAAATAAAAATAATAATTTAACATTCTTTTACTTCGTCTAAACACGATTTATCAGATAGCACGTTTATGAATAATATAAATATATATTACAAAAATTATGGTAGTAAGTTTTTTAAACAAATAAATATTACTTTCTATACATTACTTGTAATATATCTTTAGTTTTATGGGATATAAACATTTCATAAATAAAACTTAAATATTTGTCCGGGTTCTAACTTTATATTTGTCAATCTCTCAAAAAATATATATACAAATATTTATAGATACAATAAATTAAAATTAGAAATTTCATTTCCTTATATATTTCAATTAAATCAAATATAGCTTAAAACTCATTCAAAACATATGATCCTTAAACTCTTTCGAAAGCATCCCTTTCATTAGAGGATCAACTAATATTTCTATCACTCAAATGTACTCTATGATTACTTGATCAGTCTTAACCCATTTTCTTAAAGCAAAGTACTTATGGCTCATTTAGTTCATTGAAACATGAGCTATGTTATTGTAAAGGAAATGTGTTTGCGATTACAATTACATTGAATAGTTGTATACTTGTTTGGTTGTATAAAAGTAGTATTGTAATGGAATGATATGTAAATAAAATGACATAATTGCCTCTAACAACAAAAAAAGAGAAATTATTTTGATTAATTACAAACTTGAGGCATGTAATCAGAGCTATTAAGAGATGCAAAAATTGCATCAAATCCATATCTAAAACACAATAAAGGGATGTAAACTAAGATTAAATTTTGATCTGAAATGAAATGAGATGCGAGTGTATCCATAAACATTTAATAAGCTTCAAATCCAAAATCCAAATTTGAATCTTCATCTAAAACAAAATGAGATGAAAACATTGCCAAAAAAATGCCAATGACAAAAAAAGTGAAGCTTTGAACAAGGTACAAATCCAAATTGAACAAGTTTTGAGCTTCAATGGTGGGAGGCAGGCCAAATGCCAATGTCTAGTGACTGATTGGAAACCTAACATCAATTTGGCTTGCTCAAAGGCTATGTTGAAGGCTTCAACATGGGTTCTGAAACCCAACATTTTTTACCCAAACCAAAGCCTTTAAAGCAAGACAATGGTGAAACAAGGTTAAAAAAATGTGCATCCACACCAAATCCCATCATCCTTCCATTCCATATGTAGGCTTAAAGAAAGAAAAACATGGCTAGTAATGACAAAAAATTTAGGGATTGAGGAATTCTTTTCTTTTCTTTTGGAAAATTTAATTAATTAAATAATAATTTTCAATTTATAAAGTTCTCATTTGAAATTTAGAGGAAATGTTAGCAATGATTGGGTTAGGTGGGGGGAGGCTCTGAGTTTTGCAGAGTAAAGTAATGACAGAACAAAAGAACTAGTGGAGTTGGTAATCTTAGTGGGTTCAAGCCATTAAAGTCATCGCTATCACCTTCATTTAGTTAAGATGATCAAATACCTCCATTCGACATGCTTAATTTTCCTACACTTCAAGCTGTCCAAACTCTCCATGACTTGCAAGGTTCAGTGATTAAGAGATAAAGTCAAGGGCAAAAATGGAAATCAATTTTGGAATAGGATAAACATTCCATTGTACATGTGTTATAAGGAAAAGGAAGCAAGCACATCGGCTTTTGCAATGCAATCTCAAACCATGAACCAAACAAATTTTGGAGATGGAATCCTTAAACATCTATGTTGCAGTTGTTCAACTAAACACAGCCTTAATATTATTATGTTTATTTCAACTTCTACTATTATTATTCTTAGTCAAAAAAATTGCAATTGTATTATCACAATGCACTCTAATAAAGCTAGAGGTTGAGTCGACAATCTTAAGCTTAGTAATAAAATTTATCAATATAAAATAAACTTAATTTCTATAGTAGAGATAATTACGAATGATTGTTTAGTACTTATCCAAGAGATAATTCCCTCAGCTAGTAAAAAAATATGTCTTAATGTCGACTTTTCTAAGTTAACATATCCTGCCAAATCAGAATTTGAACAACTAACAACCTTAAAATTACCGATCCTCTTATAATTAAATATATAACTTTTAGTACTTTGAAAGTACTTCATGACCTTCTTATAGCTTTTTAGTAATCAATCCTTAGATTGCACTTGTATTTTCCCAACATGCTTGCAACAAAAGATATATCAAGCTTTATGTAAACTTGCGAATATATCAAGTTTCTTACCATTAAAGCATAAGGAATATTTTCCATATATATTTTTTTGAACTCATTATTAAGACATTGAAATAAACTGAACTTATCCTCTCTCACTATAGGTGACACACTCAATGAATAATTTTTTACACTAAATCTTTCAAAAAATTTATTTATATAAATATCTAATCCCAGGATATGTTAAGATTTATTTCTATGAATCTATATACTAATGACATAAGATGTCTCACCCATATCTTTCATTTTAAAATTCTTAAACAAGAATTGTTTTACCTTATGTAGCAAGCCTAAGTTACTTAAGGCAAGCAAAATCTCGTTTAGATGTAAGACTAAAAATATGATCTTACTCTCACTAACATTAATATATATATATATATATATATATATATATATATATATATATATATATATATATATATTAATTTATAATATTTTTAACAAAATTAAAAGATGTAATTGCATTATCAAATTTTAAATACCATTGCTACGAGGCTTAATTAAAACCACAAATTGATCTTCTTAGTTTGCACACCAAATTTTCACCGATCATTTAGATGAATCTCTCAGGTTGTTTCATATATACCTTTTTCTTAAGATTACCATTAAAGAAGGTAATTTTAATATCCACATAGTATAATTCCAAGTTAAAATAGGCTATTAATACCATGATAATACAAAAAGAATCTTTCTTAAATACATGAAAGAAAGTCTCCTTATAGTCAACTCATTCCTTCTTAGTAAAGCCTTTAGCAACCAATTTAGCCTTACAACAATCAATGTTGCTTAATGAATCTCTTTTGATCTTAAAGACTTATTTGTAACTAATTGTTTTTGCCTCGCTAAGCAACTCTATAAGATTTCAAACATTGTTATTTGTCATAAATTTCATTTCATCAATCATAACATTATGCCCAATTTAAAATTTTCACCATTTATAGCTTTAAAAAATGGTACAAGGTCATTATTAACACTTATGTCACAGTCAAATTTAGTTACATACACCAAATAATTACTAAGTATTACTACCTTTTCTAGTCTTAGTGAATCTTTTTAGTTCAACTTATTTAGGTTGTTCAATGAGAGTATCTTCTATCATTGGTGAAGTAGTTTTTTATCATCATGGGATGACTCATCATTAATAATAAAATAAAGAAGTTCTTCATCACTTACAAGATTAACATGATTTTAATAACCTTGTTATATTCTACATTTACTTTAATAGAATAAGTGTATGCAAAATCAATATTCCTCCATGACTAGTGGAAATAGTTTGCTACATGATCATCCTTACTAATTAAGTCATGCGAGTTAATTATTCTTAATAATTATGTTATTCTTAAGAAATTTAACATTTTTAAATTCTACAAGTTTCATTAAATGCAAGAGACAGGAGAACTTATATCCCTTAAACTTTTATACATAACTTACAAAATATGTAGTAATAGCCTTTGGGTTTAACTTACTTTCATATGAATTATATATTCTTGTTTTAGCAAGATAGCTCCACACATATATATGATTCAAGCTAGGTTCTCAACCTTTTCAGATTTCAGCTAATGTCTTAGACATAGCTTTTATTGGAACCTTACTTAAAATGTACACTACTATCTTAAATGCATTTTTCCATAGAAAAACAAGAAATTTGAAATTGCTAAGCATACTTTTCACCATGTCTAGTAACATTCTATTCCTTCTTTCATTAACAGTATTCATATTAAATGAGTCAAGTATGGTGTATTATACTACAATACCATACCCTTAAAGGAAATTAGCAAATGGATTAAATGTCTACCCATAACTAATGTACCTACTATAACATTTATCTCCTTTATTGAATCTCATAATCTTAATTTGATTTTCAATTTATTTCTTTATTTTTGCTTTATACCTTTTAAAGGCATCTAATGCCTCGCTTTTATTATAAAATATATAGATATACATATATCATGAGAGATTATCAATAAAGGAAATAAAATATTTATGATCATTTGGACATAAGTTAACACAACATGTGGTTGTATATATGATCTTTAATAAATCCAACATCTTCTTAGCCTTTTTATGTGACTTATTAGTTTACTTATCCTTATTATACTTAACATATGGACAAAAATAAGTAGAGTATAAAGTTTGGAGAACCCCATCCTTTATTATCATTTTAATCTTCTTTATGAAAATATGTCTTAATCTCTTATGCCATAGGCTAAAAGAGTTTTCATTTATAATATATTTCTTAACTTTAAAATTACCATACATAATAATATAAGAATTAGCCATATCAATAATAGTATAACCATAAAAAAAAATTAATAAAAGCTAAATTTTTGAATAAATTAAAAACAATGCTAAAACTATTCATGGAAAAACCTAACGAAATTAATTTAGAAATGAAAATCAAATTCTTAGAGAAATTAGGAATATAAAATATTTGTTCAATATCCATTATATAGCTAAAAGATGAAACAATTCTGTAGGTTTAATAGTATCCACATTTAAGCTTAGTCTATTATCAGCAAACAACTTATACTTATTGTATGTAGACTCTGTATGTTGAGAAATCTTTGCATAGTATTCAAAATGTGAATTTTTAATGCAGTATCAATATGCCATGTATTATCATAAATATCAACTAAATGAGGTTTAAAACATGCATTAGATAAATGTATACTTTTTTTCACAAACCAAGCTTTTCTCTTAAGGCAATCCTTCTAAATGTATCTTTTCTTTTTATAGAAAAAGCATTTCATAATTTTTTTGTTTGTCATATAAATAGGAGGTATGTATTTTTTCTTGCCATTTCTCTTATGGCTCTTCTTCTTAAAGCCATCTGTACTAGCTAAATGAACTTTATTAAAAGCACTTCATTAATTACTAGCCTGTACTCTTCCTGTACACATATGGATAACAATTTATCAATAGTTCATTTCTTCTTTTGTGTGTAGTAGGAGATCTTAAATACAACATAATGATGAGAGAGTGAACTAAGAATTAGTCGAACCAAAAATATTTCATTTAGCTCATTCCAAGGGCCTTTAATTAAGAAGCCAACTGCATTTTATGTTACCTTACCCCTCTTATACCAATGAGTTTCATCGTACACAACTTGACCATAAATGCACATCTAAGTGACTTGTCAAATAAAACAAACTAAGCATCAATAACTTTTAGATATTCTTTAATTATCCTATAATTTGGTAGAACCTTCGAATTATACTCTGAATATGTTGTTTGATTATTATCATATTGAGGCAATTTGACTACTCTTAGTGATCATACAATATTTTAGCATCTTTGTTTTTATCATCCAAAGGTTTTGGAGGCTCTTACATATAAAGGATAAAGTCATACTCAAGGCATCCTAATTAAAAGAGAACACCCTCTTTGTAGGCCTTGTAGTTGCTTTCATATATAATAATTTCATTATTGTTATCTAATTGAGATGCAAAAGATGGAGCAAACTAATTTAAAATATTATTAATACTTACTAGAATATTATAAGGTAAATCAATAATCACATTTATCATAAATGCATGTTTACCAATGTAAGTTATACTAATATAAAAATTATATTACTAAAATCTCTTTATAGGTAAAGATATTAGCATAGCAAATATTTATGTATCATAAATAACTAAACTAGAGTGCAATCATGCCCTAAATACTTGTGAGTTACTTAAAAAATATAATACAACTTCTATTCTATTCTAATTAAATATGCAATCATAATTATCTACATGTGAATTAAGATATATTATAGTTACATACTTAATTATAATTGATATTTTCAAATCATATGTGATTTTATTTTTATAATAAATGCATAAATATATAAAAGATGTTGTGGCTACTTCTTCATTTATACATGTTAATCACAAAATATCTAAGTGGATTTAAAGACTCATATATATAAACTAATTAATCTTATCCTAATGAGAATTTATTTGATTAATTAATCAATTACACAATATGTAACTAACTAATTGAAAATTATTCTTTTATAATTATTCTATAAATGTACTAAAAATTTGTCTAAAATAATTTCATATTATTTAACATAATTAAATAGTCCTAAAATCAATTTTGTAAAATTTCAAATGTGCTAAAATTACCTAAAATGAAAATTTTAAAATTTAGGCAAATTGAGTAGCACTAAAAAAAATCTTTATAAAATCCCTAATGTGTTAAAATTACCTTAAAATAATTTATCTAAAATTTAAATAGATTAAGCAGCATCAAAAAATAATTTTTCATAATATATTTGGTCCAAAAAATAAATTATAGGTCAAAACAAAAATTAAAATAATCCAAAGGACCAAAAATAAATTCTAAAAAAAAACTCAAAATAGACTCAATGTATTTTTCTGAAACCAAAATGGTGAAAAAGTCCCAAAAATGACCTTAAAAGGCCCAATATACTTTTCCATCCAAAATTCAAAAAGTCACAAAATGCCAAGCCCAATAAGATGGTCCAACTCTTTCTGGCTAAAGCCTCCCTCCGTGTTTTTTTTTTCCCTAAAACTGTATGTCCCTTATATGCACAGAAACCACATGAAACAATTCAACCATGTATGCACAGTAATGCCATTTTGCAATTCTAATGCCAGACAATCTAGAAAGTTTCTCAAATAATTTGTCAATAATCACATAAATGTGAATAACTAAACAAATCATCAAGTGTATTCTCAGTTTCCAAAATCCAAAATGGAAAACCGAGAATCCTCTCAAAATGGATTTCAAACATATATAAGCATAATGCATATAACTTCTATAACTGACCAAAAAAATCAATTTTTAATAGATTGAAATTAATAAAATTCACAAGATTAAATTCATATAATAAATTTATTTTCTCTTCTTCCATAAATTTATAGTTCATCTGATCGAGCAGATAGAAGCCTAAAATAGTATGAACATCCAAATCCCCTACTTTTTTTGTTTCCTACTCATCCCCTGTAATCTTAATGTAAATCGTTTAAATTAAATTTGAACGGTGTAGATTTAATATTTTTAATTTTTATATTTTGATATCCTTTTTAATTTTAAAAAATAAAAAATAAAAAATAAAAATAATCTTTTAACTATTATATTTTAAAATACTAATAATTTAACTTTAAAAATTTTAAAAAATAAAATATCAAATTTCCAAATTCAAAAAAGTATCTACTCGTCCTTTGAGGAGGAGTAGGGACCAGATCCCAAACAAATCAAGATGGTTTTTTCACCAATGAGAAGCTCTATGTGAGCAATGGTCACTTTTAGCCAATAACCCTCTAAAAACTTGCCAGGCAAAGAGTTTAATCCACCATCAATAGAATTGCATCTTCTATCTCTCATAAACTGACAAATTGTAACCACCTGATAAATATGGAAAATTGTCAAAAAAGAATAATGAGAGTTGATGGATAACCATAAATCCAATAGTTGCAACTTAAAAGCTTATCATTTGGTTCTCTTAATCTTATTCTACAGCGACAGACACAATAAGTGGTTATCACTTCTGAAAATTGACAACAAATTTATCACTGTCTCAGTAAACCCCAAAATGTGGTGCTAATCGGAAGAGGAAATGTAGTGGGCAACTATGTCTCCACATGCGACAAGAGGCACAGATTGGTAATGCTAAGAAGGCAGACCTTCTTTCAGATGGTACTAAAACTGATAACAGGTTATCACTGATTCCCAGCCACTAAAAAAAAAAAAAAAACTGTAGCATTCACACCACTCTTCACTTTGTGTGATTCTTGCATTTCATTAACCCACAATATAAAGCACAAAAATTCTTCCATGAACCATAATTATGGCAATTTAATGGAAACATGTAAAACCAACAATATAAATTAGATTTCAACTCTCCCAAGTTCAGGCACCAATGATCGGTACTTTGAAATCACAAAAGGTTATTACAAGTGGCAACTCCATTCAACTATTATTGCCCCCACTACAGGAAAGGAGAAAATTGCATAAACCAAGTTTACATTAATGACAACCCAAAGTGTCTTCTACGTAATAAATAAATCAGCATAATATCTGGTGCCAAAAGATGTAAGCTATGTTTAGAAAAGGAAAAAAGTATTCACAAGAAACATCATTACATTATGATGGGTACAACTGTGTCTCAACCATAATAGCAATTTGATGAAGGTTCGATCAAATATTGATTTCCCAATGAGAGTGGCAATAGCTCTCACTTCAAAGAAGACAAAAAGAGTTAAAGTGCAACAAAGTGCATCAACTGAAGATGTTATCATCAGCTTGGCTGTGGTGCTAGTTAATTCTTGAAACAGTTCACGGAGAATGCTATTACAACAACTGCTGTTGAATATCCATGTGGAATTGTTCTGATGATAAAACAAATGTTTAAAAAACTGGAAAGGGATACACACACAACACACACACATATATATATATAGGAATTGTTATGTTATCCATAGTTTTAGCTTAACATTCCTTCCTACAAAAGTTACTTTACCTATGGTCCAAGTTCAATCAATGCAGACCAAACCTACAATCAAATTTTCAGCAATCGTAGACAAGGGGGAAAAAAAACCAACAAAAAAAAACTTACATAAAAATTTTTAAACGCAAACAGAAAGAAGAAGAAAAAGAATGCAGGACAGAAATTCAATCTCCCATTATACTACTTTATCAACGCAATGAACAACAATATAACAAATCGAAATTCAACGGCAATACAAATGAATGACAACAAATAGAGATACAGCAGGCCGCTACATAACTAGAGATAAACTAAAATTCATACCTCTGATTTGCAGAAGTAGGAGGGATTTTCACAAACTTCAGCAATTTATTCGAAGGAGCAGCACAAAGAAAGACGACAGAGAAATAGGGGCGAAGGAGAAGCCGTACCTCGTCGGCCACAGCCGCTGAAGCCGCCGCCGCCACCATCTATCAAGCCCGAGCAACGGGATCAGAGCGCGATGCTGTGTTTTAGATCTGACATTTTTTTATTTTTTTAAGAATTTTGGATTAAATGCTTATTATATCAGCGGGTGTCCCTCCTTTTCTTTTTGTTATGGGATAGTGGAAAGAAAATAGAAAATTGGGTAAAATATTTATTTTAATTATTTTTAATTAATTATTTTTTAATTATTAAAAATAAGAACATTAAAATCTTTTTATTACGAAATTATGATTATTTTTTATATTTAATTTTCTGCCTACTAAACACGTCAGTGTTAACTTATTATTTAAATTATAAGAATATATATATATATATAATTGTTATATCAATATTAAAATTAATGGACATTTGTGAAACAATTTGAAATTTTAAAAAGATTATTTTAAAACACTTTGAAATTAAAAAAATATTTTAAAATAAATAAAATTATAAAGTTACTGTTTCAATCATTATTTTATAATTCTCTTAAACTTAGCTCCACCAAACCAAGTCCCTTTTAACAAGGGGCTTGTGGAGTTAATTATACATTGATTAATTAACTATATGCGTGTAAAGGTTCACACTAGACAATAAAAGGAGACGCTTAAAAAATAATTCCAAGTTGTCCACTGTCTATTCTATCACAAATCACAAGTAAATAGAAGCACGGGCACTATTAATAACTGAATTTTCTAGAGTCGATTTCTAGGCACACAAACCTGATGATCTTATTTAATTGATATCTCTAAACAAAATAACTTTTGAGACAATTTTAAGGCATTTATTAGATGATTGAAGCTTAGTGGGGACGTTTAAACTATATATATGCGCAAAGTGAGGGGAGACAGGCTCACGTTAATTGTAATTACTTTTATCGCCATCTCAAATAGTTTAGGACGGTTGATCATTGATGATGAACATGCTTTCTAACAATATCATATTGTGATGACCCATTTAAGGGGTTTTGAGGTTTTTTTTTAGGTAATAAAGTATGATGTAAGGTATTTAGGAATTATAATTAAAATGATAAAAATTAACCATATAGTTTTTTCTTTCACATTTAATTTTTTTACCTTCATAAATATAATTTTTGAATATTTCACATCATATTTTATTGCCCAAAAAAAGAAAAGAGCCTCAAAACAGCTTTTTGACATAAATACATAAGAAAAAAAACAAAAAAAAATTTAACTTCTAAAACATATTTTTTATATATATAACAAAATTTTTAAAAAAAATTAATATGAGACGTGGAGCTTATAACTCTGCATCTCATTAAAATTTTTTTTTTTTTTATGGTTCCGCATCCCTTTTTTAATTTTTTTTTTCATAAAAACTGATCCTGCAGGTTAGTGCTAACCCTTTGAAGGTCAGTTAAAAAATTGACTCCCAAAATGAGAGTAAGTTAAAAAAAATTTAAAGAAATTAATAATTTAAAATTGACAATAATTATAAAATTTTAAAAAATTGACTTCCATTGTAGAGTCATATATAAATAATTTTTTTAAATTTTATATATAAAATTTTTTTAAAAAAATTTAACTTGACATATATTATATATATATATATATATATAATTTTTTTTAACTTTATAATTGTCACAAATTTATATTTTAAGAAATATTAATTAATTTTGTTAAATTTGTAAAAATTTAAATTTAAATAATCATTAAAAAAAATTAGATAAGAATTTAAGAAGATTAAGAAAAATATTTAAAAATTTATATTATAATTTATTAATTGTTTGTATTTATATAAAATTTGTTCAACTAAAAAATATGTTTATTTATATATTGAAAAATATAATATCTTAATTTGTATATATAATTTATTTAATTTTACAATTGTTAAAATTTAAAGTTTGAGGAACAATAATTAATTTTGTTTAAATGTATAAAAATTAAAACTTAAATAATTATTTTAAAAAAGTCAAACAAAAAACTTTAAAAAATGGTAAAGTTATTTTTAAAAATATATTTTAATGTATTGACTGTGTATATTTATAAAAACAATTGTTTGATTATTAAAAAAAATATTTATATTTTGAAGACCATAATGTCTTAATTTATATATATTATTTATTTATTTTTGTAATAGTTTTGAAAAATATTAATTAATAAATGATATAAATGTTGTAAAATTATTTTTTTTACTTTTGTTATTAGCATTAAAATAAAAAATAAAAAATATGCATGCCATTTTATATTTTCAAATGAAGTACACGGGCTGAATATAAATTTTTTTTAATAATTATTTAAATTTTAATTCTTACAAATCTAAGAAAATTAATTAATATTTCTTAAAATATAAAATTTTAAAAGTTAAGATACATATATGTGTGTGTGTGTGTGTGTCAAGTTAAAATCTTTTTTTAAAATTTTATGCATAAAATTTTAAAAAAATTATTTATATATATGACCCCCAAAATAAAGGTCAATTTTTTTAAATTTTATAATTATTATTAATTAAATTATTAAAAATAATTTAAACAAATTTAATTAATATTTTTTAAACCGTCAATTTCTCATTACTAACAAATTAAATAAATAATATATACAAATTAAGATATTATGGTCTTTAAAATATAAATAATTTTTTTTAATAATTGAATAATTTTTTTATAAATGTACACAGTCAAGACATTAAAATATGTTTTTTTAAAATACTTTTATTAGTTTTAAACATTTTTGTTTGAATTTTTTTCTAAATAACTATTTAAGTTTTAATTTTTATACATTTAAACAAAATTAATTATTATTCCTCAAATCTTAATTTTTAACAACTACAAAACTAAATAAATTATATATACAAATTAAGACATTATATTTTTTAATATATAAATAAATATATTTTTTAGTTGAACAAAATTTATAAAAATGCAAGCAATTAATAAATTATAATATACTTTTATAAATACTTTTCTTAATCTTCTTAAATTATTATCTAAATTTTTTTAATGATTATTTAAATTTAAATTTTTTAAATTTAACAAAAGTAATTAATATTTCTTAAAATATAAATTTTTACCAACTATAAAGTTAAAAATATAAACATATATATATATATATATATATGTTAAGTTAAAATTTTTTTAAAAACTTTATATATAAAATTTTAAAAAAACGATTTATATATGTATAATTACAAAATAATTTTACCACTTATAAAGTTACAAAATTATTCTTTATATTTTTTAAAATGTAAATAAAATTTTTTTAATTATTAAAAACTTTAATATAAATTTAAATAAATAATATATAAAAATAATTATTATAATAATTTTATAATTTTTAAAAATTTTTGAAATATTTTTTTTAAAAATTTTAAATTAAAATTTAATTTGACCTATAAGTCAAAGTTGACCGGTCAGGTCAGTCGAGTTGACCCAGGTCCTTTTTTATTTTTTATTTTATGTATTTATGCCAAAAAGCCCAACGTGAATGCCATCTCAATCTTGTCAGTTTCCGTTATTATATTGATATGTTTCTGGATTAAAAATTCAACCTACCATTCTTTCATTAATTGGTTCACGTTGAAAGTGGCAAATGGATCCTACGTACATCCCTTAAAATGTGTAATACATATTTTGATTTAAATAGTTTAAATTTTTTAAAAAATTTTGATTTTTTTAATAATGTATAATGCATAATAAAAATATATTTTTAATTTGTTAAAATGATGATATAAAATTAAAATTAAAATTAAATTATCTAAAATAAATTTAAACAGTCTATATCTTATCTCATACAAGATATCCAAGTGCATTGAAAGTGTGGTTTTACCCAAATTAACATGGTGTGTATTTTTTTGCAATTTGTCATATTTATGCCATAAACAGTAAGCACCTCATCTATTATTTCTTGCTATAATTGGTTTATCTTTGTGTTTGCTTTCTTTGCGTTTCAGATGTGCACCATGCACATCTTCAAAATGTAATTTGCTCTATTCAAATCAATTTTTTTAATCTTTTTAGCCTTAATTGTTATTTTTTAAGTTGATAATTAAAAGATTATTTTTATTTTATATTTTAAATTGTTTAAAATTAAAAAAATATTTTTTCATGTATTTTATTTCTCTTTCGGCATATCAGACGTTCTAGTATCTACCAGCCACCTTTATTTTTGTTTCCTTTTTTTTTTTTGTTTAATTTCATATATAAGTGATAACTTCATACCAAACTTTCTTCCCTGCATCAGAATAAGAAACACTTGAAATTACTTACTTCTATCCCCAGCCCCCTTCCCCTCTCAAAAGACAAAAAAAAGAATTGTATGACATATAATTAATTTGCAGATTAGGTAGGATGCCATGATAAGAATGATCATTTTGAAGACGAGATGATCAATGGCATGTCAGCCCCACGTAAGCATTATGCCCCAACTATTTATGAAGCAAGATAATTTTGTCTTCGATGGATATATTAAAAAAGAGCACAAACGAGAAATTTGAGTCACATATGGTGAGTTTAGAATTTTGAAGAAAATGTGTTAATTTTGGCGATATTGATAAATTATATAGGGTATGGTTTAGGTTGTTTAAGTCGGCATGCTTCGATTTTACTGA
The DNA here is from genome assembly GCA_032878935.1 of Erythrophleum fordii. Classification (NCBI taxonomy): domain Eukaryota; kingdom Viridiplantae; phylum Streptophyta; class Magnoliopsida; order Fabales; family Fabaceae; genus Erythrophleum; species Erythrophleum fordii. The sequence goes on from JAVQMF010000058.1 coordinate 11,763,225, forward strand.
GATTGAAGTGGGCGTGGGATGTCGCCGTTGAATTTTACAGCTCACAAATCTTTACACTCATTGTAATAAATGAATTCAGTCTCTGATACAGAGCTCCTTCTGATGATGTTATCTTGTTTGCTGCTATCTATTTTCTTCACACAGGAGGATTGAATAAGGGAATCCTTTCCTTATTTCAAATGCTTAATTATCATTCATCATTTCAAGTCCTTGGCTTAATTAAAGACAGTGCCAGTAAGGAATCCTTGAATAAGTTTATTGATTATAATATTTTTCTAATTCAATGATTTTTTTTTTGGTCCTTTTTTTTCTTTGTATTCAAAGGAGCCTTCATTTGAAGCCTATTGCATGCATGGCGACCAATGCGATGCCACTAAATTTAAACTCTTGAACTATTTTTTCTTTTCTTTAGTGCGTGTTTTGTATTATGAAAAACAATAAAAAGGAAGTGGAAGAGTAAAAGGAAATGTCCTATGTCATGTTTGGGAGACTTGATCATCTTTCTCCACTGGAAGCCTTTGCTCCTGCGCGTGGCTACTGTACTTTCCATCCACTTGTGGGTGGGAAGTAGCAATATAGAATTGGAAGTATGGAAAAAAAAAAAAAAAAAACTTCTTTGTTTCAAATAATTCTTATAACCAAATAAAAATATTTTTTTAAATATATTTTTTTCTTTCAGAAGTAGTTTGGTCTTTTATTCTCATTTCTTTTCTATTATTATTATTATATTTTTATTCTATCAAACATCAAAATTAAAAAGTATTCTAATTTTTTTTAATATCATACCAAACATGATTTTGATCCCTAAGATTCTATTCCACTTTATCAAACATGCCGCTAGTATTTAGGCAATGGGAATAAATAGTCTACTATTCAAAGGGGAGTAAACTTGGACCGTTGAGATTTTATATCTTCTTTTATTATTAATCATCTTTTTTTTTTTTTTGTGGAAAGCAAAATGCAGCCTTTATCTTACATTGTGCTTTCCTTAAAATTAAAACAAAAAATAAAAATTTAAAATTCAAATTGTTGAAATCAGATCTTGAATCTGCTCTTTTTGGAGCAATACAACAAATAATTGATTCGATTAGGCAATTGAGCTAAAATTTAAATATTAGATTTATATAACTTTAAGGCTTAATGAATTTGGTCTATACAAGTGTTGAATTCTAGTGGGACGCAAGTGAGAGAAGGATTGAAAAAATAATAATAATAAGTATTACGTGGAATAATAATTTACAAATTAAATTAAATTTTAAATTTTATTATTTTATTGCATAATTTTATATAAATTATTTTTATATCATTAGTGTATTTTGAGGTTCTTCTTTTAATAATTTAAAAAAATAGTGTAAAATCTTAAAACGCATCTAATATAAAATTCAACTTCTCATGAAATAAAAATTTCCATAAAATTATCTTATTTTGTTGTATAACTATGTTAAATTTTCAAAAGATTCATAGGACAAAATATTAAAAAAAAATTGTGACTATACATTTCTTTTTTGAGTACTTGGTTAAGCGGGGCTTACGTATCTGACATTATGATTCATTTAGACTACGTTGATCGAACATTGCATGGTTTGAACTTTGAAGAATTCAATTACAAATAAACAGGGAGCCCTATTCATTGTTGTATTTATTTCGGTAAACTCATTCAATATTAAAGGTAAAATTACACTAATTTTTATTTATTTTTAAAATATATACAATTTTTTTAACACTTTACTTTAATTTTCATTTTTTACCCCAATACTCTCAATTTAAAATTTTGTTCATCTAAAAATTTAAAATTAGATTAAAATATAAGATATCTTTTATTTCAAGGAATTCTCATATATGTTTTAAAAATAAAAAAATACCTAGATAATTTTAACAAAATTTAAGAAAAATCTATACAATTTACTTTGATATAAATGCAGTTATAAAATTCCAATCACGAATGTCTTGGAATAAGTTATAAATGGAAATAATTCTCCAGATCTTTTTCTAATTATCTAGTGTTGTACTATTATCAGGCTTTGTCTTCCATTGTTTTTTTTTTTCTTTTTTATATGTAACAGAGTACAAATTTAAATCTCAAACAATCATCTGTTAAATTATATTTATATTCCTCATCACTAAATTATAAACTAATGACTTTTCGTTCTAGCCTTTATTTAAAAAAAGGTGCAGTTGTTTTTTTTTTTGTATTTTTTTTTTTGGCAGTTAGACATTAATAATTGTGGAAGGAAAAAATGAACCTATTTTCCTAACTTCTGATGGCTGAGACTCAGTTTACATAGAAACGAAGCTCAGCTGACAAAATCTAAAAATCATACTCTCAAGTTGCTTATACCTTGCAGTTCTTAAATATTTAATTAATTTTCTCTTATGTTGTTGCAAGAAAAATAAATAGATTGAATGATTCCAATCAATTTTAATTTTGAATTGTAAATAATAATGGTTTAAAGAAAATTATCAGAGATAAGTTCGAGGGAATGGCCTAATAATCAATCTCTCTATCTTAACTGTTTAGATTATAATTTTGAAATCAATACTTAAAAGAATAATTCATCTAAATGCACGAAGTTGATGTAAATGTATGTCTTCAACTTATTAAAAAAATTAGTCTCAGCGCAAATTAATGCAAAGATATCTTGATATAAAGTGTGCTTAGTTATAATTAAGAGGTTGCCTGTGGTTAACAAGTCACACGCGTTTTATTATAAAAATAAAAATGAGATTAGAGACCTCCATGTTCACATATAAAATGACAAGGCGCAAGTTTATGAACTAGAGTTGGGCAAGCATTTAATCTCAATGATGACTATTTGACTCTACAGTTAAATTAATTCGTTATTAATATTTGTAATTATTACAAACTACTCATCACATAATGGACTTAATGAAAATCCCATTACTTCAACCAGTAACTTTTATATTGATTATGCATCTTTTTACTTTTTCTTAAAGAACATATAAATTCTTGTAGGTGGCGGAAGTTGTTAATATTTAATAATGAACCAGAAAAAAGAAAAAGTTAAATGATGAGAGTAATCTTCCCTTTATCATATAACCTTTCCTTTCGAAATTGTGATTTCGGGTTGGTACCCATTTGATTAATTCCTTTTTATTTTGGGACTTCAGGTGGACGCATACCCATTTATCTTATTGCATTTGGAGTATTGTAAATGACATAACAAGAAACAAATTAAAAAAAAAAAAAAAAAGATGTTGCCAATGTGAAACATTCCTTTGTGGCATGGACAATAACACTGCAATGACACAAGGCGCTCCACCCAAAATGGGAAAGAAAGCGACGACGCTTTAGAATTTTCTCGTCTTATTCCTTTTTTTTTTTTTCTAGTAGTATTAATTTGTTATTTGTTAGTGCATACGTTTAGTAAACCTATTATTTAAATTATGATGGAATAATTATTAGATATAAATAAATATTTTTACTTGTTTTATAAAATTGATTACTATAATTATTAAATTAATTATATTATAATTAGTAATTATTAAATAAATTAATATTTTAAATAGTAAAACCTAAAAATTTTAATAAATATTATTTTTAATCTAATAATTATTTCATATAATTAAATTTTATAATAGATTTCATTAGATGTATAGTACCATCATTTTTGGCTAAAAGACAAAGAGATTATTAAACTTTGAAACATTCCTTTCATTTAATCACTTATGTAAAAGGGAACTCTCGGATAAAACTATGAGTGATGATCTTATATTTTATAGTTGTGAGATAATTAATTATTAAATATATAAAATAATACTTTATTAAATAATTATTTAAAAATAATTTATTTAATAATTAATCATTCTTAAAAGAATTAATTTTATTTTTTGGTAATCAATGAATATAATTATAATAATAAATCTATTAAAATAAACAAAATATTATTATATATTAAATAAATAATTATATTATAATTAAAGATTTTGTATTCTAGAAGACATTACATCATCCCTCTTAAACAAATCATTTTATAACACGATAGAAATGATACCTTTTGTTGGACGTTGAGGTGATTTGTTCCTCTGTGTCAAAGCATTTCAATTACCAAAAACCAGCGGTGCATTTATGATGTTCTTGCCTCGATTGTACTGAATGCTTTTTACACGCGGGGTAACTGATATTTGACTGTTACGTACGTGAATCGTAATTTGGCTGTTTCTTCTCATTCCTTGTTGTCATCATACCGTTACTTAGCTTTCTGTCTGGGAACACTGAACATGTTCACATGCCATCAAAGCTTTGTACAATCTTTTCTTCTTACCTTTAATTATTCTTGATGGGATCACATCTGCCATTTGATTTCCATCGTCATCTCGTTTTGTTTGGCTTATTTGCCTCAACTTTGATCCCCTAATTCACTCTTTGCATACCAAGTCACGTGCCCACTTGCCCCTCCCTAACTTTTCAAAAAGTTTACCTCCTCCCCACAACCTAGTATTAGAACTTGGTTATATATATAAGAGCCCATGAGGCGAGTTTGGGTGCAGAGACTTCAAAGCAATTAAATTTGTACTGAACTGAACCATAAGAAGAAACGCCAATGGATCCACTGAGCAGTCAGATGCCGAAGAAGGAACCTTGCAGAGGAGCCTGGACAACTGAGGAAGACCAGAAATTGGTTCAAGTCGTTGAATTGCATGGCCCCAAGAGGTGGAAGTTTATAGCAGCCAAAGCAGGTATATAATATTCCAAAGACTGAGTCATGTATCCGACTTGTTATATATTCTACTCTGTGTTATTCTTCATGGTTCTCTTGTTTTGTTTGATGGGGCTTGTCATAACATTGCAGGTCTAAATCGATGTGGCAAGAGTTGCAGATTGAGATGGTTAAATTACCTTAGACCCAATATCAAGAGAGGCAATATATCAGACCAAGAGGAGGACCTAATACTCAGGCTTCACAAACTCCTAGGCAACAGGTAACATAAGATATTTTAAGGCATCTTACGTAATAATCAAGTCCATTTTCTTTTGACTCTCACTATATATCCTGGTTATGCAAATATACTAGGTGGTCTCTGATAGCCGGAAGACTCCCAGGTCGAACTGATAATGAGATTAAGAATTACTGGAACTCTCATTTGAGCAAGAAGATAATTTCAAGGAAACAAAATAGAGGTTTAGAAACAGAGTCTACGTTAAAAATAACTACAACATCCAAAAAGGTTGATGTTAGTAATAGTAAAGAACATGGTACCCCGAAAATGGTGGAGAACTCAAAGTCTGGCTTTGTTGAAGACCATGACTTCTTTCCTTGTAGCAGCGAAGGCCCACTAACTTTGGAATGGGTGAGTAAGTTTCTTGAAATGGAGGAAACTTGGTCTGGATTCGCTGATATGTGAACTCCATCAACTTTCGTGGTTTTCTTATAGTCTGTCAAAGTTTGTGTTTCAGTGTTTGATGTCTAGTTGAGGGGATTTTTCTTGGTTTACAAACAACCATCATTGTTGTATAATTAATATCAGCTTCTCTGTGTTTTGTAATATTAAAGAAGAAGAGCCTTCTAATCAATTAGTTGGATTTAATTTGAGAACGTTGAAGGGTAAAATCTAGAAAGTGCCAAGCCCCGGGGTGGTTTCCTGAACATGACAAAAGAACACAAATACTAAATGCAAACATGTTCTCTTGAAATTCAGAAAAAGAAAGGAGAAAGATAGGTGTGTATTTGTTAATCACAAAAGTAGGCAATAATATGGGAAGATTCTGATAATTAAGGGTTTGTCCATGTCATTTATCTGATGCAGAAGGACCCTCCATAAACAGGAGAGGTCCCATGAAATGTCGCCAAGGACATAGAAAGTAATCATATATATTCGTGTGGTGTTTGAATTATTTTATTTGGTAAATGATTAAAATTCATTGTAGTACAGAAAATCATAAATGCTTTTGTAGGTGAAAATGACCCGCTATAGTGGCAGCACTTGCCATTTACTAACAATGCTAATTATTATCATTTCTTGGATGATTAACTCCTTAAGTAAAAACAGAATAAGAAACAGATTGGAGAATGGAGACTGCAATATATTTTTTTTTTTTGGGCCAATGAGATTGACAAAACTACTTTAATAGTTACAAGAAAATCAAGCTCAGAATTTACAGAGCAATATTCACGTATAGGACAGTAATTCAGCTTGTCCAGCTGGTTAACCTTTGAACCCAGCCGGCCATTGTTATCACTTGACCAGCTGATTAACCTTGGTTAGGTTCTCTTCTAAGTAAGAGAGCAGATCCGAAAACCCTTTGTACTATGAATATTGCAGGAAATGAAAAGAGAATCCAGAAAAGACATTCCGAAACGGGAAGTTTACGAGATGAAATAATTGCTTTGGTCCTTCCTTGTTGGAGTCTCAAGTGATCACATCATGGAATGGCTAGTTGAACTGAAATTCAGCTGTACGAATCAACACATCTTGGCCAAAAAAAGACAAGGGAAGCACCTAAAATGTAAATGTACCATCACATAATAATTATTAGATATAAAATAATATCTTCTGAAATAATTATATTATTTAACATATCAATTAATTTAATACTAATAACTCATAATAAAATTAATTTTATTTTTGTAGAATTAACCAATATAATTAAATAAATTATTATTTTATATTTTATATTTTATATTGCATCATAATTAAAAAATATAATATTTATTCCGTGAGTTAAGAGCATCATCACTTCTGAAATATTTTATTTTCCCTGTTACCTTATCGCTTCTCCTTTCACACACCGCATAACTTCCTTGCATTTTTAATTCATTTAAGTTTCTACAAATTTTAATTTTCCCTTTCTGATTACCAATCCATCTATTTTACTCTTTTAAAAAGTTTGAAACTATGCAGTTAAGTTCTGTCCCTAATTCACATTGTCACGTTTTATAATGATAGCACAGAAGCATGGAAGAAAGTGTAAACGTGAAGAATCTGAAAACTGTAACAGAGATGGAAGCTTGTTGACAGAGTATATAGGCGAGAAGGGGTGGGCACGGGCCGGGATTTGTTCAACCCGAGTCTCAACTTGATTTTAACTTTGAGATAAAAAAAATCGTCCCAGGCCGGCCCAATTATAATCAGGCCAAGGTTGGGCCGGATCAAGCCACTGGCTAATTTTTTTTAATTTTTTTTAAAAGATTTTAATTTTAAAAATTTACATTTTTATATTTACTTAATTATTTTGAGCATATAATTATTTTTTTAATATTTTTTTTAAATTTATGCGATAGATATAAAAAACATGAATTCAATAGAAAAAATAAAAAAAATACAAATATAATAGTTAAAACTTAAAAATATATATATTTTTAAATTTTATTTTTTTTACATGAATGTAATAATTATATTTAGGAGAGTTTTAACATAAATTTTGATCCTTTTAATTATTTATAATTTATAAAATATGTTTAAAAATTTTGGTTAAAATTATAAAAAAACTCTAAAAAAAAATTCTTTTCAATTTAATTTATATCTTTTTATATATAAATAAATTATATATATAGAATTTGGGTCAGGTTGAGTCTGATAGGGCCAAAAGGTCATTCCAAAACTCATCGATTTTATTTTAATTTAAAAAAAAAATTTTTAACTTATCCCAACCCAATTATATATCGAGTATGGACAAATTTGCCCACCCGTATAGGCGAGATCTGGTATATAGCAGAGTCTTCAATTGTCTCTTGTAGAGAGAACAAGCAGTGAAAGCTTAAATCTTAATTCCATTTTCTCTGATTCAAGTCCCAAGCAAATTGTGAGAATAATTGTGAAGAAATGTGGTGCCACATGGCTTCATAATTACGGTGCAAGGACTAGTACGAGAACCAAACAAAAGTAACGCAGAGACCAAGGAGGTTGAAGATGTGAGGTCAGCAGTTGAAGCAAGGTGGGAAATGTAATCTGCCGATGGCACAGTTTGTATCACCAACTTTGGCTAAGTTTTAGACCCTTGTGGCATTCATCATACCTTTTTCTTTTGTTTCTTTCATTTGACTAATAATGTTGGTTGTTTACTTCTCTTTTTCATTCAATTACATTTTAGAATGCACTTCATGTAAGAAATTCCTAATAACTATGTAGAACTTAATACAACTCCTGTCATTGCTTTTACATAATACAAGAAGGAAGAGGGGGGAGGGGGGAGGGGGAAGAAAGTGCTTCAGAGTCATTTTAGTTTATAAGCATAGACATATGGATGCTTTAGTTGATAAAGGCACAAATATATATAGATATATATATCTATACACATATTAGATTAGAGACCTTTCAATTTTGTAACTCTGATGGTTTTATTTCATCATAAAAAAATTCCTAATTCTTAATCAAATCCCATAACACCTCATAAAATTCCAAACAAAGAAAAATAATTGAGCAACTGAAATAAAAATTATAACTGATAATCATTGAAAATTAACTTAACCATTCATTTCACAGAAATTGGGCTATTAAAAAAACTCTTACCCTTTAAAGTTCAAACTTGTACTAAATTTGGTAGGGGGAAATGTATATGGCAAAATATTTTGGGTAATAAAAAAATGGTTCCAAAATTAATTTCATAAAGAAATAGATACAAAGTATGAAGAGTTTATTATTTGAGTGATTCTCACATATTTAAGTAAGATCTAGAATTTAATTAGATCTTATATATTTTATATCTATTTTTTAAAAAATTGATACGATCAATTTTAAAAAGAAATTGATAATATCCAAACTCATAAAAGAATAAAAATCAATACACCATATCACAACAGTGAATTGAATATCACCTTCCTGTCCCATGTTTGCTAATGCACGTTGTTTTTATGGTACATGTTAACGGAACCATGTGCATATATATATATGGGGGGAGAGAGAGACTGTTTCAAAGCCCAAATTCACTTTAAGCTCCATGCTAATCTCTTTTTTTCTTTATACTTTTTTATTTTTATTGTCATGAAACCCACTAAAATGTTAAAATCTGCCTGTCCAAAGGCACCGATAGCCCACCATGACTTACGATGAATACAGTGCTGAGTTTAGGGGACGTGAGATCAAAGTATTTATACATGTACTCTCGGAAAGAGGGAAGGTTTGAACCATATTTCAACATCCTCTCTACTGATTAATTTAGTGCGATACATAGCAGAAATGATATTATTACCCATCCCAATAGGAAGTACCCAACCACCCTGGTAGGTCCCTCGTCCTCTGGCTCCTGTCATGAAATGAAACATGAACTGTTTTACATTCTAATTTATGTAATTTACTTCATTTTTACATCTATGCACGCAAATAGTTGATGCTGCTAAATTAAACATTTTCAACAGTATATTGATAAAGAATTTCAGAACTTCTACATTTAAAAGATTAACTTTAAAATTACGTTACCTAAAATTAATAAGCTAGTGCTAACAGTAATAGCAGCAGAAGATAAAATTTTCTAAGAACAATTAATATTAACAAACCAACAGTGATTGAAAGAAAAACACAAGTAATGTTAGATTTTCAAAATAAAAACTGAAAAAGGCTGAAAGAGGAAGAAATACCTGTGGAGGAGGAGTGCCTTGAGGGGTTTGTGTTATGTCAACCTCGAAGGGCCAAACGTATTTGTCTGCGGTCTCCGTCCTAGCCAAGCTCCAGTCATATATTCTTCTCTCTTCTTTAGATGATAAAATTGAATATGATTCCTATTATAGATTGGACAACATACCAAATCATGATGATCTTTCGAATCGATCTAGAATACTCTAGGGTCTACATATATATGAATTTATTACAGTATACACACACACACATACTACTTACTTTGAGATGTTCCAGTTTCTTGTTCAGTTCGTCTTCTTCTAACCCTTCTTTCTTCAATTCTTCAACCTTATTATTATATGCCACAGCCACCTGTTACAAATTGATGAGTTGAGATGGAGACCTCAAACAGAAAGAACCAAAGCAGAGCAATTAATAATGGCTCTCACTTCTCACTACCTTTTCGAATGAACTTCCTCTGGGAATGCCGAGTCTACCATAATGATTAACGTCTGTAATTGCTGCATTCTAAACAAAATCTCCATCAATGGAATGCAACTCTAATAAACAAATGAAGAAGAAAGAAGGGTTTTGAATCAAAAGTAAGAAGGAATTACGTATCCCACGGAGAGCCCTTTCCACGTTGAGAGTAGAAATCAGAGAGGGAGGTTCTTGTGGAACTTCAATGGCAGTCTCTGAATCAGCTTGTGTGGCAGTGGTGTCAGGCGAGAAATCACTAGCACTGGAGCTTCTAATGCAAAATCTACGGGGCTTCGCACTAAAGCTGACCCAGTTTGAGGATCCAAACTTGGACGCCTGAGTCGTTTGAACCTTGTTACCGGGAATGCACACTGTGGCGGTGGTGGACGAGACAGCCATTGCCTCTCTGCCTCACCTTCTATTCTACGCCCTTCATCGTTTATCCGTTTTGGGTCATCACCCAAATGTAAAGCTCTTGTCGCCAGAGTCAGAGTGATGTCATTTAGGGTAATTTTGAGTGTTGTATAATTTGGTAGATCCAAGCTCAACAAAGTCGTTGTAGTATAGTGGTGAGTATTCCCGCCTGTCACGCGGGTGACCCGGGTTCGATCCCCGGCAACGGCGAATTTTGTTTGCTTTTTGGTCCGAGGCTGTAATTTTATTTTAATTAGAATTATTGTCGCACCTCCATAATACACTCCAGTTTGTTTGTTTGTTTGTTTCGTTCAAACTTCTAGAATCTTCTTTTCATCTGCTCATGGATCAAACCTGAAATAATAATAATAATAAATACAGTACCTTCGTTTTAACTCTCTCGAATTTTTGACATTTCAAGTTGCATGAATTTTGTTGCCCTAATTATATGTGATCAGTTATTCAACTTGATGGAAACCACCCCAGTATCTGTATTTTTATTGTTACAGTTCCATCAAGTTCGATAAAGAGGAAGAAATGGGTAATACATAAGCAAAATACCAGGAATTATTCCAAAACAAAACAAGAAAGAGTAAACAAGTAAAGAAGAAAACTCTCTGGCAATTGGAGAAGCAGATTTCTTCTCATCTACTTTATCTCATCGAGCATAGACCAAAAATGCATTTGCTAAATATGAAGTGTTTTTAGGCTAAAAAAATAATGGAGGTCTAGGAATATTCATAAAACTAATCCAATGAATGAGTAAGCCCAATATGAAGAGTTGCGAATAAGCTTACTTCCCTCTCTTAGATAGGTTGTGAATAAATATGGTAGTATAAATTCAAAGTATGAATTTAAGAACTCATCATAATCATCTTGGATATTAAAGGGTAACAGCATGTTAATTAATTTTAGATATCTAATATGGCTGGTTGGTAATGGGAATAGAATTAAATTATCAAATAAAATCTGGTGTATACCTACTGGTAACCCAAAAAATCTATACATCGATCATTTTCCCAATTGTTGGAATCTGTCCAAAGTTGGGGCTATGTACTCGTCAAATAATTGCGAGTAGATTCTACCGAGTTTGATTTTTAAATGTACGGTGATAATAAAAGTGATATGGATAGACTTTTCTAAAGGCATATATTCAGTTGACAGATACAAAGTTATTGCACAAAGCTTAACACAATTATCTATGTACTACAAATTTCCTTCGAAAGAGTTTCTAGAAAATCAAGCTCCGCTCAAGCTATTGCTTTTCATATCGAAGTTAAGAAACAAAGCTATTCCCACTCCTGATATGCTACAAAGAGTCAAAGACACATTTCTGAACTTAACAGTAAATTGTGTTCTATGTATTGAGCAGCATTTTTATTTACTCAATTTTGATTTTGGGGGGATGTTTCTTGTTTAAAATTTTTTTTAGAAATGAAGTTTTAGAAGAAGTATTGTTGAAAAAATAATAATAATTTGTATTTCAAAAAATTATTTAATAAGTATTTTAAGAAATATTATTGCATTTAACAAATCTTTTTTAAAAAGTGCTTTTTATTATTACATTACTAAAAATAACATGTAAAATTTTGACTTTGTAATTATTATTATTTAAATAGATAATTATTTTAAATATTCATTATCATTAATTTTAATTAAATGTTTAAGTTTTATTTAATTAGAATATAAAAAATAAAATCACAAAAGGGCATAAATATTTTATTCAAGATAAATTCATATAGTATATAACATTAAAGTAAATATATAATATATGAAAATAAGTATATAAGGGTAAAAAAATAAATGAGAATAAAAATAAAAAATTATAAGTTTAATGAGCTTATGGTAATTAGTGGCTTGAGTAATGATATTTTTATCCTACAAAAAATAATTCATTATTTAGTTTTAATTTTTTGCTTCCTTCCTGTAATAAAAAAATTACTTTTACTATCACATAAAATTTTTTATTTTTTTAGAAGTTTAACTAAATGTCTCAAAAAAAAGACAAAAATAAATACTCTTAAAAAATAAACAATTTCTTCTCTTCTAAAAATAGGAGTCATTTGATATACAGAAAATTAAATATTAAAAATATAATTAGAAATAAAAAGAAAAATAAATAAATAGAATTGATAGATAATGACATTCATGCTTTCATTTTTAAAAAATAATAAAAATAGATATAAATTGTTAAATAATGATTAAAAGAGTATAATAAATATTAAAAACAACGAAATTAAAAAAAAAAAACCATTTTATTTTTAGATAGCAAGTAAGGTCATAACCCTTACCCGTTTGACATGCAAAATTAAAAAAACATATAAAAAATAAAAAAAATAATTTTTAGATAAAAAATATTTTTATTCTCATATTTTATTTTGAATTTTAAAAAAATAAATATCATTAGATAATAATTATAATAATATAATAACTCAAAAAAACATTTTATTTTGCACAAAACCAAACAAGCTAGTTATTTTAGGTTGTATATTTCTTCTTTTTCTTTTTTTTTGCCAATAAGTTTCACGTGATAAAGTTGTCAGAATTACTCACTCTAGCTATTTTCCTTTTCTATGCTCCCTCCACATGTTCATTCTGGTAGGGCGAGAAGGAGCAGGCCCACTATCTCTAATCCCCACCTTAGGCCCAGTTTGGTAGCAAGACATATTGAGGGAAAAGAGAAAGTTTGAGAAAATGTCAGTTTTACCTCTATAATTATTATTTAATATTTTTTAATAATAATTATTTAATTATTAAAAATAAAGATATTATAAATATTTTTTATTTACAAAATTATTTTTTTACTTTTTATTTCTATTTTCATCCCTCCTTTTCCAACTACCAACCTCTGTTATATACTAGGCTCGTCCATCGTAGAATTTTACCTTTTTTTTTAATTTTGTTTGTTACATTTTATTTTTAATCATATTTGTACAAAAAAAATTATATTTAAGGATCAAGAAGTGAAAAAATTTATTTTTAAGGATCTTTATCACCAGGTTCAACTGTTTTGTTGTTAAACTCAGTGGTAATTATCCTAAAATAAATAGTAATATATCCTTAAAAATAAATTTTTTTACTTTTTAATCATTTATTATAGTTCTCCCTTTGTGCAACTCTACTAGTATAATTTTCCACACACACAAGAAAAGTACTCTTGCTTTTGTGCCTCGCTGATCTATGAGAGAATTTAATTAAAGCCTTGACTAATCACATAAATATCCATAGCTTGATGATGGACTCTATCTCTCCATCTTTATGAAGCATTGCTTATTAAAGAAAAAAAACTAAGAAAAAAAAAACACACGCATGTGAACAAGCACATACATATACTCTCTTTCTCTCTCTCACACAAAGAGCAATTGGTGCACACACAAAATAAAAAATAGAGTATATAATATTATATTCGATGAAAATATGGCAAATATCTTTTTTTTTTGTTCCTAATTCCATCATAAAATTATTGTTTTAAAAAAATTCAAATCATGACTTATTTGTTCACTATTCAATATTATTCCCAACTATTGTTGTTTTTTTCCTTTGATAATGATAGTTTTAGATACTTTATTTTTGAATTGAAGTTGTCATTTTATTTATACCTTTTTTTGGGAGTTATAATATTTAATTAGCTGATAAAAAAATAAATTATATGAATTTTTATTAAATTTTGTTAAAAGATTAAACTTTTATTACAATTGCTTATATCTTTGTCATTAAATTTTTTAATTAAAAATGATAAGTGTATAATCCTTTAATAATAATATGATACGTATATAATTTAATTAATATATATACATATATATTTGTAAAAATTATACACTTGTTATGATAATATTAAAGAATAATATATTTGTCATATTTTAATGAAAAATTTTAATAGTAATAGAATACATTACAATATATAAGTTTTTTTTCCTTTGTTAAAGTTACACAAATCTTTTTTATTTTTAAAATATATATGCACCTCTCATAAAATAAAAAATTGTTATTTATTTGAGCTTAATTTTAATTTTTTTTACTAAAATATATTTTATTAATGTAAATATGTTTTTTAAATTTAATGAAAATAAAATTTATTTTTTAAATTTTTGTTGGTGCATATTTAGATATAATATATATTTATTAATTCAGATTAGTAGATAATATTTTATTCAAAAAGTTTAAAATATAACTTACATATATATTGAGATTTTCCAAGGGTATCCCCTACTCAATTGGGTAGGATATCAATACCTTTTGGACTATAAAATAATTAAGGAATGTCTGTCTCAAATTGGCATCTCCAAAACTCAAATAATTGACCATTTTAAGGTTTAAACAACCACTATTATTGCAATCAGCTAATGTTAAGTAAAATATTTTTTTTTAAAAAAAATATATATTCAACAAAATAAAATAATTAACGTAATTAAAAAAAAACTGAAGCATCAGATATAGCGTCTATAAGCACACGTGGGCTTCCTTATTTAGGTTGGACATTAGTTTTAACTTTTAACACGACCCCTGGACATTAGAATCTGCTTCTTCTCATCTGCTCATGGATCATACCTATATATTAAAAAAAAAAGAAAAGAAAAGAAAAACCAAACATCACAATACCTTTGTTTTGCCTCTCTCGAGCATACGGTGTCGGTGTCCCATCTATTTTATTTTTGGTAGATGATTTTTGACATTTTAAGTTGCGTGAATTTTCTTGCCCTAATTATTTGTGATCAGTTATTCAACTTGATGGAAACTACATCAATATCTGTATTTATGTTGTCAGGTATCTGCTATATAATTCCATCAACTTCGATAAAGAGGAAGAAATAGGTAATACATAAGCAAAATACCGGGAATTATACCAATACAAAACAAGAAAGAGTAAGGAAGAGAACTCTCTGGCAATTGGAGAAGCAGATTTCTCTCTCCACATCTACTTTGTCTCATCGAGCATAGACCAAAAATGCATTTGTTAAATATGAAGTGTTTTCAGGCTAAGAAAATAATGGAGGTCTAGGAATATTCATAAAACTAATCCAATGAGAAAGCACATATGAAGAGTTGTGAATAAGCTTAATTCCCTCTCTTAGATGGGTTGTGAATAAATATGGTAGTATAAATTCAAAGTTTGAATTTAATAACTCATCACACTCATCTTGGATATGAAAGGGTGTTGTTTCGAAACAGCATGTCAATTAATTTTTGATCTCTAATATGGGTGGTTGGTAATGGGAATAGAATTAAATTACAAAATAAAATCTGGTGTATATCCACTGGTAACCCAGAAAATTTATACAAGGTTCGTGATTTGATCGATCATTTTCCAAATTGTTAGAGTGTGTCCAAAGCCGGGGCTATGTATTCACCAAAAAATTGTGAGTAGATTCTACTCAGTTTGATTTTTATATGTGTGGTAATGATAAAACTGACATGGACAAAATTTTCAAAAGATATATATTTAGTTGACGGATACAAAGTTCTTGCACGAAAGCTTGAAACACAATTATCCAGGTACTTCAAATTTCCCTTGAAAGAGTTTCTAAAAAATCAAGCTCCACTCAAGCTATTGCTTTTCATATCGAAGTCAAAGAGACAGAGCTATTCCCACTCCTGATATGCTACAAAGACATCATATAGACCTTTTAACAGTAAATTGTGTTCTATGTATTGAGCAGCCTCTTTATTTACCTAATCCTTTTTTTTTTTGTTGGATTTTTCTTCTTTTAGTTTTGTTTAGAAATGAAGTTTTTGAAGAAGTATTGTGAAAGAAAAAGATAATAATCTGTAGTCCGAAAAAATACTTAATAAGTATTTTAAGAAATATTATTGCATTTAACAAATCTTTTTAAAAAAGTGCTTTTTATTATTAAATTTCAAAAAATAACATGTATAGGTTTGACTTTGTAATTATTGTTATTTGAACAGATAATTATTTTAAATATTCATTATCATTAATTTTAATTAAATGTTTAAGTTTTATTTAATTGGAATATAAAAAATAAAATCACAATAAGGGCATAAATATTTTAATCAAGATAAATTTATATATTATATAACATTAAAGTAAATATATAATACATGAAAATAAGTATATAAGGGTAAAAAAATAAATGAGAATAAAAAAGAAAAAGTATAAGGTTAATAAGCTTATGGTAATTAGTGGCTTGAGCAAGGATATTTTTATCTTACAAAAAATCATGCTTTATTTATATTTTTTATGTTAAAAAAGAAGTCTTAATTTTTTGTTTCCTTCCTATAATAAAAAAATTTACTTTTACTACCACATAAAAAAAAAAACTTATTTTATATCTCAACAAAAAAATACTCTTAGAAAAGTAAATAATTTCTTCTCTCCTAAAAACAAGGGCCATTTGATATAAAAAAATTATATATGAAAGTAGAAATAAAAATTTAAAAAATGAATAAAATGACATTTGTGCTTCTATTTTTAAAAGATAATAAAAATTATTAAATAATGATTATAAGATCATAATAGACATAATAAATAAAAAAAATATTATCTTTTTGGATACCAAGCAAACTGGTAGTTTTTAACTTGTATGGTATACAAAATAGAAATGAAAATAAAAAATAAAAAAATAATTTTTTAAATAAAAAAGAATTATTTTCATACTTTAGTTTGAATTTAGGAAAAATAAATATTATTGAATAATGATTATAAAGAGATAATAATGCACAATTATATAAAAATAACCTTTTTATTTTTTGCAAAACCAAATAAATTGGTTATTTTAATTTTCACGTCTCATGTATTTGTTTTTTTATTTGGACGATAAATTTCACGAGAAAAAGTGCTAGAGTTACTCGCTCTAGCCATCTTTCTTTTATACGCTCTCACCATATGTCATATTGGCAAGGCTAGAAGGAGCAGGCCCATTATCTCCAATCTTCACCCTATTCCTTCCAGCCTTCCCTATACACTAGAGTCGCCCATTATGGAATTTCACCCCTTTTAAAAAAAAAAAAAAATTGTTTGTTACATTTCATTTTTAATCATATTTGTACAACTCTATTGGTGTAATTTTCCACACACAAAAGAAAAGAAGTACTTTTACTTTTATGCCTCGATGATCTATGGGAGAATTTAATTAAAGTCTTTGACTAATCACGTAAATATCCATAGCTTGACGATGAACTCTATCTCTTGAGCTTTATGAAGCATTGCTTATTTAAAAAGAAAAAAAGAAAAAAAACAACACACACACACACATAGATGCTGGTTGACGCACACACAAAATAAAAAATAGAGTACATAATATTATATCCACCCAAAATATTATAAATATCTTTATCTCTTTTTTTTGGTTCCTAATTCTATCATAGGACTGTTGTTGTTGTTGTTGTTTTAAGATAATTCAAATAATGACTTATTTGTTCATTGTTCAATATTGTTCCTAACCACTGTCGTTTTGATTATTCTTTTGATCACAAAGATTTTAGATACTTTATTTTGTAATTGAAATTATCATTTTATTTATACCTTGTTTGGGAGTTATAATATTTAAAAAGCAGATAAAAAAATAAATTTTACAAATCCCTATTGAATTTTGTTAAAGGATTAGATTTTTATTACAATTGTTTATATCTTTATTATCAAATTATTCAATTAAAATATAATAAATGTATAATATTTTAATAATAATATAATAAATGCATATATTAATTAAAAAATTATTTATTTATTTACAAAAATCATATACTTATCGTGGTATTATTAGAAAATTATATATTTATTATATTTTAATTTAAAATTTTAATAGTAAAAATATAAACAATTGTATATAATTTTTTTAAAATTATACAAACCTTTTTTTTATTTAAAAAATATATATATATATATATATATATACTTCCCATAAAAAATTGCTATATATTTTAGTTTAATTTTAAATTTTTTTATTAAAATATCCTTGATTAACCTAAATATATTATTTAAAATTTAATAAAAATAAAATTTATTTTATTTTATTTTTAAATATTTGGATATAATATATATTTGTGTATTTAGATTAATAGAAGACATTTTATTTAAAAATTTTAAAAAAGAACTAATATATATATACAGAGAGAGAGAGAGAGAGATTTTCCAAGGATATTCCCTACACAATTGGGTAGGACATTAATCACTTTTGGATTATAGAGTGGATAAAACATGCTTTTTTTCAAATTGACATCTTCCAAATTCAAATACTTGACCATTTTGAGCTTCAAACAACCACAATCATTGTAATCAGTCAATGTTAAGTGAAATATATATTTTGAAAATATAAGAAAAATTTATATAATTTCAACGAAATTCTAAAAAAATTATTGTAATTTAATCTTATTGAAAAAAAAAAAGACTAAAGCATTAGATATAGCGATTTGTTCCCACTCCATAAGCACGCGTAGGCGCTTCCTTGTTTAGGTTGGACATTGGTTTTTAACTTTTAACACGGCTCCTGGACAGCACCCGAAAAGACAAACTATGCTGATCTTGCATATCTGTTTTTTCCATTATTCAAATCAATTTAATCACTGCCACCCGCTTTGTTCTATTCTATCTATCTAAAATAACTATTTCAATACTTCATGTTTATCACAACCGCTTAAAACTGTTTACTTAATTTTGTCCGTCTATTAAACTTTGATATCTTGATTACTAAATTAAAAAGATATTGATGTTATTTAAAGTTTGTATTGTAAAATAAAAAATCATCATTAATTTTATTATAATCTTTAATGCTCAGTATCTAAATACTAAATTGGGTGAGGCTCAATACAATGTTCAAGACGAGAATAAGATGGAATTGTGTGCAATATTAATTTTGCTTAGGACGGCAATCGCTTTTTCAATCCAAACTGCTTAATTAATTGGACGCATCTATACACGTCGTACCCTCTAACTATTGATTTGTTGACAGAAGCATGCGTTAACGATAATGATGATAACTAAGATGCAACATTTATTTTAACTCATTCGGGTGGACGACACCATAAAACCCAGTGCAAATATTGATGGTCCATATCGCGGAAGGCCATATTCTCTGCTCTGGTTTTGGGACCATACATTAAGATATAGATTGTGCCATTATTTTTTGTCCTAGGACTCCTCTCCAACCTCTATACCTTATCTACTTCGCTTGATCCAAACAATCCCAAGTCAACCCTGATATTTATCTGCATTATTAAAAACCAAGATCTACAACACACGAGGATTGATTTTACTGTAATGTAATCGCAATTTATTGCTCAATCAAGTATAATTGTAATTTATCTTTAATTATAAAAAATTTAACGTATGGCACTTTTTGATTTTAGAAATTACAAAAAAAAAAGAAAGGAAAAGAAAAGGTATGATGGGGATGTTAATGAAAGTGAGAATGAGATGACGAAGGGAAATGGCGACACTTGGGGTCCGAGGAAAGTTTATCAAGTTTGACATGATATTAAAAGGTGATGCAAGAGAAGCACTAGACTAGAGCACGTGGGGAGGACAATTTGAGGGCATGTCACTGAAATCGCACACACTAAGGATTATTTTAAAAGGGAAAGAAAGTGTGTGTAGTGCACTTTGCGTGGGATTTGATTTTTATATAGGTGGAATTGGAGTGCCCAGTGACAGTGGAGAGACGGGTAATAGTGGGCACGCCTGCTCCTCATGGCCTCAATGCTATTACGCATTTGCTCTGAAATCATCCATCATGTCCTTCCTTAACCAATTCTTCCTAACTTCTTTTTTTATTTCTTTCCACTTGCTTTTTCTTCTTTTTTATATTCTCCATTTTCCTCTTTCTTTTTTCTTTTTGTTTTCCTTTATGTATTTACTATTGTCCAAGGATCTTTGCCGCATTTAAATTCGTCCCTTTCTTTTGGAAAATAAAATTTTCCATTTTGCTTTCGTTGTCAATATCCAAGAAGATGAGAATAGGAATGATCGCAATATATATATAATGGGTGTTTTATAAGAAATAATGAGCAGTAGAATTCAATGTTGTAACAGTCAAATTCAATATTAAATTTGGATAAGAAATGATTCTCCGTTTAATGACCTTATTATAGTTGAATTAGGGTTAAATTGCTTTTCTAAAAATATATAAAATAAATAAATATATATATATTATTTTACATTTGAATTAATACATATATTATAAAATAATATTTAAAATAAATATAAATATTTACAAATATAAATACAATTAAAACAATTTATATATAACAATAAATTTATGTGAATTGGATTGAATAGAATTTATAAAATATTATAAATTTTTATTACAAAATATCAAAACTTCATTTTAAATAAAAAATAAAAAATTAATTTTTTAATCGATTCAGCGTCAAATTGGTTGAGTTTTTATTGATTTGACTAATTATTAACTAATTTTTTTAATTTATTTTGAAAGTCAAATAAACAAGTTACATGATTAATTCATTACCTTTCAATTCGCTTGGCTATTTTAATCTAATTTTCATAACCATCGTAAAATTTATAAATGATTTCAATATTAAATTCATAGTTCCAATTTTTTTGTAGGGATTATGAACTTTTTTTAAAGTAAAAAGAGGGGACTAAAAAGCCCAACAAGCCAACAGAACGATTAGCTACCATGGGGAAGAAAGATTATGAACATAAAATAATAATTTACTAGACTTTCGCCAATCATATATTATATGTCTATGAATGCTTATTATTGATATAAAAGATAAATAATGGCATGAAAGCGAAGTGCATCGCTCATAAACTATATAATTGTGTTAAAAAAAAAAAAAAGATTACAAGAAGATGAATCATATATAAATATAGCGAAGTACATCTGATCTGAGCCCTATCCTTACAAACATATTCATCGTGCAAACGTAGTGAACATATGCATATCTTATCGAGCAATTAGTTGAGTTGATGGGTACTTAATTTTTTGAATGAATTATATTAATTTTTTAGAATTTAATTAAATTATACTTGATATTATTTTGTTTTTTAAATATTTATCCTAATTTTTTTTTGTCAATAAAATTAATTTTTTACATAATATATATTCTCCCTAAAAATAAGAGTGTCTAAATGTTTTCACTTTCATATTAAAAACAAATCGCAGTTTCACATTAGAACTCATTATCAATTTAATTATTTTATTGCTATGATACTAAAAATCAAATTACCATCACAAATTAAAGAGAAAGTTATTTTTGTTGACAAAAAAAATAAATTAGAGAAAATATTTTTACAATATATATCAGATATTAGGAGAGTTGAATGTAATTTAAAAAAATAAATATAATTTAACTAAACCTCTCTCTCTCTCTCTCTCTCTCTCTATATATATATATATTCCTCTATTAATATATATATATATATATATATACTCCTCTGTTGTTTTTTTAATATGCACGGAGTTGATGTCTGTAAATCATATTCTATTTGTTTTAGTTAGTAAATACTAATTTATAGGACGGCACGAGACACGAATAGCCCCTCCAATCCCGAAAAAGACAAAATATGTAATCTTGAATTTGCACAGAGAAAAGAAATTATTAAACATAATTTAGCAGTAAAGTGTATGAGTGATTTATATGAAATATTAAATTTCAATTTATATGTTGTCTTTTAAAAATTATTAAAAAAAAAAAGGGATTGACTTGGGTTGAGGAACAGAGATCACGGGCGTGCGCTTGAACCATTATTCAACCCGTTGACTAAAGGGAGACACTAAAGTCTGGAAAGGTGGGATGAATCTGCTCATATCAAAGCAGCCAAAATGATTCCGGACAAGAGCATCCATTGTGTTTCTGCCTTGTCTGAAAGTAGTGTTGCACTCTGTCTCGTTTTTAAGTATATTCTTTATACAGTTTAAATGATACTAAAAGTAAAAAAAAAAAATTTAAAATAAATATATCAAAGAGCCTTATGATTTTTTTTCTCTAGTTTTATATATAAAATTTTTTTCTGCAACTTTAATTTAGTCTAAAATATAAAAAATAAATTACTAATATTTAGTATGTTAATTATAATATTTTATTTATACCTTTTATTAAATGAATCTTTTAAATTATAAGTAGTAACTATAATTTATTTTAAAGAAAATTTTTTAATTCTCGATTTCATATATAAGAAACAAATAACTAATTTATGAGAATTAAAAAAATTTGTTAAAAATAACTAATATTTTTAATTTTATCCTAAATAAAAATTATTTTTTAAGAATGTCCTTATTTAATGTGTATATTTTCTTCTTAAAATTAGTGACAACTATTACTCATAATTTAAAAAATCATTTAATGGAAGGTATAATTAGAATATTATAATTAATATACTAAATTTTAATAGTTTATTTTTATATTTTAAATCAAATCAAATCTTAAAAAAATATTTTATATATGAGACCTGATGGAGTATTTACTTTAATAAATTTCTTTATTTTATATAGGTACTATTAAGTTTTATAAAAAAAAAAGATTAATATTATATATATATATATATATATATGAGTGTGTGTGTCTCTCTTTTATTTAAATATATAAAACTTACTTAAAAGATGAGTTTTATACTTTTTATACCAACTTTTTTTTTTAGATTAATAAAAAAGTGAAGGAAAAAAAAAAAAAGAAAGAAAGAGGGAAAGAATCCAAACTCCATTAGTTACAGTGGGGAGGTTGCTGGTGTAAGGAGAGATGGGAATAGGGAGAAGAATGTGACAGGATGTTATGTAGAGGGGAAGGGGAGGGAAGAGTGGGCTGTCCACAAAATGGTTAGTGGAGTGAAGCCACGCTCAATCTCAAATAGTACCCCCACTACCACAACACGCTCGTGTTACTGGTGTTTGTGGGTGGTTTGGTTTTTATTTTATTAATTAAATATTCATCCCAAAAATATATAAAAAGAATTTCCTACCAATCAAGGAGCAACAGGTGTACAAGTTGGGACCACCACTAGTACCCAAAGAAGAAGACTACTAGGCATTAGCAATTTGCAAAACTTGGCCAAACTTTCCGCGCGTGCTAATTTCTACTCACTGCATCCACCCAATTATCAACACCTCATCTAACAGTGGATTCCCAGCTTGGCAACCCACCATGCACCAACCATCACTTCCTTTCTCTAAAAGGAGAAATTAATTCAAATTATATGTATGGAGAACTCTAACCTTCATTCTCGTTATCAATATTTTTAAAATCCAATTGATCATGGTGATGTTGATTTATAATTTATTAGTTTAATTATAATTAAATTAATAATAATTAAATATATTTTAAAAATTTAATATAACAAATAAATTTTAAATATTTAACTATTAATTTAATATTTAATAAAATATTTGAGAATTTATTTTTTAATTAAAAAATTATTAATGATTAAAAGTTAAAAATATTTAATATTAAATTTCTTCGATTTTCTATTTATACTAAGATTCTATCTATTATTAAAAAACTAAAAAAAATTAACAAACAAATAATAATTTTGGTTAAACACTTTGATATTAAAAAAAAAAACTTCTAAATGACGTGATATGATAGGAAGCAAGAATAAAAAATAGTCAAGTATATTTATTTTGTTTTTTTTATATTCTTTTTTATGTTTTAACATTTTTTTAGTATTTTTTGTGAAAATTTAAACAAAAGTTTAATGATTGGTTTACTTAGTTTTTAATTGATTCAGTATTGATTCACTTACTTTTTTATTGGTTCAATAATAAATTCGTTGACTAATTAATTTTTCTAACTAATTGAATTAGACTAAAAACCAATTTTTAATTCAACTAGTCAAACGGGTCCAAATCAATTTTTATCACACTACTTATTATACCAATATTAGCAATTTTAACACTAGAACAATATGTTTAAACTGTGCTCTTTCTTTTACTATGACACAAAATAAAGTTAAAAGAGTTTTTAAGACATTTTATCATAGTTTTATATGTATTGTGGGGGTAATAAAGTAGACTATAATATTCCAACTCTTTTATTAGAAGACAAAATATATATATAAATATATAGGCCACTTCTTATTAAGACACTATTAGTGCAGAAATATTTACTTTATTTTTTCATAGCACAATAAATGCAAAAAATTATAAAAACATGAAATAAATATTTTTATATTTATTTTGTCTTTCGGTGGAAGAATAATAGTATCTTTGTCAATTCATTAGATGTGAAAATTACTAACTTTTTTTTAACTTGTTTAAAAGACTTAGATCAAATGACGCCTATATTGAATTTAAGTGTTAAGCATTTTGCTAATAGAGGTGTTCACTTTAAACTTCATTAATTATAGCTTCTCCTCTTTTGACACGAACGAATCATTTTAATTATAAGTTGTTCATAACCTCTTTACTCTTCACTCAAATTAAGTAAATGAAATCAACCAGTGTAGATTAAATTCTATTCATCTTATTCTATTTTTATACCTTCGTTCAACATATTTTAAAGAGATGTTTCATATGCAAATCATTTCGTAATTTTAAAAATGTCTGAATTAGAAAAATAAAATTTTTCCTGTCTCGTATGTGAACTATAAAATTATTTTTAAACATATTACATTCATGAGAAAGCAATATTCATACAAATCTTCAAATATGCAAATCTTCATTCCCATCAGTGATTGATCGAAATTTGAGAACGTTTTATTCTTATATTGTGTGAATATTAGTATCTACGTAAAAGAGATCAAACTAATAATCCCCTTTCGCACAGAATTAGATTTTTTTTAATTATTCTTTTGGGAGAACGTGGTTTCGAGGAATGTTTGTTTTACTCAAAATATTTTTATATAAATTTTATGATATTCCTAGGAACATTGCATTAACGTTTTTGGCTCATTTACAAAATTCTTAGGAATGATAGAGTATTTTTTTTAAATATAATTGATTATTTATTTATATGAAAATTTTAATAATTACTTATGACTCTATTTACTTTATCAAAAAATCAATGATGAATTATACTCACTTCTCTTGAGATGAGTCCAATTCACATGATCTTTACTTGAAAGCAAATATAATGCTACACTAACTTTTATTGTAATAAAAAATAAATTATAATTTCATTTGTTTTGGCTAAAATATCTATATATTTATTACTATCACAATATAATAAATATTAAATATGTATTTAACAAATAACAAAAGTCACATTTTATAATTCATAATAAATTAAATTTATGATTTTTAACACAAAATTGATAATATTGAAATAAAAGTTTAATAAATACATTTTCAAGTAAGTTATAATTTTAATAAAAGAAATTAATATTATATTTTAGAGTATTTCAATAATCCATTGACCTCAATAGAGGTTTGTATATATTTTCAAATGAGATAAAAATGTTGTTTAATTTAGGTTTGTATATATTTTCAAATGAGATAATAAATTGATCAATGTAATAATGGGCGAGTAATTTGATCTTTAAATGTTGTTTAATTTAAGTATTTTTCATAAAAATGTAGAGTAATTTTTCCAAAAATTAATAATAATGATGGAAGTGGAGGTGGTAGTTTTAGAGATAAAGTTGGTGGCAAGGTTGACAAAAAAAAATATTCATAAATGAGAAATGAATTAAAGTTAGATCAATGTAATAATGGATGAGCAATTTGATCTTTATATAACTTAAACCAAACATGTTCTTAAAATTTTTTTTTTGGGATATCCTATTCTTTTCTATTTGTTTATTTATTTATCTTTTTTTGTAATATATTATTTTCGTTTCTCTTTCTCTCTCTCTCCTCTCACCAGTTCAGTTACGTGTGCCTCTCATTTGTGCCTTTTCCTTTTTTTTTTTTTTGCTTGGGTCAATGACCCGTTTATCAGACCGTTGGCAAAATTCTTGACGCATATTGAAGGACTGCAGACGCTGAGACTAACTCAAGTGATTGAAAAAACAAAGTCACAAATTTAATTGTTTTCATATACCTATTATATATATATATATATATCAAATACTTTTAGAATATGTTTGGACTGAATAGAATAATAAATAAATAAAATTTTACTTTTAACATTTTCTTTTGTTAAGATTTAAATTTGACCTTGTTTAAAAAAATATTTAAACTAAGATGAATGAAAAAAAATTAATTTAAATAAAAAAGACAAAATTAATTTGTTTTAACGTGTGAGGAGAATAATGAGACTGTCAATAAGAGAATAATTGCTGGTGCCACTATTTGACGTAATTTTTTTATCAAAAGTAGATGATGTAATATTAAGTTTTTTTTTTTTGTGAAATATCCAGATGTTGTTTTATATATATATATATATATATCTTTTAAAAAAAATCTAATGACAACACTTGGGGACTTGTCAATTTTTTTTGATAAATTAATCTTTTTAAAAATTAGTCTCATCTCAATTTGATTTTTCAAAATAAAATTTTTTCATTTAACTCTTTAAATATTTTATTCTAATCAAAATGGTCTTTTCGAAAAGTATTTGTAAGCTCTCTGAAGGGACAATTTTGACTAAAAAAATATTTTAATAGATTAAATTAAAAAATTATTTTTGAAAAACAAAATTAGAAATTTAGTGATACTTTAGAGATTTTTTTTAAAAATTAACACCCCCGTTTGACAGCAGGAAAAACCAGGTAATAAAAGCGAGAGGGAGACGGAATCAGGCATGAAGGTCGTTTGGGTAGCCATGTTTTGGGCTCTTGATTGGAATCTTATTCCATTGCATGAACAAGAGAGACTTCTTTCAAATAAGCGAGGGAATGAAGCCCAATACTTGAGAATGATATCTGCAATCTCCATTTTTTTCAATTGTTTCTCTTTTTTCTATGCTACACAAAATTGACCGAAATGAGTTTTCTTTCCAAGTAATTCTCCTTCCTGTAAAAGCTTGTGACGGTGTCTTAAATTTCAACCGGATAAAAGCTCCAACAAATTTTTAGTTATTATTGTCATTTCCAAAAAATAATTATTTTCAATTCCCAAAAAATAAAATAAATTATTTTATTATTATTTTTATTACTGATAATTCTAAAAATAATTTTCACAAATAAAAAATATTTTAATATTTTTTTTACATTAAGAATATTATAATAATTTATTTTTTATTTCTGTATTATTTTTATTCAACCAAATATAAAACTAAAATAACATTCTCATATCTTTTCATGTTATAACAAACATCATTCAATTTCATTCTCATCTCTACATGCCAAACTAAACCAGCCATAAATTGAGTGGAAAGTAAATAAATTTTTAAATACTACATCATTAGTTTATAACAGTAGAGAGTCATGCCGATGGTATGGCATTAGTGTCGTTGCATTATTTACTCAGCTGCTTTTCTGTCTAGCGATATCCATTTTATTTTAGGGTATTTAAATTTAATTTAGGTGATTTAAATTTAATTTTTTTAATACCAATTATTTATTTTAAAAATTAACATTGAAAGATTATTTTAAAATCTAAACACGCCGAATGAGATAAACCCGATTGGACAGAGAAGCAAATAGACAGATAATTCGTGTGTAACTACCTATAAAAGGCAGTGCCACTCACATTTTCCTCACTGCTCCGCGCAGCTCACATTTTTCACCCTGCTCAGCACCCCATTTCTCAGACTTGTTCAATCGTCTCTTGAGTTTTCAAACATGGGTGAGGCTCCCGAGGTTTTCTACGCTAACGGCTTCCATGAGGTTTTCTACGCGAATGGCTTCCCTGAGTTTGGCCATCTTCAAACTGAAGAAAACCTCAGCAATAATCAGAATCATGATTCTTCCACCTGGTTTGAGGAAGTCCTCGGCCATAATCTTAAATGGGCTTTTGCACTCAATAGGTTCGTTATTCCTTTCTACAAATAACAAACACCAGCGACAATACTTGCTATTCTATCATTTACATTAATTCGTTTCGTTTTCCCAGTGTGCTCCACAAAGGGATTAGCGACTACCAGGAGATAGCTCTCTTAGACACCAAGCATTTTGGGAAGGTTTGCAAGCTTCCTTTACTTTTCCTTCCAACTTCAATTTTATTTAGAAGAAGCAGAGGGATAACAAAATTACTAACTTATTGTAAACAAAATTTAGGCGTTGGTGATTGATGGCAAGATGCAGAGTGCTGAAATGGATGAATTTGTTTATCACGAATGCTTAATTCATCCCGCTCTCTTATGCCATTCCGAGTAAGTTTCAGTTATACATTTATATATTAATTTGAATATACTTAGTTTTGTAAATGGGTTTTGTGAAACTTCCCTATCTTACAAATGGGTATATAGTAGCCAGTAGGTGGATATTTTCCTTGGCCATTGTGCGTCAAATATGCATACGGATTGCTTAGAAATTTATGAATGAACTAGTTGACAAGAACACAACACTGGGTAAAGCGAAGAAATATTTTCGAAAAATCGCCGAAACTAATAAATGAACTGTAGTACATGTTCTTTTCTTTCTTTTTTTTTTTTCGGTTAAAATAAAACTAAGTTGGACTTGGAACCACGAGTTTGGGTTTTGTGATATAGGTTCAAGCTCAATAATCATGGGCAGTTCGTATAAAACAATTCACTTAGGCACGCCTGCGCTATCAGATAGTGTCTTCACAATTTAGTAGCCAAATTACAAATTTAACAGAAGATTGCGCTTCTCCGTGTACTGAATGGCTCTTTGAAGCCTTTGAGTATGACGAAGAGGCATATGCTAATGTTATTTAGTATGGCAGCCCCAAAACGGTCTTTATAATGGGAGGAGGCGAAGGGTCTGCTGCCAGAGAAGTACTAAAGCACAAGTCAATGGAGAAAGTGGTCATGTGTGATATAGACCAGGTTACTACCACACTACAGGGCTCCTCAGCCGTCTGTCTAATCACGAGTATTATTAAGATCGTTGAATAAATTTGGTTAAGGTATTAAAACTGAATGTCTCATTTTTGCAGGAGGTGGTAGATTTTTGCCGAACATACTTGACTGTAAATTGGGAAGCCTTTTCTCATCCGAAGCTTGACCTTGTCATCAATGATGCCAAGTAATTATCCTTTCTTTGTACGCTTCACTTTTTTCTTTTGCTTTATTTTTTACCATATTTTCTTGATCACCCTTTGAAAGAAAAGCCAAGAGGTCAGTTTGGTCTATTATAATAACAATAATAATAATAATTAGTTGTCCACTACTTCCAAAGAAAAAAAAAATATATATATATATATATATATATGTATATGTATATAGTTCTTTCTTTGCGAAATCCACGAGGTTAAAATATGGACATCAATTTTGCATTGAAGGGCTGAATTACAGAAGAGAAACGAGAAGTTTGATATCATTGTTGGAGACTTGGCAGACCCTGTCGAAGGAGGGCCTTGCTACCAACTCTATACTAAATCTTTCTATGAGAAAATACTGAAGCCTAAGCTTAATGAGAAAGGCATTTTTGTGACTCAGGTAGGTTATTAAGAATAATACAGTTTATGTGGTGAGAAGCTGTAGCCACTCAATGATAACGTTCAACAAATTCTCTTCTCTACAGGCTGGACCCGCAGGCATCTTCACCCACAAGGAGGTCTTCGCTTCCATATATAATACAATCAAACAAGTCTTTAAATGTAAGATTCTAATTCAAACCTTTTGCTCTGTAAGTTTAATCTGAGAAGTGAATGAATAGCAAAGTCAACAGAACACAAGGATAGATTATTCAGTTTCAAATATTCAATTAAAATCAATATATATATATATATATATATATATATATATATATATTTACTTATGTGTTCTTCGCTTGTTCTCCGCAGATGTGATGGCATACACAACTCATATACCATCTTTTGCTGATACTTGGGGATGGGTTATGGTATGCAGAAATATAGCTTTGATATAATTGGGGATAGTTATAGGTTTAAAGGTAAGTTGTGATTATTCATGTTTATGTGAATTTCTATACTTTCGACTCAGGCTTCGGACCAACCATTCTTGATTGGCGCTGAGGAAATGGACAAAAGAATTGAAGCAAGGATAGATAGGCAACTGCTCTATCTAAATGGCGCCTGGTTTCAGTCGTCCACTACCATGAATAAGACCGTTTCTCAATCGTAAGTTCCTTTTCTTGGCAAGTCACATTCAAAAACAAGTTCTCTACACAAATTGAAAATTTCATACTCCATATCTTTCAATGGCACGAGGTTTCAATTTACAGACTAAATTGTCACTTTTAAGGCCCTTGCTAGACCTTGTAGGAAACTGTTAAATGAACAATTTGGATTATAATATCACCATTATTATTAGGTTATTGGTTTTAACATCACAGTCGTTTTTTCAGGCTGCTGAATGAAACTCACGTGTACACAGAAGAAGATGCTCGATTCATTCATGGACATGGTCTAGCCTATCGAGTCTGAGGTTTTACGCCACAAGTTGAGAGGAATTGCTGTACAGAAAACTAGGAAGGGAGGGCTGGACGAGCAAAACGATCAGCATAACAACATAAACCAAAGAAATCAATCAAGAATTTACTATTATTTCATCAAACTGGATTTAAAAATTAGAATTAGCTTAGCTAGGCTGCTTCGATGGATTCTCAATGATGAACTCTTGACCAGTTTGACATTATATGAATGAATTTTGAGGCATTCCTCCATTCAGACTCTGGTTCATCGTACTTCTTAACGGACAATTTGGCGTGCTCTCGTGAGAGATCAATGATGTTGGCAAGAATCTCTTCGAGTTCTCTCTATATCATACCAGCATCGCTTAGCTTGATCACCCACATTTGACAAACACGGGAACCTTGAAAATTGGATTTAATTTACCTATTCTTACAGTTTATATGTGAAGTAAAGTTTAATGAGCCATTTATCGTCCACTTGTCTCGTTCAAATACATTTGCATCTAGGTCTGTTAACTGTTATTAAACCACAAAATAAGCAATAAAAAAGACAAAAGGTGAAATAAAAGAAAATAGTAGCTGAAAGGCTCCTTTACAGATCAAGGTTGTTCACAGAAACAGAAAGCAAATTTACTCAATGATAAAGTAAGAACAGCAGAAGCAGTTACACTAGACACATGAAACTGCAGGAAGTGAAAAAGAGTGAAAGGACAGAAAATATTTGGACCCACTCAGGTTCTCTTGACGGGGTCAAAGTTGGAAACCCCAAGAACGGCTCCAAATAAGGCAGCTAACACAACTCCACCGGCGACAATGCTGAGCAAGAAGTTCTTGAGAGATGGGGTGACATCAGATCCAGCAGCCTGAGCTACCTCCGGTATCACCATGGAAGCTGTCAAGGTAGCTGCTGTAAGGCTTCTCACTGCCTTCTCCTTCAAAGATGCTTCAACTCCAAACTTGGATTTTGATTTTGGCTTTAAAAGCACAGTCCTCTTTGATTGTCGGAGTGGTAATGCCTTGAAGAAGGCATCAGAGGATGGCTGCTTTACCCTATTCTGGGCAGCACAAGTTAGAGGAAAAGCCATTGAAGCAGAAGCCATTTTCCGTGTGGCGGTTTATATTTGCTCCTGTTTTCTTCGCTAATCACTAGTGGGATTCAGAAGAGGAGGATGGGCTTAGATACTGGACGGAGAAGAGGGTGTTATAAGGTGAGAGGTGGAAACTAGAGATTTTCAGCTGATGTGTCATCCTTCGTGGCAGATTCTCCACCTGGCATTAGGGGATAAGGTTATCATCTGGTACTGTTCCACTTGGAAGGGTTCCTTCCTAACCCGTGGGTGTCGATAAATTTGGGTGCGGAAATTATTGTTGATGCACGCCTTTTAAAATGTGTGTTTGGAAAGACAGAACAAAATGAAATAGGTAATATGAATTAAATTATTATTTGAAAATTTTTATAAATGAAATAAAATGGTAAAGAAGGAATTTTAAGATTTTTTTTATTATCATTTAAAATTTAAAATTTTTTGACTTTTCAAATTAAAAGATTTGAGAAGAAATAAAATAAACATGTGATATAATTATAATTATATTCTCTTTGATTAAAAATTTGATAAAATCATATTTTAATTATAAAAATAATATTAAAAAATAATTTATAGATCATTATATTCTATTAATAATTTTTTCTCTTCTTTTATTAAACTGTCAAAAAATAAAATAGAACATCACTCACTATTTCATTCTTTACCTTTCCATCCAATTTAATTATTTTTTCCACTCATTCTTATGTAAACTACCTTACATTGCAAAAGTCACTCTTGTGGCTAACATGTTCACAGAGGATAATTGATCAAACTTGTTTTCTCCGCTTTGGTAATTGGGGTGATCTGCTATTATATTTAAATGTTGGCTTACAAAAGCTACTTCTTTCAGTCAGTCTTAATCCTCCACATTGCATAGACTTGAAGAGGAGAGGGTGAAAAATCAGAAATTTAGGGCACGTTTGGGAGGATGCAATGTAGATATATATTTTTTTATATATAGTTGTGTAATATTTATTATATTCTTATAATTATTATTTTATTTATTACATCACCATTTTAACTACCAAATTATTATTATTTTAAATAAAGATATAAAAATAATTTTTTATCTCACCTACTTCATACTTAATTTTTATATTTCCTTCTTCGTTATATTACTATACCAAATGATGTGTAAATTCATGTAAGACCGTAGTTTTGTTTGTAAATATGCAAGGTTCATCGTCGAGAAGTCCATTTGCAGAGATTGGACAAAGGGGCAGGCTGAATGAAGTAGCTAAGGGCCCAAATAACCCAAAGAGGTTTGGACATTTGGGCTAAATTATTTATTTGGTTCTGATAACTTTATTTAATTTTTAATTCAATTTTTATAATTTAAATTTTATAATTAAGTCCTCATAATTTATTTTTTTAATTTAGTAACTTCTATGAAATTTCTATAAGTATTTTCATAAATTTTTTTGATTTAAATAATCATATATTATTTTAATACTTGAAATATATATAATTCAAGCTAATTTATTTAACTCATATAACATAGTTTCTATTATATGTCATATATGTTAGTTAATTTTATATTATTATTTGCTTTTATTCCTTTTGTTAGCATCAATTATACATATTTAGAATGTAATATAACACATGATTAGTCACCTTAATAAAATTTAACAAAAACATTTATAGAATTTTGATGGCAAAAATTAAATTAAAAATATTTTAAACTATAAAGAATTAATTATAAATTTTTAAATTATAAAGACTTTTTAACCAGAAATTTAAAATATGCAAAGCCTAGTGAGGGACACTTTTATATATGGTTTTATTATCTGGAGTGGTATAATATACGGGTAAAGCCTACTATAAAATTTGTGGGTGTGTTTTTACTTGGCTAAAGAAAATTACATTAGTTAATGATGTATAATATTATTTTTTTAAGCTGACATTACAGAATAAGTTCAATTTTTAAAATTTGTATTACTTCATATTATTACGTTGACGGGAAAAAAAAAATCCCATCTTGTGCATCGCAAGAGTATTAAACAATGATTGCCAGTGTCACAGCATGAGTGGAATTTAATTTCAGCTTTTACCTCATTATTAGTCATTTACTCCATTTAAACATTGTGAATGAACTCATACCTCACATGGTACCAATTTATGAAAATCATATACTCCCACAACATTGACTAGAGGGTCAGAAAATTGACTGTCAGACAGTAGAGCAGTGATATCATCTCCTGAGTACACTTGTATCGGACCCAATGTGGCTGAGATGAATCGCTTGGGGAAGAAGATTGTATCTGATATTGAGCTCTTCAAATATTTTCTTTAGTTCCATCACCAGCTCACTTCTTCGCTTGTTCTTCAATCCCCAGTCCTGGAAGTTCATGGTGTGGGTGACATAGAGAGCCATCTTTATTTTATTCACATTTTCAATCTCCTTCACTGCTATATTGTGATTAGGATGCCAATGTTGTGGATTTTTCTCCAAGTACCTGATTTAAAGAAAGGCATGCGTTAGAACAATATATGCATAATAAAGAAAAGCAGAGATAGAGGATAACAGTAGAAGTTGCTCAAATTGCTTGAAGAATTCCTATCCTCTTCCCATGTTATGTTCACTGTCTTGCAAGGTAGAATGAGAAAAGATTATTTTCCTTCAAAAAACAAGGAAAAGACGCGTGAAGCTCATGTTGCTTCTTGAGTCAATGAGCAGAACCATACAGTCCCACTAAAAATTACATTCAAAATCTTAACTTACAATATCAAACACAAGTCAGATGTTCTTCTCATAGAATTCTCGAACATTATATTATGCTCTTCCAGTTGTAAAAAGATTAGTTAAAAGTGACATAGCATGGGTGCTAACAGAGAAATTTGGAAGAACATCCATATATTCTTCCTCAGCTCCTGATGTGCTACTGCAAATAAAACAATGATACCTGGAAACCATAACCTTAGACAATGGAAGTGAGCAGGACAATCTGTGTACACTGAGATTTGAGGGGCGACGTTAAGCCAACAGTATCTCCGTAACTTAAAAACGTTTTCAGGGAAAATTGAATCAACACAATCAATAGATGAATCCATAAAGTAACAATTGGCTTACCTCTTTATTTTATCTTTCAGAACCCCAATCCTCTCCACTGGTGTCATAAAGTCAATCGAGAACTCCACATTGTCTCCCATATCTGAGCTTCTGTAATAATTGCTAATGGGTTTTGTGGCTAGAACTGAGTTTGGATAGTACACCTTTTCATTATCAAGCTTCAAGAAGACTGTTGTCAATATATTCATTTCTTCAACCAATAGCTGTCAGATTATCAGAATTCATTAATACATAGACTCCCAAAAAAAAAAAAGAAATAAAATTTTGGCTTGTAGAAAGTTACCTGAACGCCATCAACAACACATCGATCACCAACATCAAAGGGATGCATCACAAACACAAAGATGATAGCTTCAAATATATTCTTGCATGTGTTCCCAAACATGAAAGCGACAAGTACTAGCTGTGATGAGAGGAACACTAGTACTTTTGTAGTGGCAATCTCCATCAGTAGAAGCCACACTATTATGGTCACAACTACCAGAATCCCTGTCACTAGCTTATTTAGTTGTTTCACAGCTGTTTTGGTGTCACTTAAGGCATGTGCCAATGCTTTGCGCTCCTGATAAACCTTCAACTGAAGAACACAACATGTACAAACATTAATGAATGAAAGTTTTTCCAAGGAAAGAGAATTTCAATTCATCATTAATTAATTCAACAAAAATTGCAGGTGCATTGCATATATATATATATGTGTGTGTGTGTGTGTGTGTATAAACGCTTACCACCCAGTTTGTTAAGTCCTTTCTGTCAATTCGTCCGGTTTCTGCTCCATCAAACAGGGGAAACACCAGATTCACTTCTTCCTTAATCATGAACCTCCGGAGGTCATCCTCATCAATGAACCTATTCAAAATGAAAATAGTTTATTGGGGTAACGAAAAGACAAATGATTTTATTTCTAGAAGAATGCAAATATTCTTACGAGAAATCAGAGCTGGCAACATTTTTGAAAATGTGATAGGCAGCAGCAGTTGCTTCCATCTCATTTGTGATCTCTTTATCAGTTTGTTCTAGTCCTCCGTCATCAAAAGTTTCATCTAGCGCGTTAGAGATAGTGGTCAGCCTTGAATTTGACACTGCATCAACCAAAATCTTCATAGTCCAAGCAGAAACCTTCTCCTGTTTCATTTTGTGAAGCTTTGCCACATCAATGACCTCTTTCTTTACGCCTCCTTTACCTTTTGTACTCCTAAAACTAAATTGACCAACACTTGGTGATCTCCCAACCTTCTCAGCCTCCTCTATAAGTGGAGGCCCTGACAGAGTCTGCAGAACATACTGATGAAAGATTGATTCTTGAATTCTATCAAAGAAAGATTTGACATGGAAATTTGATGCTAATATCTTTAGTGACAATGTCTTTAAGAAACATAAGAATGCTCCAATGAGAAGAGAAACAAGAGTCCATGTTACGCCATTCAAAATTTTCGCGGTGAGTTCAGATCGCTGGACCCCATGATTGATTAACAGAACCCATGCGAGAAGAATCAAACCCAACCAAATGAAGACCTGAACACTTTTCTTCAGTCCATGGACAAAATATAGCACCTTTTTCCTCAGCAAAAAGTTCAGTTCAATCAAGAAAACAATGATGTGCATGATCCAATTTGTAAGTAACATGCCACAAAAGATCACCATCACAAGCACACACCATTTCCAAAACTCCAAACTCCAAATTGTTGTGTTTTTCAGTTTATCAACAGTTAAGCTAGCCACTAGACACCCCATAATGCACACAAATACAATCCATTCGATTAAAACCTTAGTGGTTACTCTCTTACGCTTCCCTTTACTCAATTCAACTTTCCTGTAAATGATTTCATCCTCATCCTCTCCGGTTGGCCCTGCCATCAAGGGTGTCTTGGGAGTGATGGAAGTTATGGACACTGTTCTATTAACAGTCCCGGATTTGTTATTGGGTGATGCTTTATTGAAGGAGTTCCTATATGGCGAATTAACGGCCAGCTGTTCTTGCAACGTGAAAACATTGTTGTCTTCAAACATTGTGGCATCAACAGGATAAGGTTGTTCACCAAATCTTGATTTGGGTTTCGAACACACTGAACTCGTTAGTGACTTTCTTCGAACAAGGTTTTCGTTGCCAGGAGGATGTTTGGGTGGCTTATTTGGGCTGGGACTGAACCTTATTTCGGGAGAAGCACAATTCAAAGGTGGCGACTTTGATGCTTCATACCCCGTATTGAACTCGTTGCATTCAGCCACTTTGGAGTCTTGCACAGAAATCGCCACCACCACTTCGCCTGCATTAGCTGTTTTCTTCTCCGTCATGCTTGCTTCGCCTCCTTTCGGAGCTTGATGCCTAGTATCGCCATCCATTAAGATCCCTACGCATATTGAATCAATAAAAATCGAGCCTTCCCAGAAATAAACTTGGAGACGAAAACAGAACACTTTAAAAAAAGAAAAAAAAAAAACCCCACTCGTGCAACTAGACGCCAAATTAACTGGGCTTTCTAGTTGCAACGGGAAATGAAGATAGAGAATTCTTGAATTTCAGAAATTTACCAGCAAATACTCCCCTAGGAACTTGGGCAGAAAAGTAAGTCGGCAAAGGTTGAAAACATACACCAGTAGTTGCTGTAACTGGGAAAATGATAAATGAACTAGCCGAAGGTGGACTTGAAATTTAGAAGCTCCATTTTCTTATTTTCATTGAAGAGGGCAAGACAATGCATGAGGAATGTGAAATCAGGAGGGAGAGGGTGCGACAGAGACGACAGTGATTTCGCATCCGGAGAAGCCCAAACTCCGATTTATTAAACAATCATCATTAGTTTGAACGTTTACTTTCCTGTGAACTAAACATAACGTTATTATTATCATATGAATTAACTGGAAAACCAAAGCTTATGTTCTAAATTTCTTCTTTCTTTGTTTAATCACTACCCCACGATTTAAGGTAATAACTGAACTTCTGATCGTTTAAACCCTGACTGGATTTTGTCATAAAGAAAAACTCTGGACTGGAACTTCAACTTGGTTTTGTTTATCACACACTAGTCAAGAAATCGTGCGAAAATGTTCGAATTTTGTTTATAAAGTTTTTTTTTAAATAAAACTCGTCAAGTATATTTATTTAAACGCAATTTAGACAAAAAACAAAAAAAGGTAGAGAGTGACGGTGGCGATGACTTATTTTTCATGTTGGGTGTCAGTTGTCAAGTTTGGATCATCTTTGTTTTATTTGTCCTCTTTTCTGTTCATTTTTGAGAAATAAGTTCAAAATTTATGAGGTTAAAATTAATTTGATATATTTAAATAGAATACATTATTTAAAATGAATCTTATATATTTAAATGGTACGTACCATTTAAATGAATCTCATATATTATGTAGGTGTCTTTTTCTTGACCCAAAAAAGAATAATAATTAATTAATTAATTAATTAATTAATTAATTAATTAAATACATACTCATCGGTAACTATGGGTGCTCCATGCACGAAGAGATCCAACAATTCGTCAACTTTTCTATTGCTGTTATTTGGATGTTTTTCTAAATAAAGAAGCTCCCATATATGAAAATGTAGGCATCCGATCGAATGGAATGACAGAGATTGTAATCAAAATAGATGAAATAATATGCGTAAAATTATGTTGATAATCATACGTTTGCCACGCAGAAAGGTAGTCCTAGTATAGTGACACTTACTGACTTACTAATATATGTCATATAATGTCAGTCTTTGTCAATATATGTTTCAGTAAAGAGAAGGCCGGCTGTATAATTTCTTTAAAAAAATTCGGAAAGCAACCAAATTGCATATATTAAGTTGATTACATAACTGGCTTAAATCCTCATAAAAGGGCCATCTTTGTGTGGAGTAAGTGGAGTGGTTGATTACTAGTTAGAACAAGATATAAAGTGGAAGGCTGCAATTGATATTTTGGGTTCCAGTTCTAATCTGTTAAAAGTAATAGTGTATATATTAGGGGGAAGAATGCCATGTTTAATAATTGCCTCAGATGTGTCACCATATATGTAGGGAAAATTGCATTAAAGATTTTATATCATATAAAATTTATAATAAAATATCTTAAAAATTAAAATCATTTTCAAAAACTATTATTACTATCAAATTTTAAGATATTTATTATCAATTTTGGGAGATTTATTACTATGATTTTTTTTATGCAGTAGTAAATTCTTTAAAATTAATAATAAATATCTTAAAACCTTATAATAATAATAATTTTTAATAATAATTTTAATTTTTAAAGTCTTTCATTATAAATTTTGTATGATATAGATCTTTAGATATAATTTTTCTTTATATATATATATATTGTGTCACTTTCTTTTCACTTAAAAAATACTAAATTATCATTTTTTTTATACCTAATAGTAAATTTCTTAAAACTAGTAATAAAATTTTTAAAACCTAATGATAATAATAATCTTTAGTGGTAATTTTAAATTTTAAGATTTTTCATTGTAAATTTTATATGATATGGATTATTGAATGTAATTTTTTCATATATATTGTGTCACTTTTTTTTATTTAAAAAACACTAAATTTTTAACTTAACTGAGATGATTCAAATTTTACCTTCCATTTATAATGGATTAATGGTGCAGGGAAGTAGGAATCTGAAGAGATTGTTGGGATCCACCTTTTTATAACATTCCATTTGTGTAGTGCTATTTGAAGGCAGTTAGTCAATTCCATCATTTCCAATACAATTATTTGGAGTTCCGATTACCTTCCCAAATCTGCCACCTCCAAACATGGAAAATTAAGCCTTGGCCCGATTTAGATCCAAATGTCACACTGATGGATGAAGGCCCATAGCCCACCAACCCTCTCCTCCTACCCAATACTATAAATCTATTAATTGAGGATTGTTAGCATTTTCTTATGATTCATGAGAAACATATAAGCCTGTGACGTAATATAATATACTTGGCCAAATTATTATTAATAATCTTCAATACTATTGATTATGTATTTAATTATTTTGTAGTACCTCTTGTAGAATGTATTATTGTTCATGTGGAAAAATGTTGTCTACTAAATCTCCCTCATGAACCATCAGTTGAACAAGAACCCACACATGGGGACCGTTTGGAAGGACATTCACCAACTTTATCTCTTCCTTCTACAGCTTCATTTACAAGATGCTTCCCAACAATTTCAAAGATTGGTGGAAGAAAGATTGAAGATCATACATCTTCTTTTATCCGTTTATTGAAAGTCATTTTCTTCTAGTTTGATATGTCTTGTATTTGTTTTATTACCAGAAAAAAAAAAGAAAAAAAAGAAAAGAGAGAGAGGTGGGTAAAACTTATTTGAGTGAATCTTCCATATACTTATTGTCTTTCTCTTTTTCCTTATAGGACTTTTTTTTTTTTAAATTATAAAAGAAGATTCTATTCCCAACATGACTACAACAAAACTCTGATAAATATTTAAAATAAGATAGAATCTTGAATGAAATCCTTCGATATACTAATACCCTGTATATTGATGATCTCCGAATTAGTCACTGCATATTGAAATTTAGATCTTTTCATATATTATGATCATAGAGTAAAAAGAAAAATAAATACATAATAAATAATCATAAAATAAAAAATATATGAAAATTTAAATCTTACTTAGTCTTAAAAGCAGTAAACACTAAACAGTTGCAGGTTGCACATGTTGTCCAGTTTCTCGTTCAGAACCTAAAGACACAGAGCGAGATGTTCCATAGAGCTAGAAAAAAACAACGGAGTCACCATCATCTATGCTTCATCCTCTCTCACTTTATTTGTACTTGGCAGGATAAAGGAAAAGCCAGTTTAACAGTCAGTCCATTAGAAACTCACCTCGGGATCGCCACTCACCATACCTTTGTCTTTTGCTAACAAAAGCAAAAGAGTGTGAATTGTGGGGTGGACCATGCTTATATTCTCATCCTAGCTTTACTATGCTCTTTCGCTATGTTTGAAAAAAATTAAAAAGGAGGGCTTCATCTATTTCCTTATTAAAGCCTCATATAGTAGAGTTGGCACCTTGTCTCTTTTCTAATTTGATATGTTATCTGCATTTTTTAGTATGGAGGAGATTAGTTATTCTCTTTAATTACCTGGATTTTCTTGCCCCAATTCTGTGTGTATATATAGTAGCCAAATCTTAAAACTACAAAGTTAGCTTAGAATAATAATAAAATTGCTAACCGCCCTTTTAACAGAAGGGCTACATGGGAATCTAGGATGATGAGTAAGGAAGGAATAATACTATGATTATAACAAAGGCATTAGAGTACCAATACGCCAACAATGACAATTCATTAAAAATTCAAAATGGAAACACATGACATGGCAGTTGGGTCGTCTCTATAGTTTATATCATACTTATAATGCAAATTTATTCATCATCTCATCATTGCTTGGCTACTTGTCTTACCCACAGTACGAAATCTATATCTTCAACCAACGAACGTGAAAGGAACTATCCCTCCCTAAAAATTTAATCCCATTTTCTGGTTTCCAAGTTTATTTGTACGTATAACACAACTGTCTGCACTAATTTTCAACTTAAAAACCTCAAAGTAAGTGCATTAAAATAAACAGTTCCCTACCTTCTTCATCTATGGAATAAGTTACAGATGCACCACCCGCTAAACAAAATAATACAGTAATTATATTAGATTTTTAATAATTAATTTGATCCTTAATTGTTTATATATACTTTTGACTAGGGAGTGATTCTTTTTGGGTGGGTCTTCCCCATTTCGCATAACGACCTCATGCATGCTGATCGTCATGTAGTAATCTTAATTATACACTTTATGTGAGTAGGGCATTATTAGGTCTACCAACAATGAACCCTACTAGGGGTATCTTTTCAATGTTCAATGATCATTTAAAAAAATATATATTTCATTTTCAATAGCCTCCTCTTACTAGAGAACTATACCTATACGTGTTATTTTCGAGTCTCTGTGACACGGGTAGTTCTTTTGGCAATTGATACGAGAGAGAAGGCTAGGGAATAAAACTACCTCCTCCTATATCAAAATTGAGTCACGCTTTCTTATCTAAATAAGTAAATATCAATGATATTCGGATCCTGAACTCATACATGTTTCATTTTTAAAATTGTTCAGATTTTCAACTGTTGGTGTTTAAGTGAGCTAATTTTGATAAAATAGCAATGGTCAAAGCTAAAATATTGTTTGCATTTTCATCAAGTAAT
The DNA here is from genome assembly GCA_032878935.1 of Erythrophleum fordii. Lineage (NCBI taxonomy): Eukaryota > Viridiplantae > Streptophyta > Magnoliopsida > Fabales > Fabaceae > Erythrophleum > Erythrophleum fordii. The sequence continues at coordinate 11,805,287 of JAVQMF010000058.1, forward strand.
AGTCTAGATTTACATGTGTTTTACCCCAACTTATGATTGTAAGTATAGAGTTTTTTCTTGGTCTTCAAGAAAAACTAACAAAGAAACATAGTTTTAAAATATTATTAAAATTAGATCAAAATTCGTATAATCGACTGGTAAATTAGTCACTTGATCAATTTAAATGACTTCTAAAATCAGTTTAGCTAAAAATTAGTAAAAAATCAACAAACAAGTCAAAGCCAGACCAATTTAAGATTCAACCGATGTTAAATTTATTTTAAATTATTTCTTATTTCATATTAGACAAATCTAAAAGTTAAAATAAAAGAAAGAGAAAGAAATAATATAAATAGAGAAAAAACAAAAATATATATATATACATAAGAGAATCACAGTGTATGTATTTAATTATTTTTTATACTTATTTCTTATTAAGCTTTATTTTATGACATCATTGCTTTCTTGAATATCAAGATAGTTAGTTAAAATTAATCATTCTTTCTTAATAATATTTAAAATTAACAATTAATAATATTTTAAATTTATTAATATTTATTTATTATATTAAAATTTTAAGATATATATGACCAATTTAACTATAATTTAATCACCATTAAATCCATAAGTTATAAGTAAGTGCTTTCACCAAAACATCGCCTCTAGCAAACAACGTAGAAGTGAAGATAAGGAGCAGTAGCAAAGCAATCTCTGGCGGGGGTCTTCTCAAATGCGTAACTGGACCAAACCACGTGAATCAAATTTGGCCAAGCTATCTGCACGATGGTTAACTTCTCTAAAAATGTGAATAATTTAAAAGTCAAAGTTCTCTTTCAACAAACTGTGAATGTCTCCACTAAAAAACTCCCTCAACGTAAATAATGATGGAGGATTCGAATCTGAGCTGTTCAGAGGATATCTTCATCTTCATCTTCATCGGTATAATTAATTATATAGAATAACTGCTGCTATTCTACAATCGTCTACTTTTTAGAGGGGGGGGAAGATAAAATTAACTTGATATTTATTTTTTGGAATAATATTTTTTACATAATAGACTGAAAATTTAAATTATCTTTACCTCTCTGTGCCTCGCCATTCCTCGCCGCTGTTCTTGTGAATCTGGATGTTTCTCATGGAGGGGGCATTGTTCTCTTCTCTGTAAAATAAACACTCGAAAATTTCTGGCAAAAACTGGTCGGTGTCTTGCGATCGAACAGCATCTTAATTAATGCCCACCAAAATAATTACTCACAATAATCAAATAGCGCTAGCAACGCCTCCTGTTAGCTTTCAGCGGACATCATTTTTGGCAGGGTTTGCAGTGTACTGTGTAATGGCTAGTGCCCAAATCAAAGGACAAGCTATCTGCACTCATGCTTTCTCATCATCAAATGCTTCCCTTCTTTTTTTTTTTTAATAAACCCAAAATTTTATTAATGCAGTAAATTCTTTTTTTGTTTTTTGTTTTCACCAAAGCCTTTAATTATTCTTGAATGTTGGGTTTGACGATAGAAACACAATCTGCAAGTAAGGGGCCAGTAGAAAATACAAAAATAGGAGGAAGGAAGAAAGAAAGAAAGAAAGAAAGAAGGAAAGCAAAAGCTTTAGTAGTCTTCACTTTCTCTATTCCCATGGGCGAAGATCTGCCTTTCCCTTTACCATCACACCCTCTCATTTTGCTTGCGATTACGATCTCGAATCTCTCGTTTTCCCTCTTCTTTTTCTTCCTTTCTTTCTTTTCCTTCTTCTCCTTCAAACTACGCTTTCAGTATCCATCTGAACGTTAGATCACGATCGAGAATGAACGCATCCCCACTTCTCTCTTTTCAAAAAATCAAGCAGCCGATTCACTTTTATTTCTTTTCTAAAAAAAAAAATCCCATTTACTGTTTTCTTAAACACTTACGTCGTCATACAAGAAATTAGCAGATTCTACGACAGTTCACATTTCAGTTATTTATGCATGTACACGCATAGATAGGTAAAGTAAAGCTCACAGAACAAACATCAATTTAATTTCGAACGAGGTAATTCAAATTGTGAATTACAAAAACGGCCATTAGCAATGGCGAAATGTGTATAGAAATGACTGCTTCTGTATACATTTTACTTTCTCGGCAAGACCCACAATTCACATCAAGCTAAACACCATATTTTTGGATCAGAATCAAACCTTTAATTAGAATTCACACTTCACAAGAACACTTGAAAAAAAAAAAAATTAAAATGGTCGTGTATATTTATAATATGCCTCTACGGAACAGAACTACATTATGAGGCCATTAGCAATGGCACAGTTAGTACTAACATGGGTAGTCTCATACACCGGCAGCTCCTCACTGTACCTACCATTTCCCATGACCGCCAAGTGATCAAGCTCGAAAAGATCTGAACTTGAATAGCTTGCTGCATCATCATCATCATCATCATCATCCTCATCTACATTTGTCCTAATGGGAACATCCCTCAAAATTAAGTCGCTTTTCCTCTGGTTTTGATGATACTCTTTTAAGAACTCTCTGGCAGCTTCTTCTACTCGCCTGCTCTTCTCCATGACTGGGACTTTGAGCTTTTCATCAATATTCTTCTTAAAACTAGGTGACCCTCCAATTTTCCACGCCGTAGGCACCGACACAGGCATTAGACTAGCGTCCTCCTCTTCATACAAGCATTTGTGCCCACATGGTCGACTATCTTCATCCACGATCACGCTTACTGGGTAAAAGCGCACGGTTCTTTTAACCCCTTGGCGCAAAGAAGGCGACGTTTTGCTCAAGCAAGACCGTGAGAATGAAGATGCCGAAGAACATGTTGAAGCTTGCCCTGACTTTGATTTTCTCTCAGCGTTTACGTCTTCGCACCCTCCAACAGAGCATGTGCTTGCGCTCTTGCTTTTCTTTGTATTCCCTGTTGTAAATAGAGCGTTGAGAAAATTCGTGAGCCTTCCACCTGGAGAAATCGGCTGCTTTGCTTTCTTAATGTTCTCGTAAATCTTCAGAGCCCTCGATTTACACTTTATTAATCCTTCCTCATGAACATCAAACGCACGTGGTTCCCTCTGTTTACAAAACAGAGCGTTTTGTCTTCTATCTTTCTTCACCGATCTATCTGACCTGACGGACACACTGGTCTTCACTGGATTGGGCCTCGGTGGCGCGAAACATGAGGCTTGTGATCTCACTCCGTACATGGACTCTGTGTCAGAGGACGAGAATCCTCCAGAACTAGAATCAGAAGAACTTGAAGTGGAACTGAAATACACAACATCTTGGTCGTGATCATGATCTTGATGCAATTTTGTGTCCAAGTGGGTCGGCTGTTGCGTCCTCTTGGTGCCAACCTTTTCGCTCACCTTCTTATCCGTCCATTTTTCTATTAAACAAGCTCGGCGAAGATTTGCCTTTGCTATATCTTCCTCTTCCATGGTTCTGTTACATTTCTCACTGCTTCTACTGTTGTGTTTCTTTGCCATTGTTTCTCTGTAGAACTTCATTTCGCCGCTCTCCCTCTCACCTTCTTCGATGGAACGGTAAATTTTGTCGAGAAGGGTGGAAGAGAAAGAAGGGTTTTTAGGGTGGTTTGGAAATCTACGTTCTCTCAGTGTCTTCTCCAACATGTACATGTCTGGTAGGTACTTGGTAATAAATTGGCCAAAAGAAATGATTGGCACGGGCAAAAAGAAAATGATGAACTAGGACAAGCACAAACAGGAAATAAAGGGTTAGTGTGGGTGAGCTTTTTAGAGCGAGGAAGATTCAAAAGCTGCTAGGCATGATTGAAGAGGAGGATAGATAGAGTAGTGGCTGTTGGAAATGGTAGAAGAAAACGTGAACAGGGGTAATTGATGGCTGTCTAAGAGAAGAGGTGGAGGATGGTAGAAAGTTTGAGAGAGCAATGAGAACACAATGGCACGCTTTGAAGGCCAAGGGAACAGGAATAGGGATGACTTTATAAAGCTCATCACGCGCTTGCATATCCATCCTCGCTGGACCCTATGCCACTTTGGCATCTGCTGACGTGGCCCAAAAAAAAAATAAAAACAGAACTACACACCTTTTATCCCTGCTTTAGTTTTGTGTGTTCCACCCAAATTCGAATTTGTAGCCGTTGATCAAGTTGAGGACACCTAGGAAAAATAATCCTACGCCATAAAAACTTTGAGAGTGAGGCAAAGGTACATATAACATATACACCATAACAGATTAATGTTAGGATTAGGTAATAATATGGGATATGTTTTAAATACCAGGATGATGGCATGTTTGATTAGGTCAAAAATTATAAAAATCAGATTCCTTTTTCATATTTGTTTGGTATCTTGTCATAGGTATGAATCGATGCTGTCCTGGAATTTATGTCGCTTGTCGTAATGTATGTGTATATATATATATATGGCGGACGAATGGGCATTGAGGTTGGCTTGTCATGAGTTGGTATATGTTGTAAATTTCAATGATTGACAGAGAAATCGGAACTAAAAATGAATCACTTAGCACAATGGATGTAATGAGCAAACCAAATAGTACATGTATAAATTACTCAATGGGCAACTTTTGGGAAATTATCCTGTAACAAGTAAAAGCAACATTGGACGCTCTCTGGTTGGGACTTGTTATTATTGGAAATGGATGCTCCTAAGCACAATTTGCTTTGCTTTTCACCAACAAAAAAGATTTACCAACTAAAAGTTTACAGCTTATGGGTGGAGATGAATAATCATAATAGAATCCAAATCACTTGGTTAATGCTAATGCTTAGGGATTTGTGGGGCCCATTTTGCTCCTGCTTCACTTGCATTTGAAAGTGATAGCAGCTGTTGCACCCAAACAAAATGGAAGTGACGTAGGGTTAAAAGGTGAAAAGGAAAAACAAGTGGCATCAGACAAAGATAGTTGTGCTTTACCCATGGGCCTTTAACCACGAGAGATTAACTGAGGGAGCCTGTAAATTTGGTTGTTTAATCATGAATTATAACCACACCAGGGAGCCTTTTGTTTGTAAAACTTATGATGAAGCGCTGATCACTCAGATAACGGCTCTCTCATATTTAATTTTTCAATTGCAGAGGTCTGCAACTGCGCTCAATATCTACATGAATCACGCAAGTCATGTAATGGGTAATCACTTTTATGCATTTAGAGTTTCTACATGAGGCTGGGATATGTTACAATGTAGAAATGAAAATTAAGGAGTATCCACTATCATGTATTTGGCTCACCAAGTATACCGTCAGTTCTCCTAGTCAAGCAGAGATAACATAAAAAGAAAAACACGATATTAAATGGTGTCTGCATACTAAAAAATACCCCATCTATTTGATTTGATGAGCCGCAATTCCGCAAACTTGTAGATATCCCTATATATTAAATTGGATATTGAAAGCAAACAAAATCATTGACTGTGTTGAAAAGGATAGATGCAACAAATCCCCGGCCTCTGCCTATCAGCTTTGTTTTGGATTTGCCCCCATTATACTTGTCAGCATCACATGTCTCCCAGTATTTGGTCTTCTTTGTGTTTATCTGCATCAATACATGGGCCCCTTCATGATACTTACAATATCCACTCCCCCCCCCCCCCCTCTTTATCTTTATGCACCCCATCCTGTAACCTGTCTATACAAACCTCTTCCATTTGCTCTCTGATATGGCAAATTTGAATCAGGGGTTAATATACAGGCAAGCTGAGGCTGGCTTCCACCAAACAAATAGACACTGAAATCTTATGTGCTTTTGATGCCAGCCATTTAAATAGGAGGCAAAAGCTGCATAATATGCGGACTTAAAACAGAAAACTTCTGATTAATTAAGCAAGCAACTTGTTTGGCAAATTGGAATACATTGTTGTTTCTTCATCTCCATGACACTTTTTCCGGGATCCAACTTGCCACAAAAATATAACCTCTCCTCCAAACAACCCCAAGGACTGAAATTCTATAATTTCATTTCCACAGTGATAATCGAGAATTATCTCATCTTTGTCTCTGAAAACTATCTCTGAAGGATTGAATTAATGCTTTAATTACCCTTACAAATATGCTACTGAATGTATAATTCTAAGACTGTTTTCTTACGGGTGTTTCTGTAGTACTACTAATTATAAAGCTTCAATTACTTGGGTCAATCGGTGTGACTTGCATTCACAGAGATGACAGGTCCATTTAACTGTCACATTAATCAAAGAGTAAACATACATTGAACTCCTGTAAGTCCTTTCATAATGCAAGTTATATGTTGCAACACCTGTAATAGTGTGTATCTTCCCATTGTTGCCAAGTTTAGTCAGAGTGACTAGGGGGGGACCCAGAGGAGGGTACCACGTGCCATACACCTGACATTACTTTGATCCATCCCTCATCCCGGTATGGGAATCCTACCCTAAGTTCTGGGGTCCCCTTTTCTTCATTATTTTGGTGAAGTTGCCCCACGTACTAGTAAGCTAGTGTCTGTCCATCCCTGTAGTGGCCCCAACCCACATAACTAGCTCCATTATATATCCTCAGCAGCTGTGCAATGAAATCAGCGTTACCATAGATTAACGCCTCACCATAAACCTACCACTCAAACATCAACTCTCTATTTCAATTGTTGATCATGCAAACATTTTGGGAAAGAGAATACAAATTCCGCACCAAAGACAAGTCTCCTTAACTACTCGAGTAAATTCCAAAGGGATATATATATATATATATATATATATATACATGGAAACAAAAACAATAAGTTTACAATCGATTTACTTTCATTCGAAATTAAATGAAGTTGGGGCAAATCCACCACAGTGCTGAATCATTTCCTGTTCAAGTCTCTTAATTTCCGCTTCAGTTTGTGCCCTTCTCGATGCTCCGCCATCTGATTCTATAGCCCTTCTCAATATCGATATTTGCTTCACTATGCTCTTCACCTGCGCGTAGTCCCAAAACACATCACACGTTGGACATTACATATCTTCGTCAAAGGCTACATTCTTGACAAATCAGAACAAATAAAAAGAGATTGCAGGGAACTGAACCTTTCTGTGAGGCCATCGTCGTAATCCTTCTTTACGACATATTTTCTTCATCACAGTGGGGCATAAGTTTAATTTCTTGGCTGCTTTTTCAATAGGTAGACTAAAGAAATCTCTCAAATCACTCAATTTCATCTTCCCGGACCTCTCCCTCTGCATTGCCTCCCAATATAATAAAATTAGAATACTCCTAACATTTTATATTCTTCTGTCTTCTCATATTTTAAAAATTAACGATTATATCTGAATACCAACAGGTTGAAAAAAATGGAAGAAGTAGGCTTATAATGAATAACCTGTTCCGCAAGGCAAGTCTTAGGAATCCTTTCCATGTCATCCCCTGCCTCCACCTCTTGTTGCTTGACAGATTTTCCTCCTAAACATATATACAACACCATTCAGACTGATGGAAACAAGTAAACTAATAAATACACTACCAGAATAAAAGAGAAATGTTACAGTTGATTTACCAATTATATATGATGGATATAGAAGCTTTTTCTTTGTGCATCTGAGAAATACGATAATGCGGCATATTTTCCGCTTAATGAGAATGAGGATTGTAGAAAACACAAGGCAGAGAGATAAAGATGAATCATGAACCTGAATTATCAGGGTTAAGGTCACCGACGTCATCATTGGAGTCTTCGGTCCAATCCAATCCACAGCAGAGGGCCTCATAATACGAAGAAAGCGGATCTTGCACGATGCAGTAGCCCGTTGAATTTTGGTTCAGGCAGTACTGGACTAGGAAAGCCTTGATTTGGTCTATGGTTTTATTGGAAAAACTGCTCATAAATTATTCCCCACGCCGCAAGAGAAAAACGAAAATGAAGATCAGAAAAATAAATAATACCTATAGTTGGACTCGTCAATCCATGCGAACAAAAGCAATACAGCAGTAGTTAAAAACTTGTAACTTACTCGAAGATTTGAAATGGATGATGGGCCGAAGAACCCACGTAAGTATTCTGATAATGAACTGCATGAGAGACGACACCGAGGGTGCCGTGAATTTGAAGTTTGGTCGAGTGAATACCATTAGTATGAACTATTTCTCGAAGAACTTGACAGAAAGTGCAAGTAAATGGGATTGGTAACTCTTGCCAAAATGCTGCCCTCAGATTCTGATGGACTGGATGATTTTCCCGTAGCAATTCAGAAGGACCCCCCTCAAAGTTACCTGATGCTCCAGTGGAAAGCTTCATTGGATCTGAATTTGGATCAATATTGCCCACTAAAGTTGCATCATTTAGTGGGCCCAGTACTGAGGAAGAGTAGGAAAACTCTGCGTGGTTGGATAAATCAAGAAGCGTCGGATTAGGATCGTTGCTAAAATTAAGAATAATGTTGGTGGGGAGTGTATCATCGTCATCATGTAGGTCATGGTATGGAACAACGACCCTGGGATCTCCCATGACTTGGGATGCGGGAACAACCGGCGGCGCTTATGTGAAAGCGCCGCCACAGAGAGGAACGGACTGTGGGAATTTTTGAGGATGAGAGTTCGTTTGTTGGTGATTCAAAAGAGGAACGGTTTGTCTGAATGTTGATTATAAATAACGAAGGAAGAGGCGCCAGAGGCAGTTGACGACCGTTGTACGAGGATTGTGAGACTAGCGATGATCAGTCATTTCGTTTCAAGACCATTGCTAACTATAACTTTTACAAACTAGCTGAGTTTTAATTTAATCTGATCAATTCAAATAATATTAATTCTCGAAAAAAAAAAAGATTCTCTAAAGTTTTAAAGGGATCATGATTGTTGCATTTACATAAATATGAGGGTAAATTTAAGAGAGAAAAAAGGTGGAGTGTACGGGCCCCTGAGTTTGAATCCTCTCTTACTCATTGTAAGTATAATGGTATTATGTTGAAGAGAAAATTAGAAAAAAAAAAAGAATGAATTAAACAAAAATCTTATATATACTTCTATTCTTTTATATTACTTTTTTTTTTTTCTCTCTTTCCCAACATAATAACACACCCGATAAAAGAGAATCCAAATTAGGGGCCTTCACAGAGGGGTTTGGATCCTAAGCAATTATAAATTGATTGTATATAATGTAGTTAAAGGAATATAAAAAAAAATTATATATAAAAAAAATCTTATACAGACTTTTATTTCTTCCATTGTATAATTACAAAAAAATCTCATTTTTATATAGAATGAATAAGTCTCATCCACACTTTCTCTTAAATTTATCCCTTATATATATATATATATATATATTTCGTAAACACAAAAAATGCATTTTATTATACAATTAAGTTACATTCATGTTAACTTTAAAATATTCAGACTCATTAATTCATTATTTATATTACTGTGAATTTTGAGAGTGGATAATTTAATTGATAGAAAGGTGCCAAAAGTATTATAAATTTTGACCAATATATATATAATAGCAATTATTGTAAGAAAATAACATGCTTATGAGCGCTAAATGGAAGTAACACTTAGATTCCTTCTAAATGTTTGACTGGAAGGATGTTTTATCCTTCTCTTTTTGCTTAGTTTGTCTGTTCTTTCTTTTCATGACCACATGTGCATTTTTCAAATGAGAACTCTCTCCTTACTCTATTAACATTCTCCCTTTTTCATGAACACACATGGTCAATAGTTTATTAATAGACTATTTATTTTTATGGGTGTTGTAAAAGATTTTAAAAGGTCTATACTATTGAGGAAGTGAGTTTAAAATGAAGTACGCAAAGAAAGATTTAAAATATTTCAACCTCTAATGCTTTAAATTGTGTCACAATATCTTTCATTTTTATGATGTGTTCACGTATATCTTTAACTTTAGTGGGCTTCATTGATGATAATTGAGACATTAGGGTGCTAGCAAAGGCTTTATCTGAAGACTCAAATTATTCATTAATAGCTTTCAACAAGTCTCTTACATTATTATGCTCTTTAATAAAACCTTAGATGTTAAGCGAAATTTTGGTCTAAATGTACATCATGCTAAAACAATTAGATTATTCCCAACATTTATAAAAGTCAAATTCTTCCTCAATACCATTATCATCTAGTGTTGGTGGTTTATTTTTCTTTATGGCATAGTCTATGTTCATCTATCCTAATTGAAAGAGGATCCTTTTATTCCAACTTTTATAATTATTACCATTTTTATATCGGGAATGTCATTTTAGATGTCAAGAAAGTTAATAGGATAAAAAACTGTACAATTGAAACATACATACCAAGTCAAGTATGAGGCCAATAAATAATTGTGTGTTTTACCCATACAAAACATGTTACAAAATTAAATAAAACTATTTGTGGGCTAAATTTTATTAAGAATAATTCGTATGATAAAACTAACAAATTATTATCATTTTCTAATCCCTGTGAATAAATTAAGAAAGATAATTTGTTATTTCATTCTAATTGTCCATCTAAATATAACAGAAATTTTTGTGAGATAAAATTCATTATATTTAAATAAATCAATTACAAATTTTGCCCATTCTCTATGTGATTTGATTCCTTATATATAACTTAGCTAAATTAAAAATGTTATGGCTAATTTTTAATTTAACTAAGCATATTGAAATTTTAATCAACATATTTTGCCTAAATATATATATATATATGGCAAATAAATAAACAAATAAATAATATGCTAATCAAACATAATATTAACATGTGTATTTATTAATTTATTCAAAATTTCCATTATATGCAATAAAAAAAAACAAATATATTGCATATATAAGGCAAATTTAAAATTAATAACTATTTAAAAATAAATAATAATTTTTTGAAATAATTTCAAGCATACCTTATATATATATATATATATATATAATAAAATAATTAAAGATGTGGTAACTCTTCGTGTAGCCACGCCAATGTCCAATTTTTATTTAAATGTCAGACACATAAAATGCATCGTTTTGTGTGTCTTTTATGTTCAGCTAGGTACATCTTAGGTTGACGCAACCTAATTTAGTTGGATATTCGACTATATCTTAATCGTTTTAATTTTTTTTTTTTTGAGCAATTCAAACACCAAGATGCTTAGATTTTGATTTCCTATATATAAAAATTCACTTTTACCAACAAGTGCAAAAAATTAATCTAACTTTCATGAGAAAAATTAATCATAAAAGTATATTCGAAATACTCAAATAATACACTTTTCAAGCAAAGTAGAGGTAGTACTCTGATACTAAATGTAAGAAAATAACAACATATTTATGAGTACTAAATGGAAGCAACGCTTACCTCCTTCTGTTGTCAAAAAATAATTGTATATGATCATCGGACGTCTTTCAAGTTCTAAAGCCGTTTCAGATGGTGTGTGAGCTTTTTTGTGCTTTGAACCCAGGGATTGCAACATTTCTATTTATAGGCTAAAACTCCAGCACCCCCATCAAGACATTGGTGAGAAACAGATGAAATGGGCCACTATGAAAATGAATCACCATAATTGCAAAAAATGGAACTCATAAATATGAATGCACAAAACAGAAAATAACGTACAATTACTTCCTTTATTGAATTTAATTTAAAATTAAAAAATCTCACTTATTCTAATAAAATTTGAATTTTTTAAGTTAACAGTAATTATATATAAATTGTATACAATTTTTATATATTGATTGTAACATTTTTAATTAAAATATAATAATATATGATTTTTTTAAATTAAATAATTAAATAATAAACATATAAGAAATTATATTTAAGTCTGATCCTTCATATATATATGATATGTTTTCTTATTTATTTATTTTTACCATATATATGAAAAATAAAAACTTTATTAGCTATGTTTTTTTTTCCGGACAGAGTTCTTTAATGTTTATTTCTTTTGAAAAAAACAAGATAAATAAAAGAAAATAAATAAGCCATAAAGGAAAATAATGATATAATTTTTTAAAAATTACCGTCATTTTAATCTACTTTTTAAAAAATAAAAAATTTTAATTTAGTAATTTAAATATTTGTAATTAAAATAATCTTTATATTAAATAAAAAAAGAGATCTCAGGTAATCACTAACTAATAATATGAATTTATATAAGTATTTTTTATCTCTAAAATAATATTATATTTATATTAAAAGGTCCATAAATACATCTAAGGAAAGATCATTTTGATACAGAAAAAATATTTAGAAATTAAATTGATATGATTTATTTTTGAAGGAGTAAAATGAGCAAAAATGTATTTTTATAGAAATTAAACTATTTTTTTTTAAATATTAAATTAAGAAGAGAATAGTTCTGATACAGAAACGGCGTCGTTGCAGCCCCCGTCAGCCGTCATCAGGCATAGGTTCGTTGAGGGCATGGGCCAAGGACCGGCATTCCAAAGGGAAATGGATCCTGTTGAGTTTTATCTCTGCTGTGAAGTTAGCAGAAAAATGGGTGTGTTTTGAAATTTTTTTTTTTATATTTTATTTTAAATTAAACTCCCTCGTCCATTCTTTTTCTTCCAACTTTTTCGAACTGTAGAGGGAGTCAACAGCAGAGGATCCTGGCGCATTCCAAAGTCGCAGAAAAGGAAATGAAAGCGTTGGCATTATCATCACTGCTCAGCGCCAACACTCTGAATCTCCACCGCTCTTCCTCTTATCTCCCTCGATCCTTTCATTCCTCTAAATCCTTCTTCACCCCTCTACCTTACTTCTCTTCCACAACTCGCAATCCCAATCGGATCGATCTGACCCACAAGGTCCAATTTCACGGTGCCTCTTCCCCTATAATGGCGTCTTCGTTTAACCCAGAAAGAGCCCGGACCCCATCTCCCATTCCCAGGCCTACTCCTCCTGTCACCAAGGCAAGTTCTTCTCTTTTTTATATTTGAATGAATGGGTTTCGTGGGATCGGAGCTACTGATTAGGTAATCGACGGAGTCCTTTTTCTGTGATTTCAGTTTAAGATTGGGCTCTGTCAACTATCAGTGACCCCCGATAAGGAGAGGAACATTGCCCATGCTCGGAAGGCCATTGAGGAGGCTGCAGAAAAGGGTGCCCAGCTTGTTCTCTTGCCTGTGAGCTTTTAGCATTTCTCACTTGAGCGATTACTTACTCCGCATACTTTCATTTTTATCGGTTGTCCTGTTGAAATGTATACCTGTTGATTAAATTTTGTGAAAATGTGTGTTCTTTAAAATTTGCTTCTTCTGTATTAACTATATATAATATTCATTTTAGTAAGTGTAGTTATAACTTGTCAGGAAATATGGAATAGTCCCTATTCAAATGATAGCTTTCCCCTCTACGCCGAGGATATTGATGCTGGTGGCGATGCAACTCCTTCAACTGCTATGCTGTCTGAAGTCTCTCGTCTCTTGAAGATCACGATAGTTGGAGGCTCCATACCAGAACGTTACGAAGGCCGGATATACAACACTTGTTGTGTCTTTGGCACCGATGGAAAGCTAAAAGCGAAACACCGCAAGGTCTAATTTGTGGCTTATTTAAATGCCTCTTATCTACATTTTATGCTAAATTATCAAGATATGCATTCTTTGTAAAAGACTTGTTTTATGCTCTAATTGGACCTGGCCATAAAAAGTTAGACATGCTACTTAATTTTTTATTGGAGTCTAATTTTAATGTTTAATTGAGATGAAATCTATAATCGTAGTATAGGCGATGACATGACATTCTATTATAAAATCTTTATACAAAAGTTGTATATTTTATCAGGCAATGGTTTAGAAAATATCTTTATGCTTCATTTTTGTGTCTATCAAGTCATTCACTTGCTACATGCCACATCATATTTTAGAAGGGCTAATGATAGTTCAAATTGCACAGTTCTTTCTAGGGATTATATTTCATCATTGACTTGAAACTTTATGATGCGTAATATATTAATCAAATGAAGAATTTGCTTTCTTGTATATGGGGGTGTGCATGGCCTAATTGGGCCAGTTGTCCCGACCTTGCCCGACCAATATCAGGATGAGATGGGTAGGGAAACTAAAAAAAAAAAAATTTCTTGAACAACGTTGGGCCGGGAACGTGATGGACTTTGAGCCAACCTTCTAACCTTGTCAAACCTACCTCAACCCGAGGTGTGTGTGTGTATATATATATATATATATATATATAAAGATAGGGATTAAATTGAAAAGAATTCGTTTTCTAAGAACTTTTTTATAATTTTAGCCAAAAAAATTTGAACATATTTTGTAAATTTTAAATAATTAGAAGGATCAAGGCCCCTGTTAGGACTTTCCTAAATATGAATATCACATTTAGATAAGAAGAAATGAGATTTAAAAATGTGTATTTTTTAAAATTTTGGCTACTATATTGGCATTTTCTTTCTATTTTTTGCTTTGAAGTCATATTTTTTCATATCTATTGTGTAAATTTCAAAAAAACGTATCAAAAAGAGTGGTTATATACCCAAAATGATTAAGTAAACATAAAAATATGAACCTCCAAAGTTTCAAAATTTTTTCCAAAAAAAAAAAAAACTTTTGGCCCGTTCTTGGCCTAATAATAACTAAGTCAAGTTCGGGCTGACTTGGGCTGGGCCTTGGGACAAAAATTTTGTCCTAAGTTCAAATTGGACTGGGACTTCGGCTGAAGCGATTCTTGGCTCATCTCAACTCATGCACACCTTTACTTGTGTAATTTTTGACATACTAGTGCCACTACAGGTACACCTTTTTGATATTGACATACCTGGGAAGATTACCTTTATGGAATCAAAAACTCTTACGGCTGGGGAGACTCCAACCATTGTGGACACAGGTCTGACATGTTCTTTCATTTCACATTTAAGCACAATAATATTTGTCTTTGTTTTTGCTAATACTTGTGCCATCATTTAGATGAGAAAGGTACATTCATAGTACAGCGCTGATGCTAATATTGCCAGAAGGTTGGAGATGGATGGGAAAAAGGAAATAAAAGTTGTAAACCTTATGGTTTTAGTGTTAGATTACCCACTAGAAGGCTTTATTTCTTACCCTTTTTCATTCTTTCACCTTGGAGTTACATGTCATGGAGTTTATTACATGTCATAAGTCTCATAACTCATAGGCCATGTAATATTATGCCCAATCTAGTGATTGCATGCCTCTATGAGGGGTCATCATGTTGAAAACCAGTTTTCACTATGAATTTTGGTGATTAATTTCAGAATATACTTGTTCTTATGTAATTCTGCCTTCTATTTGTTTGTGTCCGAGTGATAAGGGAAGAGAAGTGGTATTTATGTATATGTACCGTAATTTGTCATGCATCTTTTAAAAAGAAAAGGACTAGACTTAGATACAATTTCCTACATCTTTGTTATGAAGTTCTTCATAAAAGTATGATATGTGTAAAAACTATACATTTATTATATTTTTATTGAAGAATCTGATAGTAAAGATATAAAAAATTGTACTTAATTTTTCTCCAAAATAAAATTAGAAAAAAGACAGCAGCTTTCTAAGGGCTTCCTATTCAATCATATTTTGTATTTGTAGCACAGCACATTCTTATCTGACCACCTTATGCAATGAGAGTGGTCTAATTTTTCACTAGTTCCCAAAATTTAATTTTCACTGTGGAGTATTTCATGTTTATATCAAGAATTGTAATAGAGAATTGATTCATGCAGAAGTTGGGCGCATTGGCATAGGCATTTGTTATGACATTCGATTTCCGGAATTGGCAATGATATATGCAGCAAGAGGTCGGTTTACAATTTTTTTTTCCTTTTAATTTAATTCATTCACCTAGAAGTAATTAATCTTGTTCTACTGCCCAATTTGAAATTTCTTAGGCCTTTAATCTATGTCTTCTATAGTTTACTCTTCGTATCAAGATGGTTGGAACAAATTAAGCAATGCTCAAGCATCTCTCTCTCTCTCTCTCTCTCTCTTTTTGGGTAATTAGAATTTTGACATCGTACAGTTGAAGGTTTAGGACTTGATGGGTCAAGTCTAGGGTTTTCTTGGGGTGGATTTATGGTAGAAAATTGGTGGGTTGAAGGTTTGTTATGGCAAGGGTGATTTGGAAGCCATGGGATGGGTTCTGTGGGTCAATTGGTTGCTGTTTTGGAGCTGTGAAGAGTTTTGCCAAATTGGGAGTTTGGGTTCACTGGGTTTTAGGCCAAATTCGATCAAAAGGCAACTTATGATTAAGTGTGCAGTTACATTGATTTGTTTCCAAATTCGCATCATTCTGCTCACATTATTTTTCTTGTTCATGAGTTTTGGGATATGTACAGAATTTGCTTTTGACTTCAGGTGCTCACTTGCTCTGTTATCCCGGGGCATTCAACATGACAACTGGACCATTGCATTGGGAGTTATTACAGAGGGCAAGGTAATAATAATTGCTACTTAATGTACAAGTGACGACCTGAAACATGATGTGTGACAGGATTTTTATGTTCCTATTTAGCTCCTCTATGGTCCCAGTATTCTAGTAATTCTTGAATATTTTGAAAGTCAGTTGCTGGTTGGAAACACCAACAGTAAATTTGATTGTTTAATGCATTCTTGCCCTGTTTTTTTTTTTTTTTTTTAGGTTGTAAATGAGTTGTACCCCTCTTTACCTCCGGCCACCAAATAATAGAAGTTTAGGCCTGATGATTTGCCAAAGCATTATCTGTCATTTTTAATTGAGATTTATCCAGATGAATAACCTTGGTCATGGGAATGGCCAGAAATTGTTGATCATACTTAGAAGATATGGTGGGGCTACCTTTCACTTCATTCTGTTCCCCACCACTTACTCTATTCTGCCGCTTCTTTATCACTTACTTTTTTAAAATTATCATTAAGCAGTAACTACTGGATTTAATCTGTGCTGATGTGTGTTTTTCTTTTCACTTGCAGGGCTACAGATAACCAGGTAATGACCCCTTATTTTTCAAAATACTGCAAAAAGTGCAGTATTTTAAATTCTGCATATCATCTAGAGATATTTTTTTTTCCTGGGTTAGTGATGGATGGACAGATATAAATACCATCCCTTAAGTTAGGAATTTGGTGCTATAAGTTGTCAGAAGTTGTCATGCTTTTTCCAGTTAAAGTGGTGAGATTGATGCAGCTGTTTGTGTGATTGGAATTGGGTTATAGTCAGGGGTTAATCTGTGTATTCTAACCTCAGCATATTTGTAGACTACTGTTTTTTAAGTTATGAGCAGTCTATAATGGATGCTCACCTTTTGGAAATTCTTTGTTGACAGTTATATGTGGCAACCTGTTCTCCTGCTCGGGATACTGGATCTAGTTATGTGGCTTGGGGCCACTCCACTCTTGTTGGGCCAGTAAGTACATATTGTGTTTAGCTTTCCTTGGCTTTATACCATTGAAATAGACAATTAAAAGGGCACAAATATTTTTAAATGAAGTTTTTTTAGCTATTTGCTATCAAGTACTTTAACAAAAATAAAATATATGTGTAGTATTCTAACTACTTGGCACTATATTATTTACTTGTTAAAAAAGTTCCTTCGCTTGTCATAATTTTATTATAGAATTTGACAGCAAAGCTAAGTATTTTTCTATTCATAATTATCAGTAGAGCTAATTAAGCTGACTTCTGAATAAGTACATACTAAAAGATATCACTCTGTCAGTTTGGAGAAGTTTTGGCTACTACAGAACATGAAGAGGCAATCATCATAGCAGAAATCGATTATTCATTGTTAGAGCAGAGAAGGTGGTCTACCCACAATTTTTTTCTTCACAATGATATCTCTGCTTAACTTAAAGTCGCACGTCATTATTTGTCTCATTTTGTGATTTGATTAATCAGGACAAGTCTCCCCTTGACAAAACAACGGCGAGGTGATCTTTACCAATTGGTGGATTTTCAGAGGTTGAATTCCCAATGACGGGATCTGGGCATTATAGACGATCGCTGTACTGGCTTGAATAGATGAGACAATATTCACTGCTTCTTCTCCGTGGCATAAATTTGTCATCTGCCGTTGACTATAATATGCTGTACTATTTGAATGGAGCTGAAACTATGAATGAAGGGAAGAAAAAGTAAATAAAGAATGTGTGTTCTCTGGAGGAGATTGTTCTGTTTTTATGAGCAACTTATACAATTCTCAAAAGATATACAACGTTGCCCAAATATCTTTGGTTGATTTCAAGTGATTCTATTTTAAGTTCTTAAAATCAAACTCAAAAAGCAAACACCTTAACCATATACATGCATAATAGAAAAGAATTTGATATATTGGTAAGCATGGTTTGCTTTCTATCAATGGATTAGTTACATAATGTCACATTCAAAAATGCGATCGCGTGGCGTCTTTAAAAAAAGAAAATTCTGATTTTTAAAGAAAACAAAAATTAAAATTTAAATTAAAAGTAAAAGTATGATTCAGGAGTTGTTACTAAAATTTTAAATTTTTACAAGGCAAAACTTTGAAAAAGTCTTTTATGAAAAAAATGGTCTATGAACCAGATAATGGATTCGGGAGTCGATTGTGAGTGGAAAAGGTGTTAGGCACTTCATTACACTCATTCCTAAAAACGACTATCCTAAGTCAGTTGTGCAAAATTAATATGATCTCTATTATATTTTAATTCTCTCTAACTAATCACATACAAAAAAAAAAAATTTAAGAAAATAAAATTAAAAGTAAAAAGAAGAAAGAAAATTAAAAGTAAAACAAAAAGAAATTCAAAGAGTAAAATAAGAGAAAAAAAAAGGAATAAAATTAAATGTTAAATAAAATTAAAAGAAATTAAAGAAATAAAATTAAAAGAAAATATTTATTTACAAGGGCGGACTTGACCTAGGATGAGAACTTAGGGCCTACGTACCTTTTGAAAGAGATCAAAGTCCACGTAGTTCGAACAGAGACTGAGTTTGTTTGTTTTTTTTTTAATTTTTTAGGTTTTGTGATTTTTTTGTTTTTATCTATATTTTTTCATTTTTTATTTTCCTTTTTTTTTCATTTTTTGTTTTGTTTAATTTATTATTTTTTTACTAACTTTTTTGATGAAAAGATAAAGAAAATAAAAATTATTTTTCTCTTTTAACAAATAAAACAAATTTAGAATTGGTTGATATGTTTTGATTTGCTAAAGTTCAACTTAGTTTTACTTTCTTTGCATTTTCAATTTTTTCCCTTTTTTCATCATCATTTTTTTTTTGTTTTTTGTTTTCATTTTTATTTTAATTATTTTTTTGTGTTTTTCTTGTTTTGTTTTATTACTTTTGATTTTTAGTGAGGAACCTTCAAAAAGGATAAATCTTTGAAATTCAAATTGATTTTTGATAAGCCTTTTTTAGAAAGAGGGAGTTTTTAAATATCTGGTTTCTCTTTTTCTTGTTCTTTTCTTTGACTTTTGAAATTTACTTTCTTTTTATTCTACTTTTTCTTTTCCTTTTTTTAAATTTAATTTGTAAAAATTATTTGATTTTCAAAGATTATATATTTTCATTAATTCTTGAACTCTTTTTTTTTTTTTAAAAAAAAAGATACAACTTGCTTTAAAAACAATTCATTTTATTTTGTTCTAAAATTCTTTTTTTTAATTAATTATTGAAACTCAAAATTAATATAAAAACATTTGACGACCCAACCAGGTGACTGAGGAGACTTATTGTCACACATAGCACTTGATCACTCCTAAACGCTTGAAGAGATATTAGATCACACGCGGCAACTCTAAAAATTACAATAAAATAAAATAATAACATATCTTGTGGACACAAAGTAATTAAAGAGTGTGTGTGTGCCATTTTTACATTCTGTCATTTTTTGGAGTATACTTCCTCGGATAAAAAGAACAGAATAAACATTTCTTCCCTACTCATCCGTTGAGGTCCTTAATGCATCTCCCCGATATAATCTCGTCTCGGATGTCACGAGCCACGCGCCATAATCCTCGCAGAGAGGGTAAAATTCACATTAGTTTCCGTAGCAAAATAAACAAATCCACAATCATCAAAGAGTTTAAACAAAGCTATTGTCCCAAAGAAAATAAACTCATTTGAAATGTCAACTAGCAAAATTCCCATCATAAAACTGGTGCAAGATTTGTTGCTAGAATTTGTTTTTAAAACTAAGATTCATTTGTGGCCAATTTATATTAGCATAACCAAAGAGAGGTGCTCAAATCATAGGGACAACCAGTGTTCATAGATTGGATCACACAAAAGATACCATTAAGATAACGAATTGAATCATTATTCTAACACACCAAACTAAAGTAAGAACATGAGCTAAACCCCTCAACCTGAATCAGTCACTTTCCACAACCAATAAATGAGAGTAGCAATGTCAATTATAAATTACCTATTTCACCAAAATCCTAAACCATACTCTTATTAGGGAGGAATTTCTACCAAAGCCATTTCTTACATGTTTAGACTGACTAAATGATTTCCCTAGTCATTGGTTCCACTAGATCCAACGGATTAGATTGTCAACATAACAATTGCAAAGGCCAAATGCTTAATTCAGACCTGGACGTTTCTTTCAAGCCTTTCATCGAACATCTGCCGGGCGTATTTTAAAACGTATACAAATGACACATCTGAACCAGCATGATCCAATACCAAAGTTACATGACAAAATAGCAATAGGAGCTACCAATCAGGCCAATCATATTTACTCGTGTAGGACACATAATGCAAAAGACAGACTCCATCTATTTGTTGCAAACAACGATCCCACCAGAATGAATCATCATATTCATGTTTGAGCAAAATGCAATGTGTAGAATCCTACTGGAGTTTTCTCATTGAAGACTAACTTCTAAAATAGAGAATCATTCCCAAAACAGTAGGGGTCTTACTAATTCACTAGACCAATTCCCAATCTTAAGCAAATCTCGACATTCCATAATAGAAGCCTTCCAAAAATTTATTCATAACAACAAAACTCCATTTCTAACGTTCTAAACATGTATATCCACGAAAATCGGGATTCCCAAATGCATAATCCAGCTATTGGTTCATAAAATAGAAGATAAGGGGAGCGTACCTCTTATGCTAATAAGATCAAATCCACCAGATTGCTTCCTCTTTGCTGAATTTGTTTTGTCACTCCCTTGGTCCTTATCCTTCGTCTGAAACCGAGCCCCCTTCCTCGAATCCTCTCTGTCTCTCCTTGTATATATTGTTCTCTCTCTCAAACCATTTGCCCCATTCATTTCCTCGCCTTGACGCTTTCTCTTTCTTCCTTGATTTCTAACCTCGTTTTCCCTTTCCATTTCTGCGTTGTTCGTTCTCGGAGTTCGATGGTGAAAGAGACCGGAGGGAAGGTCCAAGCCTCAAGCCCGTTATTGCAGACCTTTTGCTTCTTTCTCCGCTGACTTCTCTGAAACGCTGCCAGGAGTTCTTGCCATTCTTGTGTTCCTCTAAGCAGAATTTCTGATCTTTGCCCCCCTGTCCCATTCCTCTTTCGTGTTTTCCCTTCTGCTGGTGGCAGGGAATGCAACACATTGAAGGAGGTTGGGTCTCCTGCATTTTGGCCCTTCTCACTTTATTATTATTTTTTTATTTTACAAAATGATTCTTGCTTTTTTTCTTGTAGTCTGAGGGTTAATGGGTTGGATTTAAGAATATTGGGCTGTGGGTTTTTTTTGAACTTGGGCTACCTCTCTATCTTTATTGGTTTAAAAGTTTTTTGTGTTTTTTTTTTATTTTTGCTTAATGGGCTTGGAGCAATTGAATTTTTTAGGTTAGGTTGGCCTAACTTTCTTTTTTTAGAATTTTTTGATATTCATTCTTTTCGCTTCTTTTTTCTTTTTTTTTTCTTGATTTTTGATTTTTCTTCTTTTTTTCTTATTTTGATTTTTTTAATTAATTTTTTTATCGATTTCGTTGAATTTTTGTTTTCTATGAATTTGGGCTTTTTCTTTTTTCTTTTTTTTTTATTTTATTATTTTGATTTTTGTTATACCCAGACAAAATGTGGTGTTTACACATAGTTTGACCATATATAACACGGTCTCATATTGTTAAAAATATTAATATACAGCATAGATGATGGCGATGGAGGGATAGCACACGACATTAAGCAAGGACAACAAGACATAAGCCACGAAGGGGATGTAGAGCCGGCAAGCCGTCTTGGCAATAGCATTTATACAACGCTAGGAAGAGAACATTCTAATGGCATAGAAACGTCAACCGCTATGATCTGGACGTAAAGACACAACAAATTTTGCCTCCTTCAAATGTTTATTTGTCCATAGCTAGAGTGCGGCTTCAAGAAATCTCTATTTCTCTTGGATCAAAGTTGATACAATTTCTAAGTCCAGTCCTGCGTCATCTTCAAGGAGAACATGGAATCTGATCAGAGGCTTGTTTGTGTGAAACAAGTGAAGCAAGAGGGGACCGATGAGTGTGACAAGAGCATGCCGTTACCTGGAGACATCATTGAAGGATTTGTTGAGGATGATGCTGATGATTCATTCGTGCCAGTGAAGGCCAGGTCCGAGTTTAGCTCCCATCTTGGCAAGATCAACCACTGAGGTGGAGTTCATATGGTTAAAGGTTAGAAGGGGTTATAGCACAGTGAAACTTCAGGCACGTATCGGGCAACAGAAAAGCTCAATAATTCAAAGGAAGTATACTATCCAAGCTGCTACAGATCCCATGCATATTGCAGATTTAGACGACTTGACACTGGAGCAGTGCACTGAACTACAGGGTACACAGTCATCCTATTATTGAGAAAGTTTTCTTTAATGGTATAGGGTCACATCAAAACCATGCAAGTTTAGGCATCACACGTGAATGAGAGATCATAATCTAGAAGAATGTTATCAGAGTTGCATTATAAATATGCAGTTATGAAAGAATCTGAGACGAGTTTCCTGTTATTTTGGGTGTGCATAAAAGAGCAGGAAAGTTGTGGATGTTAAGAGCAGGGGATTCTGCAGAAGTGGGATAAACTATGACTGGAAGATGAAATTTGGGAAGCATCTGCCTGACCAAGGTTGCTCAGTGGTGAGCTCCATACTATTCATGCCCTTAGAGGGGGAGCACTGCGTCCATACTACCATTGGTAGGTGCATGGCATGGTTTAGTTCAGCAGTTTCCTCAGGTGTTCCTCTTGTTTTTGTCAATATCGAGACAGAACAGATTGTCCATTCTGTAATATACTTTTTCATCAGATTTCTTAAGATATACAACAGTCTTCTTCATTTCAGAATCTATAGGAAAAACGAAATTTTTTATCATTTGTATGATTAGTAATTTGTGAACATATACCAATTGCCAATGAATGAATTTGACGACCAAGATAAATACCAAAAATGACTCTGCCTCCTAATGTATTGAACTAATCAGCCACCTTCAATTTTGATTTTAAATAGGAGAAAACTAAGGTCTCCAGAAGGGAAGCAAGTAGGAGCAAACAACAAAACAACACTACCAATACCCAGATTATGCAGGGTATAAGATTGTGGTATCTACCAGGAGTAGCAGAAATATAGACAGAATTGCTCCCTCGACGCAGGGAAGTGCGCTTTGGAATGGAAATTAAACGGACAGAAGAGGTTAAATACCCCCACCATTCCTTTTCTTACCAAATTATTAGGAAAGAACTTGACACTATATTGCCACTCTGAAATACTATGGGCCCGTTTGGTAGAACGATAGAAACTGAAATGGAAAAGGATTCCATTACAAAAATATGTATGTGACGGTAATATGGAATGGAAACACATACAGAAAGTAGGGACAATGTACATTTTTCTTTTGAAATTGTGCTATTTTTTGCCCACCATCTTTTAAATGAAAATATTGTAACAATTTTGCCTTTCGTATTTATAATTTTTCTATCCCATTTAGCCCGCCCTCAGTATTAAAAATCTTTTGAGTTATCATAACAACATAAACAAATAAAAAATTATATTGATTGAGCTCAAAATTTTTTCTTAGATCTAACCAATTAAAAATTTCATCCATCACAATTCCAACTGAATTTCAGTTGAAAACTAATATTTGTTAACTAAATTTCAGTTAGAATTATTTGACCAATTCATCAATCGAAATTTTTTTATTGAATTTCAATCGAAAATCAATGTTTTTTTTTTACTAAATTTGTCTAACCAATTCATCAATAAAAAAATTTTGACTAAAATTCAGTCAAAAATTTTAGATTAATTAATTACATTATTATTATTATTTACTTTTAAAATAATTTATTATTTTATTATATATATATATATTTAAATATATTAATTAATATTTAATTAATATATGTAAAATATTAAAATAAATAATTATATATGAAAAAATATCAAATAATTCATTTCTGTCATAAAATAAGGACATTTTTATCATTTCATTCTCTTTATTTTCTATTCTATTCTACTTTCATTGAACCAAATAACCTAATAAAAATATATTCTCTTTCATTTTCCACTCTTACCAAACAAAATTTGTTCCATTACATTTCATTCATCTTTCTATTTCCATTTTCATCACTAAAGAATTCACAAACCGAACGAGTCCTATATGTGTAGGGGTTTTTGTACATCTACTCAGTGATGGGAGGCTCAGCAGCTGAGCAAGCTAGGGTTAGAGAATTGTATGAAGAAGCAATTGGGAAAGGATTCCTTATGGTGATCTCTCGGTTGTATTTCTTTATGCCAAGTTGATATTTTTTAGGCTTTTTATTTCCCTTCATTGATACAAAATCATTGTGAAAAATAGCAATAAAGATTCAAATTTTGATAATAATTATTCAACTATCACTAAGTGTAATTATTTATTCATTTCATACATATTGGGACGAGGTAAGATGGTACTTTCATAATTTATATTTTTCGGTGTGTATGTTTAAAAGGAGTATAAAAGAAGACTAGGGCGGATAGTAATTGTAGATCACTATTTTTAAAATTAAATTCATAAGTTATTAGATGTATTAGTTTATAATTTATTAGTTTAATCAAATTAAGATTAAATTGATAATAATTAAATATATATTATTAAAATTTTATATATTAAAGTTCTAATGTAACAAATAAATATGAGTACTTTTTAAATATTTAATTACTAATATATATTTAAGAAATTATTTTTTAATAAATATGAGTACTTTTTTGACTTATTATTAAACAATAGAAAAACCAAAAAAACAAATAACAATTTTGATTAAATATTTTGATATTTGAGAAAAATACTACTATGAGATGGGAAATAATGAAAAGCAAGTACCAAATATAGCTAAGTACTCGCTTTTGTTTCTTTTATATTTTTTCTTTTTAAAAAATTTCTTTATTTCAACCTCCTTTTTTTAATGCATTTTATTTTTAGTTTTTTAAATTTATTCAAAATGAATTATTCTATTTTATGAGAAAAAAATATTTTAAGCAAAACTTCAACGATCAATTTAACTTATTTTTTATCAATTTGATTTTGACTAATTTAACTAATTTTTTACTAGTTTAATTGATTTTTTATTAATTTTTTAATTGATTAGTTTTTTGAGCTAACTTAATCAAACCAAACCAAAAGTTCAATTCTCAATTCAATTATTTGAATGAGTTAGATTGATTCAATTATGGGAAACATGATGTAAATTTTAATTGCATGTGTATGTTAATGGAATGCCAACCTCATTTAATGAGAAAAAAGTTTTGTTATTATTGTTTATGTATGTTAATGGAATGATGGAGTGGGATAATTCGCTTTATTAATTGAACTTTTAATAAAAAATAGTGATAGTGACAATGCTATTAACAGAGTGAAGTGAATATGAAAAATAAAATAAATTTTAATATTACTATTATAATATTAATTTTTTTAAAAAAATAAATAAACAAAAAAATAAAAAACAATAAAGAATAAAGAATAAAACCCATCCCCAACCCTCTGACAATAGAAAATGGTGAGATGCAACTCTTCTTCGATCCCATCCCATCGGAATCAGATCCTCTGCTGTTGTGACATGGTGTTGTTGAGTGAATTTGATTTAAAATAAGATGGAATGAGTAAATTTAACTTAAAATAAAAAGAAAAAAAAAATCAAAACACATTCTGTCTCTCCCAACAGCACAACAGCATGCAAGTTTTGACAGGGGATCCAAATTCCATCCCATCCTCCATGTACCAAGTCCATGATGAAAGAGAAAAATTCAGCGCGTTGTTTTATATCCAATAACCAAACATGCAATGTAAATGGAATTGATTTATTGGATTTGTATAGTATATATTTTATTTTTATAATTATTATTTTATTTATTAAATTATTATTTTAATTATTAAATTATTTTTAAAAAAATATAAAAATAATAACAATTTTTTATTTTATCTATTTACAAATTATATATATATATATATATATATATATAAAATTTTATCATCCAACCAAGCAATATGAAAGTGACATAGTGGAAGCAAACATGGCAGAACACCAAAAAGGGGAGAAAAAAAAAATTTTCAGGGATCCAAGGTTACCTGGTGGACGGAAGGGGCCTTAGTCAGTGCTTCAAGTGAGCCCGTGAAAGAGTGGTTTATACATGTTCTTGCTGCAGCTCCGCCGTTAGAACCCGGTCTTCCACCTTGGCTCCGATGATTGTCATTACATGGTTGGTCTAAATAATTAGGACATTTCTGGTATCGAGATGTTGATTATCATAAGTGTAGGCGCAGCAGAGAATTGATCATCTTGTATCTCAGTGAGCCCATGGCTCTTCCAGTCGGAAGTGCTGCTGTAGCCAAGCCTTGGAGGGCGCCTCCAAGCCCCTCTCTTGTAACCTCCATAACTTCACTCCTTCAAACCCTAAATCCCCAAAATTCTAACATCAGTTCACAACCCCTTAACCAATTCTCATCTCATCTCAACCCAAACTTAGTTATCCAAGTTATTAAGAACCAGAACAACCCGTTCCACGCGCTCTTCTTCTTCAATTGGGCCTCCAACCCTGAACCTAACCCCAACAACTACTCCCATACTAACTCGTGTTACGTCGCCATCACCGACGTCTTGCTTTCTCACTCCCTTTTCTCCACCGCCTTCTCCCTCCTTCACCACTCTCACAAAGTCTCCGACTTTATGATTGCTAGATTTATCAAAGCTTTCGGTGATCGTGGCGATGTTAGGGGTGCCATTCATTGGTTCAACAACGTTAAATCGTTTAAAAGAGGCCGTTGTTTGTGCTCCTATAATTCGATTTTGGGTGTGTTGGTGAGAGCAAATCGAGTTAAGTTGGCCAAGGCTTTCTACGATCAGATTGTGAAGGAAGGTGTGGTGAATCCCGATGTTTATACTTATACGACAATGATTAGGGGCTTCTGCAAAATGGGGATGGTAGAGAATGCGAGAAAGGTGTTCGATGAAATGAAATGTGATCCGAACTTGGTCACTTACAACACAATAATTAATGCCTGTTGTAAGAAAGGTGGTATGGAGAGTGCCAGGAGGATTCTTTATCAAATGATGGAAAGTAAGAAATGTGTACCAGATGTGGTGACTTATACGACTTTGATTGATGGGTACTGCAAGAAAGGTGAATTGCATGAGGCAATGAAGTGTATGATGGAGATGGCGAAGCAAGGTTGTGAACCAAATGTCTTGACCTACAATGCACTTATAGAAGGTCTTTGTTTGAGCGGAAAGGTGGATGAAGGGAAGAGGATGATGACTAGGATGCGGTTAAATGGTTTAAAAGACAATGTTGTCACGCATACGAGCATATTGAAGGGGTTTTGCATAGTGGGTAAGTCTGAGGAAGCTATCAGGCACATGAAGGAAATGGTTAGTCTTGGGATGAATCCAGATGTGAAGTCGTATGGCATTATTGTTAACGAGTGTTGCAAAATTAGAAAACCCGATGAAGCAATTTCACTTCTAAGGGAAATGAGGGCCTGGGGCATTAAGCCAAGTGTGTCCAGTTTCAACGCAGTGTTTAGAGCCCTTGTGGATCTGGGGAAGCTGCAAGAAGCCATTCTTCTTTTCAAGCAGATGCCACAACTGGGCTGCTCACCCAATTTCTTATCATATAGCATAGTGATATGTGGTCTTTGTAAAGTGAAGGGTAGGATGCAAGAAGTTGAAGAGTTGGTTAGGGACATGCTTCAGAATGGGCATAACCTGGATGCCACCATGTACAGCTGCTTACTTAGGGGGTATTGTGAGGACGGCAATGAGCAAATGGCATTGCAGACGGTTTATGACATAATTAGTAATAACTTTGTAATTAGTCTAGATACCTTCTCCACTTTTGTCAAGGAGTTGTGCGCAAAGGGATATATCAATGAGGTTGAGATAATATTTGAAGAGATGCGCAGGAGATGCCCGATACCTGAACCTGACGTAAATGCTTACAAAATGGTTTTACTTTTAACTAAGAATTCATACTCATGTTCGGCAGAGTAACTGGAGGAAATTGGTATGATAATAAAATTCGACACAACTCCCTCAGGACTTTAACCTATCAAGTATGCAGTGAAGGGGAAGGATGCTAATGCAGGTCCCAGGCTCAGAGCGGTGGATTGGACATTGAAGCAGGTTTCTGCACGTTCACTAGGAAGGATCTGGCAGTTAAATGCTGGCAATTTCGGCTAAACATCGTGTGAAATTCTCCTGTCACATTTTTTCTGGAATCCAATTGTGGTGTTAACTGTCTTGTTGATTGAGAAAATGGGTTAGGAATGACGAGGCGAGTTAAACACAAAAACCACCGTATCGACGTTTAAACACCCAAACCATTGGATCGCGCCTTAACTTTCTAAACCTTCCGAATTGAAGGGTTTGGAATGAATCGGTTACTTATAATTTATTTTTTTTAACTTGCTCCATTTTTTTTAATTGCATAAAAATAATATTAAAAATTTTATCTTTCAAATCACCTTCGTCGTTAATGAAATTGAAACGTACATGAAATGAATTACAATCTATACCCTCATTGAACTCCAAACAAGAAAGGGGCTTGGGCACTCTGCGGCCTCATTCCAACGTTGTTTCTCCCAAATATGTACTTGTTCGAGGTCACTGTACGACGTCTAATATGTACTTGTTTCTATCACAATTGGCATACAGGATAGATGACACTATTAACGGCAGGAGGGAGTAGCAACAGATTGCTGACAGCCTAACACTCTATCCACCCGAGTCCTGCCACATCAGACTGGGTATGTTGATGGCGTGGCAAGATCTTTAGCCTTGAATTTAGTCTTTCTTTTATATTATACGATAATAAATAAATATAACGGCGTGAATAGGATACGGGGTGGCTGCTAGTCCGGATCTACTACGCAAAACCGGAAAAAATTTCTACAAACATGGTAATTGCTGTGTTTTATTTCTTATTTTTTTACTGGACCAACCTACGTGGCCCTTACTTTGAAAATTGATGAGATTAAAATTTAATTTATAGTTGCATGGCCAATTATTGCTTTAAATTTTTATTTAATATTATTTTACAATTTCTGTTAAATTGTTTTTAATTCTTTAATTTGTTGACTACAATTAGTTGAGTTCTATATTATAAGCATTTTCAGGTTAGATTATAATGGTAAAAAATCTGATATTGATTTTAGTACATATTAGATTAGATTTATTTGTGTATAAGCTATATAATATGAATTAGCAGCACTGACAGATTCTCAGAGCGAAGAGATTCTGCTTTTGGTCAAAAATAGTCAAGAGATTCTGGGAAGGAATTCCCTCGCACCACCCATGCACAAAAATTCTCGTTTATGGGAAAATTGGCGTAACTGGTCTAATCAAATCCGGTTCGCGGACTCCACGGCCTTTAATAAAATCCGGTTAATATTTTCAATTGTTTCCGATTCAAATCCGGTTAAACCTACGCCCTCTCTTTCCACCGGGAGGTCAAATACTTTTCCCGTTCTTTCCCTCCATTTTCACAGACTCTATCGCGGCGTGTGCCTCCAATTTCAGCTCTAAATGGAGGGAGGCGCTCCGCACAATCCTCGTACGGTGGAAGAAGTTTTCAGGGATTTCAAGGGTCGCAGAGCTGGCATGATTAAGGCCCTCACCACCGGTATCTGCTACTTTGTGTGTTTTCTTTTGTGCTGTTTTTCGTTTTTCCCTTCTAATCTGGGATTCTTTTAAAATTCGCCTTATTTGGCTGTCAAATTCAAATGTAATATGCTTCTGCAGATGTTGAAGAGTTCTACCAGCATTGTGATCCGGGTAAGTTTTCATTCTGTATTAAATTCTCCTTTTCTCTAATTTGAGGTTCATTTTTTTTTTGGGATTGATGAACGACAAACAGTGAAGCTGCGCCTGGTGAAGCAGTTACTGACTTCATTAAAAAGAAAAAGTATCGAAATCTTGTCTTATTTGGTTTGAAGTTTCAACGACGCGAAAGTTAATTCCAGTTCGCATTCAGTAATGAAGTTCTATTTGTAAAATTTCGGGTGAACGCTATGTTGCAAATATATAATTTGTTTTTCAGTTTTGCGAGCATTGACTGGCTCTGACGTTAATAAATGGCTACTTTTGTCATTTTCTTGTCTCTGTCTTTCCGTCTTCAATTTAGTATTTAGATGATGATGTAGTGTTGTATTTTGGTCTTCAAGTGATGGATACAAGTTGTAGTCCCATGTTGTTGCTTGTTATTGTTCTATAACTACTAGTACTTACATAATTCGAAATTTCAAATCGCCGAGTGTGAGTTTTCTTTATAGCATGCAAAATTACTGTATTGATGAAATTTAGTTCAGACATATAAGTGGGTTTATGTAAACCTTGTGATACAGAGAAGGAAAATCTTTGCCTATATGGATTTCCTAATGAGCAGTGGGAAGTCAATCTGCCAGCTGAGGAAGTTCCTCCAGAGCTTCCAGAACCTGCACTGGGTATAAACTTTGCCAGAGATGGGATGCAAGAAAAGGACTGGCTATCCTTGGTTGCTGTCCACAGTGATGCATGGTTACTTGCTGTGGCTTTTTATTTTGGGTCTAGGTTTGGATTTGATAAGGCTGATAGGTACGTGTTTCCCTTTCCTCCTTCATGTTTATACTCAGCGGAGTAGTGTTGTCATCAAATTATGCATGCCTTTGATCTGAATTTGCTTGGGCACTTGGACATTGCTCTCACATTATAGCTTGTTTTTCCTGTCCTTAATTTCCAATTTTTAGATAATAGATTGTGTGGGATGTATTTATTGGGAAACGAAGTTCATTTGTGACCAAGGAAAATACTTTGAACCTCTCCCCTTGAAAATAAAATGAAGAAAATTTTCAACTCCTGCTGCATACTTGGAGAATGTCTACTCAAAGATGTAATCAAATTTTGGTTGAATATTACTCTTTTGCTACTAGACTCTTTCTATAGAGAACAATTGACATTGATGGCTGTATAACTTTTGGATCCTGGATTAAGCTTGAGTTTGATGTAAGCTGCTATTTTTCTGGAGTTTGCTAATTGTGCTTCAATTTGCATCCTATTGTGACTTATTATGGTTTTACTATTAATCGAGATGCTGTCATCTTTTAATAATATCTTCTTCTCATTCCTCATGCAGGAAGCGGCTGTTTAACATGATTAATGATCTTCCAACAATATTTGAGGTTGTTACAGGAATGGCCAAGAAACAAGGAAATGAAAAATCGTCAGTTTCTAATCATAGTAGTACCAAATCTAAATCAAACACTAAGGTATGCAAGCATGGAAATTAAACTCACTATTAGTGCTAATGGTTTGCTAGTGGCATAGCCCTTAGCAATGAAGCTTACTTTTCTCCTAAATTTTTAAGTTCACTAATTTGTTTTTCATGAAATTCGACTGTCACTTAAGATGTTGGAACTTGGAACTGCAAGTAGGGTGTTCATGTGTCAGGGAAAAGTGGATGAATCATTGGCGAGATTTTTTTCTCTTGTAGAGCAGCGTATCAATTTATTTTTTAAATACTATATATATATATGTATATATTAACTAGAAGTGAAAAAGTAGTTATTCTGGAACCTTGCAGTCTTTTAAAATTTGGAAGAAGCCTTGGGCGGGAGACATGATTGGTAATTACTAATTTACTATCATTATCTGTTTTTGGTTGGCAAATGCAGCGAGGATCTGAATCTCAGGCAAAGTATTCAAAAGCTATGCAATCAAAGGAGGAGGATGAGGAAGGTTTGGAGGAGGAAGATGAGGAGGAGCATGGAGAAACACTGTGTGGGGCATGTGGAGAGAACTATGCAGCTGATGAGTTCTGGATTTGTTGTGACATCTGTGAGAAGTGGTTCCATGGAAAGTGTGTGAAGATTACCCCTGCCAGGGCCGAGCATATCAAGCAGTATAAATGTCCATCTTGTAGCAACAAGAGAGCTCGACCTTGACAGTGGTTACTTTGTATCCTGGCAATTTTATGATTACTGACCTGTGTAGTAGGTCAGTTCTATTAGGCTTGCTGTCAATTTCCGAAATCGATATTGTGTTAGGTATCTGAGGTACGGCTATATTAGACCAGGATAATTATATTAGGAACGGACTTATTTTTCTTCTGCCTCTGTAGACTTGATTATGTGCTTTCTCAAATTTGATGGCGTCTGTAACTGTATTCTTGTCCATATCTCAATGTAGTTCATATTCTCCCCCATGATTTTATTCTTTTCTAACACATGTTCTACTATTTTTTTTAAGCGAAAAAAGAAAAGGGTAAATATCTGGTTGAGGGCAATAAACCGCTGGGCTTGTCATTGCTAATTGTGGTAACCTTCCATAAGCAGTTAGGCATGGTCATTTGGTGGATAATGAGAACTAATAAAAAGTCCATACATTTTCTTGTTATATTACGTGAAGTTTATGTTCCGGTTCTGCATTTAACCAGGAGTAGATATTAATTATGGTCAGCCCGTCTCTTTGGGGTGACTATTCGCATTTGCTGAGTAAAACTCTATTCTTGGCGTATGTTCGCCGTTAATTCTGGTAATGACACTGATTCTTCGTGAAATATGGCAGTTATTTTTTATTTTAATTATTATTTTTTAAATTAATAATCATAAATTATTTTTTTATGTTTTGTTTCTTTTCAAATATCAACCAAACACTCCCTAACAAAGGCAATACAACTTCCAGTTCATTCTAAAAGATGATGAGTGTCTGGGGTAGAATATTTTTAGAAGTTTAATTTATTTTTTTTATTTTTTTTAATTTTTTAATATATTAATATTTAATAAAAATTAAGATAATTTTTTTATCAGAAATTAAAAATAAAAAAAGATTATAATTTATAATTTTTTTAAAAATTATTGATATAAATAATTTTTTTATAAAAAAAAATTAAAATAATATAAAGGGTAAATTTGTCCAAACATAATTACTTCCCCTCCCCTCCCCTCCTCTTCTGAACCAAACAATAATCTCCTCTTCCCTCCTCTTCTGAACCAAACAATAATCTCCCCTTCTTTTCCCTCCCTTCCCTTCCAACCAAACAAAATTCATTAAAACTCCTCCCCTCCCTTCCATTTACCTTCCCTCCCCTCCGCTCCATTAAACCAAACAGAGCCTTAGTGTGTGTTTGGAAACCCATTTCAAAATCACTTTGTATAGAAGCAAAAAATTGTTGTTTAATTGAAAATGTGATTTTGGGCTCCGGAAATGCACAAACAAATACACCTTTACACAATTCAGTTTTCAGAATCTACCTCCGCCTGTAATGGCTTCTTCCACCATGAGAAAGAATCCCATTTTTCTCTCCCTCTGTGTTATCAAGCCTTTTAATCTCGAACGAGGTCCCGAAAAGATAAAAAAGAAAGGAAATTCCCAAACATGGAATACGTTCTCAGAGTATTTACAAATTTTGATTTTAGGGATCTTAGAAAAACGGACTTTAAAGGGGGAAGACTATTGTAGGTGTCGTATGGAGTTACGAATATCATCGACTCATGAGAGGTGGGAAGGCTTCACCAAATGACTCTGCCCTTTGATCTTAAAGGCGTAATGGCCGGACGGCCTGATCACATCCTTCCCATTGACCCCATCCTCAAGTCGGGTTAAATTTATTATATATCTAGATTCTAACATTTCAATACATCTCTGCCTTAGAAGAACTGGGTGATGATATTGATGGCAATGTCTTCACATGGAGATAAGATAAACTTTCCTCTAAGATGTGATCCCAAACAAACTCCATTATTAGAAATATACAATTTAAATGGATTCTATATCTCAGAACTAGAGTTTTATTATTATTTTGTTGTCTTTTCCTAAGTGAATTAAAAAGGTAAAAAAAATTAATAACGATCTTATTAATATTGGTGATACGGATGAAGCAGGGTATTACAAGCTAATAATTTAAAAAAGGTCCAAGTGATATAAGTAATGGGATCCTAATTCCCGGTGTTTGGTTGGGGTTATGCAATTATTTTATCTTGGCTCTTGGTAGACATTCGTCTTCCTTTATCAAATTGCTAACTGCCTGCACAGGAGTTAATGGCCTCCTTCGTCCATTTTCCTCTTGCATCCAACACTTGCATTCTTGTCTTGATAGTGTCAAGTGGCATAGTTATAATAGCTGAAACCTTATTGGCCATAACCACACTCAACCCTTGGATTGCTACCATTGCCTTCGAATCAGGCCTAAAATCATTCCCGTTCGCCAAATTACTATCATCCCTCCTACCCATATAGCATCCAAAAGCACCCTCCATGAGCTTATGGACCACATAGTAAGAAGTCCACCAAACCGCATTGGATGGTGCATAAGTCAATATCTAAATCCCAAATCCCCTCTACAATCCTCCCGGTCCATCTGCACAAAAGATTTTCCTGAACGTATCAACACCATTCCTGTAATTCCCAAAATTAAAACTGGGGAGTATATTTGTGCTGCTATTGCGGCCTTGAACCATAAGTCTTTGGCTCACCACATCAACTGGGGTCCAAACTAATTGTGTAGCCATAGCAGAAGTCAAGCCTGCAGTAGCATTAGCCATGGCGGTGGCCATGGTATCTGAAAACCCCAATTCAACAATAGTAGTGCCAACATTACTTTCAGTAACTTGGAGGCCTCCCATGTAAAGCGCTTGAGCAAGGATTGTTCCTATCAAAGAAGTGCCAAATAACAGATAAGTTATAATTAGTTTTCAATTAGTTAAACTTTGATGATAAGAAGAACTCTTCTATTTTTCTTTGTTTCCTTTCTTCATCTTCTTTTGCATGTTTTTCGTGTCATATCAGGGTTTGAATGGAAAAATTACAAACCCTCTCTTACTCACAACTACTAAATACTCTGATTACAACTTTGTGATAATCTTATGACTAGATTTATTGTAATACATAAATTAATAGTTAAAAGGTTTGATTTATAACACTCTATGCACCCTCTTTCTCTTAAACCCACTAACATGGGAATTTGGAGAACACCAATAGCAAATATTTCTTTTTTCCAAAGTCCCAAATATTTATGCTTTGCGAAAACTAATCTTTCTTTCTAAGCTTTTGAATGTCTCTCCATCTGTGACAATCTATCTTTGCTAACAAGACATGCCCATCTAAGTAGTAAATATTTTTTCCTTTCTTTCTTTCTTGCATAACCAAGTCTCCATCCTTATACATTTTACACTAATCCTCAGAGCCAACGTACTTAAACCCATGTGAAGTAATCTCACTCAATGAAATAACATTAGTTCTACCATTAAACATGTACCTTACATTTAAAATTACTTTGATTTTTTTCACTGTGAAGCTTTATGCAAATTCTCCATAGCCTTCAATGGTTTATTTTAATATGTTCCCCACATTGAAATAACCAACAATCACTATCAATAAGCAAAGTGTCAAGCAAATCTTAATTAGTACATATATGGATATTGGTAGCAAAATTTATCAATCACCTAAAATTACTATCAGTAGTAGTTATATTCCATAGAAAAAGTTTATTATCATAATTGACCACATTTAAAAAAGAAGGATCATCCTTTGATTTACCTTTCAACATTTTTAGACTTTCCAAGTTCTCCCTAAACTTTGGATAATAAATTTGGATGTTTATGGCACTTAACAGTGTTAAAGTCTCTCAATTAAATTATCGATTGTTTGCCATATTGGTCACCTTTATTTTTTTTTCCTTTCTCAGAACCCTTCACAACTAGTAGTTGACTTTCTTTAGGGCAAAATTCATTTTTCATCATATTCTCTTTTAGAGCTTTCATCATCTCGTTCAGTTATAGTGTGCTTTTTCTTACTAGCATTGATTGCACAAATGATTCATAATATCTAGATAATGAAACCAATAGGAATACACCTTCTCTTCTTCCTTGATTGCCTCCCTTGCATTTAAGAGTCTAGATATCAATTCATTAAATTTATTTGCATAGTCAATAACATTACCTTCTTCCTCCATCTTCAATGAGTGTAGATTGATCTTTATCATCAAATGGTTAGTTAATGTCATTGAAGTATACTTGTCTTCTAACTTATCTCAGAATATCTTTTGTAATATTTCTAACAATAATGTGATTTTTATCTATTGGGCTAGTGTCAAGTGAATTATACTAACTATTTTCTTTTGGATAATACTATATTTTGAATCTTTTATGTCACTCTTGTTTTCATTTCGGAGTGCAAAATCAAAACTATGTTGGATTAAATGATTTTGAATCGCTTACTGCCATAGAGTAAAATTAATCTTTTCATCAAACTGTAAAATCTCATACTTCAATATATTTAAGGTATTTAATAACTTAATTAAATACCTTTCCTTAACTAACTAGTAATAAACATCACAAACCAATGAAAATTTGAGATAGATAACTTTAAAAATGGAACCAAAATGCCAAATTGAAAAGAACTAATTTCTCTCCAAAAATCACTAATGTGGCACTGGGACTTGCTAATATAGCCCCTCCTGCTTTTTTCTCTTTACTCCTAGGTCAACACTAATAATTCTAATATTACTTGTTGGAACCTCAACAACAAAAACACACACGCAAGAAAAAGAAAATAATATAACACAAGACCTTTTAGTTTTCCATAATTCCAATAGGTATAGTTTTATCAAAATTTTTAACTTTCATAATTTTTGAACGGAGAAATTACAAATTTTCTCTTACTTACAATTACCCAATATCCTAATTATACTTTTGTGGTAATCCTATGATTAAGCATATAACCAAATCAATAATTAAGGAATTTTATTTATATTACTCAATGTATCCTATTTCTCTTGAACCCCTCCTAATGCAAGACTTTGAAGAACACCCCAACAATATTATCCATGGTTTATTGAACACTAGTCATGTATACTAGTTATACACACAATTTCTAAAACTTTAAATTATATGTATAATACACATTGCAGCCCGCTCCCTAGCGAGCAAAAGCATCCCAGTCCAAAATGTAGTGTTATGTAAAGAAGGGAAGCGAGGGGTAGCCACGCCTGTGCGTGTGAGAGCCACGGGGAGGTGAGTCATCCTTGATGTACAAACACGTAGCAGGCATGCACAAACGATCTTCCATTCCAGTGCCGGACACAACAACAGAAGCCTGCTTTGCAATCAACTTACACTACTACATCCCGACACCGAATACCTGCTTCTACTCCCGCTCCTCCACATCACCCTCACCTTCCCAACTCATAACATAACCTTTTTGTTTCTCTTCTATATAAACCCATGAGTATCCCTTCACTTCCTTACCCTCCTTCTCCGTTGGTTTCCTTTCTTTCTTTGTAACTAAAATGGATTTGAGGGGCATAGGATTCGATCCTCGTCTGCTGGACTTCTTCCTTGACCACATTGACTTCTACGACGAAACCGACGCCAAGTCCCACCATGCGCCGTCTCGCGCCTACGTTCGAGACTCCAAGGCAATAGCCAACACCCACGCTGACATCCTGGACTACCCCATCGCCTACAAGTTCGTAGTGGACATGCCCGGCCTGAAAACCGGCCAGATCAATGTTCAAATAGAGGACAATACCCTCGTGGTCAGTGGGGAGAGGAGGAGAGACAAGGACAAGGACCACAAAGAAGGCGTCAAGTACCTCCGAATGGAGAGGAGGCACGGCAAATTCCTCAAGAGGTTCGACCTTCCCGACAATGCCGACGCCGACAACATCCGGGCCAATTATCAGGACGGCGTTCTCACCGTCACTGTCGACAAGAAGCCTCCACCCCAGCCCAAGCAGCCCAAGACCATTCAGGTCCAAATCAACTCCTCCGATGACCAAGCCCCGGCCCAGGTACCCCAAGATCAAAAGTGATCTCCCTTGCTTTTGAATCGAGGAATCAGGATTCTGTGCTACCCCGACTTCCTTATGCTATATTCACTATGCAGATATATGTTATGCTGTGTTGATGAGTTCTGATATGTTCATGCATACAGTTTGTTTGTTTCAGATTTTTTTTTTGGTTGGTTGCGCCTTTTTGGGGCTTGACATGCCAGTGCATACCCATGTTTGATATGCGTCCATTATAATGTTTATATAAGTTTGTGTTGATAACTTTGTCTCCTGCTTAGTTTCCTATACAGGAATAAAGAATATTTTATATATTGCCTGTGGTTAATTTCATTTTTATATTTTTGCTGTGAGGAGGTAGTTGTCATCAAAATGTTAATTAGTTAGTGAATATTGATTTCTTTGGAGTATGACCCATGAAGGAGCTTTGATTATACATATATATCATGAGAAGAAGCTTTTTATACTACTTAAACATGTATCTTCAAAAAATGTATTTGTTGTTTTTTGGTTCTTTTTATACTATTTAAAAGTAACTTATAAGGATAAACATTTTAAAAAAAAATAAACAACTCTTCTATGAGAAGAAGCTTGGCTAGACAAGATCGTGGGACACATTTTCAGCTACTACTTTTTCT
The DNA here is from genome assembly GCA_032878935.1 of Erythrophleum fordii. Taxonomy (NCBI): domain Eukaryota; kingdom Viridiplantae; phylum Streptophyta; class Magnoliopsida; order Fabales; family Fabaceae; genus Erythrophleum; species Erythrophleum fordii. The sequence continues at coordinate 11,843,968 of JAVQMF010000058.1, forward strand.
TTAAAAAGAAAGAGTTATTTATTATGGATCTCAGTTCAAAATCTAAGGAATGAATGTGAGCGTAGTTTTTTTATTTATTTTTTTCCCCTTCGTAATCTCAACCCTTCAACAATTCTACCACTCAAATGAAGTTACAATCATCATTGCAAGGTAACGCAAAACTTTTCCCTCGAACTGAAATGCAAAATTTATCTCTTCCATTCATAAGCTTCATTGCAGCGTTTGAGTTCTATCAATTGTCCTCTCTCACAAGCTCTCCTCAACTCATGGCCACATGCGAGAAGAGAATAGACATGACTTAAATTTGGCGCCAAAATTTTGATACTTCCAATGTGAAGTTTACAAATGTTTTTCTCTGCAGAATATATATAGCTACTAACATATCTTAATGTTGCCACCAGTTGTAGATTTTATTTTCCACTGTCCATTGGTTTAGAGCTGGAAAAAAAAAAGTTTTTTCAAATTAGAAAAGAAAAATATTTGCATTCTTCAATTGCTGTTTGAGCAAAAGATATATTTCTTAAGAACATGTCATGCAGCTTTTAACTATTTATTATCAAATTTATTTAATTAAAGTTAAACATGAAAACAGTTAGTTTTCTAATTATATTACAAAGTTAATTTAAAAAAAAAAATTCACGCATCATAATTTACTTAAAAAATTATAATAAAATACAAAAATTTGTCAGTATATTCTTTGCATCTAAAATAGAAATAATAAATCAATAAAATTTCATTAATATAGATGTTTTAAGTGATGGAATTTGAGATTTACCGACAGAATAATTTTGATAAAATTTGAGTAATCGTTTGCATATATTAAATACAAAAAGTGCATATAAGAATTTTGTAATAAATACAGAAAAATAGGTAATAAATTCTCTATTTTTAATTACACAAGATAAAGACTGCATGATATGTTCTTTAAAAATGTGTTTTGCTCAAACAGTAACTGAGGGGTTTGTCTGGATAAAGAATTTTCAACCCCGTAGCTGGAAGAATGTGTTCCCAATTCTAGCTTAATTTATAGAAGGAAAAAAAAGGAAAACGTTCCAGGGAGCTTCCTTAAAGGTGGAAAAAGTGAATGGAAAGACCCTAATTTTTGGGTTCGTTGAAGTCAGTGTTGCCCAAACCCTTATGAGCAAATTACTTCTTGAACATTATATTTCCAGGCTTATTTGATCCGTTGTATTTTGGTGATCAATGTGAACAAGGCAAAAAATACCAACTTCTTCATTCCACCATTGTTTGGTTCTGCTTTGCCGTTCCCTGTCATGGCTGCTGCAGGCCGACTACCCATGATACTCTGAACTTCCTTCTCCACATCGAAAACGGTTTCTCACCCAAAACTACAGCTTCCAGATCTTGGCTTCTTGCCGCTCTTCTTTCGGCGCCACATCCATTCGGCGCAGAGTACTCGATGGATCTACCCTCTTGCTCTAGAACTGGGCCGTTTCAGTTTTTCTTAAAATTATTTTTTAATTTTAATTATGTATTTTTTTAATTTTAAAGAAAATAAATTTTTCAAAAAATTTGTCAGAGAAAAATTTAAAATTTATTTTTATCTTAACTTATATTTTCTTTAAAATTTAAAAATAAAAAAATAACTAAAATTGAATAAAATAAAAAATAAAACTTAAATCATTCAAATTAATTTTAAAGTCTCAATCCTCATTTGGAAGAAGACCCCCAAAAAAAAAAAAAACACAATGACTTGGCCAAAGTAGGTCCCATTTTGTAACTGACATAGATGCAAGCAGGCTCACTATTAAGTCACGTCAGCATTTTTATTAGCCTATGCTTAGAATATTCTCTATATATATATATATATATATAAACTATAATATAAATTTGATTATTGGATATATATACACACTGTATACAAGAAGTTTTTTAAATGCTGTTAGTCATTAAAAATATATTCCACGAAATTGAAACTTACTGTTTTGTCCTAATTTAGATCGCAAATATCTTCACATTCTTCTAGACACGGGTAGAAGAAGTGCAACCGAACCTCCTCGAACTTCCGAAGCATTCTCCTATTCATCCAGAAGCTTCGTTTTTCTTCCTTCAATAATTCTGCCATCCTCTATAAATTCTCTGTTCCACAGCGCAGCTGCTATCGTACGCAGAGCAGCTTCCTTCAAAGGAAAAATCGAAAACATCCAGAAATTTCAGCAACAACGAACGGTAAAATCATGGATTACAGGATCACGGCTTTCGATTCGCCACTATTCAACGCTCTACAGCAAATGATGCACGGGACGGACGACGCTGCCGATAAGTCCTTCCATGGTCCGAGCCGCACATATGTGCGTGATGCCAAGGCTATGGCTGCCACCCCGGCGGACATCAAAGAATATCCCAACTCTTACGTCTTCATCATCGACATGCCGGGCTTGAAATCTGGGGACATCAAGGTTCAGGTGGAAGACGGCAATGTGCTTCAGATAAGTGGGGAGAGGAAGAGGGAGGAAGAGAAAGAAGGAGCCAAGTATGTGAGAATGGAGAGAAGGGTTGGCAAGTTTATGCGCAAGTTTGTGCTGCCTGACAATGCCAACACCGATGCCATTTCCGCTCTATGCCAAGACGGTGTGCTCACTGTTACCGTTGAGAAATTGCCTCCTCCTGAGCCCAAGAAGCCCAAGACTATTGAGGTTAAAATTGCTTAGAGAGCTTTACTTTTTTTTTTTTTGGGGGTTTTGGGTGGTTTTGTTTTGACATTCAGTTGAGATCTTTCTCAGTGAGTGGTGGAACTGAAACAATGTGGGCGATTAGAGTGGGCCTCTGTAAGGCTAGTATGGTTTGTAGGTATCGTCGTTTGTTTGATCGCTGATGTTATAATGGTTGTGACTTTCCTTGCATTTGGTTAATGGCCTGTTACTATCTTATATGTAATGCTGCTTAAGTTATTTTTAGTGATTTGTCTCGATCTTTGCCATATAAACAAAGATGAATTGAACAAGCTGACAGTATTTCACAAAATAGGATTCATGAATCATCGATTAAACTGACAAGTCGCATACATTTGAAAATCTTCGCTTCGCCCATAAACAAACTGCAGTATTACAAACCACTGATGAAAGACTTAACAGGCTGACTACAAAGGGTACAAAAAGATAGAATTCTGTTACAATTCTAAATGTATCAGAAACTTGTTGGAAAAAGACAATTAGCTTAAATAGAGTCTCAAAAGCCAAAGAGGGTTTACAATCCAGACAAAAAAGTTGAAGGGACTACAAGCTGACTCTTCACATCGAGGGGGAGACCAAAATGGCAAGTCGATGGCACTGCTCCAGTGCAATCCAAATGCTCGATCCATGCGGAAGCAAGGCTAGCGGTCGTGAGGGCAGCCCAGCAGCATTTGCTTGAACTTAAAGTCCTGAACTCTCGTTAAGACAATTATAATGATATCAAGGCGTTTTAACCAAAGAAACCTAAATGATGAAGAATACTTTTATGGCTTAAGCTGCTCTTAACGTCAAAAGACGGGACTTCTCTATCGATCCTCGCTGGTTGAGTTGATGGTATAACCACCTATTGAACATGTTAGTATGAATATAAGGCAGCTTAGGTTTTCTCCTATGAAGAGTTTTTGTTCTAGTGCAATTGTTACAAGTGGTTCTTGTGTCATTTTCATTCAACCTTGCTGAAAAGGTAGCACCCTTCCTGGCAAACAAAGCAATGAAGAAGCCCTCACCATCCACAGCAGGATCTGTCCGAAGCAGATGCTCAGCTGCCACGTAAAAAAGGAGCAGCATTAAGCGTCAAAAGCTGATAATGCTCATGTCTCATCTGGGGGGAACAAAATAGAACTTACAGCCTTCAAACACTGGAAGACCACGGCGCTGCCACTGGGGAAAGGGGTTCACCAGATGAAACCCATATAATTCAGCCATGGGTAGAACAGACTTGATGACATCTTCGTTCTCAATTTGGTTGATAGAACATGTACTATAAACAATCCTCTCAACGGCAGGAACTGCCAAAGGGAAAAATACATACAATGCCTTCAGAAAACTTCAACAACTGCCCAAGGAGAATCATGGATTAAGAAGATAATGAAGTCTTGAAGACACGGATGTTTCCAATTCAAAGAAGTTTCAAGGAAGTTAAAATCTAAATCTAACCCTATATCTTACTAATCAAATTTTTCAACACCAAGCCCTAAATGTTCTTAACCATGGTACTGTGCAATAGATTTAGTAATTTGTCTCTATGGTTGGACGTTGGAGGGGAATGCCAGAATCTTGAAGATCAACTTTTGCCTCTGAAATCCTCTTCGGTATAAAGATATATTTTAGCATATTTAGGAGGATTTGTAAAAAGTAAATAGATTGACGAGCTTTGCTTAGTTGATTTGTGTTTTCTTGTCTCTTCTGGGAGGATTTCTTATCCTCTGCTGCTGTATTTTTCTACATTCCAATCTCCAATAAACCTTCTTTTTTCCATTTTTCAGATAAAAAGAAAAAGCCAATCGTATATCTCCTATTAAGTTTTTTTAAAAAAAAATAATAATTGACATGGATAAATGAAATCACTTACAAGAAAATGCATGTTGGAGAGCCTTTCTTTGAAAAGTGGCAAGCTTGTTCAATCTTTCCATATCAAAATGCTGGCCTGTGTCATCAAAATAGACAATTAAAAGGAAAATTTGTTTTCAAACCCAGTAAAAGGTGGCAGGACTTAGGTTAAAAGCTACAAAATTGGTCGTGCTATATTTTCTGAAATTAGGCCGACTATAGAGGCCAAGTTTATTTTAAAGTTATTTTTTGAGAAAAGAATGTTTTAAAGATATTGTTAGTTACTTTTTCAGCGACCATAGGTATCAGATTTTAAGTCATCTAGAGGCATTTTTTTATAAGAGCATTACACAACTAGTGAAGTCACAATTGCTCACAAAACTGTCAACATGGCTTTTTCTAAGTTAAACACAAAGAAGTGTATGTTTGGGGGCCAATCAAACTCAGATGGAGCCATAAGTGCAATTGTGCACAGTTGCGTAAGCAGCATTACTCCATTTATTATGCAGAAAAGTTGACAGCAAGGTACATGTTGGAGAACATCTTCCTGAAGCACACAAGAAGAGGACGTGCTTTGTTGGAGAACATCTACCGTCTGTACACATGAAGATGAGTTACAGTACATCTTATTTAGCATTATTTTTAATATTAGTGTTTTATTTATTTTGTTCTAGAAGACATTATCTTATTCAGTTATTCCTATTTGCTTTTCTGTTATGATAGGATATTTTAAATTTTAGTTGGGCTGTTAGGATAGGCTAATCTTTCAGCCTCCAACCCATATATTTATGTACAGCTTGAATATTTGGAATAATAAGAATCAGAGCATCAAATCTCTGAATTTTTTTCATGATGTTAGAGCCTAAAAGGTCTGATACGTTCCCATGGTAAAAAATTCAACTTAATGATGGCACTGAACACATATAAACAAGGACTTCGTCTGAGGGAAATACCTTGGGTGTTCATTCGATTTATGAAAGCTCTCCAATCATGATAACTGGGCACTAATTGGATGATAACAATTACTTCTAATGGTCCTAGAGTGTGCTTATGTATATCAAAGGATACAACAAGAAGGATTACATCACTGATGATGCTGCCTCGCTAAGTTCCAATGACCCCAAGTAAAAAATCTGGGTGTCTGAGAACAACCAAATAATCTCTTGGTTGATCAATTCAATGGCGAATGAAATTGGGAGGAATTTCCTTCTATACGAGATAGCAAAAGATATATGGGAAGCTGTCAAAGAAACGGCATTCTTCTCTGGTGAATACTGCCATCCTATTTGAGATCAAAAGTCAACTTCATGAATTAAGGCAAGGTGATCAAAGTGTTACACAACATTATAATACCCTTGTTTATTTTTGGCAGCAATTAGATATGTCTGAGACACACAAATAGAGCTGCAGCAGTGATGCAGCTTATTACAGAATGCTGCTTGTGGAGCAGGAGAGGGTAAATAAACTTCTACTTGGCCTAAATACAATATTTGAAGATGTTCAGGGAAGAATCATGGCTACTGACCTTCTACCTTCCCTAAGAGAAACTTTTTCAGAAGTAAAAAGAGAAGAGAGCAGGAAGAAACTCATTCAAGCATCTCCCAACCAGCAACTGAAACATCAGCTTTGATGGCATGTGGTGCTCAAGGCAGAGACAACAAGCAGAAAAACGGTGAAAAGTGGTGGTGCGATCATTGCAATAAAGCTGGCCACATAAAGCAGGTTTGCTAGAAAATACACGAGAAACCAGCAAATTGGAAATTAAGACTAAGAGATGAGAACAGTGACTTAATGGTAACCAATGAGGAAAGAGGTTAGTCTAACACCCATCCTTTTAGCAGGGAACAATGGGAGTTGTCACAAAAATTACTTGGAAACAAGAACCAGAATACTTCAGAAAATTGTGGGGTCTAGCTCTATTTCTTAAGCAAGACTCAATCTTGAGAAAGAAGATTCTTATTGCTAGGAAAATGAGCTCCAAGTTGGGTATGATTAATATTTATTTCTCAACTCAAGGAGGAGTGTTAGAGAATGTCTTCCTAAAGCACATGAGAAGAGGACGTGCTTTGTTGCATAATATCTTCCTTCTATTAGCATGAAGAGGATGTACTTTACAGCACATATTATTTAGCAATATTTTTAAGTTAGTTTTTTATTTATTTTGTTCTAGAAGACATTATCTTATTCGGTTATTCCTATTTGTTTTTCTCCTATGATAGGATAATCTTATTTTAAATTTTTGTTAGTTAGACTGTTTGAACAGGGTAATCTTTCAGCCTCCAACCCATCCATTTATGTATGGCTTGAATATTTGGAATAATAAGAAATAGAGCATCAAATCTTTAAATTTCTTCAGTGCATATAATTACAATAAGACACCTAAAACGTAGGAGCTAGATGTAACCTGCAGCTTTTGAAGGGAGCAGATGGTCTAGTCTTGAAGCAGCAGTTCCAGAACCAGAGCATGAGGGATCCAAAAGAATAGCACACACCTGCCATGATGAATATGATGGTAGCCACACGCAGAGAGAGAGAGAGAGAGAGAAGGACATAAATGAACAGAGAAATACTGCAATCTCAAAGACAGATAGGAACAGTCACTACATAGGTCATACTTCCCTTCCCCGAAGAACTAGAGTTAGCCATTCATTTATAACTCCTCCATGCAGGGAAATGTCAAAGGAAAATAATATTTTTCCTTAACTTTATATCCTTGTACAAAATCTCTGACAAGAACAAGTCACCCAAAAGCATTCCAGAGATAATATAACTTCTGCTATATAAATGACCAACAATTACCAGCAAAAAGCAACCAGCCACAATTTTTCATCCTTTATGGGAAAGCAAAAATACATTAATAGAGTCACTAAGTGTAAGAAAATAACTGATGAGAGTAATTGTAATTGTTGAGGGAAACAATTGAGATATTAAATTCTAAGTATTATAGGCCCAAGTAACTGATCAAACTGGTAATAGTCATTTCAATAAAAGCCACATGGAATCACTACTAGAAGGCTGGAAATATATTTTACCTTAGAATATGAAGGAGCCTTGGGATTTATGTTTAAGAAATCCTCATTAAGAACTTCAATATCTGAACTTTGGTTAAGTTGGAAACGCAACATGACAAACTGAAAACTAACAAAACATGAGGGATCACAAATATTCTCACAGAATGCATTGTGCTCAAATGGCATCTTTCATTGTGGTACAATATTAGGATAAGTACCCCAGACAACCATATGTCGTGTGATTTAATAAAATCAAACAACATGTGGTCACAGATTATTGTACTATTGTTATGTAGCTGCAAGCCGAAAAAAATCTAGACATCAGAAAATTATTAAAGGATACTAGAAGCACCAGAAAGTGTTATTGTATCTTTCAAACGTTTGATCCTTTCTTTACTCAGTTCACATGCTATAATCCTACCCTTTCTCCTCATAAGAGCAGCAAGGTGGACAGTTTTGTTTCCAGGAGCTGCACATGCATCAAGAACCTTCACATATGTTTCAAGAGGCACAACTCTTAAGGGTTGGTCAAAATAATAATATCCTCAAATCAACATGAATTTTTTTTTTCTCTCTGAAAACATTTTAATATAGCAAAAATAGAAGATTCACAACAAGATTGCTAATACAAAGCAGGCAGCAGGCAAAAGCAACATAATGGGTGACAGTTTTTATACTAATAATTAATTTAGATTATGTAAATCTAATCATATTATACTTTTTATAATATCCCAAATTCTCAATCTCATGATTAGCTATCCGAAAAGGAATTGGCCCAGATAAACAGAGCTGTTCCACTGTGAATGAACAATATTTTTTTCACTTCTGTTTTATTTGAAAGGGTTATCTTCACTTGCTTCAAAATCATGATATCAATTCACATTCCATGAAAAATCTAGGAATGCATATTGCCCACGAAACCACTCCACCAGAGCTTCCTAAGTGTTTGGCGAGCCCATATAACAATGCATGAACATAAGATACTTATAATGAATTATTGCCAAAAACACAAGTGGAAATTTTTTCATTATAATTGTTTTTTATTTGAGAGAGAGTGAGTAGCAAGCCAGATCTTAGAACTCTTCCCAAAAAAAAAATTCAACAATATAAGGTAATAGATGATGTTAACGATAAACAATTAAACGTGTCTATGATGCACTAAGTGGAGTGTATGTTAGATTGATATTAAACTTCTATCTTGAGGGAAAACTCTTTATATCAACATATTCAAGGCGGCATAGCTTACCTCCCATCCTGGTTCAGGGCCAAGGGCTGGTGCTACCATGGAACTCGCTTTACCCTATACATATGTTGGCCACAATATGGACAAAAAGATAACCAATAATGAATAACAGAAAAAAAAAAAAAAAAAACTGCTATGCCTGTTTCTTATATCACAATAATTTTCACTTTTCAATCACCTGTATATAGGTAATTATATGCATCTACTAACTACTTTAAGTTATAGGAAAAAAAAGGGGGGGGTCACATAATTCCTACTTGCAAGAAGATTCCTCCGTTCTTGACAAGAGGATGGTCATGCAAATCAGTCCCTGGTGGGAGTACTAGCAAGTCAGGCAGCAAATAATCTTTTTTAACCTATTTGACATACAAAGTGAAGATTACTAAGTAAAACAAACCATTATCAATCAGAAAAAGCACAATCATTTAAATAAAGGAAGTATGCTCAGTCATTTCTTTTTCTTCTTTTTTTTTGGGGGAGGGGGGGAAAGGGGGAATGAATTCATTTATATCATTTTCATCAAGGGAAAGGAACAATATGAGTTCTATGTGATCAGAAACACTGTGACAGAAAGTACCGAGTATTTTTTCCTCAGTTCGAGCAAGGCAGAATCAACATCCAGTTTAAGAGTATTCACCCGAACATAACGAGATACAGAAACATCTGGATCAGTATATTTTAAGTCTTTAACTCATTATCAAATTAGAGCTGCAACTCAAATGAATGATAGCTCCCAAAGGAGCTCCAATTGAGAATACATTAAGTTGCCAAACAAAGGTTAATCTATCATAATATACAATCATCAACTGCAAAGAAAAAATAATCCACGAAAAAAATATTATCTTAAAAATATAAAAACTCAAATAAAAGTTTGGTGAAAGGGAAAGATGTGAAAACTGACCAGGAACTTTATACAGTGCAATCAATTGTTTGATGCTCTTCACTTTTCTCTGTAACAAAAGCTGTTTCAGAGTTGACTGTAGGGCATCTTTGTGACAGGTGAGGAACTTCTCTACGTCACCAACCAATGAAATTGCCTAGAAATTTACTAAAAGTTAAATAATTACTAATGATATTGTCTGCTACAACCTTAAAACCAGATCATGCAATGCTCTCTTTGTGTATAAAAAAACGTTGTTGCTGCAACACTTCACCAAGAAGAAGCATGAAGGGAAGAATTAGGAAACCTTCTCAGCAAATTTGGTTTATCAAAATTAAAGCCCCCTGTCCAATACAGGGGACAGGGGAATGAAAAATAAAAGAAAAAATTACATGTATTAAAGCTGTAGGTAGACCACTATTTTCTAAGCTTGCATGATAACTCAGATGCATCACTTGCACTCTTATCTCACCCTAAGAGGGGGCAACTCTCCCCGCCCTACCCTCCCAAAAAACAGACAAGATATCACGTAAAGAAGAAATTTCTCATAAAACAAAAGGACATGTTGCAATTTATGGAAATATAAATGCTTACACGCTAAAACACATTACCTGACCAAAAAGAATATCATAGACAACAATGTATATCAATTCTTCTTGTCTCTGCAAAAGCAATGGTAGATCTTGTGTTATAGAATGTATCAACAGAAAATTTATTCAAATTTATAAACCTTAACCAGTGACACCAGCAGAAATAAGAACTAATAACAATAATAACAATAATGAGTATATGAGCATTTCATCCCCCAAGAGAGAGAGAGAGAGAGAGAACAAGAGCAATGTTCATGTGCTTATACCTTCCACTTGCTGTTCAGTATAGAAGCAGCATCCAAGATTTCCTTGATGATTGGTAGATCTGGGAACACGTAAACATACTATATAGTATAGTTGCACTATTGAACTAGATTATTTGTATGAAATAAAAAGTTATAACGCAAGATTTATATTACTCAAGTCTGAACTGACTCTTCACAAACAACCACAAAAATAGTAATTTTGCCCTCAATCAGACTGTATTAATATTATTATCATTTTTTAATGGAACATGACTATATAAGTATCACCGTGACGTATCACCGTGAGCATAGAATTATGGAAGATAGTTACTGTCAATAATTCGGTCATTCTGCTCTTGCATTCCTGTGGGCATGACTTGTATTTGCTTTTTGTTTTTGATGAAAAACAGAGAACCTTCATGAAGATACAGGGGAAAGGGAAGGAATAGGGCAGAAATGGAACTAAAAAAGCTTACGTTTAAGCGTCTGACAGACAAGAGCAAAGGTGCCCTTCTTGTTTCTGATGGAAGGCCTATATATTAGCGACTTGATGGAGGCAACGGCTCGGCGTTTAGCGTCACCCTGAAGAACCATTCTCAATACTTTTGCTGCCTCTCTTCTTGCAAAGTACGCCGACCTCTCCGCTCCACTCATGCGCCGCTTTGCATCCCTATTCTCGGCACCTATATCTCCAGACGACGGGCTCTTGGTCGTCTTCTTTGCATGACGCGCCATTTCTTCCTCTCGCAGCCACGGAGGGAAGTTTCAGTGGTTTAGGGGTTTTGGCCTGAGCTAAACGACGTCGTTAATTCTGTGCAACCCTCGGGGGTGTCGTAACCTCAAATATTTTCAGCCCTTTCGTTAGTTTTCAGAATAAACTCTAAAAAGTACATATTCTATCAATTTAATTTTTTTAAATAAAATTATTATTCGATTCTAAATATTTTAAAAATGATCAGTATTATTTTGTCATGAATTAAATTAAATACTAATGTATCAAACATTTCTTATAAATATCTTGCTCACCTAACTTTTTAATATTATTTTGAGTCATTTATATTCTCTTTTATTAAGAAATATTTAAATTATATGACTTTTTTTTATTCTGACAATCTATATTTTTCTTCTCTAAAATTAAAAGATATGCTACAATGGTTTTTATAAAAAAATGTGTCATAAATATATTTATTTTGACTAAAATATTTTAATACTTATTATTTATATAATACAACAAGTATTAAATATATTTTGATCAATATAAAAATAACTTAAAATAAATTAAATTTATAGTTTTAACCAAAACAAATGATATTGAAATAAAAATTTAAAATATATATTTTTCATTGTTATAATTTTAATAAAAATTAAATTTTAACTTTAAAAAGCTTACGTATATTTTTATAACAAAAATATAATTATGTAATTTCAGCTTCTTTAGAAAAAACAATAAAAGAAGTACAATTTATTCTATTATTTTATTGTAGCCATATCACGGGTTAAATTTTGTTACTTTTTCCTGCAAAACATGGGGTCCTTTCTCACGTGGGACATAACCATTAGCCATTAGAATACAAAGTGGTGGTAGTAGTGTTCATTTGAAATGAGCTATAGCATTCTGGCTATTTGTGGGCAGACATGTTGAGGCATGAGCCTTCCCAGAAACCAGGCGTTGAGTGTTTACAGATAGAATGGATGTTTTTGATTTGACATCTGCCTAATAACAGCCCTGATAATGGTTACCAGTTAGCAGCTGCCTCTTGTTTTACCGCCGTATTACTACGAGAAAATCAGACTAATTTAACTCAGTTTTGAATTTGTTTGGTCTACGAATACAATTCCACATCAAGTTTGATTTCTTAAGTGTTGGTAGCCACCAAACTCAAAATTAGAAAAGCCGCGGAAGATACATAGAAAGTGCTTACACGCCTTAATTTCTCGCTTTTTCTGGTATTGAGATTAACTTGTCTCTTTCCTGATCATCGTTTCAATTCAAGTCTTGTCAAAGCTAATCCCTGTCCACCAAAGCTTATTGACTCTGTTTTTATGGAACACCAGAACATACGTAAGCAAACCACTATACAAGCTGTCGTCTATTTGTGATTTCTTATATTTAATTATTAAATACAAAAAATAAATTTAATAAATGAAAAAAACAAAAGGGGGAGGCCTACGTGTTCAGGCCCTCCTTTTCTCTTTTATTTGTTTATTAAATTTACCTTTAGTTAAAAGACAATAAATTTATCATCTTTATTTTCTTTTGTTTATTTTTTGTCAATTTTAAAAAAATAAAAATAAAAATATATGAGACTTACTTAAGTAGTAATATTTATTTGAATATGTAGAATCTATTTAAAGGATAATTCTGTATATTTTGTATCTATCTTTCTATGAAATTAACCAAAAAAAATTTAAAAATAGAAAGATTATTCTAAATCATTTTTTATCACAATCGATCTTCTCAACTAACCTAAAAATGGAAAAATCATCACTCCTTGTATTTCATATGTTATTAGGAAAGTAGAACTTAGTATCTCAAATTTTTTTTCTTTTGCTGTTTCTCTCTATGTATAAATGCTTCTTTTTATAAAATAACAACATTTTATTGTTCCTTACATCTTTTAGAATTTGCTTGGTACTTTCAAAAAATGAGATAAGGTGAAAAATAATATGCTCCTTAATTATGTTTTTTTTTTTTAATCTTTTCCACCAAGTACCAACTGTAATTCCCTTACTGAATTTTTACCATTAATCCAATTAAATTTTGCTCTAAAAGAAATAATTATGTTAGAGATAGATAGACACAGGAATATGTCACACTTCACACACACTCCTACTCTCTCTCCCTCTAAGGATGTGAATCTTATGTACTTCCATCTTGTATTTATTTCTTTACAACATGACAACTTATTTTAATATTTAAAAATAAGCGAATTCATATTCCTTTTACCCGACAATAAGTGTAATTTTTCCCATTAAAAGCTTGAAAATAAAATAAAACCTTTTGGATATATATCACGCTACAGATAATGTGGAAGCCAAAACATCTTGGAATTAAAAGAAAATATGCAGATGATCAATCCAGCTTGTAATAACTGTTACTCATGCAAAGACTTGAAAGAAGACTCGTGGTTCGGAGAAACTTGTATATGAGACCTCATGTCACGTCCCTTTTTGACTCGTACTTATGGGTTGTGGAGGAGATGGTTCAACCACGGGACCCGTCGCCCAATTGAGAACTATAATATATTTCTTCAAAGTCTTCTCTTAAGTCATGCTTGGCATGTCCCACTATCAGCTTTGTCCTTATTATTTATCTTTCTAGGTTCACCGATATTGGATTCTTTGGCATCAACGTTGAAGCTTCCCATTGTAGTTCATAGGAAGGTCAGGATGAAGCCGCCTCATTAAGCTGTGGCAATTCTACGTGGAGTTTATATTGCGGGCAGCATCATCCTAATTCTTTTCATACCAATGGTACCAAATATGACTGAAGATAATTCATCGGAGGGTGACTTCACCACCCAGCAGTGGCCTTTTGAGCTGTCTGAGTACTTGAAGTTCGATGATGATCATTGGCCAGACAATGATCCAGATCAGTCATTTGTTTCTCGGCACGTCCCCAACCAGCTGCTCTATCAAACCTCCATTGAAGTTGGTGACTCAGGAGGAAGTGGCAGCCACGTTGAAGGGTCTTCTAGTAGTAGTACCAGTAAGCCTTGTGTTTTACTTTGTAGCTCTAGAGATGTTCATATATAGCAAAATTCAATGAGTAATTCATCAATTAATTCTTCTGAGCCTTCTTTTTTGTCTTTCAATATTAGCACTTATGGCCACTACTGATTGTGTCTTAATTAGGAGACATTATTAATGGACGCGAAAAGAAGGAAGTTAGAGAGAGATTTGCATTCAGAACGAAGTCAGAGGTTGAAATACTGGATGATGGCTACAAGTGGAGGAAGTATGGGAAGAAGATGGTGAAGAACGGCCCCAATCCAAGGTATATATAAAACCACATACTTTGCATGTGCTTTCATTATATCTATTTGATAGATTATACCACATGAAACTGGGGTAAACATCAGCAAGAAAAAATATATGCTCTTCATAAACTTTTCTTTCTCTTGTCTTTTTATGTATAACTTGTGTATAATTAATTAATATCTGATTACAGGCATTACTACAGGTGTTCAGTGGAAGGGTGCCCTGTGAAAAAGAGAGTTGAGAGAGATAGAGATGATCCCACGTATGTAATAACTACCTACGAAGGCATCCACACCCACCACAGTTGTTACTAGGTCCAAAATTAATCAGGCTTTTGTTTAGCCGTTTTTTGGGCTACAGCCACAACTATATAGTTATTAGAGTACTAATATTGCATTAGCCAGCTCTTGTCAAATCGCCAGGCATTCGAAAATATTAGGGGTCAATAACTGCTCCTACGGTATTGACCTTTTTGGTAGTTACGATTCATGAAGACCAGTTAGGGAAATCTACAGCTTCTGCTTTGTTCACCATATGACAAATGGATTTGGGTCTCAACGATGAATGACCACCACTCTCTCACTTATCAATTATATATGGTCTATCTTGTATCGAAAATTAGCTACATATCTGAATTACACGCAGTTAACACTTAGCATTCTCTACTTTGAATTTCTAAGTCATTCGAAGAGGGTCACTAGCCTTTTAATTTCCAAGAATTTGATGGTGCTTTGTCAATTTGTCCTGGGCGTTCATTGTAAGCGGTTAATGAAAGTTAATCCTGTCAGTATCTACATGAAGCCTCGGGTACCCGGGAAACTTCACGGGGAAGACTAAACTGTCAAAAAAAATTTTTTTAAATGCCTGTGTTGCCCCCAGTCAAAGCTTCTCTCTATTAAATTTACTTTTTTTCAATTACAAGATGTGATTTTTGAGTCTGACTACAAAGCTTTGATGCCTCCACAGCAAACAGGAGGTTCTTGTCTAGTTTCGAAGAGTTTGGTGATTATGGATGATATAACTCTTTTGACTAGAAGATTTTCTTCATTTTCTCTTTGCTGGATTCCTAACACGGGAAACAAAGCAGGTGATTAGATTGTTAGGTTTTTTGTGAAGGGAATGTGCCCTCTGGTTTTCTCCCCCGTCCCCTCTTGTCTCTATTCTTCCTGGATTCCATTAGCGTCAAGGAGGGTGTTGGTTGAATTTTTCGTTGCTGAGTGGCTATACAACTTTTATGTTTTCCTAGGTTTGTTTCCTGCTTCTGTGTCTGCACTTTTTGTGTTTCTACTTTATGAAAATTTTATTTTAGGCAAGCTTCTCTTTATTAGAAACCAAGCCAACCAGTGTAACTTACTAATTTGATGCTGAGTTAACCCGCTAATTGAAAGAATTTTTTAATAAGATAACTTTTAACCTGGCTCACCTAATCTATTTATTATACGAAATAATCCACGTAACTCACAAATTAACCTAACATAAACTAGACACCCAACCTAACTCCTGTCCTAACCCAGTGTTCATAGTCTTCTTCATCCTCCTCAAATCTGATTGGTGTCAAAGTTCTTCTTTCTCTTCTTCTCCTTCTTTTGCCATCCGGACTTTGATTTAAACGAGGACCCTACTCTTTATGCACTTCAATTATTTATACAAACATGGTAAATATATCATTTTTATTTTTTTGCAATCAGATTTTTATAATTCTTATATATAGGTTTATAACTTTTCAACTATACATCACATAATTAGTTTTTTTAAACAAATTTTTACACCTTTCATATATTTATTAAAAAAATTAATACAAAAGTATAATAAAGAGTATCTAAACTTAGTTCATAAGTAGTAACTAAAAATGCCATTTAATAATCACTGGAAAGCAGGACCAATGTGTAAATGTTCATACAAGACTTTAAATAATGTTGAAACAAATTAAGAGAGGCAAGGGGAAAATATAGAGACTCGAAAATGATTTTTCTTTTTTAATTTCAATTTTATAAGTTATAAAAAAAAATTTGCACTGGGACGCCCATCTGCCTGTCACAAGTCACCAGACTAATTTCAACCCACACAAACAGATGGGTTGAAATATACAAGATTCTGTTTGTTTCACCGAAAACTTGGTTGACTCGTGAGTTAGAACATTTCGATTAACCTCTGTCTCTTGAGCCTGCAAAATTAATTATTCGTAGAAGATGACAAAAAAAGGTGTCGCAATCACATATTAGAAATGAAACGTCTAACTTAGAAAAAGTGAGTGTAAAATAACGTAAAAGTGGTCCGATGCAATACATTGTCCCCCCACCAGCAATGCTTCAGGGCAACCCCAATGAAATGGTTCCAAGTTTCAACAACGACAACACGTGGACTCAGCACCGAATTGCTACAGAAGTAAAAAGAGATTGAAGTAAAAGAAAAATCTAACACAACTTGTAAGCCAATATGACGAAGAGAATTAGCTACTGCATTTTATAAACAACAAACACACAGCTAAAATAATATGAAGTGAATACCTCACAGAGCCCTTGTACTCGGAGGCATAATAATGAATACAATATATGCCGAGAGGTGTCAGAGGCATGGAATTGGTCTCCTATCCTTACAACAAGCGCCTAAGATTTACATAGCCCCAATGCGGCACAGTGTGTACAAGGAGACTCTTTAAGAGTTCTAGCAGTGAATGGTGGATGTATAGTACAGAGAGCTATTCTCGTTAAGCCAACACATGCCCAGCTGAAAAATTAATGGGCAAGACCAGTTTGGTTTATACTAAGCTTTCTATCGTACAATCATCGTCAACCACTCAAGTGCAATTCAAGAAACCATCATGTCTTGCTCTTAAATTTTCTTTGAGCTTTCAAATCCACCACAATCACAGTGATGTTATCTTTGCTTCCTTTCTGGAGAGCACGGTTTGATAGATACTCTGCGGCTGCTTGTGCAGCAGGGTCAGCGCCCTCTCCCCTTTCTGAGGGCAGTGCAATGCCATTTCTCTTGTGCCACTGAAGTATTCGTCTTCGAGCTAGGTCACATGCCTCTTCATTTGTCATGACATCCCACAGACCATCACTGGCCAGAATGAGGCATTCATCATCTTTTGCACGAGGAAGAAACATTACTTCTGGTTCTGGAATAATCCATGGCTTCAAATATCTATCACCTGAAAGTCATAGCAAGGGTAATTAGAAAGTGGAAACACTTTCAGCTGAACAAACAACTGCACAATTATGGCAGGAGTTTCAATTCCATGCAAAGGCTAACTGGCAAGCATCATTTTAGTATTTTACCATGACTAATATAACGAAACAAACGTTCACACGAATGACCACCAATTTTATGAATTTTTTATTCAAGTCTAAAACTAAGGTGAAGCATTGGGTCTCTTTCAAGCTTCGCTCTGATATAAGCTTCCAAATTTTGACATTGTCGAACCATTATATAACATAGGTGCCCAAACCACAGCAGAAAGATAATAAAGTAAAGAAAGAGCCAATTTCTCCCCTATACTGATTACTGGTATATGTTCTACCAGCTTACAACCTCGACAAGCAAAAGAATCATAATCTCTTGCCAAAAGCAAATACTTGTTTTATTATTGCAGCTACACATCAAAGCAACCAGATCAATCTGATATCTAAATAAGAATTTCATTTGCGTTGGCCCATAATTCAGGTTAGCTGAACCAAACTTAACAAATTTAATATTCTAAGAACTAAATATTTAAAGCTGTTTTAAATGTAGGTGAGCTTGCGCTAAAATTTAGTTTATGATCACAGAATGAATCTTTAACGATTACATTAGACTGAACGAAAACTGAAAAGGCCTACGTAACTTAAGTGATATGATATCTAAGCTGAAACTACAAAGATTGCAAAACATTCTTCACAGCAGAGTTTTGTATGTTTTAAATACTTTGAAGTCACATCAAGACCTTTTAGGTTTATTGTATTTTGGTGGACACGTAATTGACTTAAAATTTCATTCGATTAATACTATTGCCCAAGCCACAGTTTTTGTTTTGGAGTCCTTCATTTACTTTTGTGTGTGTCTGTGGGAGGGTGGGCCAAGAGGGTGGACAGACTAAACCTGTTTAAATAAGTTTGAAGATCTCAGGACAGTATACAAAGACTTTAATACGATAAAATTAAAACTAGAATGAAAAGTATAATCAATAAAATTAAAACTACTAAATTGAAACCAGAATGAAAAGCATAATAGGCTATTATTGTACATATGAATGCTAATAAGTCTAAATGCCTATGAAGGAAATAGGTTTGACATGCTCATTAACAGTAAACCCCCTTTTTTCCCTGAAAAAATGAGCAAGTATTTGAGGAATTCTCCATTCTTGTTTTGTTACTTATAACTTCAGTAATATAAACTTAATTATAACTTAGTTTCCATATTCTATCACAAACCGAAAACTTCTATGGTTTTAAGATAATTTGTAAAGAGTTCCTAATTGTTTGTTTAATCAATGAGTTGAGCCCTTTGTTATCCTGTATCAAGAAGCTCTGAGTAACTTCAAATATAAAACCTAGATGAAAACCATGAATCACGTGTAAATAAGTAATATGTTGTGGACAAGAAGAGACTATAAAATTTAGCAATTTTCACAATATTGATATGTACACTATCAATATCAGAGGTCAAAGTCCATTAAAAAGATAGTGCTACCAGTATCTGCTTTACATTCATAAACTAAGAAAATCATAACAAGGACACTGAGAGCCCAGTGATCTGCTACACTCATCAAAAGGACTTCCATGAAAATCAAACTAGTACACAACGAGAACAACCAGTACAAAGTGAAACTTTATGATTAGGGAACACCTACCAATAGACCTTGACATTGCAAGAACACCAAATACACGATGACCATTCCATTGTATCACCTTGCCTCCAGCTGCTTCAATTCTTGCATATTCGTCATCCCGGTTTGGCTACCAAATAACAATCAGACATCAATTTTCCTCTAAGTAGTTAAAATTTCAAAGAAGATGCAAAACTATTGATAGAAATAGCTCACTTTATGGTCCACTGACAACGCCATGGGTACTTTGCCACGACACAGAACTGCTCTTGAATCACCACAGTTTGCAACAATGATATGAGATGCACAAATAATAGCAACAACAGCAGTGGAACCAACAGTTTCTGGGGCAACAGGTTCACAATTAACTTTTCCTCCAACTTCAGCATCAACCTTTAAGAAACAATTGGTGAAAGCTTTTTTCCACTGATCTTGACAACCATCCTTGACACTTTCATTTATTAGACCTTCCTTCACAAATTCTATTTCCTCAGCCAAAGCCAAATGGATACGGTCACGACAATAATTTGCCACCTGTATGATGAAAGCAAGCCCTGTGAGAAAGGTTACTCATAAAAAAAAAAACAAATGATTGGACAGACTGACAAAAATTAAACAAGAACGTAAGAAAGAACAATAAAATGACTTTACCTGAGAGCCCCCATGGCCATCATAAACTCCAAAGAAATGAATCGTCTGCTGACTCAAACACTTGCTCATTCCATCCAGTACCCTATCACTGATTAGCATTTGAATAGGAATTTTCAAAAATCGAGGCACAGTTGCAACTGCATCTTCCATCTCAGGTCTTCTTCCACACATAGAAATGAATCCCCAAAGTGGAGAATATTCTAATTCAAAAACACTACGACCAACTGTTCCACTCACCACTTTTTCCAGAGGCAGCTGAAGAACAACTGCAGAAGGCTGTGGGCCAGATCCAACTCCAGACTCTTCATCAAGGCTCACAGCCACAGCAAGGGGTTCACCCACAATTTCTGCCTCAACATTCGACTCCTCTAAATCAGCAGACCTGGCACAGATGCTCTTCTCCATGTCAATGGCACTTGGTGTCCCTATCTCAGAAGTAGCCTCAAAACTGACTAACTCCTCTCCACATATACTACTGTTCTCACTGACTACCGAAAGAGAACAAGAGCTGTCAATGATCTGATCACCCTCCAATGATAGCGTATCATCATCCTCAATTTCTGGGGTTAACACTTCACCACCAACAACCGATGTGCTTTTATTTTGGGATATCATACCCAACAAAGGGATTTCTTCTTCCCTATCAAGTTTTGGTGCTGTGACTGTTGTAATGCTAACTTGATTCTCCAGATTCCCACCATTATGATCCTCGTCAGAACCTGCAACTGTCTCAGTTGAAACCTTAGTTACAGAATTAGATAACAACCCAGCATCTGCCATCAGCTTAAGTCTGGATACATCCATGTGGGTAGCTATGGTTGGGTTATCACAAACTGAATTACCTACTCTTAATGGCACTGCAATCGCAGACGACATCTCCTCCATCAAAATCCCTATCTAGGTAGCATAAAAAGTTACCCTCCCACCCCTCTGGTATCACACAGCCTGTCATATTTCAACTAATTGATCACTTCCTTTTCTGATAGAAAACAATCTCAGAATGTGAACGGTGGATTTTAAAAGACCATTTTCCATGCCTAAGGAAGCCGATAAGACCAAAAGGGGAAGCAAAATGAGGCGATGCAACGTATGGACTAGCTAAAAGTTGGTGACAGTGAAATGGGGTAGTCAGATCTGATCAACAACAATGGATCCGAACTTCCATTTGTGGAAATATTATCCATAAATAGCCTGTCTAAACCTTATCAGGCATTATCAAAACTTCTCTGGACTCTTCTCTATATACCTCCATCAACTTTAGTGTGAGAGCAACAGCCTGAAAATTAATATATATATATATATATATATCAGCAAAAATATATTGCAGTGAAAACATTAAATAGAATATAAACAACACTCCTTATCGGTAAACACAAGAAAGAGATAGAAAAAGGAGGTCACGAGAAAGAACACAGGAAAGGCAAAGTCTCAAGAATCACAAGGAAACCCTAAAAAGATGCCACCCTTTTTTCACATACCACTTGAGTTCCCTGGATCTGAGGCAACGCATCTAAGCCTCTACTAGTTTACCGCGCGCGCTCTAATAATTATTACCATAAATCAATGAAAGAAGGAAAAGAAAAAAGGAGTCACCACCTAATTTTGTCAACTGTAGGGTCTTGTCTTTCCCCAGTTCCTTCTTCCCTTTCCTTCCTTCCCACTCTCTTCTCTCCCCTCTCTACTTATTTCTTACTTTGACACCTGAAACCCATGGAAGTGAACAAAGCATCAACAAAACAAGATATCGGTTTTGCTTACCATTTAAAAATAACAGCTCAGCTATTTTCTTTATCTTTGATATTGTGTTATATGTCCGTACCTGGGTGGGCGAGTGGGTGTTGAGACTTGAAAGTGGAAGCGCAAGAAAGGGAGTGGAGGAGAAAGAGGAAAAAAAAATTATATATAAGAAAATGATTCGAAAAGAGAACGGGACAATAGAGAAAATAAAGTCTTGGCGACAGAGGATGGGAGAGAGAAGGAGGACACACGTCAAATCTTGGAGAGCATATTAAAGCATCTCCACCCATCCCATGCTCCCTTCGCTTTTCATTTTCCAATCCAATCTTCATCCATTGCCCTTTAAAAGGAATCAAGGTGTACCTGTATTATGGTTTTGAGACACTCCGGTAATTTTACATCGTAATTTTGTTCTTATTTGATGAGGTTTGACAATTCCAGAAAAAATGGAATGGGAGAGCTATAATTTCTTTGTTTTGAAATTAGAACGAACTAATCAAATGAGTAATTGATGAGTTACTTACTTATATGATTTAATTAATTGTTTTGTTACAGAGCAAGGAAATAGAAATTCTCAAACGTTACACTGATTTCAGTTATTAATTTCTTCTTTTCTCTTTCACAATCACGCAAATTTAGGCCTTGGCCAAATATCATTCAATTTTCATGAACTGAGGAAGTCGGCTCATTTAACCTTACCGCGGGGTAAAAGTATTATAATATTGTAATCCGAAAAGATAAACCAATATTATGTTGTAGCTTTTTTCACTCTTTTGTAATCATGTCTTAGAACAAGAGACATGTCTTCACATTTTTAGAATTCATGTATTAATTTTGTTGTTATTATCGAACACCTGCGCAAATCACAGAGGGATGGCCCACCTATCAAACGAGAGCCCCACCACTATACAAATGAGGAGAAGAGAATGCTATCAGTATCAAGTAACAACCATCGTTATCTTTCCTGATAAATTGGAAAAAACCAAAAATATATAAACACATAAACAAATAAGAATAAAAACAGCGTATCACAATACCATTATTCTTTATTCTTTTCTCAAAAGGTAGCTATTGAGGTGTGCAACATACCCGCTTATATGTCAAGAACCAACTCTCAATCTATCCGATGTGAGTTTGTAACATATTCACTCACCCAATTCATGATGTCCTCGTCACGAATGACCCATTATTTCATCCACAATGGGATCAAATGCCATCCATCCTGATAACGATTGTGAGGCCGACTCTGATACCACTTGTCACGGGGCCATTACCCTCTCTCTAAAAACTAACTGTTAAAATGTACAACGCACCTACTTATATATCCAAGATCAACTTTCAATCTATCCGATGTGGGTTTGTAACAAGCGACCCGCTTATTTTTTACTTTACATATCCTTGAGGGAGTGAAAACAAAAGTTAATCCACTTGAGGGAGCAAGCACTCAGGTAGTCGCTAATATAGGATAAGATATAATTGGTATTCTTGATGATGGGATGACTCATTTCTTCCATACATTGGGACCATATATCATCACTGAAGAGTTTATCTCCATTCTTAACCACCCAAAAGCCAAAAAATGACGAGAAAAAAATTAAAAAAGAAATCCCAGCATATGAACCTACGGCAATATAGATGGCTGCCTGCATCATGCTCAAATCTCAAGGGAGTTAAAAACAAAAAGTTCCCTACTGCAATCGATTCGCATTCGTTATAAGAATAGGCCTGGTAAAATCAAATTGAATACTTGACATCATTAATTAATTATCTGAAATGGAAAACCAAAATTGCGCATCCATACAAAAATAGGTATAAACTGAGGAAAGGGCAGGGCAACTGAACAGCCAAAAATAACATACATAATTTTAATCCCCAACCATCATTTCATTTCTTTATAGCTCATTTCTGCTTTCTACCAATATATGTGTACATCGCATCAAATAATAATACCAGATGCTTCTTTTTAG
Source organism: Erythrophleum fordii (assembly GCA_032878935.1). Classification (NCBI taxonomy): domain Eukaryota; kingdom Viridiplantae; phylum Streptophyta; class Magnoliopsida; order Fabales; family Fabaceae; genus Erythrophleum; species Erythrophleum fordii. Next base: position 11,867,603 of record JAVQMF010000058.1, read on the forward strand.
TTCCTCAACAAGTTGTCCACAACTAAAAACTGCCACTAGAGAAGGCAAGTCTTCCTCAGGCCAACCTGGGCAGCCAGGTGCACTCAGCCGCACAACTTCGTTCCTAATTTGCAAATTCAAATACACACGGCATTGCATCTACAAGCTTTGAAAATGCTGTTCAGCTACTTGCTGTACACATAGTTCCTGCAAAATGCATGGGAGCTTGGTTTTGGCAAAAGATCTAGAGCCAAGGCGGGTGATGCGCTTCATTTTGTATATTACACGAGCTCATGTCATGGTAACATGGGATCCCCAGACGAAGCAAGCATTTGTAAACCTGTTTCCTCAGCTGCCCGTTTAGAAGTGTAATCTTGCATGGAATCACCTGCAGATTTTTAGTTCGATTATCGGTATATTAGGTTTCAGTCAGAAATATTATAACTTTTAGGAGAAATGATGAAAATGATACATTATCCATTCAGAAGATCCACATTTTTTTCATCAAGGAGCACAAGACCCCATCCCATAATTAAGGTGGATTTGATCACTGCAAGGAACTGCCTAGATAACCTTCACAAGGGCTTTGGCGACTTTTGGGTTGTCAACTGTCTGTTGCTAGAGGAATTATTGGGTTTCAAACTGATTACTTATTTTCATATTGACTTCAATGTGACAATAAATTATAAAGGATGATTATAATTAGAACCCTTATGCTATTTGAGCATCATCAAAGTCAACCCCTGTATTTTTTGTGACACCAAGACTGGCTTGAATTGATTACAAAGTCTGTCACTATGCAAAATACAGAGTTCATTTTCAGTTAAGGAAATGAAAACTCCTTGTCCTAGTCACTATATTTAGTTATATATGCATATGTTCAATGTAAGAAGAATGAATGGATGCTGACTTACAAGAAAACAAATTCGAGCATTTGTCTTATGGCTAGTACATCGCGACAAGACTCTCAACTAAGCAACAGTACATGTAATTAGGAGTGATAAGTTAAGTACCAAAAGACTGGCGAAGTCCTTTCACAGCATCAAAGTTCTTGTAGGTATAACCAACAAAGTTTAGATCTTTGGGGGTTAGTAGCATCTGCAAGAAGTTGATGGAACATCATAAATATGCCAGATTTTCTCTAAGTATTACAAAAAGTCGTAAGATCAGCAACATAGATATGTTAGAGAGACAAGCAGATTGAAATCTCCCCCAGTCCAGCCTCCTCCATTAAGAAAGACAAAAAACATACTGACTCTTCAGAGTTATGAGCCAAACTCAAACAACAAAAATAGCAAGAATGGCCTAGTACCATATTTCTCTTCATTGAATTTCAAAGATCTACCAGACACATATCAAAGTGAATTGCTGTATTTCCCCCCGCTTTCAAAGAAGTAATTATGCACAAATTTATTTTGACTATCTTACCAAAAATATTAATAGAAATCAAACAAAGTCTCATCATAAATGTTGACCTCTGTAGGCATTACCAATGCAATTTGCATTTCCCAAAATCTAAATCGTTTTATCATCACCTTGGGCAACATGCAGGTATCAAGTTTGTTGACAACTCCCTAAGTAATTTTTTCTTTACTATAAACAGATCTAATGTTACAGCTCATCACAAATTGAACTACTCACAGTAAATATATCTCAAGTAGAAGCGCTGGGTAGCTTGATTTAATATTCTACAGATCGGTTATGTAATTCATTGTAACTTATCAGAATACTATGTTTTGAAAATTATCCATAATAACTCTGTAAGCTTCATTGAAAAATGTTTAAAACATGTTTTTCTGAAAAGAAAATGTTCCACAAGAAGACCGAATTACCATAATAAACTATTTAATTGTTTTAGCGCATTAACTATGAAATCCAAATGTGGCAACCAAGAAGCATGCATCCTTAATAGTTGTAAATTTGTAGATTGTTGTTTATTTTTTCTGATGATGTAATTTGAGATAAATTTATTATGCTTTTATACTTCAATAGAACAAAACATGTTGGATAATCCGTGCTTTAAATAAGGAAAAATAATGAAGAGGACATGCAAATCAACACAAGCATGAGTACCTTTCGTGAGGGACCTGACCCAGTTCTTGCTGCTGTCGGTGGATCTACCTAAAGTTTATTTAGAGGGGGAAAAAAAAAAGTACGTAAGTCTTGGGTTGACAATCGAGCACACATCATTACTGAGTACATGGTAAATACTCAATAAAGAAGGCATGTAAGGATATCATTAAAGAGATGGAAAGACCAAAACATCCTAGTTTTCACTGGCTGCCATGTATCATAAAAGCTTAGCCATTTAATATTGTCAGAATAAAAGCATGGATGAGATCACCTTTTATGTTACAAATCCCTTTAGCTCAGTGAAAAAGAAAAATTCATATAACCCAGAAAAGCCTAAATTTAGAGATAGAAAACTGTGACATCAAGCAAAAACATATATTCTAGTAGTAATTTTGAGGCAATTCTTTTCAAGTGATTAAAAAAAGTGGGACATATGCAGTTCCAGCAGTTTGGTAGTAGTTTGCAGGGAAAACAATCAGGAAAAACATATTAAAAGGACAGAAAAAAGAAAAGAGAGATGATTTGATTTAATACTTCATCGAACTTCATGAAGTTTTGGGTGTCCAGCTCCCCATTAACTTGTGGTTTAAATGCTGCCTCCATTTCATACAGCTTATCCCACTCCACACCCTTAAACCAAGGATGAGCCTGATAGATACAAAATTTGTATAAGCAAAAGACAAAACAACAAGGTTTGGCATAGCAAATTCTAATAAATTGAATAACTTACCTTGATTTCATTTGCCCCATGAGTACCTAACCTATGTTCAACATCACACAGTAGTCTGCATATTAGATCCTTGGCCGCAAGAGTCAACTGTGCATCTTCTGGAAACTTTAAATGATTTCTCCAATGAACAATCTGCTAGCAGTTGATGAAACAAATGTCAACAAAAGAATTTATGAATACTAACTAACATAAACATAACTAGAAGAGCTTTTGAATATCATGATTATGAATAAACGTATTAGCAGTAGCAAGAAGATGAGGCAAAGATGGTGAAAACGTGTTTAAGAAATCATTAACGAGTCAGGAAAATATAATAGTATACCATGAACCTTTTTTATCATTAGTTCTAATTTGTTTCTCTCTTTGTCACCAAGTTGGAAGGCAGTGGGGATGGGGCAATATGTGAGTGCAATTTCCCCAACATGACTAATTAAGCATCACTAGCCTCAAGGAGAACTAATACATTTTTTCAAACAAAAGAAGAAATTTTATTAGAGAGAGAAGAAGGTACATGTTGGAAGATAAGATACCCCCCCCCCCCAAAAAAAAAAAAAGAGAAAGGGGGGGAAGATATGCAGGAAGATAAGGCATTGGAAGTTTTTTTTTTTTTTTTTTTTGTGGGGGGGGGGGGGGGGGGAAGAAGCCCCTCATATCAAATTCCCTTTCAAACTTAAAAAGTGTAAAAGAGCCTTCCAGTCTCTTCGAATATCAGAAGCAGTTCCCTTTAGAAAGGCAGGGAAAAAAACACACACACAATAGGCAAAAGCACCAAAGAGAAGCCATATTCACAATTCTATTCCATAACAAATTTATAGGAGAACATATGCCTTTGAAGATGCTGGCAATCTCAAAAAATGCCTAATACAATGTACCAACACAAAAAATGTTAGCCTATGTCACAACGAAGAGACCCAGACTTTCACAGAATAATTGGCAAAAGAGTTCACTAATGAAACAGTACAAACAACTTTCAGATTGTAAGGATTCTTATTTCTCAAATATCCCTCCCAAAGAGCACAGCTGCATAACAGCCAAGTCAATCTGAACCTCTAAGTAGTCAAACTCGGCTGAGCTTAATGCTTAAGTTCATGTTTGTGGTAGCTCATAAATTTCAGGACACAAGGGCTTAAGTCATTTGCATTCAGCCAAATAGGAACAGTTTTAACTGACACTACAGTGTTGATCACCAGCATCCACTGTACCACTTTGGATGATGCACATGTGAGGACACATTATTTTGGAGTAAGGATGTATGTAGAGAATTTTATATTAATTCTCTTCAGTTTGCTTTCTAAATAGGACTTGCATCTCCAGGGCTTTCATTCTAGCTGTCCCGTGTTGGTTTCTGGTCCCAACACACCACTTTGAACGCCAACAAATAATTCCTTAATTCCTTTCCTTCAACTGCCCATTATAGCTTCGACACCCTTTGAAGCCAGCAGCCCCTTAGCCAAACATTTCTGAGTTCAGGGTTTGCTTAATACCAGTGAAGCTTGACTCCTCCAGTTAGTCTTATTTCATTAAGGAAAGAAACATCCAAGCTCTAGTCTCTTCAAGTTCCTATATTTTCTTTAGACAGATTCCAATAGTCTAATCTCTTTAACATTAATTTAATTAACAAACAAAAGAAAAATAGGTTTAATATGAGATTTAGCAAGATGATGGAAAGAGAATAATCTGACTATCTCTCCTTGAAATTAATTGCAGAATTTACTGCTCCCCAGGGAAAAAAGGGCCTTAGTCATATAATCTCATTAGTTACACAAGATAGATTTCAATAGGATGTCAACCTCAACCACGTCAAAGATTTCTTAGGAATCTTGTTATCCAAACTCAACATCCACTATAATGGAAATTGTGCCAAGCTATGAAGCAGCTTAAACAACTAATGAAATGCGAACATACTTCAGGATTTAAAAATTATCATGGCATGTTACCTTTCTGCATGTGGTTATTGGATCATCTGAGTAAAATGGAGGGTAACCAACCAGCATTTCATACATTATTGCCCCCAGCGACCACCTGTCCAAATGGAAGCGAGTACACACAAACAAAAGAATATAAATAAGCTCTGAATAAAGTATTTGAAAAGTGAAAAAGGCAGATTTTGTTCTACAATTATCAAACCCATTTAAAGTTTTACAAATTTTAACTGATAAGCCAAAAGTATCCAGTCAAAGAGGAGTTGCAACTTATAAATAAAAAATAAATATGTCCTTCCAAGGAGCTTCAAAACTGATAGATCACAAGGCCAAAAACAATAGTTAAAAACTAACCAGTCACATTCCATCCCATATCCTTTTTTCAGCAGTACTTCAGGAGCAATGTAGTCTGGTGTTCCCACTGTAGAAAATGCCTTGTAAAGAGGAAAAGGGGGAATGTGAGAACAGAAAGACCTCCTTGTCTCAACAGCTATATTAGCAATGAAAGTAAGTGCAGTATTAACCATGTGCCCAAGCCTATCAGCAAGTATTATAATTTATGTACAAAAGTTTTTAGGGTACAAACAGCCATGATCAGGTATTTTTAAACACTATATAAAAAATTATATTAATGCAAACCAAGTTACACTATTCTGCATATACAGGCAGAGCTACATGATCAAATGAGGGATCCACAATTTCCAGAATTCAAAACTTCCCTTTACCTCTTAGTTTTTATATTCCTAATATATGATATATTCACCCTTTCAAAAATTTTAATTCTTTCTTAAATTAAATATCATCATTTATGATTTGGCCCTCTAATGTTTTGATCCTAGCTCTACCACGACATACTAATAACCCTACGCCATATAATTAGAAACGCAGGCCAGGAATTTTATAACAATATTAATGCATGTCTATGATTTGTCATCAAGCAGATTATGAAACCAGTTACTCTCTTGGCATGTCCCTGGCAACCCCACAAGCTTAACTTCTTTAGTTAAAAATAGCAATGGCTTGCGTTTGATAAGCAATATAAAACAGTCAATAGTGTAAGAAGAAATTTTTTTCAGCATGTTCTTGAATTCAAATACACATTTTGTCAGACTGATTGATGACTATATCTTTGAGACATAAGCAACATTCTACTCAGAAAAATAATGTAGAACATATTCTCCGCCACATCTCAACTATCATATATTAATAAATTTTATGGCATACCAACTTTCTCCTGTTCATCTGCCAATGGTGAAGTTGTTCGCGTGGACTTTTCCAGCTGCTCTGATTGTCCGCATCAGGAAAGCATCCATCAATATCCATTGGCTCTGCCAAATTTTCATCATCCATGGTCTGATTCTCATGAAGTGTAGACAGGGTAGTACAATCAAGAGGCTTACAAAGGCCAAAATCTGAGAGCTTCATGTGACCATTTTTATCCAGAAGTAGATTGTCTGGTTTAATATCTCTGACAAGTAGACAATAAAAATTTAAATGACTGTTTAGCACATAAACAGTGGCCGACGACATGACCCAATAAAATTATATCAGTGATCCAAAAACATAAGCACAGCCAAAGTCAACCTGTGAATGTAATTGTGTTTATGAATAGACTCTATGGCCAGAACACTCTGTGCAATGTAAAATCTAGCGACGCTTTCACTTAAAGTGTCTTCCCTCATCAGCAGAGTCATCATGTCACCCCCAGGCAGATATTCCATAATTAAATATAAGTAGTCAGCATCCTGAAAGGAGTAGTAAAGTTTCACTATGCAATGGCTGGCAACTTCAGCCAGCAAGTTCCTCTCAGCTCTAACATGTTCCACCTGCAGAAAAAAGAAGTCTTGTATATAAAACAGCAAGTAGGCATTTTGCAAGACATCTTATGATATAAATATCTAACAAAAAATTAAGACAGCATGACCTAATAATGGGTTATACATAGACTAATACATTTATGCCATATGATTGATAGTACCATGTAGAATACCAAATTCTATTCACATCTGTAATTTGAATCCATATCATACATCCATTATGATTTCTAAGTTCAGTTATATGCAATCTATTACAGATTTCACCTGGCCTCTCTTAAGCATTTCAGTTTTCTTCAGCTTTTTCATGGCATAGATGTTTCCAGATTTCTTCTCCCGACACAATCTAACCTGTAATTGAAAAAGTTAGCTGAAAATATACTTGAAACAACCACTACATAACAAGGATGCAAAAAATTGTCCATTTCCAAACAACACAAATAGATGAAATTTTGTGTATCCAACAAAAAATCTTGCACAGATACATATGCCAGGGACAGTTCTTACCTCCCCAAAGGCCCCTCTTCCAATGATGGCTAAAAGCTCAAAGTCATTAACACATATCTTGTGCCTTTTCAATCGCATATACTCTGTCTCCTTTCGCTCTAAATCTTTGATAAGGTTGATCCTTTCCTCATTTGGCACATCTGAGGAAGCTAATTTCCTTTCTAAAATCCAACGTCTAAAATCAAAGGAAATTGTGTCAGGAACTCCAAAATTCATGGTGAGCAAATAATCAGCATCAGGCTAGAGACTGTTTAAAAGAATTTATACACGAGCATGGTTTACATATTAGGGGCCCTCAAAGAAAAACTTTCTGCATACAGAATGTATCTTCCACAACGCACTAATGAATACCAACTATCAGAAGGGGGAAAATAGGAAGCTTTATGTTTTTATCTATTTGCTTTTCCAGTGAAGCTAACAAACATAAGACAATGTGTTAGGTTGTTTCACCCTGATAGGATAAGACCTAACTTAATTATAATTATAATGTTTATTACCACAAGCCCTTTTATGTCTGTCTGAACACCTTTAATGAGCAAGTCCATAAATACTATGATCTCATTTCTTAGTTCAATAAAAGCATCATGTTATAGTTGGTACCAACTAATGCAACTAGAAATAAGTTGTTTCCAGCCCTACATGATAGATAATTTCAATTATTTGAATTTTTAACACTGACTGAAATGCTCAATCTACAGAATAAACATGACATTGTCTCTGTTCTTGCTTGACTTAAATTAATGTTTAGTCCCAATAAAGTAACCATTGTCCTTCAAATTTTAAATCCCACCCAATTAGGTCCTTGTCATCAAATAAACACATTATGTGCTGTTATATACCAAATTGCCTAAATGTAAAACTAAAGGATGCCATTGAAATGAGTCTAAATTTGATCCTATGTTAGTGTAATACCCTGTTTACTATCAGGTAATGAAGGAAGTGCCACATGGTTGGAATAATTAAGGCATTTCATTAGAAATTTTGAAAAATCTTTTAAATAGGCAGCATCATTTGGTTCACTGGAAACATCAAACTCTTTAGAATAACAGTAATTCAAAAGTAAGTCCATCAAGAACATGGGGACTAAAATGAAAATGTTGTACAGTTATAAGGAAATTGAGCCATCTAGGTAATACCATCTAAATTAGCTTGGACGTTTAATAGATCAACACTGATTGCATTAATTTAACTCAAACACAATTGATGCTCCTAGAGACATATACTGCAAAAATATGACAAGATGGCGAAAAGAAAAATAGTCATAGGTCAACATGTCTAACCACAAAAAGAAAGCAGTTAATTTATTTTACAGATCTTTATTCAAGGAAACTTATTTAACAAAGGAACATGGAGATTGGGCTGGGAAGTGTCATCGCACTAATAGCTGCAAAAGCGGGTCACCTCACTGATCTAATTGACAATGTAATGGATGTACCCATTACACCTTATGAAGACAGGAATCGGATTATTAATCTGGGGATAATCATTAAGAATCTGGATCATACACGATGGATCATTAAAATAAACCATTAAAAGAGGAGAAATGATAGTCCATGATGCCTTTAATTCAAACAGAGACATTTAAATTAATCCCTGTTATTGAGTCTCACCAGCTATGGAGATGAAATTTTTTATCGTATCTCAAGGACTAAATGCCATAAAATAAACCATCAAAAGAACCTGGATCATTAAAATAAACCATTAAAGGAGGAGAAATGATAGTTCATGATGCCTGAAATTCAAACAGACATTTAACTTAATTCCTCTTATTGATTTTCACCATCTATGGAGGATTTTTTTTTTTTTTAATCGTATCTCAAGGATTATATGCATTTATGTGTACTAGAAACCCTCGGCCTTCAAACAGTGCATAGATACTTTTAGTCATTAAACCTAATAACAATACTAGGATCAATTAAAGTGAGAAGCTCTCAGTTATCAGCGTATAACAACTACATACTCCTTCCCCTACCTAGATAACTTCAGCTACCACGGCAGGGCAAGTTGAAAAGTAATTAAACAAAAAGATCTACCCCTCAATTTGCATTGTGCACGATTTAACAGACGGTTTTAGTTTCGAATACCAAAAATTCTCAGACCCATAGTTCATGCGAATTTCTTTTTCAAACAGTTCCTCTGCAATCCCAAGAAAATCGATAAACAATTCCCCAAAAGTACCTCTCCTTCCGCTCTTGGATGTTCTTCATCTGATTCCTGTAGTGATTCTCTATGAACTTCTTCGCCGCCGCCACCTTCTCCATGGTCAAGCTCGACCCCAGCACTTCCTCTTCTACTTTCTCTTCCTCGTCGAGATCCTCCATCTCTGTGTCTCGCACTCTGGCTCAGCGATTCTGAACGTGAGTGATAATGTGCAAGTGTATCTATATGTATCTAAAGCCTCCGTTCTTTGTCTCTCTAGTCCCTACGGCGTAACGCTTTCTCTCTCCGAAAACAGTCTGGAGCTCTTATTGCAACAAAGAGGAGATGATGCGAAGAAAGAACCATTAAGAATGGTATAAGATTTAACTCCTACCTAGCCCAAATGTCGCACGCCGCGCTATCCCATGCATCTGCCACCATTCTCGTTCGTCCCGCTCGCCAGCGATTCGAGGGCCACGTACATGATGCCATTTTCGAGTCTTTGCTATGTATCTACGTGGCGAAATCTGGTTTGAGGTTCTGTGAATATATGTGGATGATCATGTAGGATAACAATAGCTGGGAATAGATTAATCAAGAATGTGTCAGGCGACGGAGTGACGGCTTCACGCGCCGAAGAGTGAGCGTGTTCACACTTTGCGTTGCTGGGGGAGAAAGTGTCGCCGTCAGATCATAAATGACATTTTCGCATTTTAGTACATGAAAACAACGAGGAAAGGCCCACTTTGTTTGCTTTGATTGGGCCGTGCTGCCCACTCTCCCTGTTTAGGTCGTTGGTCTTATTAAATTCTCTGGTCTGTGATTGGCTGTCTCTGCTCAGACATCCTTGTTTGATGGGTTAAGTTCCACTGATATGCTTAGCTAGCTGTCGCCATATGCAGGTATTTTCTTTTCTGGATGTGGGGGTGTACCAATTAAATTGCTATTTTTCATAAAGAAAATGCCATTACGTATGCCCTTTGAGTGTTTTGGCTTCTTTTTTTTTTTTTTAATGAGATTTTCCCCCGATGATAAATCAGACACTATATCTGAAACGTTGTCTGGACTTTGTGGGTTCGTGTCTGTTTGATAATATTCTGCTGCTTCGCTTGCCTTGAGATTGTACATGTATTTCATAACATTGTTATACATAAAAAGTCAATAATATTAATCTGTTACCCTTTCTTCAAGTGGTATTTATTTTAGATATAAACATTAAAAAATTATTTTTAAATTTGGTCCTTACTTTATTTTTTTTATTTTTTACCCATATCATTCCGACTCTTAATTAAACTTAATCACAAGTGAAACTTATTTAAAAATATGTTAAACTTATAAAAAAATTATTACAAGAATCAAGCGTGACTCAATGCTCAACCTAATATTATTTTCTATATTTGGATCAAGCCCAACTCAATCTGTTTTTCTTTTAATAACGTACAACATTGCCTTCGTTAGTGACACCTCCCTTCCCAACAACAGCCCAAATGTCACTGCTGGATTTATGTGGCCACCTGCATCAACAACCCGCACAAGTATTCGGCCAAATCGGGTTTGTTCATGAGTTATACAAATTTCTCTCGATTTACAAATCAAACAAACACAGTTTAAACCTATCAAGTACAATAATACATATGATATATTTTTCTAAAGATTATAAATTATTCTGACAATATATATCTTATATGAATAAGAAGTATTTTATAATATATGATAGTTCTTCACACAACAGAAATAGATAATGATTTAATCATCTAAAATAGTAACCCAAACTTTTCAATGTGATCTCAAATACTATATACCTTTATTAAAAATAAATAAGAGTAACATATTATATCTAAGTTATAATGAAACTTTGTGTATACTGTTTTTTTATTATTGTTGAGTTGATAAGATTTAATTTCAAATCTTTAAGGTTCAAAATTAAATATTTATAGTCATACCTATATTTTGGGAAAAAAAAAATACATGACACTTCTTTTATTATAAAAATACATCCAAAATTAAATAATTGATAAAGATTAAGGATTTGGGAAAGTGAAAATATGGTAAAATAATATTATTAATTAATAATATGAAAAAAGATTGATTATAATATAAATTAAGCTCATATTTGAGTCAAGTTTAAAAGAAATCCAAACTTAACTAATATTATATTCAAGTTTTTTGAAAATTGGCTTATTTTTTAAGTTCTTTTTTTTTTAAGATTGGCTTACTTTTTTAGGTTTTTTTTAATATTCTTTTTTTGGTTCGTACAAACTTTTTAAACTATAATCAAATTTACTTTCAACTATCTAAATTTAAAAGTTTGTTTTGGATTGGTATAATTTTTTTTTGACAAATTAAGTTTCACAAAAAATACTGTGAGCAAGTGTTTTCATTAATATTATTATATTTATTAAATTTTTTCAAACAAGTTTTTTATTGCCAATTTATTAAAAAAATGTATTTAAAATGATAGGTTAAAAAAGAAGTTAGAGATAATTAATGTAATTAATGATTTTGAGTAGAGATATGATTGTCTTTCAAAAAAGAGTTTTTTCTGTTCACTTCAGTTTCAAATAAAAAACTCCAATTTTTTACTTCTTTTTCATAATAAAAAAAATATTCTACTATTAATAAAAACAATTTTTATTTAAAGGCGTTGTTTGTTTATTTAAAATATTTTTTTCTTTCTAAATGCTGGTATGAGTAAATTGTTAAATATGTAGTCTTAGATACTTTGAGCATTATAGTGATTGTTTAGTTAGAATTTTAAATTTTGTAGTTATTATTATAAAAATTCATTGTAATTATTTTAATCACAATGCAATTTTGATATAGCATAATAAGTGAATGCTAATATAAGTAATATTAAAAGTTTAAACCCTCTAATGTATTAAAAAAAAAGGCTACAACATTAGAAATAGTGTAACATTCTCTTTTAATTAAGATGTGTAAATATATGAATAATATGTTTTATCTAACTAATTAAATTATGTAAAATAAATTATAAGTTTTGTGGAATATATATGTATTCAAATAGCTATTTAATCATGATACATTACATACTATATTGTGTATTTTATATCATTATTTGAAATAAATTATATGCATGAAGTAATGTGTGATAATAAGTTTAAATTAAAATTTTAGTAGAATTTTGTAACATTTGTGTGCTTTGCATCATTATTAAGTAATATAATATGCTTAATTCAAATATACCTATTAAGTTTTGTAACATAACATCACATGTTATATATGTCTTCTATAATTTTCATTAATATGTGAATTTTGAAAAGTTATTATATTTATTTAATTTTAAGACATTATGTGCCAATTATAATATATATGATTCAAAGTTTATATTATCAAATATTAATTATTTAGTCAAATGAAACATAATTTAATATTTTACTATGACTAAATAGGTTTGGGTAAAATATACATGAAAACAATATTTTACTTATAGATCTCATAAATACATTACATAAGTTAACTTTACCAATATAAAATCTTATAAATTTTTGCTACAACAGTTTATTTAATTAATTTAGCATAACTATCTAATTAGAACAAGATCACAAAAATTAAAATTTGATTAGGGAAATATTATATTAATAAATAAAAGTGCAATATATATGTTTGTATATGTGTGTGTGTGTGTGTGTGTGTGTGTGTATATATTCTAACTTAATATATTGTATATAGTACCTCCCCCTTTCATTAATTTGCATTAGAATGATTAAAGAAACATGACATAATACTTGAAGCTTTATTACCTATGTTGCACTTTGCATAAAAAAAAGAAACATGATTAAATTAAAAGAAAATTATGTTTAAGGACCAAGAAGAAAAAAAAAATTATTTTTAAGGACTTTTATCACTAGGTTCAGTTGATTATTGATAAACTCAGTAGTAATCACCATAAAACAAATGGTAACAGGTCCTTAAAAATAAATTTCTTTACTCTTTGGTCCTTTATTATAATTCTCCCTTAAATTAACACATGACATGGTTTTATTTTAACTCCTATTATTATAAATAGGCAAATTACTCCTCCATTTTATGCTTAAGAATTTGAAGCATAGATACAATAGAGAGAGAGAGAGAGAGAGAGAGAGAGAGAGAGAGAGAGAGAGAGAGAGAGAGAGAGAGAGAGAGAGAGAGAGAGTAAGAAGAAGAAGAAGAAGAAGGTTATTTTTTGAGAAATTTTAAATTGAGGTAAAAATAACAATATTTTGTCTTTTAATATTTTAGTAGTCATGATTATAATGTTACTGTAATAATTTTATTAGTATTGTGAATATATGAATTAACATAGTAATTATACTCATAAGATTCATGATTTATGTTATGAAAATATAATTGTTAATATTTTTGTTTTAACTTTATGATAAATTTATAATGTTATAGAGTTATGTTCATATAAAATTTCTTATTACCTGGATTATTATATTAATTTATTCAAAACATTTATGCCATTAAGTTCTTAAATAAGTACATAAAAGTAGTACTAAGATATTCTAAATTGCTTATGTAATAAAATGTTGTTGAGACTTACCTTTTAGAATCATGAAATTATTGAAAATATATACTTGTCATGAATAAAATGTATAGGATTTTTTTTTCCCACCTATTGGCATGAATTATAACTTTTTAATTATGTATTGTTCTTTGGCTTTTATAAAAGTTGTAAACGATGGTCCTTGATAAGGGAGGTAACCTTAAAAATAACGTGATTATTTATATAGATTATTTTTTCATGTATATATATATATATATCTGTTTATGAAAATAATGAAAAATAATTATAGGCAACAGAGATGATATTAGTAAAATGAAATAACTTTAGATTGTATGATTCTCCTGTCATAAATCCGATATTAAAGAGACTCTAATTAGAGATAATGCTTGCTATAAGCAATCTTGTTTTACCTATAATGATGGTAAAACCTTAATAACTAGTTTAAAGAATGTTAAAGATGAGATTTATTCTTTAATTGTTTATATATTTTACGTTATAACAATAATGATTATGAAGTGTTTAATTATTGTTATATACAATTATTATAAAAGTGTTATAATCTTGAGATAATATTCTATAATATCATATAACTTTGTATTATCATGAATTTTTACTATTGTTATTATATACCAAAAACATAAATTCTTATTATTTTTCATGATATGTCTAGATCGTGATGATGACATTCTTATTGGAGTAGGTGTGTCAAAAGTGTATTAAAAGTCCAAATTCCACATTGCCTAGAACAAAGAGAAACTTAGTATATATATACTAAGATGTGATATTGGGTAAGTAAATGGGACAATAAGAGGAGTGGGCTCGTAGGTGCACAATAACAGGCCAACATAGTTGAAAATCTCCGATTTCCTCCCCCTTGCGCAAGAATTAGACGCGATACTAGGTATTTTTTTTGCAACTATTTTTGTATTTTACAAAAATATTTTATAAATAGGCTTACCAAAAAAACTTTATTTTCAATAGTTTTGAAATTGAGACCATGAATTTATTAATTTTCTGAATGTTGAAAATTTAAATTTACTCGCTTTAATTTTTCATTAATCGGCTTTAATCTCAACATTCAGAAACAGCCGCCGCTTTTAATCCCAACGTTCAAAACGAATTTTCATAAAATTGTGATTAAGCTGCCATTAATTATTTTTTAATTGCCCAACGTTTCTTGTTTCCATCTTCAGCCTATAAAAGGTAATGCGTGATATGGTTCATAATACACCAAGCTCTCGAACATCTTCGGAGCTCTCTCCTCTTCCTTCGCTCTTTTGAGTTTTTCAATTTTTGCTGTTCTGTTCCCCTATTATAGGAAGGGTCCGTTTAATCCTGGAGAGTTACCGACTTGTGGCAGAATAACTCTTAAAGACAATGTCCTCGAGTACGACTCGGATCAATTTATACTAACAGTTTTGTTTGTTACAGCCTACAATCTTAAGAGTTATTATGGAGCCATACCAAGTTGGTTTTGATAATCATGTTAATGTTGTTACTGCAAGTTCCAGTGGCAAGGAGTGGTGCTACTACTCTAACCTTCATCCCAAATCCAGTACTTACTGTGACACTGCCAAAGCTATTCCCAAATATATCAAAGATTGAGGTGTTTGATGGAGAGAACTTTAAAAGGTGGCAAGAGCATATCTCCTCTATCCTAGACATGCACAGAGTTGCAATGGTGTTGACCCAGTCTAAACCTATCCCTAATACTGACCAAAACCAAAGAACTGCTTAGAAATATGCCAATAAGGTCTGTAGATATATAATTATTAGTACTTTATCTAACGATTTGTTCGATGTGTATTGTGTCTACAATAAGGCCAACAAAATCTGGGAGTCACTAATCACGAAGTACACCACTGAGGATGTTGGAAAACAGAAATTCGTGATTGAAAATTACTACTGATGGGAGATGTCCAAGGATAAAGACATCAAATTGCAAATCAATGAATAACACAAGTTGCTGGCAGAACTCCGAGCTGAAAATATTAACCTTCCAAATGAATTTGTAGTTGGGATCCTGATTGAGAAACTGTCAGATTTATGGAAAAACTACATACAAAATCAAACACAAGCAGAAACAATTGTCACTGTCAAATCTCATTACTCATATCATCATCGAAGACACAAATCGAAAAGAAGTTCGAGCTACAAAAGGAAGGAAAATAGCCTCAAAGGCAAATTTGGTAAAAATAAAGCCGCACAACAAAAGGTATGATTCTCATAAAAAACCTGGTTATAATTCTAAGATTTCTAATCCCAATTTCAAAAAGAAGGGCAATTGCTTTGTTTGTGACAAGCCAGGGCACCATGCTACATAATGTAAAAAAAGAGTTAGAAATAATAATCTTTCTAAACCGAATGTAAATTTGGTTCGAGAAGATGAGAACAATGATGATGTCATTATGGTATTTATTTTTCAAGCTCTCATTGTCTCCGATGTGAGGAAATGGGTGGTAGATTCTGGGGCTACCAAGCATATCTTTGCAAATAAGGAAATATTTACCTCCTATGATCTTATCAAAGAAGGAGAAGATCGCATTTATCTTGCTAATTCTCGAACTGCAAAAGTTTTTGGGAAAGGAAAAGTGGTTCTTAAACTTACATTTGGAAATACCTTAGCTCTCAATGATGTTCTGCATATGCCCGATTTTAGAGTGAACTTAATTTCTGTAGCTCTTTTTGGAAAGGTTGGGGTTAAAGTGTCATTCGAATATGATAATATTGTAATGACAAAAAATAATGTTTTGTGGGAAAAGGATATTGTAACTAGAGACTATTTGTACTAAATATTGTTGAAATGAATGAAAATGCATTCTCTTCTGCTTACTTGCCTGTTTATATGATTGATCCGTTTGATATGTGATATGCTAGATTAGTACATATTAGTGAGTCTTATATTAAGAAAATGCAATAACTTGGTTTAATTTCTAGAATTAAAAATGATTATTTAAACAAATGTGAAGTATGTACCAAAACTAAGATAATTAAAAAATCACACTTTTCTAAACAAGAGAAACTGAATTATTTTCTTTAATACACACTGATTTAAATGATTTAAAACAAACAATGACTAGAGATGGTAAAAAATATTATATTACTTTTATTGATGATTTTTTAAGATATACTAAAGTATATTTATTAAGAAATAAAGATGAAGTATTTGAAAGTTTTCTTTTATATCAAGTAGAGGTAGAAAATCAACTAAATAAAAAGATTAAAAGAGTAAGGTTAGATAGAGGAGAATAATATGTTTTATTAAATGATTTTTATGAAAAAGAAAGAATTATCTATGAAGTAACTCTTCCATATTCACTTGAGTCTAATGGCGTAACAAAAAGAAAAAATAAAACTTTAAAAGAAATGATGAATGCTATGCTTGTAAGCTTTTCTGCACCAGATAATTTATGAAGTGAAACATTATTGTTTGCCTATTTTTTACAAAATATAATACCCTATAAGAAAACAAATATGACACCTTATGAACTATGAAAAAGTTATGTACTTAATCTAAAATATTTAAAAGTGTAGGGGTGTCTTACTAAAGTAATGTTGCTTGATCCTAAGAAAAGAAAAATTGGGTTTAAAACTTCTGATTACATATTTATTGGGTATGTTGAATATAGTGCAACTTATAGATTTTTGGTTTTGAAAAATGATATTTTGGATCATAACACTATTATATAAACTAAAAATGCATAATTTTTTGAATATATTTTTCCTTTGAAAATTGAACATAATCTTAGAAATTTGAAAATGTCTACTTATTCTCCTAAATTAAATACAAATGAAGATTTGGCTGAAAATTTAAGAAGAAGTAAAAGGCAAAGGAAAGAATCTTCTTTTGGAGATGACTTTTATACTTATATGGTACAAGATGATCTTTTAAGTTTTTATGAAACTATTTCTTTTTCGAATACTTATCTTTAGAAAGAAACTATTAAGGTTGAAATTGATTCTCTTGGTCAAAATAAAACTTAAGTTTTAGTATACTTGCTTCCAGGAGCTAAACCCATTGGTTGTAAATGAGTTTTTAAGAAGAAAATTAATCTTCATGGATCCATTAATAAATATAAAGTTAGGTTAGTAGTTAAAGGTTTTACTCAAAAACAAAATATTGATTATTTTGATACGTTTTCTCTTATTACAAGAATTTCTTTTATAAGAATTCTGATTGCTTTAACTTCAATACATAAGCTTTTATATTTATCAAATGGATGTTAAAACTGCTTTTCTTAAATGGTGGTTAGAAGAATAAATTTATATGGTACAACCTAAATGATGTGTAGCTCTTGAATAAGAAAATAAAGTGTGTAAAGTTATTAAATTTTTATATGGATTAAAACAAGTATCTAAACAATGCATGAAAAATTAGATCAAGTTTTGATAAGTGATGGCTTTGTTATTATTGAAGTAGAAAAATATGTTTATCTAAAACTTGTAAATAATGATTGTGTGATTATTTGTCTATATATGTATAACATGCTTATTTCTTGTACTAATATGAATGTTGTGATTGAAATTAAAAGCTTTCTTGCATCTAAGTTTAATATAAAAGATATAGGTGAAATAAGAGTGATTTTAGGTGTTAAAATCATAAGGAGTAAAAATGACATCTTACTTTCTCAATAACATTATGCGGAAATTTTTTTAAAAAAATTTGGACATTTTGATAATTCTCCTTTAAGCACTCCTTATGACTATAGTATACAATTATTAAAATATAAAGGTGATTCAATAACTCAATATAAATATGCACAGATTATTGAAAGTCTGTTGCATTTGATGAATTTTACTAAGCCTAATATAACATATGCCGTATATAGATTGAGTAGATATACTCACTATCCAGGCAGTGAGCATTAGATGGCTCTGGTTAGATTAATGAGATATTTGAGAGGTACCATGAATTATGGTATATTTTATAGTGGATTTCTCACTGTACTAGAAGGATACAGTGATACTAACTGGATCTCAGATTCAGATGAGATTAAATTCACTAGTGGCTATGTATTCACTTTTGATGGTGATGCAGTATCTTAAATATTAGCCAAACAAAATATTATTACAAAATTCTCAAGGGATTTAGAGTTTATTGCTATAGAACTGGCTGGTATTGAAGTTGAGTGGTTAAAAAATTTTTTAGTAAATATTCCATTAGGAGAAAAAGCCAACACCATCAGTGTCTTTGCATTGCAACAGTCAATCGGCGATAACTACGGCTAAAAAGAAGACCTTTAATGGCAAAAGCAGACACATTTGGTTAAGACATAATATTATAAGTAAGCTACTAAAAGATGGAGTAATCTCAGTCGAATTTATAAGGTCAAAAGTAAATCTAGCAGATCCATTGACTAAACTCTTGGGGAATAAACAAATTGATAACACATCAAAGGAAATGAGACTTAAACTAATATGAAATTAACAACGATGGTAACCTAACCTTTATGATTGGAGATCCCATGAAAGAGATTCATATGGGTAAGAACAAATCATATGTTAATTCTGCTAGCATTAAAATTATTGTTCCTTCCTATAGCAGGAAAGTGCTAGAATGCATTATTGGAGAGGCTGAGCAAAGCTCTTAATGATTTTATATTCCTTATAGATGGTGTATTCATTGTATATACACTTGATGAAATCACCTAGATGAATGTGAAATAGGACTGCTTCTATGAGACTGTGGCAAAGTCTTTAGGCGTGTGCACGACCGTTTAAAGGGCAAAACCGTCGTTAACAGTAGAAACTGTGGGGTATACTCTGACTAATAAAACCTCCAATACACAACAAAGATTTATTGGTTCATAGAAATATACATTTCACTGACATTTTTATGCACTAAGTGTTATTGGTCTAGATTTGGTTCATAGTTAAAAAAGACACCAAATTCAAAATGGTTATACTCATGCGTGTAACTCAAATGATAATGTCCTTTTAACATATGTGGGGGATTGTTGGAGTAGGTGTGTCAAAAGTGTATCAAAAGCCTAAGTCTCACATTGCCTAGAATAAAGAGAAACTTAGTATATATATACTAAGATGTAATATTTGACAAGTAAATGGGCTAAGAAGAGGAGTATGCTCATGCACACAACAACAGGCCAACGCAGGGGTAACGCAGTTGAAAATCTCTGATTTCCTCGCTGCGCACGAATTAGACGTGGTATTGGGCTTTTTTTTTTTATTGCAACTATTTTTGTATTTTACAAAAATATTTTATAAATAGACTTATCGAAAAAACTTTGTTTTCAGCAGTTTTAAAATTGGGATCATGAATTTATTAATTTTTTAAACGTTGAAAATTTAAATTTATCCGCTTTAATTTTTCATTAACCAGTTTTAATTTTAACGTTCAGAAACAACCGTCGCTTTTAATCCCAACGTTCAAAAAGGATTTTCATTAAACTGTGATTAAGCCGCCATTAATTATTTTTTAATTGCCCAACATTTTTTGTTTCTGTCTTCGGCCTATAAAAGGCAGTGTGTGGTGTGATTCATAGTACACCGAGCTTTCGGATATCTTCGGAGCTCTCTCCTCTCCTCTCGCTCTTCTGAGTTCTTCAGTTTTTGCTATTCTGTTTTCCTATTATAGGAAGAGTCCGTTTAATCTTAGAAATTTGTTGACTTGTGACAAAATAACTTTTAAGGATAGTGTTCTCGAACACGATTCGAATCAATTTATACTAACAATTTTGTTTGTTGCAGCCTATAATTCTAGCATATTATATGGGTAAATATATCATGTGTTAGTCTTATCCCAATAACCCACAATATATGAATTGTAACTTCGCAAGTCATAGATTAGGCCCCATGCAGCTATAACCTGTAAATGTTAATGGACGAAAACCATTTTATAACTTTTTTAGAAAAAGATCTCTAATATTTTTGTATGTAAATATATAATGGGATATATATCTCTAACTCCCTTCTAATTAACAAAGATATAATGACAATTAGATGATATCTTTTAACTCACTCTATATGCCGTATGTTTTTAAAATATTATTTCTCTTATTAATAATTACTTATTAGAAATCAAGTAATTATCTATAACTTAATTCAAATTTTCAACTTTTTTATTTAAAATAAACAGCATAAAAGAATAGATTTTTATAATATTTTTCAAATGTTCTAATTTTAGAAATAGTATAATTAGCTTAAGGAAAAGGGTAATAGAAGTAGGGATGTCACAGATAGAAATTTATAATTATAATAGAGTAAAAATAGTATTGTATGATAGATTAATCTATATATTTTATTTTGTTTGTAAGATAAATTCGAATTATTTTACTTTTGAGGAGACATTAGTATTTTTAAAAGCAACTTTATGTATGAGAAAAAAACATAAAACTATAAAAGTGTTTGATAAGTGAATGTTTTAAATTCTTAAATATATATAAGTATGCAAAAGCATAGAAAATTATTTTTGAAATATTAATAGCACTTTTTTTTTGGGTTTCAAAAACAGTAAAGATTTCTCATGTATAGAGTAACAATTTAACGCGGAGTTGTAAGATTTTTTATTTTAAGAGAACATAATAATAAATTGAGTAAATTATTTAAAATTTTTTGAATTTTTTTAAAATTTCACAATTTTTTTATTTTCACTATATGCATAAACTTTTTAAAACAAAAAATTAGTTTATATTTTAATCTAATTTTAAGTTATTTGACTAAAATGCCTTCAATTGACCTAAATATATTTTTTAAATAAAAAAGGTAAATTGAGAGTATTTTGATAAAAATTTTAAAATTAAATTAGAGTGTAAGATAATTTTTTTATTTTAAAAGAAATTTGTATATGTTTTAAAAATAAAAAAATTATGTAATTTTACTAAAATTTAAGAAAAAATTATATAATTTATTTTAACAAATTTAAACATAAATTTTATTTTTAAAATATAATAAGATAAGTTTCTTTAATTATTTTAGAAATAAACACAAAAGAGTGGATCGAATTTTGCATACCAAACACCTTGTAAATTAGTAATGCGGTGAGAGACAGCTGTAATTTCGAGCTCAGCTTCATTGTTTCGTCGTCTGGAGTAGTGCCCTGCTGCCCAAGAGCTCTGGGCGAGGCGGTGAGAAAAGCGAGCGGAGGACCGTCGAAACCAATTAGGGAATATACGCAGATAGAGCAAGGGAAAGAGGGATAAGCATCCGGAGCTATCGTCCATGGCCGATCCCTACTACAGATACGGCACTCCCGCAGAGAGAGGTACTGGCAACAGTAATTTCATAATTCATATACGGTGCTGTTGATATCAATAAGAAATTGGTGGCATTAGCAAAGAAAATCTATAGGTTCTTAATCAGTGTCAGTTGGGTAGGGAAACTAGAAATCTACAACAACCTTGAGACAGTATGTAGTATGTACTGTGTAGTTTGCCATCCACTGTTGCATGGCTAGTGGAGTTTATTAATCATTCTGACCTGTAGTTCTGAATTGACCAGAATCTCTGTTTTTCTCTACCAATTACCATGTCTTTGGATCTACTGAACAATGTTATTTCTAGTGTGTACATCCTGGCCTTTCTAATTGAAATTCAAAAAGCATGGTTGACATAATTCTGGAAGCATAATTTTTGGAGCAATGCTTGTACTTTAGTATTAAAATGTGTTTTCTGGTAGTGATATTTAAATTGTGGGTATAAGAAATTTTGATTGTTGTTTGTTCGTAGAAAGCCTTACTGTTAGGATCCTAGAAAGTTTATATTCAACTTGCACTACGATAATGCTTTATTTAATCTTTAATAGTAAGACTTTATTATTTGGTGTCGTTTTTTGATTTGTGTTACTGAAAGCTTATGCATGCTTTCAAAACAACATACTTTTAAGAGCACTCATGTCTGAAGCAAAATATGAAAAGGATTGTTAATCTGAATGGGAATTTTATTATAGAAAAGAATATACTTGAGTGAATCAAAGAAAAACTGAAACAACTTACAGATTTTTATCTACCCAGAAAAAGTGACATGTTTTTCTTTACTAGAAATTGGCATTGGGTTTATTTGGTTGGGGGGAGGGGTTGTTTCTAATGTAGGTTCAAAGCCAAACTAAATCCTTAGTAATTTAATATTGCAATGTTACAAGGAATTAATCACCGATTCCAGAGTCTAACATCCAAAAAATTTTGTGCTACCTAAATGTAATTCCATCTACCCCCTTTCTGAAGCAAGTTTTTTTCACTTTGTTTGCTTTAGTTGGCAAGTACTCTGTACAGACTAGTCTCCCAACCTACAGAAGACTAATAGTGCTGAAATTCACTGGACATTTTGACCTTATGACTCATAGCTGCCTTGTCATTTTGTACCTTATTTTACTATTGGTCACAACACTAATGTTTTGACTGGTTTCTTTGTTGTGTCAGCAAGCATTCCAAGGAGTAGCTTTGCTGGTTATATGCCATCTGAAGCACCATCACTGGCTTCTCCTCATGTATCAAGCTTGAAAGATTTGCGGGGCATTGGATCAGATTACCTGCATAAAGATGTAAAACCTTAAGACTATTTAGTATTTAGTTTATGTGAAATTAATGCGAGTTGTAACTTTTCTCTTGGACTACCTGCAGACAAACTTGTTGCACACTAGAGTATATAGTGTTGATGATAGTGTGGGCACTAGACTTCATTCTGAACCTACTGTTGTTGCAACAGGGGATAACATAAAGGGCTATCCATCTCATGAATATCCTGATCTAATAAGTAAAAATCCAGATATCTCACAGGGCATCATTTCAGGCGATCCTGATATAACTAATGGAAGACCAGTCTCTAAAATCACGTACAATGTTCTCCCAAATTCAGCAGGGGAATCAAACATTTTGTTTGTTGGTGGACTTCCGAGTGACTGTACTAGAAGGGAAGTTGGCCGTATCCTTTGCTGCATATACTGATGTTATCTCCTCTCTGTTTCTGTTCCTCGCCTCCTTGGATTATTGATAATGAATAGAAAGGAAGTTCTTAGACGTTGAATTCTTGTTTGATCTATTATATTATATATATTTTTTAAGCCATAATTTTGTTAGTTATGTTACAACAAAAACATTATCTTGACAAATGATGTGCTATTTAAAAGTTATGGGAATGAAAGTGGAAGTTCCTGAAATATCACTAATTGTCTTTCATTTGTCCTTCATAAGCCTTGACTTATATCTATAGATCTTTTCCGCCCCTTTATTGGCTATAAGGATATCAGAGTTGTTCACAGGGAGCCTAGATGTGTAAGTGTACTGATTAAGATTTTTCTGTTGAATAAGAGGCACAAATAATGCTCTAAGATTGAAATATATATTCACTGTGGATTTTCATAAACCATTTGCTTGTGTATGTTTCTAGTTTACTTGAAGGTATAAAAAGTTGCAAATCGTGCCACTTATGTGCCATGAGTTCTCTGAAATTTTTATTCAAGTTATATATACATGAAATGTGGTTAAAATCAATTGGATTCTTGTAATATTGTGCTTGGGAAAAGAAAAGGAAGAATTCCTATAATATAAGGGGAGATGATGGTTTCTTTTGCAAGTTAGTTATTTATCTTTTCTATCTTTTTGTTCAGCTCACATTATTATAACTCAAATTAAACGAATTACATATATTTTTTATGATCATTATGTGTTTTAAGCAATAGACTTTTGCCTCCACCCTTTTTCATGACGTAGCTATGGTTGCTAATTATATTATAATGCAGTGTTAATCTATAATATCTCTCTCTATCTGATTTATTATGAATATTTAGTAGTTTTTAAGATGATCAAGCATACTGCAGAGTGGAGACAAGGCTGTGGCTTTGTGCTTTGTAGAGTTTATTGACTCCAAATGTGCTCTCACTGCCATGGAGGCTCTGCAAGGTAAGCTCTTTTTGCATTGTAATTGTAATTTGAGGTCTGTCCTTTGGGGAATAAAATGTTATTTGTGTTGTGATTATTTCTCTGACATTATTAGAAAAAGAATCTGAGAATGAAAGTTCTCTTGATGTATGTCTGTGAATCCACCAGCAAGACGGCAACACCTCCTTTTTTCTTTCTTTATGTCTATCATTACTGTTTTTGTTTTTTATAATTGGCCAACAGAACCTCCTCATCCTCCCCCCCCCCCCCCCCCCCCCCCAACACAAAAAAAAGGGAGAAAAAAGAAAGAAAGAAAGAAAAATGCATTTTATAAATATATATATTCATTTATGTTCATATAATTGCACATTGCTAATCATGTCAACTGACACATAAATTGTAATCTTGTCAAACAAAATTTAAATTAGAATATGCCTAATCATGTAATGTTTGTGCGGCAAATAAGTCATTTACTCAAGTGTGATATTTCTGCAGGCTACAAGTTTGATGATAAAAAACCTGAATCACAGACCTTAAAAATCCAATTTGCACACTTTCCTTTCCGTCCACCACCTGATCAAGGTGAGCAGCTTATTGTTATGCCACACTGATTGGAATGGCTGTTATGGGATGAGAACCTGTTTGATATTGTTCAGATGAACTACATTAGTTTGAGAAATTTGCTCTTAGACTCCAAAATTTAGATCAGTTCGTTCGGTGGTAAATACAGAAATATATGGATGGAAGATACAGCATCTGGTTACAACCTGAATCTCTTCTTGACGATTAGTTGGCATTTTCATGATGTAGTTTTTAGTCCATGTAGTCAAGGATGGGCATTTACCATGTTCCAGAGGAGTTGTATCTTAAGTCGGGTCAAAATTTGTCCCTAAGTCACTTTATGCATTACCATCCTCAACCCCCGGACTGGGGGTAATTTGATTTTTTAAATGGCAGATTAAAGGGTTTGTGCCATTGTATGCAGATAATTAGTACCTAAAGCATCGCTGATCGCCAGTATTCTAGCTTTATGGTTGGGCATTGAAGTGGATTGCTGATGCCAATCTGGATGATGGGTGACCAGACTGGCATTCCTCAGCACTTCCCTCTTGCCGTGCATAGTTGTGACCCCCGAGTTTCACTGATGTAACTGTCATAATCAAATGTCACCAATTTATCTTCGAACGTTCTTTTGAGTCTTTGACCCATTCTTAATGTTGGGGGAAGATTACCTAAAGCTACGTCAACTTTCTTCCCTTCTACAGTGGCGCTTGGACCAATGGACCAGAGACGTTAGCTTCTGAAGGAGAAAAAAGAGCCTTGGTTTAACCTCAAATAAATTGCATATGGAAAGCAAACGTTTTAACTTGGTTTTAACCGTAAAAGGTAGGGATGGGTAAAATACTCATATCATATCTCCCAAAATTTATTTGTTGGGGTCTGGTTATAAAGATTTATATATATATATATATATATATATTTGAAGGATGAAATTCCAAGTTTGAATAATATGATACTCATCCCACCTGAAATCTGTAATGTGTGTGTGTGTGTGTGTGTGTGTTAATATAATATATTACAGATAGTTTTAAAAAAAAATTCATCCAAATAACAATCTATGCTTTTGGAATTATATTAATAGTTAAGTAAGATATTTTATTATTTGTTGTAATTTTATGAGAATATATTATATGTAAAGAAGTTCCAATTTGAAAAAGAATTGCTCATTTTAAAAATTTTCTAAATAAATGAGTTTGAGTTTAGGGATTTAAGGTTTCAAATGGGATACAGAATTTTGTACCCGTTAAATGAGTCCGAGGATGGAAATTATAGTATCTTATTTATGATCATGCCTTTTTGCAAATGGATTTATTTAATATGACAAAATTTTTGTGGCAAGAGGACGAGGCACTTCGTAGGGGTATAGATCTGGAGAATAGTTCATGCAAAAATGTGGTGAAAGTGATACTAGCATTTATATTAGAGGCGAAATTACTGATTTTCACGCTTTCACTGCGGAGTGCTTTGCGAGGAAGCTATTAGAATAACTGGAGGGTATCTTAAAATTTTTGCTCCGTCATGTATCATCAAACAAAAGCTGTCTTGTAATTTATAAGGTCAGAGTAGTATTATGAATTAAGTGTAGATCACGCGTTAAGTGTGTTTCTTGTGGTTCAAGCAGAGCCAAACCTATAAAACTAAACCAAGCCGTGAACTTGCACGAGGCTGAATAAAACCTGTATTTTCAAGCCAATAAATACAGAAGCATGTCTGTGGTTATCTGTGCTTGTAAGATTTTATTATATTGCAAAAGAATCCATGGAAAGCGAAGGAATGATAGAAAAGAAAATTCTAATTAATTTAAGAGATCTAATTTCTTTTATGGTTCTTGAAGTATGGAACTAGGATTGAAGTTCGCGAACTTTACCCATAACTTAGCAGTCCACGAAGACTATAATCATACAGTTGGTGAAGGGGCGAACAAATCTTTCACAAAGCCCCTTCAATAAATAATGATAAATGACTTCAGTATCATCTATAGAAATAAACGAAATTATAGAAAGGAAGTGCCGGCTAGGCCATGGTGTAAAAGATTGTGAGCAATTGCGTCCCTAGCCTTCATGGAGTTTACTGATCTCAAAGCAACCATTGGCACCATCTCATCATCTACAAGATCAATCTTCAGCTCAGGATCCATTTCTTCATTCTTAAATTCACATATATTGTGCAGAACGCAGCATGCCCCAAGGACAAGAGGCAAATCTTGTAGTTTCACCTCTGTCCGTTTTTGCAGGCAACACCACCTTCCTTTCAATCTGGCAAATGCGTCTTTTGATACCTTCTGAATCTCTTCAATCTTCTCGTTAAAAGCATGCTGTGTCCAAGTCAGGTTCCGCTGAGTATAAGGCACAAGAATCCAATCCATTAAAGGGTGCCCTGAACTCCCAACAACCCACATACCATTCAGAAGTCCGCCATTAGCCTTTTCATAAAGTGCAGATTTCTCTAACACCTCATCATCAGACATTGAACCAGGCCAACCAATAGAAACATCTGTAAACACTCCTCTTGGGTCAACAACACCCTGAACTGTAACCGAATACGAAGTCTTCTGATTCCTCTCTGTGTGCTTCTTATTATAATAAGCTGTCACATTAACCTTGGGAGCTATAATTGGGATATGCGAAGTGAACATGGACCCCACCACATTGGGTATTGCGGAAATGGATTCAAATTCAGCTTTGATCTTCCTTGTTGTAACTTCATCAGGCCATTGCAAATACTTACGCATGAGCACAGACCTTATGGCTGTACAAACCTCAAGAATAAGCTTATGGCAAGTTGATATGCCCAAACCAAATTTCTTGGATACGAGACGAAGAGGGTCACCTGTGGCTAACCTCCATATACAAACGGCCACTCTTTGCCTCACAGGAATTGCACTTCTGAGCGTCGTGTCCTCCTTCGCGATCACGGAATTGAGCTCCTCGCAAATCATATCGAAAGTAGCCCTTCTCATTCTAAATGCTTTCTTGAACTCTTGTTCCGGAAAATCAGGGTTGTTACATTGGTCCCACCATGCTCCCGAACGGTCTTTCACCCACAGCCTACGCTGGTGGGGCCCACCATCTGCTGCTCCGGGTTTGAGCATTGGTACATCAGAAGCCGCCCCACGGGATTTCTTTCTCTTATGAATTCGCTCTGATCTTTCGACATGGTTGTAATGATCGTGAAGATTGGAGTTACATTCTGGGATGGATTTAGTGTTCTTCTTGTGGCTCGGCTTCTCCCCCTCGGTGGAGGAGGCCTTGTCGAGGTCCTCATCATCATCATCATGCTTTTTTTCATGTTCGTCCGGCAATAGCAGCAAAGTGAAAAGACCCTTCAATTCGTTCTTCTCAGTTCCTTCGCTTTGAATTGAAGACCCATCATCGGCGTCTTCATTTTGTTCAATTTCCCGGCGTCGTTTTCTGGTGGTGGCGGCGTTGCTGGCGGCATTCATTTGATGGGAAGACGTGTGAAGCAAGGTGCAGATGTAAGAGAGGGATTGTGGGTCTGCAAATGTTTGGAGCTTCATACATCGAAAGCCACGAAGAGAAGAAAACCAGAGATGCAAGTTGGAACACAGCTCACAGCTCACAACAAAAGGTCGTCTTCCCTTGGCCTTGAGTTTCATCTCCCACGCCTCTGTTTTTATCGTGTGAAATCGTAGTGTGAACGGGAATTCAAAATTCGGCAAGTGACGGATGCTAGTATTTTTTTAATATATAATTAAATATCACATCCAAAAAATTAATGGTTAAATTATTCTTTTAATATGTGTGTGTGTATATATATATATATATATATATATTAATTTTTAATTTAGTCTTTATTAATAACATTTTATTAATGTGTCACCAATTCTATTAATATATTTGATTGTGTTATTTTGACACTGTACACATGTATAATTTAAATTAACTCATTTAAGTCACTTTGTGTTATTTGACATATACTTGAATTAATGTTAATTTAATTAATTATTTTTATTTTTTATTGATATAAATTATACATATATAAAATATTAATAAAGAATATTATTGATTATATTGACAAAATTTTGACAGCATATTGACAAAATTTTTAAGGCGAAGGTTTAGAATTACAAATATTTAATTATAATTAAATTTTGAAAAATAAAAATTAAAAAAAATTTGAGGAAAATACAAATAATTTAACTATTTATGATTACAATGTGAATAATTTATGTAAAGAGTATAATTGATTATTAATGTGAACACGCAATGATACGAAAGGACTTAACAATCGTATATTTTTCTTTGTTTGACTTGACGTCTATACAGCTGACTTTATGCAGTTATGTTTAGAGAAAGTTACTACTTTACTTTTATTATATAATAAATAAAATAAAGGCATCCACCCTTAACTTAGTGTTTAAACAAAAATAATTAGATTAGTCGAAGAATTTTTATATCTAATTTATAATTGGAGAGGCAGGAATTCCAGTAATCTAGCGTCAACATTTTAGAGAAGATCATCATTTTGAATTAGGCCAAAGACCTGATTATGAACGACCAAGTTTCCCTCAGGCGGAATTTTTTTTTTTTGGGGTATTCCAAATAACGTACAGGAATTTCTCTACTCGCCCTCCCTTTTTCTCATATTCCCAGTATTGGTTATGTACTGGTTGGAAAGAGAACAAATCACGTTTTTCTTATGTGTGCGAATATTCATAGTTCGTAAAGAAACAATAATTGGATTCTACTTCTCTGATATACAATTGAATTTTAAAAAATGAGTAACTCTGGATGAAAAAGTCAAGAAAATTCGATTTTATAGGTTCATTACATCTTAATTCTTTTCAAAAAATAATTATAAAACAATGCTAATCTTGAGGGTTACTGGTTCATGTTTGTAGAATTATGATTAGATTTAGATACAAATTTTTTTTATTTATATTTTTATAATTAAATTATAATAAACATATAATATAATTAGAAAAATTATATACTTATTTACAAAAGTTATACATTTATTATGTTATTATTAAAAAATTATTTATTTGTTATTTTTTAATTAAAAATATGATAATAAATATATAAAGAATTTAATATAATTTTTTTAATTGTATTATTTTTTAATTAAATTATAAAATATATCATATATGTATGAAAATATCAGTTAAAAACAGACAACAACCAAAAAAAAAAAAAAACAGAAGTAGAAGGTGACGTAGGAGTGAAACAAGATGGAGGGGAGGGGAGTGGGTAAGCAAGTGTGAAAGGGGTTGCAGGCAAGAGAAAGTGGAGAATCTGAATTCCGTGACCATGGACGATGGACCATGGAGGCCGGTTCCACACAGTAAAATTCCTTAATTGTGGCAGCGTGTCGTGGGGGCTGTCCTTTCTATGATTCTATCTTTCTTCTGTTCACTCTCACTTTCTTTGGAAAAGATTTACATTATAATTTTTACTTTTTTTTTTAAGGATGTCATTTTATTTGAAAAAGATAAATTAAGAAATATAAAATCCCACAATATGAATTTTCTCCTACTCAATACAAACAAAACGTCATCTTGTTGATTAGAGATAAAAGAATAAATAAAAAAGAGGGAAAACAAAATCTACATATAATCTTATTCTTTCTGCTTCTCTATAATAAAGTGATGCATTGAGTAAAAGAATATCTAAATTAATGGACCCTCCAAAACTCACTCTCACTCTCTTGCAATGTTAGTCTCACATCTTGTATTTATTTGTTATTTTTTCAACAAAGAGATCCATTTTGGGGGTTCATAATGCGTATCTAATTTCAAATTTCTTTTTTGGCCTGAACTTAATTTCAAATGTATAAAAAAAGTTAAAAGCAAATTTACTTAGTTTTTAAGTATTTAGTCAAAATAAAATAATTTTATAAAATTGAATAATAAATAAATAGAGAAGATACAAATCTTTTTTTAAATTATATATTTATCAATTTGAATATATCATGGCATGTTATTATGATGATAATTATGTAATTTGAATATATCATGGTATGTTATTTCTTCATACTAATTTAAATCAAAATTGAATAAAAGAAATTTATTGAATTCAAGTAATGACAAAACTTAGAGGAATTTTTTAATAACAATATAACAAATAAATATCTTTATAACTCAAGTACCATGCAATTGAATCTTTTAATTTTTCTTTTACATATTGTATATTATTAAAGAACAGATAAAAAGTACATAAAGAATTTTATTAAAATTTAATTTTTGTTCTGATGAACTCAGATTAGTTTAGAAGGATATTTTAGGAAGGAGTCCTGTTTTCATTGGTTGATAATTGTTGGTCATGCAATCTTGTGGGCCCCGTGAGGGTCGCCGATTCATGAACCCGAGAGGAAACCGAAATGGACTGATCACATCAATAACACTCCAAATATAAGTGAAGAAAGCAACTTACTGACGTATGATTATTACTTGAAGGCTTTCCACTGTGATTAATAATTGCAAGTTGTAATAGATTTTCCCCACCTTAGTACGCTAATTCAACAATATACACGACTTTTGAGTCTGGACATTTGTCTGTCTGGGCGTAGCCATTGGCCCTTCAGCAAAGTAACTAGGTAGTGGGACCATTTGTCTCATAACCACATTACAGATAATTTAATGAGATCCTCAATCCTTGGTGTGAACACGAGGCGGGAGTACCTAAGATGCTGTATAGATTGACTTTTCTAGGTCCACAT
This sequence comes from Erythrophleum fordii, assembly GCA_032878935.1. Lineage (NCBI taxonomy): Eukaryota > Viridiplantae > Streptophyta > Magnoliopsida > Fabales > Fabaceae > Erythrophleum > Erythrophleum fordii. Next base: position 11,899,344 of record JAVQMF010000058.1, read on the forward strand.
CCCACACATACCAAAATCACAGAAAGCCCCTCGCCTTTTTCAAGAGCGATTCAACCCATGTGCTTTCACCAAGTCTCCCTCAACTTAAAGACGCCTTCAGCATTGCTGGCATTTGATATGAGTCTTCAGATTCATTCGGATTCAGTCTCGTCACATAGCCATGTTGGCACATACAAGATCAAGTAATCAAGTAAGGGATTTCCCAGCCCACTCCCGCTCTCGTCTCTTTTGTTTGGCTTGCATCCTATTGAACTTCTCTTTCCCCTTCTCCAAAAGAGGGTCATGCACAACATAGTCATTAGGGTCATCACTGCGAGACATCCGATCCTGCACATTCACAGGAACATTACACCCAGAATTGGGGGCACTAGCAAGGGCCGATGCCATGCACAGAATTCAGCAAGGAAATATTTCAACTATATAACTCGTGTACCTCAGCTATTTAAATAGTTTGTCTTAATTTTTTGACCCAAAAAAAAAGTTTTATCCTAATTTCGACTTTTTGCAGCATGGAATAATAAACATTGCTCCTTATTATGTTTTAATATGATGACCGAAAAAACAGGTGAGGTACAGGATGGGAAATATAATGAATTTATATCTACAGGGATTTTACCAGCCCCATTTGAACAGATTGAATAAAAATGCACCAAAGAAAACTCACCTTGCCAGACTCAGGTGCAAATTTTAAGTGAACTCCTCTCCAGTCCGACAAATCCTCATCATTTACATCTCCAGATCCACCAGTCGAGGGCGTGGTCTTTTCTGATAGAGCCTTCTTAAATTTCTCTAGTTTTGCTAGAACCTGATCATAATCCAACCAAAAATAGGGAGGAAAAGACTGAGATCATTATTAACAAATAGTGATTAAAAGAGTCCCACAAATGATTGCAACAAAAGCTGAATACCACAATCTAAAAGGTTTTAAGCTTTACCTTACTGCTACTTTTCACCACACCCAACCATTATTTTACAAAAACATTTATAAACAAACAGAAAAATATACAATGATACAGCTCTTCTCTCTGAAACAAACAGCAATATGCCCTCTCCCACAAAGTGGAAAAAGTAAAATGCAATGAAGTGATCTGACATCTCACCAAATGTTCAATTAGCTCTCAACCATCACTTGGTGTATATATATATATAAATTCCAGCCAACTACTCTCAAGTCTCAAAATGTCTCATATCATATTGGTCAATCAATTCCCTATTGACCATATTTCTTGATGGTATAGAAAGATGGATTGTTTAGCACACAAGCCAGACGGTGGAACACAAAGAGAATAAGGAAAAGGAAGATAAATAATATAAATCACAAAGTCATAGCATACTTCATCTTCACGTCCTTGAAGTCTGCGTTTCTTCTGCTTCTGCAACTGTCTACTTTTCTCAGCTTCATTCAACAATTGTAAATCTACATCTGCATTAGCCATTCGTTCAGCTCTTGCTTCAGATCCTATTCCCTTTTTCTTCATGGATAATTTTTCCATCCTAGGTTGGTCATCATCAACACTTATGCCATTGGACCTGTCAAGAATGGATCATAATTAGACCATTTGCTTAAGTTTGAAAGCTGATGATAAACCACTTTGATAATCGTAAAAGCTCCAAAACAGTTCATGGTTGCTGATGATTGATGCCCTTACCTGGTTGCTGATGAACTGTGGTTCTTTGGACTAGAGCTTCCTGCTTACAAACACAAGAAGGTAGTGAGCCTTAGCAATTAAACAATCATTTTGAAGAAGCAAAATAAGAAAAAGAAGAAACAGATTTCATCAAGCTGTTCAATGACTCAGAAGGTCAGGTTTGGACAAATTTAAGGATAGTGTTGATAAATAAGCACAACCTTTTATAGACATATAAGAGGCTTTTGGTATATTATGATCTTGACCCATCATCTCACATACCACCGTATGTTGATAACGTAATAGGATAACAGTATTTGGTGTGTTGTTATGTGATGACTGGGTGGCATTTGAGATAATACCGAATATCACATCTCAGCCCCCCCCCCCCCCCAAAAAAAAAGAAAAAAACAAAAACAAAAAAAGGAAAAAAAGTGTTATTTGATGATAGCCAAAATATTGTCTTCTCATGTCACAGGGTAAAGTGTGTTAAATATGTTTAAGTTACCAATTTTATCCTTGTCTTTCTATGATAATTAACTCCACAACAATTTTTGTTCAAAAAAAATAAGAAGCATGTAAATACAAGACACAAGATAACGTTGTATTTTATTTTTATATGGATAAAGTGAGATTAAATTACACATGATCTTTTTTAAATTTTTTGAGTTATATTTCAATTCACAAATAGTAATAATAGTACAACATTATAAGATGTAATTGATTTAAACTTGAAAGGGTATACTTGAAAATTCATAGAGTAAATAGCAGTGATTGGCATGTGCAACCAAATTTAGGTATCTTGCATTCCTGAAATGTATGATACCACCAATTACCATAACATAGGTATCAATGTATCATGAATACCATGGTATCTTATAACATGGCATCTCATACCATGATATGCAAGATGCCTTGATATCTAAAATAACTGTATACCAAACAACTTCATAGTACATATCAAATTCCAGTATTCATTACCTCTGACAATAAAATTTCATCCATGTTAGTATGTTAGTTGCTTTCATTTGCATTTGTAGACATATGTAGTAATAATTCTCACATATTACTACTTGTTTCTCATATCTGTGCTGGTGCCACAAATTCATTCTTCCACTGTTGTAACATTATTTAGAAAAAAGAAAAAGAAAAAGAAAAAGAAAAAAAAGGGGGGGCGGTGGGGGAGGAGGAGATTGATTCCAATGGTTGTTCAAAAGTGCCTCATTCCTTTGATTTTCTTTATGTTTAATGCTAGGAAATGACCTAAGCATGTATTAGAGCTTTATGATGCCCTAATTTTTTTCTTTTTTGGGGGCCAAACCTTCTGGAGAATGAAAAAAGTAACTTGGTAGTCTAAGGATTATTCAGAGAGTATCACGTCAATAATATTAGCTAATTATAACTTCCAGGGGCAGAACCAGGAGTGCTTCCCAAATCAGAGTTTGAAAATTTTACTAGCTAAAATATAATGAAGATGATTGAGGTACCATTTGGGAACTTTGGCTTGGGTGGTAAATCCCCCAACTCTTTGCGCTTTTTTAGTACTTGACTGCGCATTCTGGCATCAAAGCCTGACTCATCATCATCACTGTTTTCAAGGCTGGTCAAGTTATTAGCTTCTGAATTTTTCTGAGACTCTTCCTTCTTTAAGCTCAACGCATCCCTTACAGATAACTGCACATCTCTTGTTGACTTACCACCAGATGAGCCCTGAAAAAGACACTATTACTTAATACAAGAGAACTTATGAGTGGGCATATGATGTATCATTTACAGCAATAAGTCATCAATAAATTATGAACTTTTGGCCTTCAAGGTGATAATATGAGGATAATTACTGCTTCCAAGAATTATAAACAGATAAATTAAAATTAAATTTTCATTTACTAAATTAGTATATGCAATGTTCTAAGAAAGAGTTCTCTGTGAGAATCAGGCTGATGGGAACAGCCTTATTACCAATTCATTATTAGGAGTTGCTTCCTTCAGAAGACGAGGATCATTTAATACATCATGACTGCTCTTAATTTTTTTCTTTACAGATGCCAATTCCTTTTCCTCTTCTTCAGCTTCTTCTCCAAATGAAAGTAAATTCAGTTTTCTGCATAATAAAAAATAAGCAACAAAATTCTTAAAGAGGGAAATTTCACTAACACAAATCACTATATTAAGTTCTAACAAGATAAAACTTTTCTTAGGTGAAAGGAATTACTTTGCAGCTTTTTTCTTTGAATCTTTACTGTCTGTGTCAGTAGTAGTTTGGATCTGAGGTTGAAGTGTTCTTGGAACAATATCATCAAATGGGTTCCATAGTACCTAAAATGGAGTGTTTCAAGAAGAAACTTGGGTGGTTAACTTCTCCCTGAACACAAATTTTATGATTCTTGAGTGAAGGTTAATTAAAATCTCAACCTACCTCAACTGATAATATCTTGGGGGGATCTAAAGGCCGATCATTCTTATCAGTTTCAAGTTCACCGAGTCTCAAAAGATTAAATATAGTATCTCCCGTCACCTACAAGCAAGTAGCAAATTCAATGAATCCATAAAAAATGACAAAAGCGGTAAAAAGGTTTTGCAACAACATTATTCCACTCATTACCTTTCCAAAAATTGTATGCTTCCGATCAAGCCAGTCACAACGATCCAGAGTTATGAAAAACTGACTCCCATTCGAATTTGGTGACCCAGCATTTGCCATTGCAACTAACCCTCTATGTTTAAATCTTAGACGCGAATGAAATTCATCAGAGAAGACACTCCCATAAATACTTTCACCGCCTACAATATTTAGGAGAAGTTACAAACTAGCCGGTAATAAAAAAAGCCAAAGTGCTGACATCCTAAAGCACCTAAAATTCATGAACTGGAGGTTATAGCCAATGCAACCAACCATCGTTTAGAAGCAGACATTATTTTTCTTGGTGAGTGTAGTTTCAAGTTTCAACGATAAACTATCAATTTAGCTGACAATTGGGTAACAAAATAAATCCCTCATTTCACGATATTTGGATTATCATTGAGCGAAAAGAAGAGAACTTCGTAAAATTGTCAGAAATTCTTTTATTATTTGTATTCAACCCAAAGCCTGAGCTAGCCAATTCTCATTTTGAAGAAGATATTTCAGAACCAAAAAACTTTGGGCGCCAGCGTAGACGCACAGGTATCAACAACTGTGTAAAGATTCATATATAAATAAATATTCAATTTGGGCACACAGGCAATAGGCATAGTCAGTTTGATTGAGAAAGAAAAGGACCTGTGCCGCTGCCAGTGGGATCGCCACCCTGTACAAGAAAGTCCTTGATGATGCGGTGAAAGATAGTGTTATGGTAGTAGCCTTCAAGGCAGAGCTGCACGAAGTTCCTGACGGCCTTGGGGGCTTCCTTAGGCCATAGCTCAATGTCGATTGGACCGTACGTCGTGTTCACCACCGCCTTCCCTTTCGTCGGCGGTTCTAACACGTACACCGTCGACATCTTTTTCTAGTTGGGGATGCTTCACTCCACCGGAACGGAATCTGGACGGCTAACTCCGAGAAGGAGGGTTTTGGATTTGAAAAAATGATTAACCCTACGGCCAAGACCGAACCTGATCTGAATAACCTCAGGTCATCGTTTCTTTTTTTTTTTTTTTTTCCTTGTGACAAATAAAATGCCCAAGTTAGATCAGTTCACATCGTATTCACCCATGCCGAAATTTTTCAAAGGAAAATTTCAGCTTAGGTTTAAACTGAAATTATTTAAAATAAAAATAAAAAATTTTAAAATATTCTATAATAAACAATTTTAGTTTGAAATTCTAAATTGAAAATTTTTCAAACAATTAAAATACATCCTTTTAGAGTTATAATTTTAAATTTTAAAATTTTTAATATGAATATTTTTAACTTATAATTATAAAATATAATTTTTTATCTTTCAGTTTTACTTAAAAATTATAAGTATGGAACAACGAGCTCCAACTCCAACCCGTTTAACTGGGGAAAGAAATAGAAAATGAAATGGAATTCATCAATTTTTATGTTTGGTAATAAAAAATTGTGGTAGAAAAGGAATTAATCAAGATTTTCACAGTAAAGTAAGAAGATAAAATGATTTTGAAGATAAAATTTTAAAATGTCATTTATGCCCCCTCCTATGGATTAACATTCATATTTAATAAATAAAAAATACTTTAACTGTATTTCAGTAATATGTTTTATTTTTTTAAATTATTAATTTATATATATATATATATATATATATATATTTAAATAAAATAATATTTATATACTACTTTTAATTATTATATAATATTTTTTAATAAGAGATATTCTAAAATTAAGAAAGATTTATATTATTGTTTTTAATTAAAAATTTATTATTTTATTATTTTTTACTAATTAAAAAAATTATTTTAATAATTTTTTAATTAATTAAAAAGCTAACAAAATTAATAATATTTAATATTAAAAATAATAAATTATTTAAATAAAAAGTAACTACAACGCAATCAAAATTATTTAACCAAATATCAATCGAAAATCAAATCAAGTTCTAATTGACATTTTCGTCTATTACATATATATTAATATTATATACACATATATATTTTTATTATTCTTATTTATATTTTACATATATATAAATATATAATAAATATAAATAATATTATAATATATTATAGACATTGTAATTTATTATTTTTAAATTATTTTTTATAGAATAAAAATAAATGATATTATTTTCAAAAAGAATAACAAAAAATAAAAATATTAAAATTGTTATTATAAAAATTATTAATAATAATTCTATTTTAAAAATAATACAATATTTTCTAATATTAACATTAATAAGTTATCTAAAAGAATCAGAACACAAGAGAATATATAGACTAATTGAACTAGCTAAACCCTTAGAATAAAAAATATATGAATCAAAAGAAGAAATTAAAAAAATAGGATCAGAAATCCAAGATCTTAGAATAGAAGTACATTTAATAAAACGAAAAATAGACAGAATAAGTCAGGTATTGGGAATAAGAAATACTGTAGAACCAATAATAGACCAACTAGAAATTAATATGATAAGATTATATAAAGAAGACACTATTAAAGAAGTTACTAAGCCACAAATAAAATCCAAACTTATGAATGAACAAGTTTATGAAACCAGAGTAATAGTTGAAGAATTAAAACATGGACAATAAGTCTTAAATAATAACTTATAGACTATTTTTGAAGCTATTCAGGAAATGGAAAACTCTCAAACCAAAACAAATCAAGAAACCCTAATTGACTATATCTCACCAAAAGAATGTAAAAAAATAGATAAAGAAATATTAGAATTTATGCATCGAATGGATAGATTAGATCATGATATAATAGAATTCCTACCATATTTACCAAAAATTGAAAAACCTAAAGTAGAAATAAAATAAATAAATATGATGAAAATATTAGAGGAATTAGAACAAGAAGAAATTGAAAGAAAAATGAGTCAAGAAGAAATAAATTTAGAATCCATAAAAGAAGAATTAAGATACTTAAACCTTCAAGACAATTATGAAGTAAATATGCAAATTGTAAAAATAGAATAACCTCAAAGTTTTAACCGACCTAATATAAATGACCCTTCATACCAAAGAAGAGACGAACAAACTAGTATTGATAGAGAAACAGAAATGCAAAAACAAGAATTAAAACATAAAGAACCAATGAAAGAAGATAATCAATCATTTATGTTTGAAACTATTTACACACCCCTGGAAATAATAGTTTTATACCTCCTCCATTAGAACAATATGAAACAAGATCAATTCCAAATTCAGGAATATGGTTAAATTTAGATTGTAATTTAGATCAAGAAAAAAGATTAGAAGAATGGTATAAATCACAATTAATAGCCCTAGCACACCGAAGTATAGACACCCATTCAACCATCTTAATAGTTGAATCTAGTTTTACAAGTATTGTCCTAGAATGGTAGAAAAGTTTAAATAAAGAATTTAGACAAAAAGTAAGAGAAGTCGAAAGTTATAATACTCGAAGAGAATTTTATGCTACATTATTAAGAAAATATGAGCAAGTTTTAAGAAATGAATTTTTAAGAAGAAGTGTAGGAGCAAACGAACAAACAAAAATCACTAGAGCTATAACTAAATTACATCAAATAGAAATATGCTCTCTCGAACCAAAAATTTTAAATCAATATATTTGTGAATACCAAATATATTATTATGAAGCAAGATTTGAAAATTATGAACAAAAAAGATTTTATTTAGATTTATTCTATCACAAATTACCCAGACTATTATTAGAAATTCTTATAATAGACTATAGAAAAGCCTTTAATGATAGAATAGATCTAATACCATATATAGATACTATGGGAAGAAGAGAAAAATTTCTTAGAGATTATTTATCTAATAAATGTAAAGAAACTTGGAGAAATAATAAATATTATAAAACTAACAAATTAATTTTACAATGTAGTAATTTCGAAACACCTCATAAATGGGGATGCATACCCGAAAGAAAACCTCGAAAATATCAGAAGAAACTAGATAGAAAATATCAATCACCTTATAAACGTTATCAATATAAATTCAAGAAATATCCTAAATCAAAATTTCAAAGACAATCAAAATTTAGGAAACCTTTTAAACCTAGACAATATTATAAAAAAGGACCAAGAAAAATTAATTACAGTAAATATCCTACAAAATGTCAATGCTATAATTGTAGAGAATTAGGACATATAGCAACAGATTGTAAAAAACCAATAAAACAAAAAGTTATGAATTTAATAGAATTAGCTTATGATTTTAATCTAGAACCCATAGAATTAAACAGATACATAAATAACGAATTTGATCATTCTGATATTGAAATTTATAAATTAGAAAAATTAACATTAGAATCAGAGTCAGACACTAACTCCAGCAAAAACCCAACATCTAGTGAATTAGATGAAGAACTTCACTATATTTCTGATGAAGATGAAATCAATATGATGAAAGGAGAAAATAGTAATTCCCCAAATAATAACTTTACAGAAATTCCTCAAAATAATTTTATAACCCCTGATATATACTTAGAAGTAGAACTAGGAGAAACTAGCAAAACTCATAAGGAAAATGAAGAAGTGAATGATTATTTTAATTTTGAAGAGTTTGAAACATTTCAACAATTATGGGACGAATTGAATTTAGAAAATCTAACATCTACAATCCAAAATCATGATTTTGAAAACATAAATTTCACAGAAAATTATGACCAACCATTAAATAATAAATTAGAACTATTACCACTACCAGAATTTCAAGAAAATCAAATAGTAGAAGAAGAAAAATCAGATAATCCAGAATTATTAATTAACAATCAAATATCTTTAATTCAAACTCAGAATAATAACAAAAAGAATGAATTTGATCTATGGGATGAATTAGAATTAGGAGAAATAGAAATTCTAAGTCCTATATCTCAAGAAAATATCATTTCAACATAAAATACAAAAGAAAAATTACTAAGCTATGAAGAAGAAGAAGAAAAAGAATTACTATGCTATGAAGAATTCACAGAATTAGACAAAAATCAAGAAGATCAACCTGAAAAAATAAGAATAGGAGAAATACCCAAAATTAATTCACGAGCCTTTAATGAACAATATAAAAAAGCTAAATATAGTACTAAAGATTTAGTATCAGGAAATGAATATAGATGTTCTTGAATATCAAATAAAGGAAAAAGTAGAAAAGCATGGAGATGCCCCTTAGAATCATTATTTCCTCAAAGTAATTATTGTAAATATCATTATCAACAAAGTAAAGTTGATAAAATAAAAAGAAAGAAAAAATGGTTTAAAACTAGATATAAAATTAAAAGAAAAATTTAAGACTTGAAGAAAAACTTGCAAAATTAAGACAGGAAGAAGAAAAGGATAACGAATAAAATAAAATTAGTTCATCTTATGATTATTCTGTTGAATATGTTCAAGGCAAAAATAATTTGATTGCTGATTTTCTTAGCAGAGATGGAGCAATCATCTCAAATAAGTAAAGCCACCAGTAATCAGTAAGAAGAGGAGAATTCATATCCTCATCCTCATTTATTTTCACGAGTAAATACTCTCGAACTCAATCTGAGTATATTATCATCTCAGACCACGAATAATATTAATAATATCAATAATTCTATCAATTATTTAACTCAGGCTTTGGGAAATTATAGTTCTCATGTCAACAAGTTAGAATCACGATTAATACAAGTAGAAAAACAAATAATGAATATATCTCCAACTCCATCACCACCACTGACACCACAAAGCCAGTCCATTCATATTCCACAAACTCCCTCATTTGCAGCTATCTTAGAACAGGAAGTCAAACAAGCCCAAAAAGCCCAATCCAATTCACAAACAGTAGTCTTGTCCTCTACATTAAACCCTCAGACTATTACCCAGAACAGACTTCATGAACAATATGAATATTTTCAATTAATTATTGAAAAACTCAACCACTGTCAAATAGCCACATCTACCCTCAAATATATCTCCTATTATTCCATTAATAAAGTTTTGATTAAACCTGGTACAAACCCTCAATTAGTTCATACTTTATTCAGTTATGGATTAATTCATTGTATTTATCCCTCTAATGACCTCCGAGAATTAAGCCGTCTCCCAAAAGCCATCTAAGAAGCAGCTAAACACTACCACGATATCATAACCCAATACACCATGTATATAAGATGTTATTCCACTATTGCTGAAATAACTCCAGAAAAATTTTATCCTCCCATTAACCTTATCAAATTTGGAACGACAAGAAAACCCTTCGAATTTGAAGAATCCGAAAAATCCTCTATCGACCCTGAGGAATTTTGTCTTATTATATCAAAGATAAGAGCCCAAGAATATGAAATTATTTTCTCAGAAATGAATCGAACCTTAACTAGTGATGAGGTCCAATGGACTTATTTCACTAGCCCAAATTCATGTATATATTCAGTTGGAAGAACGAGCCGAAGCCCAAAACTATTCTCTCAATTTTATGACAAAATTAAAACTAATAAAATAGATAATATCGAAGACACTAAAAGAAGAATTTGCCAAAAATTATCGGATTATCCAGTCTACATATGCATCTACTGTAAAGATAAAGAAAAATCAACAGAAGATCAGAATAATCCACCGACTTGCATCAACATCCTCGAAAGCTGAAGGAATGATTTGACTAAAGGAGACAAAGAATTGATAAAAAGGTGACATAAAGTATCGACATGACAAAAAGAGCAAAGAATTGACAAAAAGAAAAGTAAAAAGAAAGATTCCCTAGAAAAAGTCAAAAAAGGAAAAGAAGAAGAGACTAAAGTATGAAGAGACATCAGAAGGACAAAAGTAAAGCCGACAACGACAAAAGAAAAAGAAGACTTGACTTGAAGTGACTTAAAGCATCCAAAGAAGACAAAAAACTTTAGCACCAAATTTGACAGCAATTATTGTAATTAGCGCGACAGAGGTATGCCTCTTGCCTATATAAAGCCCTGTAAGTTTCATTTGTAAGCAGAACTCGAATTCGCTTTAAATTACTCTCTGAGAATTCTGAGCACCCTCTCTCTCTCTCTAACCATTGTACTCCCCTGCCTTCATCAATAAAGAAATTTATTTTGAAGTTTAAAGGTATGACTAGCTAAACTCTCTCTTCGGAGATTAAGTGTAGTATTTTAACTCTTATCTGTCTATAAATGAATTGATCTTTCGCTGTGTTAATATTGGAATGAGGATTAGAGATCCTTTAAACAGTAACTTAGAAATGGGAATAGTACGCCTCCGGTAGAAAACGAAGGAAGGCTGCGTTGAACTAAGTTGAAAGGGGAAGGTCTTGGCTTTAATGAGCGCCTTGAGTGGCCATGCTCATCGTTTAGAATAGCCATAGAAAAGACCTCTGCATGAATGGGTAGCTGATCTCGCTCATTCCAGGCTGTCCCCTTGAATGGAAGGAACTCTTACCCTCTTTCATGCAGATGTCTTTTCTATGGCTATTCTAAATGATGAGCATGACCACTCAAGATGCTCATTAAAGCCAAGACCCTTCAGCTTAGTTCAGCACAGCCTTCCTTCGTTTTCTACCGGAGGTGTACTATTTCCATTTCTAAGTTACTGTTTAAATGATCTCTAATCTTCATTCCAGTATTGACACAGTGAATGATCAATTCATTTATGGACAGATAAGAGTTGAAATACTACACTTAATCTCCGAAGAGAGAGTTTAGCTAATCATACCTTTAAACTTCAAAATAAATTTCTTTATTGATGAAGGCAGGGGAGTACAATGGTTAGAGAGAGAGGGGGTGCTCAGAATTCTCAGAGAGTAATTCAAAGCGAATTCGAGTTCTGCTTACAAATGAAACTTACAGGGCTTTATATAGGCAAGAGGCATACCTCTGCCGCGCTAATTACAATAATTGCTATCAAATCTGGTGTTAAAGTTTTTTGTCTTCTTTGGATGCTTTAGGTCACGTCAAGTCAAGTCTTCTTTTTCTTTTGTCGTTGTCGGCTTTACTTTTGTCTTTCTGATGTCTCTTCATACTTTAGTCTCTTCCTCTTTTTCTTTTTTGACTTTTTCCAGGGAATCTTTCTTTTTACTTTTCTTTTTGTCAATTCTTTGCTCTTTTTGTCATGTCAATACTTTGTGTCACCTTTTTATCAATTCTTTGTCTCCTTTGGTCAAATCATTCCTTCAGCTTTCGAGGATGTTGATACAAGTCAGTGGATTATTCTGATCTTCTGCTGATCTTTCTTTATCTTTACAGTAGATGTATATGTGGACTGGATAATCCCATAATTGTTGGCAAATTCTTCTTTTGGTATTTTCGGTATTATCTATTTTATTGGTTTTAATTTTTTCATAAAATTGAGAGAATAGTTTTGGGCTTCGGCTCACTCTTCCAACTGAATATATACATGAATTTGGGCTAGTGAAATAAGTCCATTGGACCTCATCACTAGTTAAGGTTCGATTTATTTCTGAGAAAATAATTTCATATTCTTGGGCTCTTATTATTGATATAATAAGACGAAATTCCTCAGGGTCGATAAAGGATTTTTGGATTCTTCAAATTCGAAGGGTTTTCTTGTCGTTCCAAATTTGATAAGGTTAATGGGAGGATAAATTTTTTTTGGAGTTAGTTCAGCAATAGTGGAATAACATCTCATAGACATGGTGTATTAGGTTATGATATCGTGGTAGTGTTTAGCTGCTTCTTGGATGGCTTTTGGGAGACGGCTTAATTCTTGGAGGTCATTAGAGGGATAAATACAATGAATTAATCCATAACTGAATAAAGTATGAATTAATTGAGAGTTTGTACCAGGTTTAATCAAAGCTTTGTTAATGAAATAATGGGAGATATATTTGAGGGTAGATGTGGCTATTTGACAGTGGTTGAGTTTTTCAATAATTAATTGGAAATATTCATATTGTTCATGAAGTCTGTTCTGGATAGTAGTCTGAGGGTTTAATGTAGAGGACGAGGCTACTGTTTGTGAATTGGATTGGGCTTTTTGGGCTTGTTCTTGGGCTTGTTTGACTTCCTGTTCTAAGATAGCTGCGAATGAGGGAGTTTGTGGAATATGAATGGACTGGCTTTGTGGTGTCAGTGGTGGTGATGAAGTTGGAGATATATTCATTATTTGTTTTTCTACTTGTATTAATCGTGATTCTAACTCGTTGACATGGGAACTGTAATTTCCCAAAGCCTGAGGTAAATAATTGATAGAATTACTGATATTATTTGTAGTTTGAAATGATAATATACTCAGATTGAGTTCGAGAGTATTTACTCGTGAAAATAAATGAGGATAAGGATATGAATTTTCTTCTTCTTGCTGATTACTGGTGGCTTTACTTGTTTGAGATGATTGCTCCATCTCTGCTAAGAAAATCAACAATCAAGTTATTTTTGCCTTGAACATATTCAACAGAATAATCATAATAAGATAAATCAGCTTGCCATCGATATAACATTTTATTTGCTAATAAATTTGTCTAAAGACCTCGAGATAACCACATTTTTACTTGAGTATTATCGGTACGAATAATAAATTGAGAATTAACAATGAATAATTCAAACTTCTTTATAGCTTTTACAATTGCTAAAAATTCTTTTCAGGTTGAATGATAATTAGTTTGACTTTCATTAAATTTTCTACTTGCATATCTAGTAATAATTTCTTTTTCTTCTTGATTTACATGATAAAGGGCAGCGCCTCAATAATTATATGAAGCATCTGTATAAATAATCCATTTTAGGTTTTCTTGAGTTAGCATAATTAATTTTGGTAAATTACTGCATAAATTTTTAATTTTTTTGAATAATTTGTTCAGTTCGTTCATTCCATTGCCAATTAGATTTTTCTCCTGCTAATTTTGATATTTGAGCAGTATATTTGGATAAATTGGGAATAAAATATTTAGCTTGATTTACTAGGCCTAAAAATGATTGTAATTCTTTTTTAGTTGTGATTTTCTTAAAATCTTTTACTTTTGTACTAATATGTTCTTGTAATTCTATTCCGTTTGAGGAAATATAATGTCCTAAGAAAGCTATTCTTTCTTTTTTAAGTTTGGCTTTTTTGGGTGAAATATTAATTTCTTTTTCTTCTACTAAAGTAATAAGTTGATCTAAATGTTTTTCATGTTGTTCTTTATTTTCTGAGAATATTAAAATGTCATCTATATAAATTATTGCAAAATCTTTAATTGGAGATATAAGTTTTTGTACATATTCTTGGAATATACTTGGACTATTATGAAATCCCATAGGTAATACATTCCATTCGTATAATCCTTCGGAGGTTAAGAATGCAGTATATTTTTTACTTGGTTCTTCTAACTTAATTTGAAAAAATCCTGATTTACAGTTAAATTTACTAAATATTTGTTTTCCTTTTATTAAATTAAATAGTAGTTCAATTTTTGGAATTGGGTATCGGTTTCTAATGGCTAAATCATTTAATTTTTTATAATTAATAACCATTCTAGATTTATTTCTTCGGATTTCAGCATGACTCATAACAATCATAGTTGGTGAACAATAATTTGATCTACTTTCCCTAATTAAATTATATTGTTTCATTTCATTTATGTGCATAATAAACTCTTGTTTATCATTAGGTGTTCATGGGTATGGTTTACTACATATCTCTTTACTATAGTCGAGTAATTTTATTTTAGCATAAGGTTTGGATTTTTCCCAATGGATTAAAGGATTATCATTATAATTATCAATTAATCTTTGTTCAATTGTTCTTAGTCTTTTTAGATGTCTTAATGATTTCTTACTTTCATTTTCTATAGGTTTATTATTAGGGATAAATTGGATTTCATTATCAGTTTTCTTTCTTCTAAATATTGTATCAGTTCTATTATATGGGTTTTGAATTCTAATTGCCCATGCTTGGTGTTTACAAGGGGTTGTTAGTATTAAAATTTTTTCGGTAAAATGTAAAGGTATATATTGACCTAAAAAATCTACTCCTAGGATTATATCTGGTGTAGTTTCATTATATTGGTGTAATATTGATATTTTTAATTCATATTCTCCTATTTGTATAGGTATATCTTTAGCAAATAATTCAATTAAATATATTTCTTTTCCAACATTAGTCATTCTAATAGGTTTGTCTTTCTTCCATAATTCAGAGGGTAATATGTTATATTTAGAGGTAGTAATATTTGCTCATGTATCAATCATGACATGATATTTTCGTGATTGATATTTTACATAATTGAATCTGACTAAAATATAATAAAATTTCATTAGTCGATTAAATTTTGATTTCTTAAGAATAACTACTTGTCCATCTATATTAATTAGAATTCTATCTCTTTGAATTCTATAGGGTTTTATATATTTGAGAAAATCCTTTCCTAATATAATCTTATGGGATTGATTTATAATTTCATTTTCAATATATAGTTTTATCTTGATTATATCTCTTTTATTAAATCTTAGCATGGTTTGTGCACTGGTTTTGTTTTCAAAAATAATTAGATTGTTATCTGTATTTTCTACATGTATAGTACTTTTTGTAATTTCGGGATTAATTAAGGCAATTACTTCTATCCATGTTCCTTCTTTAGCTATTTCTAAGAGGATTAAGTTATCTAATGGTTAGGTTAAATCTATTTTAGGTATATTTGGTTGAAGTTCAGCTAAATTTGATCTTATCGGGATTTCGGCTACTCTATTTGCTTCATAATTATTATGGCTTCTTGTTGTACACTTCGTCGAGGATTTATATTAATGTTTATATCTGAGGGAGTATTAATTCTAATACTTCGGTTTCCTAATTGATTGTTGAAGGAAATTCTAGGAATAATTTCTTCTCCTAATTCTATTGTTTGATCTAGTTCTAATTGTAATTATCGATGTATAGTTATTCTATTCTTTTCTATAGGTAATTCTTCTAAGACTGGCATAAAGTGTTTATCTATAGTTATATTTCCTATATTTCGTTTATAAATTTTATGTTCGTTGAAAAATACTAGTCCTACCATTCTAGTGATACTTATAATTCGACTTCCTAGAGACATTTTAATTCCTTATAATTTATGATAAATTACTAGAGTTCTATTCATATTAGTTTCAACTCTAGAGATAGCAAAATTTGTATTAATAATTAATTTTAATTTTTGATAAATTAAATTTCTATTTAAAGCTCCTAATATACTATTTGGGACATTATCAATTATTCGATTATCTGTAATTAATAGTTCAATAGATATATCTATTCCAGCTTTGAAATATGCTTTGATTAATAATTGGATTCCTGGGATATAGATTTCTGTTATTTCATTTTTTATATCTAATTTTTGAATTTCATTTTCAATTAACATTTTATCAAAAATTTAGTGAAATTTTTAAAAATAATACATTGCCATATTATTTTAAAAATAATACATTATTTTCTAATATTAACATTAATAAGTTATCTAAAAAAATTACTATTAAAATTTTAAGAAAAACCACTAACTAAAAATCAATCAGTGATTATCCCACGAATTGGTCAACAATAATATCCAATTGGTTGTATGTGACAATGCATTGCCGTAGAGAGCGTTCTCATGGTATGAGACCTGGACGAAGTACTAGTTCTTAGCTCTCGGGGGTTTGGTTGGCTGACTACTGGCGATAGGTTGTGTTGTCGAGCGCTTTTGACAAGATGGTTTTGTGCCTGTATATTTTGGAAAATCGAAATCCCTAGAGAGCGTTCTCATGGTATGAGACCTGGACGAAGTACTAGCTCTTAGCTCTCGGGGGTCTGGCTGGCTGACCACCGGCGATAGGTTGTACTGTCGAGAGGCAGACACGTAAAAGCGATCTGAGGGACCTGATTGTGTCCAACGGGGGACAGTACCCAGTTGTCGCAATTATGGTATCAGAAGACTTGAAGTGACTAGCCACCAAAGAAGACATTAAAGCATCAAAAACTTTAGCGCCACAACAAAAATTTTAGTTCTAATTGTAAGCGGCAGAGGAATGCCTCTCGCCTATATAAAGCCCTGTAAGTTTCATTTGTAAGCACGACTCAAATTCACAACTCAAAAACTCTCTGATTCTCTTTCAGAATTCTGAGCACCCTCTCTTGTATTCACCCGCCTTCATCAATAATAATATTTATTTTGAAGATTAAAGATTTAGTAATGATTTCATGGTAGTGTTTGGCAGCTGTTTTGATGACTGTTGGAAGTAAACTTAATTCTACAAGATCCTTAGAGGGATAAATGCAATGAATTAATCCATAACTGAATAAGGTGTGAACTAATTGAGGATTTGTACCAGCATAGATGACAGCTTTGTTAATGGAGTAATGGGAAATATATTTAATGGTTTTGGCAGATATTTGAAAATGATTCAGTTTATCAATAATTAATTAAAAATACTCAAACTGTTCATGGAGTTTTTGTTGTACTGAAGTCTGAGGATTTGAGGTAGAGGATGATGCTCTTTGGTATTTGGACTTAGTTGTTGGGCTTATTTAACTTCTTGTTCTAGGATGGCTGCGAATGAGGGAGTTTGTGGAATATGAGTGGACTGGCTTTGTGGTGTCTGAGAGGGTGATTGAGTAGGGAAGGCTGTGCTGAACTAAGTTGAAGGGAGAAGGTCTTGGCTTTAATGAGCGGTCGACCATAGCCGATGCTCATCATTTGCGAATAGCCATAGAAAAGACCTCTGCATGAAAGAGGGCAGAGTTCCTTCCATGACCCAGTTTAGTCGCTAAGAGCTAGTACTTCGTCCAGGTCTTATACCATGAGAACATTCTCTAGGGATTTCGACTTTCCCAAATATACGAGCACAAAACTATTTTGTCAAAAGTGCTCTGATACCATAATTGCTTAAACTCTTCAAATTTGTCAAAATCAAAATAATTTTCGTTTTCTTTGTTTATTGGTTGTAATTCTAATAAATCCTTGAGTATTATCTGTTCGAATAATAAACTGAGTATTAACAATGAATAATTCAAATTTTTCTACAACTTTTACAATTGCTAAAAATTCTTTCCAAGATAAGAAATTGAAATACTATGCCTAATCTCTGAGGAGAGAGTTTAGCTAGTCATACTTTTAATCTTCAAAATAAATATTATTATTGATGAAGGCGGGTGAGTACAAGAGAGGGTGCTCAGAATTCTCAGAGAGAATAAGAGAGTTTTTGAGTTGTGAATTTGAGTCGTCGCTGTGTCAATATTGGAATGAGGATTAGAGATCATTTGAACAGTAACTTAGAAATGGGAATAGTACGCCTCCGGTAGAATACGAAGGAAGGCTGTGCTGAACTAAGTTGAAGGGGGAAGGTCTTGGCTTTAATGAATGGCCTACCATAGCCAAAACTCATCGTTTGAGAATAGCCATAGAAAAGACCTCTGCATGAAAGAGGGCAGAGTTTCTTCCATGACCCGATTTAGTCTCGGTCACCCCTATTTCTAAGTCTAAATTACTCCTTGAATGGGTAACTGATCTCGCTCATTCCAGGCTGTCCAACTTATGGTATCAGAGCGCTTTTGACAAGATGATTTTGTGCCCGTATATTTAGGAAAGTTGAAATCCCTAGAGAGCATTCTCATGGTATGAGACCTGGACGAAGTAATAGCTCTTAACTCTCGGGGGCTTGGCTGGTTGACCATCGGCGATAAGTTGTGCTGTTGAAAGGTAGACACGTAAAAAGCGATCTGAGGGACCTGATTGTGTCCAACGGGGGACAGTACCCGGTTGTCGCAATTAATTCTCAGAGAGAATCAGAGAGTTTTTGAGTTGTGAATTTGAGTCGTGCTTACAAATGAAACTTAGAGGGTTTTATATAGGCGAGAGGCATTCCTCTCTTGTACTCACCTGCCTTCATCAATAATAATATTTATTTTGAAGATTAAAGGTATGACTAGCAAAACTCTCTCCTCAGAGATTAGACATAGTATTTCAATTTCTTATCTATCCATAAGTGAATTGATCCGTCGTTGTGTCAATACTGAAATGAGGATTAGAGATCCTTTAAACAGTAACTTAGAAATGAGAATAGTACGCCTCCAGTAGAAAATGAAGGAAGGCTGTGCTGAACTAAGTTGAAGGGGGAAGGTCTTGGCTTTAATGAGCGGTTGACCATAGTCGATGCTCATCGTATGAGAATAGCCATAGAAAAGACCTCTGCATGAAAGAGGGCAGAGTTCCTTCCATGACCCAGTTTAGTCTCAGTCACCCCTATTCCTAAGTCTAAATTACTCCTTGAATGGGTAACTGATCTCGCTCATTCCAGGCTGTCCAACTTATGGTATCAGAGCGCTTTTGACAAGATGGTTTTGTGCCCGTATATTTGGGAAAGTCAAAATCCCTAGAGAGCGTTCTCATGGTATGAGACCTGGACGAAGTACTAACTCTTAGCTCTCGGGGGCCTGGCTGGCTGACCACCGATGATAGGTTGTGCTATCGAGAGGCAGACACGTAAAAAGTGATCTGAGGGACCTAATTGTGTCTAATGGGGGATAATTGTGACAACCGGGTACGGTCCTCCATTGGACACAATCAGGTCCCTCAAATCGCTTTTACGTGTCTGCCTCTTGACAGCACAACCTATCGCCGGTGGTCAGCCAGCCAAGCCCTCGAGAGCTAAGAGCTAGTACTTTGTCCAGGTCTCATACCATGAGAATGCTCTCTAGGGATTTCAACTTTCCCAAATATACGGGCACAAAACCATCTTGTCAAAAGCGCTCTGATACCATAAGTTGGACAGCCTGGAATGAGCGAGATCAGTTACCCATTCAAAAAGTTATTTAGACTTAGGAATAGGGGTGACCGAGACTAAATCGGGTCATGGAAGGAACTCTGCCTTCTTTCATGCAGAGGTCTTTTCTATGGCTATTCTCAAATGATGAGCATCGGCTATAGTCGGCCGCTAATTAAAGCCAAGACCTTCCCCTTTCAGCTTAGTTCAGCACAACCTTCCTTCGTTACCGGAGGCGTACTATTGCCATTTCTAAGTTACTGTTCAAAGGATCTCTAATCCTCATTCCAGTATTGACACAGCGGCGGATCAATTCATTTATGGATAGATAAGAA
This sequence comes from Erythrophleum fordii, assembly GCA_032878935.1. NCBI lineage: Eukaryota > Viridiplantae > Streptophyta > Magnoliopsida > Fabales > Fabaceae > Erythrophleum > Erythrophleum fordii. The sequence continues at coordinate 11,919,566 of JAVQMF010000058.1, forward strand.
ATTGAAATACTATGCCTAATCTCTGAGGAGAGAGTTTAGCTAGTCATACCTTTAATCTTTAAAATAAATATTATTTTGACATTTACTTAATTTTGTGACAAAATCAAAACAAATAAATTGGATAATACTGAAGACACCAAACGAAGAATTTGCTAATAATTATCTGATTATCCAATACATATATGCATCTACTGTAAAAACAAAGAAAGATCAGCGGAAAATCAGAATAATCTACCGACCTCCATCAACATTCTTGAAGGATGAAGAACTGATTTGACCCAAAGGAGACAAGGAAATGACTAAAGAAAAAGAAAAATTGACAAAAAGCATCGAAGTGACCAAAAAGAATAGATTTGACAAAGAAAAAAAGCAAAAGGATAAGATTCCTTGAAAAAGTCAAAAAGATGAAGTGACATGATGAAAAGTGACTCCTGAATGACAAAAAGAAAAAGATGAAGCAATCTCAGGGACCTGATTGTGTCCAACGGGGGACAGTACCCGGTTGTCGCAATTATGGTATCAGAGCGCTTTTGACAAGATGGTTTTATACCTGTATATTTGGGAAAGTCGAAATCCCCAGAGAGCGTTCTCATGGTATGAGACCTGGACGAAGTACTAGCTCTTAGCTCTCGGGGGCCTAGCTAGCTGACCACCGGCGATAGATTGTGCTGTCGAGAGGCAGACACGTAAAAAGCAATCTGAGGGACCTGATTGTGTCCAACGGGGGACAGTACCCGGTTGTCCCAATTATGATAAGTTGGACAGCCTGGAATGAGCGAGATCAGTTACCCATTCAAGGAGTAATTTAAACTTAGGAATAGGGGTGATCGAGACTAAACCGGGTATGATGGGTCATTTATATTCGGAGGATTAAAATTTTGGGGTTCTTCTATTTTCACAGTTTGTATGTTTACTTCATAATTGTCTTGAAGTTTTAAATAACTTAATTCTTCCTTTATCGATTCTAAATTGATTTCTTCTTGACTCATTCTTCTTTCAATTTCTTCTTGTTCTAAGTCATCTAATATTTTCATCATATTAATTTGTTTGATTTCAACCTTTGGTTTTTCTATTTTTGGTAAATATGGTAGAAATTCAATTATATCTTGATCTAGTCTGTCTATTCGGTGCATAAATTCTAATCTTACTTTTTCTAATTTTCTACATTCTTCTGGTGAGATATAATCAATTAAGGTTTTTTGATTTGTTTTAATTTGAGAATTTTTCATTTCCTGAATGGCTTAAAAAATAGTCCATAAGTTATTATTTAAGACTTCTTGTCCATGTTTTAATTCTTCAACTATTACTCTAGTTTCATAAACTTGTTCATTCATAGGTTTGGATTTTATTTTTGGCTCAGTAACTTCTCTAATAGTGTCTTCTTTATATAATCTCATCATATTAATTTCTGGTTGATCTATTATTAGTTCTACAGTATTTCTTATTCCTAGTACCTGACTTATTCTGTCAATTTTTCGTTTTATTAAATGTACTTCATTTCTTATATCAGATATTTCTATTCTAAGATCTTGGATTTCTGATCCTATTTTTTTCATTTCTTCTTTTGATTCATATATTTTTTGTTCTATGGCTTTTGCTAATTCAGTTAATCTATATATTCTTTTGTGTTCTGGTTCTTTTTCTAAGATCTTTTTTATTTCTTCAGGTGGATTTCTTAATGCGTGGATAAATGATATATCGGGGTCAACTACATATCCTAGTTGTTTGAGTAAATACATATTTGTCCAATTAATTAAATTCCATATTGTATCACCTTCACCTCCTAACATGAAAGGTGAAGCTACAAATGTGCTGTGTGGTGTTGGAATAAAGCTACTATTTGGTAAACTATCTTGATCTACTTCATATATTCGAGGTTCAATTTTTTGAAATAAAGACTTAATTAAATGGAATTAAAAGAAGTAATAAAGCAATTAAACTAAAAGGTTCAGAGAGCAAAGCAAGAGCAGATATAATAAAAGAAAGTAAGGAAATACAGAAGGCAGTAAACAAGATCAGTAAATAAGAACGCAGGCAGGTGTATGACTTAAACTAAATTTCAGAGATTAAGCTTCATATTTCTATTCTTATCTTTCCATCCATGCTCTGATACCATTACGAGGGACAGCCTGGAATGAGCGAGATCAGCTACCCATTCAAGGAATAATTTAGACTTAGGAATAGGGGTGACCGAGACTAAACCGGGTCATGGAAGGAACTCTGCCCTCTTTCATGCAGAGGTCTTTTCTATGGCAATTCTCTGATACCATAATTGCGACAACCGGGTACTGTCCCCCGTTGGACACAATCAGGTCCCTCAGATTGCTTTTTACGTGTCTGCCTCTCGACAGCACAACTATCGCCAGTGGTCAGCCAGCCAGGCCCCCGAGAGCTAAGAGCTAGTACTTCGTCCAGGTCTCATACCATGAGAACGCTCTCTAGGGATTTCGACTTTCCCAAATATACGGGCACAAAACCATCTTGTTAAAAGCGCTCTGATACCATAAGTTGGACAACCTGGAATGAGCGAGATCAGTTATCCATTCAAGGAGTAATTTAGACTTAGGAATAGGGGTGATCGAGACTAAACCAGGTCATGGAAGGAACTCTGCCCTCTTTCATGCAGATGTCTTTTCTATGGCTATTCTCAAGCGATGAGCATCGGCTATGGTCGGCTGCTCATTAAAGCCAAGACCTTCCCCCTTCATCTTAGTTCAGTCCAACCTTCCTTCGTTTTCTACCGGAGGCGTACTATTGTCATTTCTAAGTTACTGTTCAAAGGATCTCTAATCCTCATTCCAGTATTGACACAGCGACGGATCAATTCATTTATGGATAGATAAGAAATTAAAATACTATGCCTAATCTCTGAGAAGAGAGTTTAGCTAGTCATACCTTTAATCTTCAAAATAAATATTATTATTGATGAAGGCGGGTGAGTACAAGAGAGGGTGCTCAGAATTCTCAGAGAGAATCAGAGAGTTTTTGAGTTGTGAATTTGAGTCGTAATTGTTGAAATTCTTTAAATTTGTCAAAATCAAAATAATTTTTGTTTTCTTTGTTTATTGGTTGTAATTCTAATAAATCCCAATTTGATTCTCTCTGGGAATTCTGAGCACCCTCTCTTGTACTCACCCGCCTTCATCAATAATAATATTTATTTTGAAGATTAAAGGTATGACTAGCTAAACTCTCTCCTCAGAGATTATGCATAGTATTTCAATTTCTTATCTATCCATAAATGAATTGATACAAACGATTTAATATCAGGAGGAGAATATAGATGTTCAAAATATTCAAATAAAAAGATCGATAAAAATGTCTGGAGATGCCCTTTAAAATCCTTATATCCTCATAGTAAGCACTGTGAATTCCATCATTAACAAACTAAAAGAAATACAATCCATAAAAAAATAAAATGGTTAAAACGATCTTATCAAAATAAACTAAGAAAATTACAGGCAAAATTAAAACTCTTAAGACCAAGAAAGAAAAAAGAAAAAATGATAAAAAAATGAAAAAGAAAACATAATTGTGACAACCGGGTACTGTCCCCCGTTGGACACAATCAGGTCCCTCAGATCGCTTTTTACGTGTCTGCCTCTCGACAGCACAACCTATCGCCGGTGGTCAGCCAGCCAGGCCCCCGAGAGCTAGTCCAAGTATATTTCAAGAATATGTACAAAAACTTCTATCTCCAATTAAAGATTTTGCAATAATTTATATAGATGACATTTTAATATTCTCAGAAAATAAAGAACAACATGAAAAACATTTAGATCAATTTATGACTTTAGTTGAAGAAAAAGGAATTAATATTTCACCTAAAAAAGTCGATGCTCATCGTTTGAAAATAGCCATAGAAAAGAACTCTGCATGAAAGAGGGCAGAGTTCCTTACATGACTCGGTTTAGTCTCGGTCACCCTTATTCCTAAGTCTAAATTACTCCTTGAATGGGTAATTGATCTCGCTCATTTCAGGTTGTTTCTATATATGTGCAACACACACATATATATATTATATTTTTAAATATATATTATTTATATATTAAAATATATATAATATTATAATATATTATATAAAATATATAAATATAATTAAAAATGTATTTATTACATATATATATTATATTTAAATAAACTAATTAAAATCATATATACAATTTTAAAATAAATAATTATGTTTATTATATTAAAATAATTATTCATAAATATTTTTTTAAAAAATTATTTAATATAAGAAATATGTTTTTAAAATATTCTTTAAAAAGTAAATTTTTATCAATATTAAATTATTTTATTGTAAGAAAATAGTTATATAATATAAATTATTGAATTATAAAATTTTTAGGTTTATTAATTTTATTAAAAGACTTAATTTGGCTAAAAAATAATAGATTTTGTAGTAATAATATAATTTTTTTTCTTTTTTTAATATAAAAAATAGAAAGAACAATAAAACTAAAAATACTACATTTAAAAGAAATAATAAGAAAAATAGCACAACATCGTTGATGTGATGTAAGAAAATATAAAATAAAGATATTCTTGCCATTTCACTTTTTTATTTTTTATTATATTCTATTTTTATTCAACTAAATAATCAAATATAAATATATTCTCTTTTTTTCTATTCTTATTAAACATAATTTTTTAAATTAATTTTATTCATTTTTTTATTTTTATCACTAAAAAATCCATGTGCTAAAGGAGGCCAAGCCTTCAAGTCTAGTGGAGAGAAAATTGCCTTAATTTGAAGTGCAAAAATGACACAGTCATTTTTCTTAAATCCTAACCATTTGCTTCATCCAAAAACTGCCATTTTGCCACGTGTCTTCAAAGCTTTCGATTTTTGCCCATTGAAAATGTGGAAACAGAGAATCGTGCTTGATAGCAATGGAGCTTGGTGTCACTTGTTGCCAAGAGATGCAGATGCCGTCCTCAATGATATAACTACAACTCTACGCCTATCAAGCGATGCATGTCCTTACAATAAGAGTTTGGGGAGAAGATCAAGTGATGTGTGTCCTCATAATAAGATATTTAGCTTACTTTGATTTGATTCATTCCTTTATTTATTTTTTTTCAAATTTAGTCTATGAAACCCCACTAATAAATTTTCTTCCTTTCCCATTGATTTTGTGGTGTTGAACGTCGTCGAAGGCCTTTGATGGTTGTGAAACTTGTGGCCAGCTTCTAAATTGGAAGCCATAGGTCTGATCATCCCACTTGGGATGATGTGCATGCCATTGATGCAAGCCACAGAGCTTTTCGTGCTTCCTTATGATCTTCTCGGGTGCACTCGAGTAGGCAACGTTTTAAAACCCTTATGCTTGTGTTGATTACCAATCTTGGACTTGGCACTACCCTTTCTGTTACCATAGCAATCCACTTCCTTGTTCATACTTAGGTATTGATGAGACCATTCTACCATCGAGCTTTTTCTTGCATCTAGCATTGTTGAGTATACAATGAGTTTTGTTTTTCCTATCACCATAGGAATCCCCTAGGGATATCACCCGGTTGAGTTTTTTTTTTTTTTACCAGCTTTGTTTACTTTAGAGTTATGCCTAACATTCTAGAAAAAAACTTTCATCGACATAAAATTATATAAGAGAAAGTGGTAGACCATAGTAGAAACTCAATTCACACCAAACGCCATTCATGAACATAGAACACAACTGCAGAATCCTAATTAGGTATGAGACTCAATTCACGCTTTTCTTTGCGTTAAAGAGAGGAGAAAGATACAATGTTGCAATATCTCAGGCATGTATGGTTTGGATGGTCAAATTTTTTTCTTAAAATCTTTATACAAATTAATAATTACCTGAGAACACATGACAAAATACTAACATTTGAATAAAGCAAATAGCCAGCATTTGAGAGAGAAAAATAGGAGACATTTTCACCCCTCAGGAATTGAGAGAGAAAAATGACAGTCATTTTCGCGCCTCATATTGAGGCAATCCGTTCCCTGTCTAGTACTAGTACTTAACCACTTATTGGCCCGTGTCTAGTCTAGTCCCCCGCATCAGTATAACTAGGAGGACCAGCATGGAAATAGTTACGCGTACGATCAGCTTATTTTATTCTAGACCGAATACCCCCAAGGCCCACTGCAAGGGTTTGCGCATACACACACTTTCATGAAAAAAGGTCAATGACCTTTCAACCACGAACTGAGGCACTTAATCACATACTGTCCATTATTATGCAAATTAACTAGTGCACCAAAAAAACCCATTTTTCCTTAAAAAGAAAAAAATAAAAGAATGTGCCAGAATCCTCTTCCCCTTTCTTCTATCACATTCAATCCTTTCTATGAACTACTCGTATGAGATTATTCAACAATATAGTTACAGCAAATGACACCCATATTAAAAAATACAGAGTAATGGGACAAAAACAGAGAAACAGGTAGCCATAAAAAATTACACCTATGTATACTAAAAATGTTGCAATTCATGTCGGCTTTTCAAAATTAGTGTCTGTCATATCTGTCTGTGAAGCAGGGCTTTTGTTCTCCTCATCAGCATTGAGAGCTTCAGTTTGTTTAGCTTCATGTGTTTCTCCATTTTCCACCGCTCGCAGGTTGCCATTCCCAATTACACTCTTCACTTCCCCATTATTCACTGGTTTTGGGAGTTCCCTTGCGGAAGAGGCCGCTAACAGGCGACTAATTCCATCGTATAAATTCTTTGCATCCATGATAAGAGCAGCTCCACCAGGATAACAACGACCAAAACATGTTGCACAATGAGGATAAGCGACCTACAAAATGAGTTTGAAGGAATTCTAGATTTAGAGTAATTTATTGTGACCAGCTGCGATAAACAGCACAAGTTAGGAAAAGCAATACCTCTATAAATGCCCGACAGAGTGAGAGGAAAAGTCCTGACTCATTTTCTCTGAGCACCCGAGTTGTATTGTATCTCAGCAGAGAGTCAGAAACAATTTGTAATCCCTTAATCAACTCTTGGGCAAGGACATGATTCAGACTTATAGGGGCACAGGGACGCAGCTCATTCATTGCCGCAGATACACCTGCAGAAACCAGAGAGATATCAACACAATTAGTTTGGAAGGGAGGAGGAGGAGAAAACAATGTAGTGTAGATTAAAATTTTATGGCATCATGATAAACAGCATCCATTAAAGTTCCATTTAAGAAAAGTCCTGTAAATGACTCTGCGGCAGTGTAAATTTCCTCTTTATTCCTACCTGGAGTCCAGTCTTTTTCTGTATTCCTCTGAATTAAATCTAAATATTAAGCAGAATGAGAGCCAGTTGCTTAGTTAGCATGATCAGCATATGCAGCAGTATTGCATGTGGTGCACCATTCAATAATTTGCAAAGAAAGCAAGAACTTGTCTCCCTAACTAATTAATGAAACAATGGCATCATTATCTTCATTTGATCAAGTTTTACAGAAACCCATCCATTTATTGTTTCAAATAGGAAAATGGTAATGGACAAGCAATTTCCTGAAGAAATCTAGAAGAAAGCATTTACCATTAATAAAAACAGCAAGAGGTGGATGTTCCATCAAATAAGAGGGTGGAGTGATGTCCTCCTGAGTTTCTTCACCAACAGTATTTACAGGAAAGCCAACAGCCGGCAGGGGAACCCACCGATGTGAATCCAAGACCAACTAAGAACATGCAGTAAGATAATTAATTATTACATGAATGTAATCTACTTGCTAGTTTCTAAGGAGAAGAAAGAAATGAGAGCCCAAGGGGCTGACTTTCTTGTGCACGTGATAGAGAATCCTGCATAACATCAGTTTCAGGAAACTAACATTGAAATATTGTAACTTCACCGCATGTTCATTTACCTGAAAATTCTCTACTGCTGTACTCATATTTTTTGAGAATAAGTTAAGCACAGCCCTGTAATGCAACCAACCTACAAATTAAGAAAGATTTACAAATGATATAATATGAAAAGATCATGAAGGGGAATATGTTTTACTCTTCAAAAAGTGATGGGAGTAAGCCCCGAAAATCCAGTCCAACCCAACCAAGTCCCATAGCACAATACTGTAAAGAAATTGAATAAAGTTAATATAAGTTGTTCTTACAGTATAAACTAAATGTATATCTGGATGCCATTTTCCAAAATACTAATATGGACAAGCAAGCAATCCAATTTTAAGTTTTCTTTTCCCTTTGCATTTCTGAATGATTAGTTTTAAGTATATACAAATATAAAGAGATTCCTTTCTCTTTCAAAACCACTGTACTAGCACACAGGAAGAATGTGATGGAAGAGGCTCACCATGCATTGATCCAAAATATTTGATAGTGATCCACCTTCGGTTATCTTTGGAAGCATAACTTTCAGAGTTTGGAGGTGTGAGGTAATTTGATGCATTGCCCAACTAAACAGAAGCCCACCATCATAATTTTCCTCACTTCCTGATGTGTCATCAGCAAATATTGCTCGATATTGATTAACAACATCAAATAGATGCATTCGGTGACAGTTAATCATCCCTTTCAAGTATTCATATGGATTTGTCTGGTCCAGATCCTCAAGTATTCCAGTAAGCCATGCCTCTCGGCATCTCAAGAACTAACAACAGATAACTGCCTTAGTTAATAACAAGCAGATAAAATAAAAGAATGTACCTAGGTAAATCAGGAAATCTCTAAGTAAAATACAAGCAATAAAGCTAAAGGAAAGTTGTGCAGAAAAGTAAGTTACAACTCACCTGCAATCGCATTTCATACTCACTAAATACTCCTATTCGGCGCAAATATCCAATAATACGGAGGCATTCAGGTAACTGTGGTAAAGAAAATACACTAATAAGACACTAACTACAAGAACCTGAATCAAGCATTTTTCCAAATCAATCAAGCATCACTGGTTCATATATTCAAAGTAATTACTACAAGAACCTGAATATTTGATCGAAGTTTCTGAAGAAGTTGAGAAAGAAGAGATTGGGTGGTCTGCCTAACTTCTGCAGCCAATGCTTGAATAACAGGCAACCTGTGCCCCGCAAAAAAAAAAAAAAGAAGGAAGAGGGAGGGGGAGATAAAAAAGTAAGGAGAAAATTCTACAAGATGCCTTTCCCCAGGAAATAGCAAAAATACATGTTAAAATTGCAAGAAATGAAGCATATAAACTTACTTTGGATGCATAGTTGACAGTTTACAAACAAATGCTTCCAAATCTAGAGCTTCATCATAATTCCCATTCCTTACACATCTGCAGAAACATAGGAATTTATAAGACTTCTCAAAAAAGGATTAATGTGTTTATCCTATAGCAAGTGAAAGTGAGACCATGTGGTAATTCAACTACTATAAGTGAACTATTAGTCTTTTGAAAAGAAAAGGGGGGAAAAAAAAACTTACGTGTCCATAAGTTGAGGAATTTCTAGCAAATCAAGCAAAGTACTTTGATTGGCTAGCATTGTTTGATTCATCTTCCTCTTCTCCAAAATTTGCTCTGCAGATTCTATGAACTCAGTGCATCCGGATGTCAGCTTTGGAACCTCATTAATCTGAGAGAAAGGAAAAGATACCAGGATGACTTAATTTTTTTTAAGACTTCCAGGATGACTTACAAGAAATGCTACATTTTTGCCTATACAGATATTATCAGGCAGGTCTCAAACTTTGATACATTTTATCCATTAAAATCAAATAATTCACAAGCATACTCAGCTAAAGAAAGTTACTTTTAAAATATTCAGGCGCTAGCAACATTGGCAGAGATTTGTGTATATACTTTCTTGTAATTAAAAATCAGCAACCTTCACAGCCAACCATCCATTACCTCTATCCAATATTTGAGTGATCTTTACCAGTATGTCATTGCATCTCAGTGCACCTTCATTCATTTGCATGCTATGTGCATATGTAAAACTTCAAGGACGATAATATTAAACAAGTTCCAGAATAAATAGCTTCCGAAGAAGTACATCAAAGACAGAAATACGGGACAAATTATCTCAACAGCACCAATTTTACCATCTAATTCCCAACCAAGCAAAAAAGCATACTTAAAGAAAGAGTTGTAGAACTTAAGAACCCCTTCCAAACAAACTCATGTTTTAGCTTGCAGTATGGCACCTAAAAGTAAATCATGGAATAATTTCTATCTAAATCATTGTCAATTAAATGCACCAAAAGCTCGATAACTAAAATGGAACCATATGCGAGGATTATGACGTTTGCTTCCCATTTTGACCATTAAGTAAATCTACTCCACCCGCTGCTTCCTATTTAAGTCGATTAAACTCTACGATTCGGCATCATAAAAACAAAACAATTCCAGCATACATAAAAGAACACAATTCTTCAAGATGAACAACGCGAGAAATTTGAAGAAAATACCAGAGATTCAAGATGCTTGTCGATAGAAGAGACTTCCTCACGAATAGCAAGCAAGGCGTCGGCAGCGGCAATGAACGCTCGGTAATTACCCACTGCCACCTCTTGCATTTGCCTCCGAATCCGCTCCGCATCAACCCGAAGTAGCTCTGGTTCCTAAAATTAAGTTTATCACATATGGAAACAGGAAATATCAAAGCAAGATCGCAGATATGCAAAGTACAATTTGTATTTGAGAACTAAATAATTTAAGCGTTAAAATTGAAGGAGGAGAGGATGAAAGGACCTTGTGAAGACGATCGAGAGTGAAGGAGAGGAGTTCAGAGACATAGGGCTGCTGGGAGTCGTAGGCGAGAGGGAGGAGGGTAGCGACGGGCGACGTCCCCTCCACTGCACCTTCAGACTCCATTCTCGGAGCTCCGAACTGGTTGATGTCCAAATTGGCTGTTCAGTTGCGGTTTCAATAAGTGATGGAGACACAGATCTGTTGTGCGAGACCACAAAGAATGTAGCTAAGGAATTAACCACTGCCGAGCTTCGTCTTCTTCATTCGGTTTTGAAATGGCGATGTTTCGATTTCTGGGATTCGGATCTGGTATGGCCATGCCAGGTGGGAAAAATGGCCCCAATTGGTCCCTTAAGGAAAAAGAGCAATTTTTGACATTTTTCTTACTAGTATTATCTTTTCATACAAATTAAATTTAATATTAAATATATTCGAGTTTGGAAATAAATAAGTTTCAAGTTATTTTTAAATGACTATCTTATTCTTAAAATAAGTTTTTATTTATTAAATGATATAACCGGTAGTCGAAAAAAATCATGAAATTAGAAAGGATAAATTTATTGACTTCTTCTAAAATTTCATTAAATTATATTTAAAATTTTAAAAAAATATATAAATTAATTTTTATGTAATATCTTTTTTAAAAAAATTATAGTCTTTAACATTAATTAAGTTGTTTTTATTATTATATTAAAAATAAAATTATAATAAAAAGTTAATAATTTTATTAAACATAAATTTAAAAAAATTATAGTATATATTAAAATATTATGGTAGCTAAATATAATTTTTTAAAATATTAAATATTTATTCAAACTTAAAAAATTATTGATGTAAATAAAACACACAACACACGGGGACATCGAAGGAAAATACGAAAAAAGGAAAAATTTTTTTTTTGGGGGGGGGGGGGTGGTTTTGTTGGGAAGCAGGGCGGTTTTGGATTTAAGATACAAATCAAAACCCTCAATCCTGCCTCTAGTCTTATAGATGGACTGACCTAAAGAGTCTTGCAGCGAATTCCCTTTGTAATTTTGATGGATGCTTGATGTAAATGAACTTACGTGACTCCTGTGTAAAATCCCACGAAATAGTTAGGGCAATGGCGTCGGGTACACGAGATTCTGAGCAGCAACAAATACCAATGCAAAGGTTACAAATTTACTCTACTACAAATACTGGAGTGTCGCCGTTCTGGAGAGGTCTTTCTATTCTCTCTCTCTCTCTCTCTCTCTCTCTCATAATTCTGCATGCAATTCCCAAGCGTTCAAAATTATGGTTTTATACTTTTATTTGCAGAGAAATATGAAAGAGAAGCCAAAAAGTATTGGGACGTATTCTACAAGCGGCACCAGGACAGGGTTTGTCTCCCAACTCTTCTGTTTGAGTCTAATGCATGCGAAACTCTGCTGTTTCTTCCTGTTCTGTTTCTTTCTTTCTTTCTTTCTTCTTCTTCTTTAAATGTTACCCTGCTGCCTATTCTCTATTGATCCAGTTATGTTGCTCCGTCGTGTATTTTCTACTAGCTTCATCTGCATCACTTCCTGAAATTATTTTACCCCCTCAGTCACATATTCAATGCCTTTGCCATAATTGGTTTGACTATTGTTAATGCTATTTTTCTTTTTTGGCATTCGTCCTTCAGTTTTTCAAAGATCGGCACTACTTGGATAAGGAGTGGGGCGGCTATTTTTCTGTGAGTGGAAGGAGATGATGTCCTAATTTGTAATTTGATTTGATTTTTCTATACTGTTGCTCATGATTCTAATTGTCTCAAGTAATTTTCAACTCCAGGGAGCGGGAAAAAAAGTGATTTTGGAGGTATATACGTATCCATCCACACTATTCTCTTCCTATTTCCCTATTTTTGATGCCAATATAGCTTGCCTCTTTCTGAACACATGCTACTTCGGTTGGTTTATTAATTATCATATGATGACTCAATACGTTTGAGCATATTTGCATGCGACAACATAGCAATTGGATTTCTGTGAAAAGGAAATTAGACTTGTCTTCAGTTCATATTATGGTCACTGAGATAGAACATTCCATATCGGTTTTCCTCAGCTATTCATTATTTGTGAGATCTGCGATGGGCAAATTGATCAGTGAAATTTATTCTCTGTTTATGCTCCTCTCTGGGAGGTATTTGGTCTATGAAGCTGTTTAATAAGTAATACTGTTTGCTGAGCAGGTTGGTTGTGGAGCTGGAAATACTATATTTCCTGTGATTGCGTCATACCCAGATGCTTTTGTTTATGCATGTGATTTCTCACCACGAGCTATTGAGTTGGTTAAGGTTGGAAATTTTCCTTTTATGTACTGTGTCTGATCATCATCTGCTCTTAATAATGCATGTATAGCCAGTTCAGTTGGTTGTAGGACTCTGAATTCAATTTATTGGCGCGTCCAGTAAGATTAGCCATACATGCATGAGATGTAAATGCACAGAACATATTGGTGGAATTTTGTAAGTATAGTTCCTATTGGAATATACCACTTGGTGGTCTTCTGCTACAAATGTCATGGCTTATAGGATATGTAGTATATGACGAATTTTGAGTGAAGTCCATTTTGGTAGTTTACTTAATTGAAACTAACTTTAGGAGTTTATATTATGATTAAAACATGCACATTTTATAGGTTTAACAGGATTGAATTTATATTACTAATCATTTAGATGTAACAAGAACGAACCTGTCTTGCTTATTGCAGACACATAAAGACTTCGAGGAGTCACGTGTTAGTGCTTTTGTCTCTGATTTGACAGCTGATGACCTGTGCAAGAAGATTTCTCCTTCTTCGGTTGATATTGTTACCATGGTATCTGATTGGCTGTCATAATTTTTGAAGCTATTGAAGATTCATTATTTGACTACATTTGCTTTTTTTAGTTGTTTATAATAAACTGCTGTGCTTTTAATATTGAGAATTAACTATGACCCTGTTGTTTAAGTAGCTGACAAGTTAAGCAGATATTTATGTTATCTGCAGTGTCACCAGAGAAGATGCATCCAGTATTGCAGAACATTAGAAAGGTTATAAAGGCAAGGAATTTCTATATTTATTACTCTCAATAGATTGTGTTTTCATTAATGTTTGCTGGATAACTTGCTTTTGGTGATGAATTCATTCCCATTTTCCTGGTGTTCAGCCAAATGGTTATGTGCTGTTTCGAGACTATGCTACTGGAGACCTTGCTCAGGTTGACTTTTTGTGCTCTCTCTTTAAGTCTTCTGCTAGAAAATTGATAAGTGCTCAAATATTTGTCCAGATACTTTTCTTATGATAGATAATTCTCTGTGATAATTGGAAGAATTTAAATTTGCTTTCTCATTGTAGTTCATATAAAGTATTTAAAATTTCCTTTGAGTATTATTACCTATGATTAGACCAAGGTCAGACAATTCAGCAATCCAGCCCAAAATATCTCTCTCTTTGATTTGCATTGAAATGGAAACCTGTTGGTATTAAATTCAAGTGATTTATCCTCTCTTTAGAGTGCTACAAGTACTTTTACTGGATGCATTTTTTGGTCTTTAGCTGAAATATGGCCTATCATCAACAAAATACCATTTCAATCATATCTTTTCCTTGGTTGGGTGACTGTTTGACTATCAAATTTTGATTGATCGATTTCTCTTTGAACAATTGATTTTTGATATTTCTATTTGTTCTATTCTATAGGAAAGATTCTCTGGCAAGGATCAAAAGATTAGTGATAATTTCTATGTCAGAGGTGACGGCACTGTAAGTTTTCAGTATTTGCCATATTATTTTGTAATTTAGTTCGCATATGAGCCTCTTCTTTTTTAATGTAATACTCCTCTTGTTTCAGCGTGCTTACTATTTTTCAAATGAGTTCTTGACAAAGTTATTCAAAGAAAATGGTTTTGATGTTGAAGAACTTGGTGTGTGCTGCAAACAAGTGGAGAACCGCTCAAGGGAGTTGGTAATGAATCGGTAATGTGTCATATTCCTTTTGTTCATTCTGCATTATAGCAATTTAACGAGTTTAAAAGATTGTTTTTTATTGCTTTCTTGAACTTCTGTTTTCCAGTCTAGAGATATGGAATTTAATTGGTTTGCTATCATCTACTGCTTAGAAGAAAAATTACTTTCCTATTCATCTTCTCAAGTCTTGACTGGAGTTACTCTTTTTTCTTCTGTCTCTTCCTTGTTTGATGGTTTCAGGCGTTGGGTTCAAGCTGTATTTCGCATTTCAGATGGTTCCAATTCTTCCTCCAGTGAAGAAGCTGCGCCAAAGGCCAATTATCTTGATTTTGATAATGTTGATCAGGAAATCAAGAGAGATAATGTAAAGGATCTCGTAAATGATTCTGCAATTGACTTGTCTGAGGGTTTGGCAGTTGATATGTTTGGAGTCTCGCCTTCAAGTGAGAATGAGGTAAGGGTGTAAGGTTCTCACCTTTGCTATGTGTTTGCCAGTTCTCCCAAGTTCTATCAGAAAATTATCAGAGTCCATACTCTCAGAAAAATTAAATACCTGTTAGAACTTGGAAGCATATATAATAGAAAGATTTTTCTTGTTTTCAGTTGAGAAGGCAATTTTTTTTTTCTTCGTTCTCATCTAAATTTAGATTACATATGGGCACTATATCACTAATATAAGCCTAGCTGCCACTTCTGTTTTCCTGATTTGCATCATGGTTTTCATCACTCTTTAAATCTTTCTTGTTAGATCATTGAGGTCAACATCAGAGGCTGGAATTTTAAGATTGAGGTACTTTCAAAAGAGTACCAACATACCTGCAAATCAACTGGGTTGATGCTGTGGGAATCAGCTCGATTGATTGCTTCTGTCCTGGCAGAAAATCCCAATATTGTTGCAGGGAAGCGGGTCTTGGAGCTGGGGTGTGGCTGTGGGGGAATCTGCTCGATGGTTTCTGCTAGATATGCTGACCTTGTAGTTGCCACTGATGGAGATGCTTTTGCTCTTGAGCTCCTAGTAAAAAATGTTGCGTCTAATCTTCAGCCACCATTGCTTACTAAACTGAGTACAAAGAGACTCGAGTGGGGAAATAGGGATCATATTGAGGAGATGAAGGGAGTGAGTAATAGGGGTTTCGATGTCATTGTGGGCACGGATGTGACATACATTCCTGAAGCTATACTATCTTTGTTCGCAACTGCAAAAGAATTGATTGCTTCCAGTGGAAGAAGTAAAGATAATGAGGAACCTGCATTAATTCTTTGCCATATTTTCCGCCGAGTAGACGAACCATCCCTACTCTCAGCTGCCGGGCAATTTGGTTTCAGATTGGTGGACAAGTGGCCTACCAGAAATTCAACTTATCTATCTCAAAGCATTATCAGCAATTGGTTTCTAGGCAATGGTTTAAAGGATGATCTTCCAAGTACGGCATTAAATATCTTGCTCTTTCACAAAGAGTGAAATTAAAACTGGTATTCTTTCTCCAATGCAAGCTGGTTTCTTTCCCTCCCTAAAACGTGAGAAGCAAAATGCAAGTTGGTTCAGCAAAAGATAATTAGCAGTTTGTTTGGGCTCATTTTTAGAAGACTGTTATGTGTCAACCACAGACGTTTGTCAGTTATAAATTTACATGTTGATGGGGAAAGGGATTTGAAGGATAGAAGGAGGCATGGGAGCAAAATTCTTCATGTATTTATATTTTTGTTATTTTTTATTTCACTATCCCCTCCTTCCAAAAAAAAAACCCCACCCCCCAATTGGGTGGACGTACGTATGGTTGTCGAATTTGCATATGTGGTTGCACCCTGGGTCGACTGTCTGAAAATTCGGAGGCAGATTTTTGTTTAGTACAAACTATGGTTTTAGATTATTGTCTTGAAGTTTGCGGCACAAAAAATTAAGTATAAAAATAAAAATATTTTTTAAAAATAATTTTTGTGTCGTTATTTAAAAAAATAACAAAAAATGTTATTAAGTAACTATTGTAATAATATAATAAATATTATATATTATTATAAAAATATAATTCATTTCCAACATAATCAGAACGAGCATATCTGGCAAATTTTATTTATTTATCTTTTGGTAGCATTAGAAATGGAACAAGAAATCAGTTACCATTTGAACCTGCCCTGTCGTCCATACTGCTCAAGCCTCTTTGAAATAAACAAATGAAGCAAGGACCACCCTAGCAGACAGAATCACTTACAGTTTCTCTTCACCCAAGTCAAGCCTTGTATTTGATTTTTATTCTTGATTAGTTTCTTACTGGGTTCTTCTTGCGGGCACATGTTCTCCTGTAAATGCGAAGGCTTCAGCTGAACGGCTTTCTTTGATGTTGTTGTTGTTGTTGTGTGGCCAGAGGGTTCAGCTCCATGTATTTACCTTTGCACGGAATGCAAAAAAAAGCAGTCTCTGACTGACAGGAGCACAAGCCCTTCGAATACCTTGGTGGAACTTTTTTGCTTATATAAGAGATATCTCAGCAATGTATTGACTAATGCAAGACGTGTATATCAAGAATCAGGATACTGTTCAGTGGCTTAAGTTCGCTTTTAAGAATTAATTTTATAAGCTAATTAAGCGGGTCTTTTTTTAGCTTCGCCCTATAACAAGTTAAATATATGCGCACAAAAATTCCACCTGCAAAATTTTTTGTGGCTATACTTTGTTTATTATAGTTTATACCATATCTATGTAATATTCTTCAAGCGCTCCCATTTGGAAACCCTTACGACGTCATTTCGTTCCCCCCCCCCCCCCCCCCCCCCAAAACCTTCTTCCGGCTCCTTAATAAAACGGTACAGTGGAAGTTGGCCTCTTTAGAAGTCATGCTTGAAGTGAAGAGGAAATAAGAAAATGAAATTCAAGACCAAAATATGGAAAATAAGCAGAAGAAATCAATCTAGAATTTATAAATGGCTAATCTTATAAAGAGTAAATCACTTTCCTTTCTTAAAAGGTAGCTTAACTATACGGCTTTTCGGTTAAGAAAAATTACTCTCTTCTTACTTGAAATCAAAAAATAATTAAGTCATAACAATTTATTATGACTAAAATATCTTAAATAGTTAAAATAATTATTCTTTAAATTTAGCAAATTACAAAATAACCAATTTCAAAATTATTTAATAAATAATAAAATAAAGAAATGCTCACAAAACAATTTTTAAATAAATTTAACCATTCAAAAGATAATAATCAATAATATTGAATTTCATCAATAATATTTATAAGCGTAATTACACCATAATAAAATTTATATCATTTAATATTTTGTTATAAAGATGCACAAAACAATTTTTAAATAAATTTAACCAATCAAAAGATAATAATCAATAATATTGAATTTCATCAATAATATTTATAAGCGTGGCCACCGAGAGAGAGAGAGAGAGAGATTACACCAGTCTAAAATTTATATCATTTAATATTTTGTTATAAAGATGTGATTTTTACTCATCTAATTGTTAGATTAAAAGTAATTACTATATCAATATTTCCTATCAAATTTTATAAAATCAAATAACTATAAGTATGCTATAAAAAAGTTAAAAAAAGTATATATTTAAAATATATATTGTACATTTTTAAAGAAAGTGATGGGGTATAAAAGAATTTCAAATTAATGTCAAAATTTTATGAAAATAATCTTTATAATAAAAATTATTAATCGAATAGTGAATTTAGTAAAATATTCATCCATTAAAAACTTATTAAATGGTATAAAATTAATTTTGATTTACTCTAGTGGAAATCGTTAACTCCTCGTGTATATATATATATATATATATATAAATCAACATAAGTATTATTATAAATGTAAAAAAATATTAATAATAAATTAAGTTTATTGTTCTTAACAAAAATAAATAACATTAAAATAAAATTTTAAAAATATATTGGTAATAAAATAAATCACTTATATCCTTAAAGATATTTTTGTCAAATGTATTGGTTTCAGGTGAATCCTTTATATATTTTGGAGAACCCGTAAAAAGGAGAGTAATTTACTTTTTTATAAACTAAATAGTGCAGAAATGATTTCATGATCATGACATGCAAAATCGCGCTGATGGTTTAGGCCTGAGAATTACATGTTGCTGTATCTACTCATGACAATCGTGGAAAATATATGTTAAAAGTTAAACCTGTGATCAAAAGGGAGCGGTTGCGTTTGTAGCATATCCATTTATAAATAAATGGAGTTTTTGTTTAATTCAATTTGGAATAAACAGCAGTTAAAGTAATTTTTCTTCTTCTTCTTTAATGAGAATGAAAGCTATGAAAGGGAAAGAAGTCAAATTTCATATGAATATCTCATGACATAATCAAATATTGACAAATTGTAAAAGTTTAACCCTTTAATTCTTTACATACTTTCACTATTTCTAAAGAAGAATAAACCTACATGATGGACAGCACGACAAAAAATCAAGAACACGCCTTGTTTTTCCACCATTAATGAAGCTTCTGTCAGTCAAACGGGCCACCAGGGGGGAGGATTCCAACAGAAGCAGGAAATCTATTCATATCCTCACATTTGTAACTTGCCTTCTCTAAATGATCAAAGGGATCTTGATTAAATTCTAGCAAATTTGTGTTAACCAATATAATTGTCCGATCTTAATTATGGAAAATTATTAAGTAAGTCGACTATGATAAACTAAATAGTTCTGAAGCAGAAGAAAAACCAACGGCCTTCCATTTCTGATCAATTTTCTTCTTGGGCGTGAAACTGATCAAATTAACACTATATCAGGAAAATATAGATTCATATATATATATATATATATCTGACATGACATACCCAAAAGTTAAAAATGTAATGTAAGTTGAGTGAGTGAAGGCATATAAGATCAAAATTCATCAATTAGAGTAAGAGAACCTCTTGGGCCAACAGATTGGCACTTAATTGTGAAAAATATAGGTTCTGTCTCCTGTATTCCTGGGTACAAATTAAATATTCTTTTCATGAAGCATGTACGACAGCAAGCTATAAGAAGAACCTAGTTAAGATCAATATTAAAAAACACGTAACTATGCTACCTATATGGTGTAATAAATTATTAAGTCATCACATGTACATGGAATATATACAAATTAATTTCACATATAGTATATAGAGCTCATGTGCAGCAAATTCTAGTAGTTAGGGTTAGGGGTAGGGATGGAGTTCTATATACCAATACAGAGAGGGGGGGGGGGGGGGAGAGAGAGAGAGAGAGAGAGAGAGAGAGGGAGGGAGATGGTGGTGGGGTGACAGATAGAGAGTGAGCACCCATAGTTTCAAGCATGAATCATACAAGAAAGTACCATGTGTGCTCACTCTCTTCTGTCACCTCCCTTACCCTTCAAATTCTCCATTCGAAATTTTACATGTAGCCAGCTCCACCTCCAACCTCCAATCGGATCATTTCTGAAAAGGGTTAAGGGGTTAATTGGGGGGAGAAGTCCCTCGTTCCCCTTCTTAAACCCAAAAACTGTTGCATTTCTAAGGAACAATCACATTGAATGTTGTTGTGTGAAGAGGCGATGAGGATGCAGGGGTTTATATAGAGCCCCAGTGACAGTTTGCTAGCATCACGTTTGGAAGGAATATATGTGGGGTTTATCTACCATTGCTCATTCTCTATTATTTTAAACATTTTACAGAAGGAAAAAAGAGAAAGCAGAAACCAAAAGAAAAGTGTAGAAGCTTTATCTTTATGATCTATACCCATATGCAACAAACCACACACTTATCGTTATTGTTGTTACCAATGCATCTTGTATTTTTTTTTTCCTCTTGTATTACTGTCAAAATTATTCTCTTCCTTTGTTTGGACTAGGTCTTCTCAATGGACAATCTTAACACACTCCTTTTGGCCAGATACATTTAAATTTGAGAAATCCAACCTGTAATTCTAAATATATATTAACTCTCCAATCACTTCTATATATTCCTTATCATCCTCCCCTGAATAATGCCTTTTTTGGAGTAAACTAATAAATTAATTTTTAAACTTCTAGATTCATTTCGCTCTAATCCTTGAAATTTTTAGCGGGCACAATTATAGTCCTCGATATTAAACATATCTACTCGTCATAAATTAGTTATTATGTCAAATGTTCCCTAATTATCATCCAAATTTTGCTGTCATTAATTAATCCATTTGGCACATTAAAACTTATACGGCTCATGAATGAGTGAAACTCATCCTTCCATAAAAAGTATATGAAACTTTAAAATTATTTTCTCATATCTAAACAAATTAAAATTAAACAAATTTAATATAGATTCATTATTCATATGTCCTAATTTGTTGAAGTAATGAGCAGAGAAACTCATTTTCTTAGAAAACTATCTGTGCATTATATGGGGTGTTTAGATTTTTGTTTTCTTTAAGATCTAAAATTTTGTAATTGTTAGCTTGATATTTTATTTGAAAGTCAAACAAAATGCAATCATATAGAGGACCGATAATTAAATATAGTAATTTTAAAAAAAGTAACATATAGATACGTAAGATTATAGATGCCTAACAACCCAAAGTAGAAAGTAGAATAAAAGATAGTTTGGTGAAATAGCTAGTAGATAGATATAACAAAATTGAAGTTTAGTAGTCATGGGTATTTAGAGCCAAACTTGACCCAAAAGTATTCATCTTCATCTTCAAATGTTTTCAGAATCCTCAATTGTTGTAGATTCAAGTAGATTCATCTGCAAAAGCTTGGTTAGTTTGACTTTAAAGTCGATTGATTTGATTCAAGTTTAAAATCTCCCTTATTCAAATCAGGCGATATTAGTAGCAACATAGGGAATTAATTTGGATAGTAACTACAGGATACTTAATGGATAAACTAATTTGCAACAAGTTAAAACAGTTTTAAGCACTAACTCGTACACTATTATAAATTCAGGCACTAAAGCTAAGTGTTTTTATAAATTTGGGGATTAAATTGTAGTTATTTTACTCTTATTTTATGCGCTGAAATCTTACCTCATTTTTCATATCCTCGGACGCCAGAAATTATTGTAAATATTATGTTGTCATTGATGTCTTCCGGTATATATATCTTCTTCAAAGATTATGTTCCTTAAATTAGAAGGTCTTAAATTAAAATGGAACAGTTAATAATTACTGGGAACAACTAACAACTAATTAATCGATCAGTTTCTGATTTTTTGCATTGCGCGCGGAATCTATATTATTAAAGATATAGCTAAAGATCTGATTAGCCCTAGAGTGCTAAGTGTTATACCCATTTATATAAAAGTAAAGAAAAGCAGCTACGACTGCTTCTAGTATATTAATTAAGTGATTTGCGGCATTTTCGTTAGTAATTTTATAAAAATTTTAAGCAGTATGGAATATGTTGAACCAAGCATCAACAAATGCATATATTCAGTCATTATTAGAAAGTGATGAGGAGTCATTCCTAATGATTCTAAATGAGAGAAGAGTTAATGTGATAGGGAGGTTCTTGCTCTGAATTGTCAAAAACAAAGAATGTGACATTATTATATTATTATTGCCCCATCTTCAAGGAATATTCAAGGTGCCCTTGTAATACACTCGATATGCTAGCTGGAGATGGAATTGAAGCCCAACGCATGGAACTATAATGGCAGGTCCCCTTCCTTTAATAAAAGAGCTAATCAACCAATTAGCGATCAACACAAAGCAGTTTAAAGTATATATGCTTATGCTTTATTTTAGTTAAACATATTATTGATGCAAAGTAGGTCATTGACGTTAATGTTCGAATCAATTGCTACAAGTGCGTAGTTTGCGGGATGTCATGCCACATTCCCTGCCCATTGAGTATTATAATCAATATACATACATACATACATATATATATATATATATATATATATATTACATTTGATACTTTGCGTAATTAAGTTAAACCTGAACCACTTTGATTGGCCAAGTGGACGTCGCAAAATCTATCCCTTCTGCTTTAGATATATAGCATATAGCCTCATTATTTGACGAAACTAAGCCAATCATATATATATATATATATATATATATATATATATATGAATGACGCCGGATGTTGGTTCTTTCACGCCTCGCCGGCAGTACAAATTTTGAGACCATTGCTGATTATAAGAGCCTAATAATCACTATATCCTGATCACAGCAATATTAATTATCATTCACTATATCAATGTATTATTATAGTCATGATATGAGGTGGGGAACCAAAGGGAAAGTAGAAGTTTTCCCAATAAGGAAGAGGCACGTGAGTGTAAGGTTTCTAGACTTACCCATTTTGGGGGAGTGGATGAACATGTGCAGGTTGATTCCAAGTGTGTTTCAACAGACTTGCCAGAAGAAAAAAAAAAAAAAACATGTATTTTTTTTATTAAAGAAAGCCCACTTGCCATCACCAACAATTATGATAAGCATCTCTTTCTAGCTAGAGCATGGGCAAGGGGCAACTCGATCGATGGAAGCTCTCTTTCTTTTACTTTTTGGTAAGGTAACCCTTATTTTGCAGATAAAGAGATCAGGCTTTGGACAAGCACGTTCTAAACACTTTCGGCAACTAAAAAGGGTAATTGCCAGGGAAGTCAAAAATTAATGACAAATTGACAAATGACCTACGTGGCATTCTAGGGTAAGGCATGCTCAAAGAATATCAGATATATGGTCCCAACAATCGCATATCTACGCTTTTCTTTCAGCTTTAATAAATTTGCTCCCAAATTGGCCTCGCATCGCTGAAAGGATATGTAGTCAAATTCAATAATTCCTGAATATGACAAGTCCCACATCGTATGGTTGGGGGGTTGCCAAGCTTTGATCGTAATCAAGTGGGTTAGGGTGTGATTCCATATATAGGTGGTGAAGGATAACGATAAAACCCTAATCCTTCCTCATACATATACTGTGGAGGAATGCGATACTCAATCCACTCTCCATTGTGTTGGGAACTTGCCCAATACAACCAGTCAAACACAGCTCTCTTCTTAATTATGGCCTTATCAAAATTGAATACAACATATAAATGAGGTCAACTATTAAGTTCAGTGGTTTGATCATTTTTTTTTCAAATTCTGTACATAATAATTCAATATTATTTATTACAAATTTCGAAATAACTTAATAATTTTTTAAATATTCAATAACACTGCCCTGTTGTATTTTGTTTTATCTTTTAGGATTATTTTATTATATTTGCTTAATGCATGTAGTGTGTGTGTGTGTGAGAGAGAGAGGAAATGGGGTTTATGGATCAGTTTGGATTTTTTAAGCAAATTCAGATCTTTTGGTGGTGGTGTGGCCGGCGGTGTAGCAGTATGAATGACAGTATATATCCCCACCACATTGCTTGGGAAGCTATATATAATTTGGCCTTTTCTTTTACTATTTTATATTTTTCTTCTCTCTTTAGTCTTTACTTTATCTATTCTATTCTTCATAAAAAGAAACCTCACTTTATTCCTTTTTATATGATTTGTTTATTATTTTCTAAGAGGAAAGAAAATCTGAAACAAGATGTTTACTCGATCTTCTCTGCGTTATTGGAAGCAGATGTATCAGCACTTGCATCTTCACTCATGAATTCTCCGTCAAACTCCCCTATATGTTCGAGAGAGGTTTTCTGATCACAAGACACAAGCATACATAATTGGTTTAAGCTTTGGTTAAACTAATCATATATATTGCTATATTATATTTTGTAAAGCAATTGTCTCCTCATCCCGAGCCAGGATTTGCTTGAGATTATCATATAATTGGGCACTTGATAAAGTTGGATCTCCTGTCCTTGGTTTAACATACATGTACGTTAATGGGTAATCAATTTAATTGCTTTTTCTTGTCATTCGTTTTTTTTCTTCCTGTTTAATTTAATCCATGAAACCAGCTGAAGCGTCTAATTATGATAATTGGAGAATGAACGAAGAAAATAACTAAATAAATAAATAAATATGCTGAGCTTTATTTTAACCGGTGCAGTTTTTTCCCCATTAATAACATCTCGTTCTAATTTTTTTAATTAATAAAATATATTTTAAAATAATCTAATAATAAAAAGTCCAACTTCTTAAGAAAAAACTCATCGTAAAATTACTCAGAAACAAAAAATAAATGCACATCTGCCTTCATCTAATAACAATATAAGCCTCATCACATTGGAATACCCGGTGTCCACATTTTTGTCTGACACTTAGAATCACAGTAACGCACACATTCGACCATTTTTACATGTCAACGAATGAATATATATATATATATAGAGAGAGAGAGAGAGAGAGAGAGAGAGAGAGTCTATAAACAGGTTCAAACAAATTAAAACGTATGCGTGTGTCATGTACGTTACCAAAAGAGAAAAAAACGACTGTATTAATGTGTCTGTTACAGCAAAAATTAAAAATAATGACTAAAACTTTAGTCTGAAAAATCGCAATTTTAATACAAAAAATCACTACAAGAAAAACAGGAATTAGCAACAAAATTTTTCGTCGCTAAAAATGAATAATTCTACCACTAAATGAAATAACAACAAAAAAATTTTGTCACAAATGAATTAGCGACGGAATTTGGAATTTTATCGCTAATTAGTGACAGAAGGTTTCGTAAAAAAAAAGAATTTTGTTACTAATTCTAAGGATAGCATATTTTGAATTTATGACAAACCGTCACTAATCAAGGACAGATTGGTCACTAATTAATGACGAATTTATGACCAAATATTTTGTCGTTAATCACCGACAAATTTGTGATGAAATATTCCGTCACTAATTAGCGACAGAATTTTTTGTCATTGATTACTGATGAATTTGTGACAAAATATTTTGTCACTAAACACCGACAAATTTGTGACGGATTATTCCGTCACTAATCAGTGACAGATTTATGACAGAATATTCCATCACTGATATAATTTTTTATTTTGTAATTTTTTTAAAATTTAACTTCAATATTAATTTGCTACCTATCTAATAATATATAATAAAAACATAATAAAGTAAGATTAATTGAAAATAATAATATTATTAAATAATAAAATTTCACTTTTGTTTAAGTATTTTTCTCTATTTAATAAAGTATATAAGTACAATAATATTCAATAAAAAAGTAACAAATATATTAAAATGATTCTTAATTAAATGATAACCATTCTAAAACAAATTATAACAATTCTCAACAAAATATATCTTAAAATAGGGAAAAATTATTTTTATGGTAGAGGACAATCATCAAGATCTGATGGAGCATGAAATAACCGCGATTCAAGATCTTGTAACCTATTGAGTGTTTGCTGATGCTAGTTTAGTAGAGACAAGATTTCTTGATGCTGCTCTGTGATATATTAATTCTGCTCTTTAAGCTCTTGATTCTCTTGTCTTAAAAGGGCTGTTTCTGTGGCAATCCTCCTACGTAATTCTTTTCAGAATCTGAATGGACTCCTAAGTTATGAACGAAAGAAGAGGTCCCACGAAAACAGATAGCATCAATATCTTGAGCCTCAGATCCTACTCCAAAAACGCGACTTTTCTTATATTTACCACCAACAGCCTCTAACCATAAGGCGACTTTATTATCATCATCTACATCATTTGACGCTATGCCTGTTGAGTCCTGAGTAGAAACTCTGGCATTCTTAAGCCTTAAATTAAATAATCAGTCTGTTAAAGGAAGTAAAGAAATACAATTTTACAATAAGGAAAACAATGACAGTGCATCCAAAACCAAAAGTATGCACATATTTAAGCATCTTTTATATCATATAGTATTAACATGAAGTGTGATCATATAATGAGGAATAAATATTTTGAAATTACAAATATATTTAGCCATTACAATCAAAGTTATCAAATATTGAAATTACACAATTTGATATATGAAAAGAATATGTCATGTTAATAGCCACAAAATAATTAAATAAGTAAAAAATATTAAATAAAAGATCACATAATCCTAGTGACAAAACGAAAAATGAATACTCACACTATAACTAGTTAGGCCTCTGGTCGTCAGCACAAGTCCAGTGATAATTAAAACAAAAAATGAATACTTACACTACAACTATTCAGGCCTTTGACCATCAGTATAAGTCTAGTAACAATTGAAACAAAAAATAAAGACTCACACTACAGCTAGTCAGACATCAGGTCATCAGCACAAGTCCAGTGACAATTAAAATAAGAAATAAAGACTGACACTGTAACTAATTAAGCCTCCAGCTATTAGCATAAGTCTAGTGACAATGAAAACAAAAAATAAAGACTCACACTACAGCTAGTTAGACATCTGGCCATCAGCACAAGTTCAGTGACAATTAAAACAAAAAAGACAAGACACACACTACTACTAATCAGGCCTTCAACTATCAGCACAAGTTCAGTGACAATTAAAATAAAAAAGACAAAACACACACTACAATTAGTTAGGCCTTTAACCGTCAGCACAAGTCCAGTGACAATGAAAACTAAAAATCAAGACTTATACTACAATTATTGAGGCCTCTAGTCGTTAGCACAAATCCAGTGACAATAAAAATAAAGAATCAAGACTCACATTACAACCACGAAGTCCATGTATGCATATTTCATACATAGTTTCATTGTTACATCTACAAATTGTAGAAAAAAAAAATAACTTGAACAATGAAAATCAACATAAGAAGCCTATTCAAAGCATCCGCATAACAGTTCTTACTATGTCCAACAAATTTTACTAAGAAAGATGAATACAAGGTAGAAGGATAAAGCTAAAAAAGAAAATAATACAACAAAAAACTAGAAAAATCAAACATGCAAACAAGCAACCCAATATCTCAATTAATTCAAAATAGATACCTTTGGAGTAAATCAAGATGGAGCTCCTCAACCATAGGAGAGGAGAGTAATTTAAGTATATGGAGAGTAATTTAGTAATAGTATTTTTCTTGAAACAAAATAACAAAATTATAAGTGGTATTATGTATTATAATTTAGTAATTAAAATCTAATAGCTATTTTTTAGAATATGCTTGTCTAAATTGGATGGTTCGAAATACATTTATATGCCTTAGTTCTTCGGTATTAAAAATAAATGATTCACTCAGTGAAAATTCTTTACTTGTTACTATTCATTCTCACTAGAACATACTCTAGGTTGCAAATTTAAAATTTTTAGAAACTAAATAATATATTTCTAATATTTAAAGACTAAACAGTTGAAACATATTTTTTTTTTAAAAGAGTAAATTGTGTTTGTTATGATTTAGAGACTGAATAACTGAAGCATATATGAAATAGATACTATCATTAGAATGGTCTCATCTGATAACAATAGTTTTCTACTCGAGATCTTGAACCATAAATACTACTGAAGCTCATTTGTTCAGGAATATAATTATCCTTGGAAAGAAATTTCTTGAATATCAACACAACCTTTTGTTTCTTATTAAGATTCACAAGTGCGCGCAACTGTTTAGGAGGCTCAATTTAAGTTGGACTTAATGGAACTACTTATGCACAATAGTGAATACAAGTAGTGAAGAACTAAAGTACCAAGACTCAGTTTTAAAAATTTTGGTTAAAAAAAAAAAAGCTTCAATTCAAATTTTGATTATCAAAATATTCATGATTTTCAATATTTTGGTAATTGAAAAAAATCATAATTTTTAGCGAGTGTCGTGATGCTTCTGTTGTAATTAAAAAATATATTGCATAACAATCCACAAAATCAGAATCAATAGAAAACACAATGACCACAAAGTCTATAATGAAATTAATAGTTGCAAGAATCCTAAAAGAAGACAAACCACAAAGATTTCAAGCTCTGTAAAGGCCCAAAAACTGGAGTTGCAAGCTCGTTGGAGTTGTCTAGTGTCGGAGTTAGAGGTCAGAGATAGGGAGGAGCGGCGTTGAGGAAGAGACACGGACTTCAGTTCACGGTTTAAACTCCAAAATCCTAACTTGCGCAAATTTTATTGTTATTTATTGGCAATTTTTTTTAAGAAATAATTTTAAGTCTTTGGACCGGTCAAAAGGCTTAATTTACGGAGTTAGCCCATTTAATCATCAAATTGGTGGGTTGGATTGGCCTACTTTATAAACAATTTTTTTATTTTAAGCAAGATAAGTTTTAATTGGTCCGTTGAAACCTATGTATGTGTTTGGAGTTACTTTGCAGTATGTAAAAAAGATGCAAATGGTATATAAAGATGCAAACGACAGACCCCCGCTAGACTAACGATTTTGAGCTAAAATCCATTTTTATATATTAAATGGGATATACGAAGTATGCGAAATGGGTCTACTATCTTTTAATTATGTTATTAAAACTTAATATAGGTTATTCCAACATAGGAATCAAATATTAATTTTGTAAAATGTATATAATTTAGAATTAGACAATAAAAAAAATCTACTAGGACGTTATTCCAACAATTTAGCATAGTTATATATATATATATAAAATTTGATAAGATAATTTATATAAAAGATTAAATCTAAAAATTAAAAAGCGCTGTCTGGTGTTGAATCCACTTGTTTGCTTATAAAGTAGAATCGTGGAAACTATTACGTGAGCGAAAACATATTATTAATTCAAACGCAATATCAGATACCAACCAAAGTAAAATAAGAATGAATTGATATTAACTTTTATATATGAGCTGAGAACTTCTATAACAAGCTCATAATTAGTATATTATAAGTGGAGACTGTTGAGTCACATATTGAGCAATATATTTATAATACTGTTATATTAACCTATATAACAATTAATAGTAAATTACACAAAGTTTTTTGAATTTTATTAAAATTACATAGATATATTTTTTAAAAAATATATTCTTGAATCTAATTTTAATTTTTTGTACTAAAATATAATTTATAAAAATATGTTAGAATAATTAATGGAAAAAATTTTAAACAAACAAAATTAAAATCAAACTAAAATATGACTTAATTTTTTGTTTCAAACAAATATGTCTAGATTTTAAAAATAAAATAGAGATCTGTATAATTTTAGTAAAATTTAAAATATGTTTTTAAAAAATTAAAAAATAAAATTATCTTTATAACTGCCTATATTTATAATAAATCATCACTTATGAATTTAGTATAGTTATATATGTAATATTATTTTGCTAGTTTGAATATATAGGATATGTAAACATTTTGTCTTCCTTTGTTTTTTTTTTTTTAAAAAATGTACTCAACGGAGAAACACTTATGCATGGCCCTGAAAGAAAGACGATGGAGTGAAAAAAAAGCCCAAATTATGAATAGTAAACGACCCATCATTGTCATATTTGTTCGTCATCGTAGAATTATTTTATTTTGAAGGAAAAGGTTTTCCAAAATCTTTTATTTCCTTTTTATAATTGGTTGGTAGTAGATTTGATTGCCCCATCTTCATTCTTATTTGACCGTCCACATGCAGCCAAGGCCAACCTCTTTTAAAAAAATATAATTAAAATAGTTGAGACTCCATTATTTATTGTATATTATTATTATATATAATATGTATTTGTTCAATTCTTCATGTGGCCTCCAAAAATATTGTATTTTAGATTAGTCATTTATAAAGTGTTTTCTTTCCTTTTGGGTGTCGTGTTCTAGAGTACAGTATAAATTTTAAATAAAAATGTTTAGCTCAAATTAATGCTCTTATCTTTATAAATAAAAATTAAATACATGAATACATTACAAAAATTTCTTATCTATTTTTAAAATATGCACAAATTGCCCTTAAAACAAAGAGTTAACTCTCACTTTAATTTAATTTTAATTTTTTTACCATAATACCTTTTGTTTAATTTTTTTAGTTTAAAAAAATATAGTTAGGTTAATTAAAAGTATTTTTAAAAAAATTAAAATTTGACTAAAATATAAGATATTTTTTAATTTTAAAAATGACATATATATATGTTTTGAAAATAAAAAAATTATATAATTTTTTAAAAAATAAATTATATAATTTACTCTAAATACAATAATCACATTATCATAACTATACTTACACAGAAAGAGACAGCTTTCATTTCCCTTTTTTTTTTTTCTGCATGAGACAAGAATATTTTACCCTTTACTTTTACCTGATAGAGTGAGACCATCTTTAATTTACATCACACTACTTTGAATAAAAAAAAATTATATCAAATTCAACAACTTCCATATTATCATATATATATATATATATATACAAGTTAAAAAGCTTACACACTTTAACAAAAATGTAAACTTAACTCCAATTTAAGCAGGATTATAAAACTTTTAAAGTAGATTGAGAGAATAGAAATTTTGAACTTTTCTTCTACTATAGTATATAATTCCAACTCACACACACACACACACACAAGTATATATTAAAGTACTAAATTTAGGTAAAATTCTATAGATATTTATTTTTAAATCCCTCAATAAATATATAATACAAAAGGAAAATTATTTTAAAGTTTAATTATATAATATTGAATTGTTAAAAACAAATTACTCATACTTAAGGCTAAATCTCAATATAAGTTATTATGAGAGCAAAAGTTACGACTCATAATTTATATAAAAATTTTACATTAACAATATTATATATAACATATCTTTTTATAATTTAACGACATAAATTACTATGTAGTCTACAAAAAAAAATATTTTTCATATTATTTAACGAATACAACACTATGTTATAGTTAAATTTACTAACACTTATTTTTATTTTTTATAAATTAGGAGTTGGGTGATTAAATAATTTACTTAGCAAGATTTAATAGATTAGTAGATCATAGTTAACATCATATATTATGATAATTTTCATGTTAAGAACAATCATCTTGACAAGTTTTTTTCCTTTGTTAGGAAGGGAAAAAAAAGCTTTCTTATCCCTTGGACTTTCATGGGTAGGAAATGAAAAATTATTGTGAATGTAATTGGAAACAAATATAAACCAACAAAAATCAAATCTCAATTGAAAATGAAAGAAATAAAAAGGATATTAATTACGTTTTTGCATATAGTGTAATCAAAAGAGATTGGGGAAAAAAAAGGAATAGGTGTAAAAAAAAAAATGGATACATACTCTTTTATATTATTCTTTCTCTCTAATTATATAACTATATAATATGTATTAGATTTTAGATCATACCCTCCATTTCTTGTTTGATTTTGCACCTCTCGGTATTTAGTCTTTACTTCTTTCGAGAGAATTTGAGAGATTTGGCATTTAAATGAAAGAAAAACTTAGTTTTTGAACAAAGAAAAACCTTGACACGATCACTTAAAAAAGTGCTAACAGAAATAGAGAAACACTACGAAGAATATGTGAATTTAACTGAAAGTTTACACCATGATAAAGAGATGAAACTGATTATGAGCACAAAAAGGTGAGAAACATGATGTGATTGGAAGATAGTGGCTGAGTGGAGTCATTTTTAATATTTATACAATTCTAAAAAATAGATATGTCATAATTTTTTTATATCATTTATCTTTTGAATTTTGTTGAGTGAAATATTTATTTCACTTTTATTTATTTTGTATATTTTTATTTCAATCATTCCTTATACACAGTTGTTTAAATCATGATTTTAAATTTGCAAACTTTTTTACTATTTTTAATTAATTAAATATATTTTATATTTATATTAACTTATGACTTAAAATAAATAAATTATACATTTTTTAATTTTTGAACATGAATGGAGGCCTTTTATTACTCATAGAATAATTAACCACATTACTATTTATCACATTTTACTATTTTGATATTGAAATTATTAATTTAAATTATAATATATAAATTATTAAATTATAATATATATAAACACACACAATTAATAATATTTAACTAATTTGCAACGGTTTCATATATACATATATATATATATTTAAGTCATTATATCATATAAATTATTAAAAAATAATATTTAAATAATCTGTGACGGATTTAACAATAGATTAGCGATGGAAAATTTTGTGACGAAAATTCCGTCGCTAAATTAGTGACGGAATCCTCCATCACAAAATTCTATCGCAAAAGTGGAATTGACTATCACATTTATTAGTGACGGAACTTTCCATGGCTAAACTCTGTCACTAACTTGATTTGCGATGGATTAGTGACGGAAATATTTGTGATAGAAATTTTTTGTCACAAATTCCGTCGCTATTTTTTGCGATGGAATTAGTAACGGATTTGCAATAAACTTGCGATGGAATAAAATTTCTTTGATAAATTCCATCGCAAATTTGCTATTTTTTTGTAGTGAATTATATATTTTTAACTTGCTTTTCAGCTAGTTTTTCCCTAATTGATATTTTGATTCAATCAAAAATTCAATTGCCAAATAGTGCATCACAATAACCATTTGTTATCTCTTAAAAATATTTTTTGCAATGTCGCAATTTTTTTTTTCTTATAGTGTGGCATCTTTTTTTTTTAAGAACAATTTTTGAATGCTCAGTCATTTTATTTTTATTTCATTTCTGTTTTTAATTTATTGTAATTTTAATTAATAATATTTAAAAAAATTTATTCTCATTATTTTTTTTTGTCTTCAGCATTCTTCTTTTTATCATTCTCATATCATCCAATTATCTTTGCTTTATAAATTTGTAGCATAAAAATAATTAATTTATAAAAAATTTATAACAAGCACTCAAATAAATTTTTACAAATCTTTATTTGGAATCAATTAAAATTGCAACTACAACTATTTAGAATTGATGAATAAGGAAAACACATAAACACGGGAAGAAGGAAATTTACCAAAATGAAATAAGAGAATTTGAGAGATATAATAAAAAAGAAAAGATGAAATCTCACTATAAATTAATTCAAAAGAAGAAAAAAGATTGAAGAAAAGATGAGAAGAAGATAAAGTGCCAAAGAAGAGAATAAGAAGATCACCGTGTAGCAATAAGAGAAAAAGAAGAACAAGAAGAAAAATAAAAAAGATAACTTCAAACAGGAAATAGAAGAAGGATAAAAGTTTTGAATCAAAACCAAAATGATTCAGAGCAAAAAAAACTTAAGTTTATATACAAATATAATAAAAAAAATTTGGCAAGTCAAAATTTGCACAAAAAAATTGAATTTAAATGCTACTAACTTAAATTTGGTCAACTTTAATTATGAAGATCAATGATATTTTGGTTGACATTGGCTTTGAGCAAAATTCAATCGATCATACTATTAGTTGATTACATTGTCAATTCAATGCATTATTTAATTATTAAATATATTTTTTTAATTAAATGTATTATTTTTAACATATTTTTTTAAATATGTTAATGATAAGTTAATGTATTAATTTATCATTATATTATTTTTTTAAATATATTTCTTTTTAATTGAATACATTAATTTATCAATACATTAAATTGATGTATTAATTTTTTAATATATTCAATTTTTAATTTAAAATTAAATTTAATGCAGTGTATTAGTGCATTAATTTATCAATATATTAATTTTTTAATTTAATGCAATGCATTAATGCATCAATCGACCATGTTGACTGACTAAAATGTAGTCGACCTTCATAGTTGACTAAAGTTTAGTCAAATTAGTCCACTAACATAATAAGTCTTATTAAATCTTGTTCTTCAACTAAGAAAATATTGTGAAATGTAGCTTTAATATTATGAATTGTAATTTTTTATTTAAAAGTTAATCATAAAATTAAGTTAAAGATTGAAAAGGACTAGTAAATTAGTCAATAACTTTAGTAAATAATTATTGATATTGTTGTAATGGTTATTCTCACAATAGCATGTCTTATAGTCCAAAACACTTCATTTGATAGTTTTAGGTTAAAATTTTTTTGTTATTTTCCTCCTTTCGTATACAAGTAGCTTACAAACCCAAAATTTAAAACAAGTTCAGTGTAATTCAACAATAATCAATGGTGAGATTGATTTGGTGCTAGATGAGTCATGTTATAGGAATTACCATACCACATGTAGGTTTTTTTCCAAAAAAAAGTAATAATTTTAAAATAACAATATCAAATACAATTATGAATAAAAAATAACACATCAATGAATACAACAACACATACTATACCTATCATAAATTGCAGAAAAATATAAACAAATTATTGTTTTAATAAAGTCAACATCAACCGCTAGAATTGAAATAAAGAAAGATAGGATTCTCTTGACAATTAAAACTCTTCTTAAAAGATATAAATCGTCTTCAAATTAGATTATAAATAAGTAGAAAAAGAAATTTGGCTATTTTACTCGACTTGCCAAAGATGATCTAATGGTATTATTTGCAGGCTAAGAAATTGAGAAATTATGACATATTTTAGTGATCATAACACAAGAGAATCTAAGTTATATATTTTTCAATTGGGCACACAGTCTTAGATTTCTTCAGTCAAAGTTTATGATGAATCTTGTCATTATCTGATTTTATCTTTATCTAACCAAAACTAAACACAATTTGTGAGTTGCATATAAATTATATGAATAATATTCCCTCTTTCTATGCATTGTTGTTGCTTCAATACATCATTGAATTGTCCCATCCCATTTATGCTCCATACTCATTATTTTGAGCGATTAATATTCAATATTTCAATTCACTCGAGATGTTTGGAATTTAGGCAATCTTGAGGCAATAATATAAATCTAATTAAAAATATCGCATAGAGTATAAAACTAAAGATAAAGTCAAAACACCAAAAAAGAAATTCAACTTAAAATATTATATAATTTATCTATTTAAAGAAATTTTTTAAAATTTATAATTTTGTGCAACATATTTCACCAGCTAATATTTTTACCCAAACTCTAATAGCATTTATTCACATCCATTAAATTTTAAAAAAAGTTAATAAAAAAACTTGTACCTGCCTAAAGAGCCTAAATTTGGTAAGTAGTACAGTGTGATAAGTACGACTAATAATATTTATAATAGATTAATCAATAAAAAGAAATAAAAGCTCAATTACTGTGAACACCGTATTTTGTCTGGATAAGCTCCAAAAATAATGATAAAATTAAACTAACAAAAATATAGAAAAAAAAAAAAGAAATTGAAGGAAAAATAAAAAAAAGGGGCTAGGAAAAGAGAAAATAAAAAGATAAAGTAAAATAATTTTAAAAAAAATTCAAGAAAAAATAATATATATAAAAAAAAAAGGGGAAGCCCAAAATAAAAAAAATTAAGATTTTGGAGCCTAATGTAGTAGAGTCCAAACCATAAGAAAATAACAAAAAAAGAGCCCAATACCAAAAAAAAAAAAAAAAAAAGAGAGAGAGAGAGCCGAAAAAGAAAGCTTCAAGATACTAAATTGAAAAATGGCCTAAATCTTAAAAAATTTTGCAATCCAATCTTTCTAGATCTGATTTATTAATTCAGAGATAAAAAGAGATAAACAAACACAAAAAAAAAATAATAAAAAAAAATGAAAAAGGGGGTTCAAAACGCAGGGTTCCTGCGTTTTGACCCCGGCCTCTCCTTTTTCACATGTTTGCTCGCTGCCACCAGAGAGGGAGACATGCACAGACAAAAGGGGGAGGCAGGAAGAGAGTACAGTCAGAGACGCAGAGGGGAGACAGGGAGAAATCGACGAAGAGAAAATGGGGAGAACGTGAGGGAGAGAGGCACTAGGAGAGGTGGAGCAGAGAGGATTCAAAAACACAGAGAAGGGGATTTGGAATAGAAGAGAAGGGGAGACACACAGAAACGAAAAGGGAGGCGAGGTGAAAAGGGGGTCAGAAAGGCAGACGGACAGACACAGAAAAATGGGGGAGTGGAGCAGAGAAAGGGAGACAGAGACGGAAAAGGGGAGACTCTGAGGCAGAAGGAGGGAGACGTGAGAGGAGAGGATTGGGAGGAGATCGACGGAGAGAAAAAAAGAGGGAGAAGCAAGGAGATTTCCAGATTTGAAGAGAGAACACTTAGGCGAGGCATAGTTTCGAAAAGAAAATCACGCAGGAGACAGACAGAGAGCGGAGAACAGGAGGGTGAGGGAACTGAGAGTGAGTGAGAGATATAGGGAGGACTGTTTCATTCATTGTGGGGGCTCTGGTTCTTGACGCTGAGAGTGTACAGACGCTAGAGGTGGAGGTTGCTGGATTCTTCTTCTTCATTGGCTCTTCGGGAGAGACGCTGAGGACCTCAGTGGGGAAGCGCGCCTGAACCAGAAGAACGAATAGCTGCTTCTTCATTTCTCCTTCGGACTACACAGCAGAGGACGCTTGGAGCTTGAGAGTACGCTGGACGCTGCTTCACTCACTCATCTCTGGACGTGAACAGAGGACGCGAGACTGGACAAGGAGACTACACACACTCAGCGCCGAAAAGAATTGAAGGAGGCTATTGTTTCATTCTATTATTCTTGCCTCTGTATACACAGACACGGGGAGACTCAGCAGGAGTAAAAGAGAACCAGGGACGCATGCAGAGAGATACATTGAGGCAATACATAGAGAGAGCGACGATGAGAGCTGAGAAGAGGATTCACCGTCTCGATTTTCTTAGAGGTAAATCCTTTAACTGTACTTCTACTGGGTATTGGTTCCTCTGAGTTTTTGGTTAAGATTTGATTTCAGAATTTTTCTTACCTCTGTATCGTCTGGTTTGGTTTTTTATATTGATGGAAGCTTATCTTGCTGAGTAACCTCAATCATTTGCTGTGTAGTGTAGGAGGAATAGAACAGTCCATATGTGATTGCGTATATACTCATGAATGCTTAGTGATGATTCTTGAACGGGTATAAAAGTTTGGATTTACATCCAAACAGAGCTTGCCATAGCTTTCCTTTTTTTTCTTTTCTTTGTGTGTGTTTTTGCATAGGTTTTGCATTTGGATTCTGCTTCTGTAGGATTTATTCCGCATGCTCAAACCACAACAAGTTTTGTAAATGAAATTGGCTCTATGAGTCTACACGGCTATGGAGTGCTAAGCGTTTCTTTATGCTTACTACCGTGTTTAGTGTTCAGTGATAGGATAAGTTTTTCTTTATAGTTTGCTTGTTTCCAAACGACTTCATTTCTGGTGCTAAAAAAAAAAAAACAAACATGAGCGGATGACAATTGATTTGTTGTTAGTTGGTATTTGATTCTGCATTAGTAGTGCTGTTCAGTGCATCGAGTCATGAAGCCAATGAGATTTTGGCATACTGTATTTATGGTTCCAGTAGATTCGTTAAAGCACAGTGAAATCCCACTTGAATTGACGCTTGCACACTGGCTTTAAATCTTTTTCTCGAGTTTGATTTTCATGTGATTACTCATTAATTGCCCTAACATGAAAGACGTGGGCTTAAAGTTCCAACAATGAATTTCAGCTATCTTGCTGTTTGTTGATTGCTTGGGTTGTGAGTGGCTCATTGGAAATCTTGCTAAGTTGCTTAGTTCATGGTTTTGTATTTTACCAGCTCTGTTTCCCACGTGTTGATTTTTTTTATTATTCCATCCTTTACTGGGACCCAGCATGGCTTCAGGCCTAGACTCAAATTCTGAATTGGTTCCATCTTGTTACATATAACAGATGGGGGTTCTTATACATGGAATTGAGTTTAGACTTCCTGTGATTACTTATTTTCTATCTCATGCTCATATTAATTGGGGTCACTCTTCCAATTTGTACGCCAATCTTATATGATTTCAACATACTAATAAAAGACGGTGGCTATTATAGTTTGGCTTCTTATTGGAGTCTGATGCAAAATGTATTATTAGATATAATGTTTGTTATTTCTTTTAAGTTGATGATTCATTTTTTCACGCCGGTTTATTTTTACTGTTTAACATGTGGAATCATACGTGGAGAGTCTTTCATCAATTCTATCAAGGGAATGAAAAGGTGGAATCACATAAAACTTGGCAGGAAAGCACCTATGGAATTAATCATCAATCCAACCAAAAGGATAAGAGGCAATTGAGTTATAGTTGTATAATTTCTCCTTCTACTCTTGTACATATGTTTAAAAGTAACATAATGGATCATGGTTGAACACTAAACACCCACCCTCACAAATTACTTGTTCTAATGCTTTTTGTTTATTTTTTATTTTATTTTGTATGTCATCACGCTTTACTTTTAAAATAGCCGTGTGGGATTTTATATCTCCTCAGGCACATAGGAAATCCTAAGGATCATGTGAGGTAATAAGCCTCCTTGATATCTACTAGGTATTAAATTTATATTTTAATAAACCTTGGGTTTGACGGCTTACGCATAATTTTGTTTTCAAAAGAATTTCAAGAAAAACAAGAGAAAGAAAATCAAATTTATATTTAGGAATTAAGTTTAAATCTTTAAAAAAAAAAAAGCAAACAAACAAAACTAAAGAAAGGGTTTTTCTCTATAAATAATAAAACATTTTCAAATTTACAATTCAGCTTTTCCTTTTCTCAAAGGTTTACCAAAACCAAAAGAAAACATTAAAAAAATTGAAAATAAGAAAAAGTGATAAAAAAAAAAGAGAAGAAATTAAAAATATAATAAAGGAAAAGAAATAAAATTAACTTTGTCTTAAATCAAAATATATCAACTAATTTTAAATTTGTCTTGTTTATAAAAGGAAAAGTAATTTTTGTTTTCTTCATCTTTCACTAAAACAAAAGAACAAAAAAAAAAAAACAAAAACAAAGGCAAAAATAAAATAAAAAAATAATAATAATAAAAGAGATAAAAATAAAACATGAACAAAAATAAAAATAAATGGAACTAAAAACAAAAAGAAGAAAACACAAATAGAACACACAAGAAAAATCAATAAAAGAAAACACAATAACAAAAAACAAAAGAAAAGTAAATAAAAAAAAATGAAAACGAAAAACAAAAACAAACTAAAAAAATAAATCAAAAAGACATAAACAAAAGGGTGAAAACAAAAACAAAAAGGACAAAATAAAAACAAAAATAATAATAATAATAATAATAAAGAAAATAAAAACAAAAAAAACAAGAAAAAAAAAACAGAAAACACAAAAAAGATAACAAAAGCAAAAATAAAACTAAAAAAAATGATAAAAAAAAATTTTGAGAAAAAAAACAGAAAAATCAAATTACATTTTCCTTTAGCAAATCAAAACACATCAACCAATTTTAAAATTTGTTTTATTTGCTAAAGGAAAAAGTCATTTACTTTCTCTGTCTTTGCAAGAAAAAAAAATATCCAAACAACAAAATTAAATAAAATAAAATTAAAATAAAGAACATGGAAAAAGAGAAAAACAACAAAAACAAGAAAAAAGGAAAAAGACAAAAAAAAGAAGAACATAAAACAAAAACAAAAAAACAAAAAAAAAACAACACATCGACTAACAGAACTTGCCAACCGAACTACGTGGACTTTGATCCCTTTCAGAGGGTACGTAGGCCCTAGGCTCTCATCCTAGGTCAAGTCCGCCCTTGTAAATAAACATTTTCTCTTAATTTTAATTTTATTTCTTTAATTTCTTTTAATTTTATTTTATTCCCTTTTCTTTATTTTATTCTTTGAATTCCTTTTTGTTTTGCTTTTAGTTTTCTTTCTTCTCTTAAATTTTATTCTCTTAAATTTTTCCTTCTATTCTTTGCATGTGATTGGTTAGGAAGAATTAAAATAGAATCGATGCCATATTGATTTTGCACAACTAACTTAGGGTAACCGTTCTTAAGAACGGGTGTAGTGGGGTGCCTAACACCTTCCCCACTCACAATTGACTCCCGGATCCATTATCTAGTTCGTAGACCATTTTTTTCAAATAAAAAAGGTTTTTCCAAAGCTTTGCCTTTTAAAAAATAAAATTTTGGTGGCGACTCCTGAACCTTATTTCTTCTTATCTTTTTACATAGACCAATTTCAATTTTGACTTGATTTTTGAAGGCACCACGCGGTCGCATTTTCGGGTGTGACAATTACAATAAAAAAAAGGTTTAAAGGATTGCTTAAGGCCCAAAAAAGGATAATCGAGCAGATTATGCAAGGAAACAAAAGTAAAACGATAATTATATGAAAATAACAGTATAATGAAAAAATAAATTATTTTTATCTAATATAAATTCAAATAAAGTTATTAAAGGCCTTAGAACAATTAAAATAAGTTAGAGCCCCAATTTCATATATACCAAAAAATTTAATAGTATAGTTATAACTTTAGTCATTTTAAGCTATTGAAGACCCAATTTTTTTTTTTAAGTATGGGAGTAAATAAAATAATTAAATTAACAAATTCAAAAGTATAGGATTTATGGGCTAGATTAGAGAAAAAAGATTCAAATTAGAGATAAAATTGTTCAAAAAGTGTCACTTTCTTGCTTTGGGAGTTATGTATCTAACATGTTTTTCTTGTCTCCCTTCTTCCTCCCAAACTTGACACTTGAGTAATAAAGAAAAGGGGAGAGAGAGAGAGAAGTCTAATAATTTGAAAGTAAAAATGGTAGAGAAAATGGAAAAAGAAAGAGAAAGCTTCACTTAGGATTTTAGGTATGTTTTAGCTATTTTCACCTTCTCCTCTAGTTATAAAATTTCTTTCTCTCTTTAAAAGATTTCTATTGATATGATTTTCATCTTGAAAAGTTGAAATTGTCGACTGGACGTAATCCATAAAGAGCTCATCTTGAGAAGAAAGTTTGAATAAAGCAATTAAGGTAATTTACTTAAGTTTTCTTATCAATTTTGTGGCCTGAAAATTTGAAAAATTTTGAACCTTATAAAGCTTGAAATGTCGGCCAAGATGATAGTTTTGAAATATATTGTTTCCTATGGTTGCAATTGGTATTTAAGAGCAAGAACACGAGTTCGATATTGTTTTGGTTGGGTTTGACAGAAAATTCTTCATTTAGGATTTGACAATGGTGGTTTAGGCATGTGGGCTATGTTCAACTATGATGATTGGCTTTGTTGAATTGTGTAATTAGAGACTTAAATAAGTAAATTAGAGATGGTTTTGAAGCAAATTTGCTAGAATTATGCTCTCTTGAAAAATTAGCTATACTTGATGCAAAAATTGAGAATTTGACGCATGATATGGAAATTGTGGCTACCATCATGAGTTACATGTGAACAAAGTATCTTATTTAAGTCGTGAAAATGAAATTAGAACCAAGAAAAATGATTGGCCTTAAGTCTTATGCAATCTTGAATTTTGAAACCAAAAAGGGCAAATTTGAGTTATGCATGTTAATGGGTGAGTTAGGCTAAATGAACATTAAAAGTTTTTTTATGCTAATATAAGGAATTTAGAAAGTTTAAAATGCATAAAAAACTTCTTCCAATGAAAGTCTTATATTTTGGCTTAAGAAAAGGTAATTTGTAAAAAATATGTTACAATAGAATTTTATGAGTTTTGGCTTAGATTGGATATTATAAATGTATATCTTAGGCTATAATATGGTCAAATGTAAAGTCTAGTAAGTATATATATGATTTAGAGCTTTAAAATATAGTTGTAGAAATCTTAAAACACGTTAAGCTTAAGTTAACTTTGAGTCGAGTTAATATATGTTCTAATTATTTATATTGTTGTCAAATATGATGTTTTAGGAAATTTAAGTTGATTAAGTAATTTTGAAAGCTTTTGGCCAAAAAGAGGAACCTTGTGTGTATGAGAGTTTAAAGCTTGCTTGGAATTGGGTTGCAACTCCTCAAGTAGCAATTCTGCTCTTCATCATATGCATGATTACTGCTTGGTAATTGGAATACTTGAATGAAATTGAATGTTTATAATGCAAATGTTTTATGATATCAGTTGGCCATGTATGCTACGTTTTCATATATCTTGTGG
The DNA here is from genome assembly GCA_032878935.1 of Erythrophleum fordii. NCBI lineage: Eukaryota > Viridiplantae > Streptophyta > Magnoliopsida > Fabales > Fabaceae > Erythrophleum > Erythrophleum fordii. Next base: position 11,961,829 of record JAVQMF010000058.1, read on the forward strand.
CTAAATGTGTCTTTTGGCATTATGTATGATGAGGTAGAAAATTGAGCACAGTAGTCTTCCCAAACCAAGATAAGTATAAATTCCCATAAATTAGTGGCCATTTACTAATTTATGTAATTACCAACTTTAAAGTTTTTATGATAATGTTTTAAGCATATTTATATTCCATTACTTAAGTGATGATTAGTATGCATTAAATGATATAATTGGTCCTGAGATTTCTCAATCTCATTTTTTATATGTAAATTAACCTATGCCAGGTGAAGTTAGTGTGAAGAACAAGGACAAGCAAGTTGTCTTCTAGAATGAGGTAGAAAGCTTGCAAAAATTATTTTGATGTATATAGTCTTATTTTGATGTAGATATTTGTAAATGAACATGATGATTTTGAGCTAAACATTTTAGTATGGACATTGTTCCCTTGAATTGTTTTTATTTATGATGATAAATATTAGCATGAAAGATGTTCTTATAAACCCTTTTGAGTTTTTAGTTTAGCATATACACGTATTGTTGAGTGGAAATGCATGGATGTGCTAAATTATGTAGCCTTTGGCATTTGAATTATATAATGAGATGGATTTATGTGGAAAAATAGAGTTTTGTATTAATCTTTCTTTTTTTTTTTCCTTAAGGACGACATTATGCATGGAATATATATAGATTGGTTTGTTTTTCTTACACACTTATCATGGCTAAGATATGTTTACAAGGTCATGGCTTGATCTTTTTTTCTTTTGGTAATAGATTTGGTAATTTATAATTGACATTTATTTATGAAATTACTGGAATTTAAACATTAATAAGGCTAGTTACTAACTCAGCCTTCAAAGTGTGTGTGTGTGTGTGTGTGTGTGTGTGTGTGTGTGTGTGTTATAATTGGATTTTAATATGTCCTTTTGAGGCCACTTGGTGTGTGAAATTGAAATGAATATGTGTTTGGTTGTATTAGTGGTTGAACCCTAGATCTTCTTGAAGTGGTCTAGTAGGTTTAAGTTTTAGTTGATTAAACCTACAATATGTTATCTCATTGTGATGTTACTAGGGATAATTAGATACTTATGAATTAGGTATATTGGAAAAGGTTTAATACTAAATATTGCCCATTTTTTATGTGTGAGAAAGAGAAAGTATGCATATTTGGCAAAAGTTTTCAGTGAAAGCTAATTTATAGTAAATTTTATTAAAAATTGATGTGTGACACATTTGGTGCCATCCATGAACCATTCTTGTAGGTCATGAGTTAGACTATGCATGATATGTGAAATATGTGAATGAACAATAAACGTATGATGAGAAAAAAAAAAAAGGATGTCTTTAGTTTTCAGTTTGATGAAAAGAAAAAGTTCAACTTTTTTCTGTATTTTGTAATTTAGATATTAGTTATATAAGATAAGTATTCTATATAACAAGATGTGTTAGGTTTTTCATCTTCCAATACCTAAAAAAAAATGAAAATATAAAATAAAATAAAATTTAGGTTATCCAAATTTAATCTAGATGGTTTAAAGTGTGCACAACATTATGTTCATCACATTATACTATGGACCAAGTCTGTTCACCTTGCCCAAGTGCTATTAGAAGGCGTTCTAATCATTATCCAAGATTCCTCCCTTTCCTATATTTCCATCTTCTCCACATGCTTTTCACCATTTTCATTATATAAATCAATGTTTTTAAAACCAAACCAGTCATTAAACTAATAAGAGCACTAATTCACGGTTTATTAGTTTAACCGTAGTTGAATCGGTAATAATTAAATATATATTTTTAAAATTTTATATATTAAAATTTTAATATAAAAATAAATATTGATAAATTTCAAATATTAAAATAATTAGAAGGTTGTTATCAAATGGTTTAAATTTTAAACTAATAATTAATTAATTTTAAAATATATTTAATATAATTTTTATATATTAAAATTTAAAATTTATTATCAATATATGATTTCTTATAGTTATATTTATATAAAACTTGGTACATTATTGTCAAACTAGCCTTATTGGATGTATGGTTAAGTTGCCTTTTGCTTATGATGAGGTCTTATGTTCGATCTGTGAGTTGGCAAATGTTTATGTTTTACTATATTAAAAATTTGATCAAACCTTTATATAGAATGTTGCATATAATAACTAACAATGAAACATGGTTCAGTGGCAAAGACATTGGCTTTAGCAGGAACGCAAGTTCAAAGTTCGTAGTGAAGGTTTTGCCATTTCCTAAAAATAAATCTAACTTTGATTGGGTCAACCGGTTATCCAATGGTCGGTTTACACACAAAACTGCCTAATTCAACCTGATTTTTGACCGATTCTTTAGCACTTTGGCTTAAAGCTCCTTCCGAACTAAAAAGGGGACTGGTTCACAGGTTTTCCAGTTGAACTAGCCGGTCCAGTCCTATTCTGACAACAATGATAAAAACTTAGATCTCATCCTATTTCTCCTCCTTCTCCTTCTTTCCCTAACTTAAGAAAGTTCTTGAGGCTGAGCTATAAGCTATTATATGGAGCTTGAGTTTAGCTTGGAGTTTTAAGTTAAAGTTAGGGTAGCTAGAAGCTAATTCTCTAGTATAAATCTTATTTATAATTTCATGAATAATATAATGCAAAGAACCTTTTCAACATAATAAAATTATGTAATTTTTTTATTTTACTCAAAAAATTGAGCAAGAACTCTTTAAATTTTTAATTTTATGTAACATCCTCCTTTTGTTAATTTTTTTTCCAAAACTCTAATTAATGACATTTTTCACACATATTGAAAAAACAATTTAACCAAAACACTTTCAAAGTGACACATGCACTTGCCCAAGTGGTATCAAAGGGCATTTAGTCATTCTCTTTAGATTTCTTTCTTTCCTTTGTCACCATCTTCCTCCACACTTTTCACCATTTTCATTTGACAAAAACCTTAAATCCTATCATCTCCTTCCTCCTTCAACTTAGCAATGCTCTTAACATTGAGCTATAGGCTATTATTATATAAGATTTAGATCCTTTTAATTTATTTTCTATCAATTTGAAAAGAGAATAAGAAAGGAAAAGAGAGTAAGTGGAACCCACACATACATTCTCTCCTCATTCTCTTAGATCTTCTTTTTTCTCTCTTTAAATTGATAGAAAACTCATAGAGAGTAAATTAGTCAAACGTTAGAATATTTATTATTTATGGATAAGCATTAATCAAATATTAGACTAATTAGTCATATTTAATTTCAATAATATCAAATAATTAATTTTGCATGTTAACACTATATAAATGGATTGGATTATGTATTATGGATGGCCTAATAATAGGTTGGGCTATCTATTAGCTTATTTAAGGAATAATGGCTCAACTTATAGCCCATTTGGTGTTAGTTAATTATCTTATTTATACTAACTAAGGAGTTTATCTTTTACCTCAAAGGGATGTTGACAATCACTTTAGTTTCTTAAAGGTATTGTGAGATGTAACCTATATCTACTCTTCTCTTTTTATGTTAATGTTGTCTTTTCCTAAAATTTTTGGTACATTCATAGATTATACATTAGACTTTGTATGATACAAGCCTTATCTTCTAATTTATTTTAACACTAAATCCTATTATGTGAGGCTTAAGTCTAGGTTGGAGGCTTAGGTTGAGAAAACTTGAGCTAGAAATTGATTCCTTAGCAAGTGAAAACACGTTAAGAAGAGATTAGTAAGAAACATCCATATCCTAACTTGGTATAGAGAACTCAATAATTTGTTGTCTAGGACCAAAAAGTGAGACTTAATATTAGAGGGAGTATGTTGTGTAAAATTATATGTTTAAGGGTCTTTAGTTAATTTTTATAATTAAAAGCATTATAAAATATATTAACTAAGAGAATAATCGTAGAAAAAGAAAAAGTAACAAGAAGAACAATGCAGCTTCTCAAAAATGAATATCATCTTCTATTTTATATATAGTGCTAACATTGTGAAACTTAGATCCAATTGACTCTAACATAGTATAACAAACTAACAGCTACAAAGCTACTTTGCATAACAACTTGTAACTAACACTATACTTTTAACATCCTCCCTTAAACTTACGTTAGTGATAATCAAGTATCACTAATTCTAAGTTTATTTTTAAGATAATTAAATCTGACACTTGACAAGGGCTTGGTGAACATATTTGTAACTTGATCAAGATAGGAAATATGATAAATATACAATTGTTTCTATGCTACCTTTTCCCTGAAAAAAAAAAAATCCAACTCAACTCCATATGTTAACAAAACTAGATTGTGAGACAATAATACAATGCTTAAATTATCACAATAAATTGTGGGGACTTCATTACTCAATGGAACTCTTAATTCTAATAGTAGGGTTTGTAACTAAGTAATTTTTGAAACAATGTTAGCTAAACTTTAATTTTGTCTTTGATTTAGAAACAACGATTTGTTTCTTGACAACTTACCAGATTAAGTCTTCTCCTAAATAAATGCAAAAAACCTAATGTAGATTTTCTATCATTTAGATCATTCCATTAATTTACATCACAATAGCCTCAAAGATACAAGTTGTTGGACTTGGATATTGTTAGACCTTAAGTCACTGTACCACTAAGATATCTCAGGATGCATTTTGCTGCTTTCCAGTGCTTGTTTAGTGGACTTTGCATGAACTAATAGACTTTGTTGACACTAAAAGCAATTTTAGGATGTGTAATAGTGATATATTGTAATCTTCAAACAATGAACTTGTACAAATGAAGAATGTAATATGAACCTTGTTTTGATAATTTTGCATTAGAAATCATAAGAGTTAGAACCCATTTAAGAACTTCATATTGCCTTTCATTAACAAATCTATGATGTATTTCTTGTAAGACAACATGATTTTTACATGATATGACGTTTGACCTCAATGCTAAGAAAGTAATTAAGCTATCAGAGTTCTTTTAAAACAAATTATTAGTTGCTCTTTTAACGTCTATATATAGCTTTTTAAGCTTCATGTAATCAATATATCATCAATCTACACTAAAATATAGGTGGAGCTACTGGGAAAGACTTGAATAAATAAAGATGGATCACATTTGCTTGTAACAAATCCAAATTTGTGAAGAGCTAAAATAAACCTTTTGAACAAACAAGCTCCAACCAAGCCCTTAGAGTTTGTTTCAAGCCATAAATGGCTTTGTGAAATTTGCAAATCATATTTGGATTGGAGCTCTCAAAGCCTGGAGGTTACTCCATATACATTTCCTCTTGTAGAGTTCTATTTAAAAGCACATTATTGACGTTAAATTGAAACACATTCTATTCCTTGCTTAGAGCTAAAGTGAGAAGAATATGAACAATAGTTGCCTTTACTATTAGAAAAAAAGTTTCATTGAAATCAAATCCATGAGTTTGATGAAAGCCTTTTATTATTAAATGAACTCTATACTGGATGATAGATTTATTTGGATTTTCTTTAGCTTGAAACACCCACTTATAGCTAATTATGTGTTCTATTTGTAGATGGTGGAACCAACCTCCAAGTGTGATTTGGAAGTGAAGCTTGATATTCTTTAATCATAATAGTTGTCCAATTTGGGTCATTAAGAGCTATATACACTATTGATGAAACTATAATAGCTAAGAAAATTTTTGGTTTGAAAATTCTTACTTTGGCTTATGAAACCATATGATGAGATGATTATTGAGCTTGCAACAATGGTTATGATGATTCAAAGTAAGTAGGTGCTATAGGAACTTGATATAAGTCATTTTAAGTGTTTATCATTACTGGAGATAAGCAAAGAGTATAGTTACCCAAAGCATGAGAACCTTGGGTATAAGCACTTATTATTGCATAAAATTTACAAGCACATAGATCGCACAAAGTAATATAGAAAAAGTGAGTTAAGTATCATCTTATAAGAAAAGTAGATTAAATATCAATTCCTAAAAATTAATCCTATTAACTAGAAGATTATTAAAAGTAAATAAATTGAGAGTTAAAGGAAAGCAAAACTTATAAAAAGAACTAATGAGATTGTTTATTAGTAAAAGGCTTTGAGATTTGGATTTTAATGTCTCTTTCTATAAATAAAATTGACTAACTTATATAATTTATTTTTATCCTAATTAATGATTGATTTCTTAAATTATATGAAATTTTCTCTCAAGATAAATTACGTATGTTTATGCTATACTTACGTATACTCTTGTGATTGTGTGTTTTAACATAAACCCATTATGCTCTGTGGACCTTAATATACCCTTACATGTAACAGCTTAGCATGCATATAGGTTACAATCTGTCTATACTAAATTACTATCTTTAAAAAAACTAATGTCTAAATTTACTATTCAAGTGATTCCTTATAGTGATTCATCTCTTGATCTTTCTTATTATAGATTTAACATTTACAATAAGTGGCTAGCAAATTGCAAAATAAATTAAAAGCTAAATATTAAATTAATTAGATAAAAATTCACTATATAAGTATCATCAAAATTCAAATATATCCAACCCTTATATTTAAGAGGTTTAACTACTCATAATGAAAAATAAAATCCTAAAATAAAAACTGAATGAATATGACAACTAAAGAAAAAAAAAGTATATGAAAAGAAAACAAATCAATTATGTTTATAGTCTTCAATGGAAAGTCTAGATCTTAATGTCATGACTGTTCTCTAAAACTTTCTCCTCTTGATTGTAGCATTATAGCTAGAATGATTTTCAAAAGGTATTTGTGTGGCAGCCCTAGAGTTCTTAAAAGGCTTCCAATAATATGTCAAAACTTCCTAAGAATAGGGAGTTATCATAATTCAATTAGGATTCAGTTTCTTGATTTTGTTCTTTTACTTAGCCATCTCTTTTGAACTTGAGCAAACCTTTTCAAAAGTTACTCTCTTCATGAAAGATATATTCTTAGATGTTACCTTTCCAATGCACTAAATTTTGCACAAAACAAAGGCCCATATCTTAAGTTATAGGTTAAAAATTGACACTACCTTAACCAATCTGCCTAGACATAGAATCTCGACTTCCCAATCTACTTAGTCCTTTAAAATGACTTATTTTCATTTGGACCCTTCATAAAAGCTGTAGCCCTAAATGTGTAGATGATTTTAGGCCTTTGAATCACTTGATTCCAACTTCAAAAGCTTTATATACATTCTTTTAAGAAGTCAGAAGTCGAGTAGAAATTCTACTCTCAGTAGGATTAGGATAGCTTTTCAAACTAGACTATGAGGCCACATTTAGAGATCTAAATAGATAGGATTTTGGCCCATAATACCATTCTAAAAAGCTTGAGGCTATCCTCTATAACTTCTCTGGAGGCTTCATTAATGTTTTAGACTTTTAACCTAATAAAAAACCTAAAATAAGCAATAAAGGTTAAAAACATGAGACATTAAAATTTTTTAATTTTAAGTCCAATTACTCCTAATTCTTAATTTATGTTTTAAATACAAATATCAACATTAATAATCATAATGAGACGTGAATTATATTAAATAGGCTAGTTGTAAAGAGAATAAAAATGTAAGATAATGTATTTATCACTTGCATTAGATAGTAATATTGTACTAAATAAAGAGTTAGTATAGTCTAAAATCATCAAATCTTGGGCATCAAGATTAACTAAAGGAATGTTATAAAGGGCGTAATCAGTAGTAGTAAGGGGATGGCTTGGGGGAGTTTATAAAGGAAGTGAAACTTATTAAATTTAACATTTTTTAGATGTAAATTCTAGTAGTAAAATCAAGACATTTGTAACCTTTATGATTTGGACTATATCTAAGGAAGCTACATTTAGTAAACCTATAAGCAAGCTTATGATTGTTATAAGGACAAAACAATGGATAGCAAGCACACCTAACCACTTTAAGAAAGGAATGGTGAAGACTTATGTAAAAGAGTTTTTGCAATGGTATTTCTTTATAAATTGCAGAAGAAGGCTCTTTATTTATAAGGTAAATAATAGTAGTGAAAGTATCTTTCTAAAATTTAAATGGCAAATTGGCATGAGAGAGAAATGTTAGTGTATTTTCAACAATTTGTCTATGTTTTCTCTTAACATATCCCATTTATTAGTGAGTATATGGACAAGAAACTTTATGAATGATGCCATGACTTGTTAGGTATGTTTATAGTTCAATTAATTATTAGCCATTGTTTTGAAATTGACAAAGGCTACGAAGGCATTAGACTTCTTTTTTCAAGGGATAAAGCCAACAACATTCAAAGAAAGCATCAATAAATGCAATGTAATAATATAAACCATAAACGGATGAACAAGAAGTAAGACCTTATACATCAACAAACATTAATTTAGGAGATTTTGTATATGTAGTGAAAGAATAGGGTGATGATTATTTGTGAGACTTTTCATAACAACAATCCATACAAAAGAAAGATTTTCCTCCATTTAAACTTGGTATATCACACAAATGGAAAATTTGATTTATTGTGGCTACTATAACATGTCCTAGCAAACAATGTCATAACAAACAATGCCATAAAGAGAAATTGGAACTATTGTGCATTACATTTGTAGAATTAGTAGTACTTATGGTGTGAGGTGAATTAGAAGGTGAGTTCAACAAAATGACTAGTTTTGTAGCACATTGACAAGTGATGAAGCTTTTTCTATTGTTATAAAACATTCCTCCTCTTTCTCGGTTTCTATCTTTACCTTCTCTGTAGAAACTCCCTTTTCCTCCTCTATTGTTATTGTTATAGAAAATGTGTTGTGCAACGTCATTAGCAAGAGTACTAGCCTTATTTGTTGCACTGAACTCAACTAGATTGAGTGTGATATTCTCTTGGGTATTTGCAACAACTTTGACACTCTTTTCAGTTTTAATTTCTTAAGTTAGTAAAAGAGACTCAATTTCACTTACTAAGTAAGGTTCTTTTTGTGTGCTGATTAAGGTAACAAATGCATCATACTCTTTAAGCAAACCTTCAAGAATCACCTCTGTGTGTTCTTTTTCTAATATAGGATTGTTGATGGAAATCAACACATCAATGAAAGCTTTAATCTATAGCAAATATTTTGTGATTATTTGTGATCATTTCGTAGTGCTTTGAAGATCAACCTTATATTGGTGGATCTTTGAATAAGTGCGAGACTCAAAGAACCTTTAAACCCTTTTCCATGCTTCACATGCATTTTCACATCCAACAAGTCTCGTTAACATACTTTAGACATTGGAGACAGTAGCCAAGAGAGCAATAGCTAATTCTATTTCTATCACATTAAATATGTAAGTGAAATATTGTTAGCATTTTTTTTTTAGTCTCAAATTTTAGAGGTTGTGGCTAATTAGATGAAATGAATTTTTGCAGATCATGTCCTCTAATTGCTATAAGAGTTTGTTGATGCCAAATAAGGAAATTCTTCTTATCAAGTTTAATTGAGATATTATAGCTAAATGTGACTGTGTCATTTTTTGATAATAATAATCCAATCTTCAATGTAGTTGTGGAGATAGAGTTTGACTCTATGATTGATTTAGAACTCTAATACCATGTTAAAAAATAGATCAATAATGTGAATAACTATAGCAAAAGAAAAAGCAAAAAGAAGAAGAACGATTTAGTTTTTAAGAAATAAATTTCATCTTCTATTATTCAATACAATAAACAAGGCACTTCTATATATAATTCTAACATTGTAAAACTTAGATACAACTGACTCTAACAAAGTATAACAAATTAATAGTTGTAAAACTAATTTGTATAACAACTTGTAACTAACACTACAGTCTTAAGAAAGAAAGTAAGTTGTACTATTTTTTAGCTTAAAGGAATTTTTTATATTATAACCAAAATATAATGATTTGAAATAAATTAAATATTTTGGTTTGAAACCACTAAGTCTTTTAAGAACAAAGAAAGAAATAGAAAATACATAAGTACATACTCTTAATAGTAGATAATGTTTGTAGATTTACATTTTTTTAACCCTTTTGTTGACATCCCAAATAAATAAGAAGACAAGTTAATTTTTTATTCAATTCCTTCTCATTCTTCCAAATTTCATTCAATTTGTTTTCTTGGTTTTAAATATTCCCAAAAAGAATTAAAAAAAAAAAACTGCTAGTAGGCATAACAATAAATTCTTCTTTTTGACATTTTATGATAGTATTGAAATAGTTTCCAATGTTATTAAAACCGGACCGGTCATTGAACCGGTGGAGGTACTGGTTCACGGTTCATTGGTCGAACCGTGGTCGAACCGTGGTCGAACCGGTGATAATTAAATATATTATTTAAAAAAATTTTATGTATTAAAATTTTAATATAACAAATAAATATTAGTAAATTTTAAATATTTGATTACTAATTTAACATTTCTTAAGATATTACAAAAATTAATGTTTAGTTTAAAATAAAAATTATCTATGATTAAAAATTAAGAATATTTAATATTAAATTTTTAAAATTTCTAAATTATATTAAGATTCTATTTATTATTAAAAAATAAAATAATAAATAATAATTTTAGTTAAGTATCTTGATATTTGAGAGCAATATTATTAGAAAATTGAATATGATAAAAAGTAAATATAAAAAATAATTAATTATACACATTTTATTTCTCTTATATTCTCTTTTTTTTAAAAAAAAAAAAAATCATATTTCAACCCCCTCATCTTTTTTATTACTTTCTATTTTTAATTTGTTAAAATTATTTAAAATGAATTATTCTGTTATATAAAAAAAATTAAAAAAAAAAAGAAAATCAAAATATGCTTCAAAACCGGTTTTTTTGACCGGTTTTTTACCGGTTTTCACCGATTTTTGACCGGTTTGACCAGTTTTTGACCGGTTTTTTGCTTGATCGGTTTTCTAACTCAACCGAACCGGACCAGGGACCGGTTCCCGGTCGAACCGGTCGAACCGGCCGGTCCGGTCCGGTTTTCTGAACCATGATAGTTTCTGAAAATCATATCATGGAGTAGATAGATATTGATACAATTTTCATGCACAAAGTTATTAGAATGAGAATGAAAATGAAAATAAAAAAAAAAAAAATTTGTGAATGAGAGTAACTTTCATATCCCTCCTTTAAAAGATTAATAAAAAATATAAATACTATTAAATAATAATTACATATATATGATAAATAGTATACATACAAATAAAAACAAAATCCATTTTCTTCACCTAAATCGAACTGCTTATTCATTTCCCAAGTGAGTGTTGTTTTTGGGGCCCATTTATTTTTGGACGATTTTGGTCCTTTATCAAGTGGCTTGTATACCCCTGTAAGTTTTGCGGTTCCAATTGAGCCAACGGGATTAGTTTTCATTCTTGTTTCAACTATTGAATATTCAATTCTAGAACTCATCAAAGGTTCATGTGGCATGTTTTTTCCCCTTCGAATCAATTTACACATTTGCTTAAGTTATTTTTCGATAATTTTTTTTAAACATAAAGACAGGCTTTTACAATTTCCTTATTCAATTCGTAAGGAAACCATAAAATCCTGATAAATGATGCTTTTGGTTCAAGTAATTAAATTTAAAAAAAAAACTACTTAAATTCTTTATTAAGATCGCATTTAGTGATTTGTATTCTAAGTATCGATATATATCATATGGATGTAAAGGAGTTCCCGTTGTGAAACAAATTAAAGCATGATAGGGAAAAGGAACCAAGAGATGGACCATCAACTCAAAAATGCCGAAGTTTTTTTTGGTAACCAATCATAATCCAATGGAGGACAAGAAATAATTTGCAAAATACCAATTTTTACATGTCTATGAACCTATTAAAGAAGATAGTGACCCAATATAATTTAATGAACCTTTAAAGAAGTTACGTTTGACTTTGTAGAAGTTGTCCATTCCCAAGCACTCATCTCGCCCACATGATGTGGACCGCACGAACAAAATGAAACACATCAACGTTTCTTTGAATAATTTACATTCTTGCTTTCATGGCTGCGGCCATAATTTTTTCTTATTTTTAACTGGAAATTTTATTAAGTGAAATGTTAATGCAATTTTGCAGTGTAGTTATTACTTATTCGAAATGTTTTTGAGTAAATTAAACATATTTTTTTATAAGTTTTGCTAAAATTACACAATTTTGTTATCTTTTTTAAAATATATACCTTAATTTAATTTTAATTTTTGATTTAAAATATCTTCTATTAGAACTTTTTTGAATTATTGGATTTGAAGAAATGTATTTTAGTTAAAAAAAAATGAAATTTTGATTAGAGGCTATATTAGTTAAAAAAAGTTAAAATTAAACTAAAATATAACGTAATTTTTAGTTTTAGAAGAGAAAATTATATATTTTAAAAACAAAAAAAAGTTTATATAATTTCAATAATATTCAAAAGAAATGTAATTTATCCTATTTAAAAAAAGTTGGCAAAAAATTAGAATGTAAACAAAGATTTTCATGAAAAAAGAAATATAAAATTATTAAAACTATTTAAGTTAGTTTACATGGGTTGACCAACTATGGGTTATAGGCCAAATAGATTGGCCTATTTAACTCACCTTAATTAACTGAGTCAAAATTCTAAATCCAACTCATTAAATAGGTTAAATTGGTTTGTATATTTCATCAAAATTTTTTTTAAAAAAAAGACAAATAAGTTCAATATTCAAACACAACAGAGACTATATTAATTCTCATTTGGTTGGATGATATGAAGATGAATGAAATATAAAAAATAGATATATAAGATAAAAAATAATTTTTATGCTCTTATATTTAAAAATATAATTTGATAATTAAAATAATAATATGATGGATAAAGTAATAATTATAAGAATATAATAGACATTATATAATTTATATTAAAAAAATATACATTTACGTTGCAGTAAATCAAACAAACTAAAGCTATCAAATTGAGATCTGTAAACATTTAGCAAAGTAGATAATAGGTGAGATCTGTTGTAGCCATTGAGTACTTGTCCTAACCCAAATATCTTGTAGCAATATAGGCATTAAAGAAATTTGTCATTACTTGGAAATTTTGCATTTGCTTCATCAAGAATGCAGGTGTTATTATAAGTGGCCATTGCTTAGGAAGATCAAAACGTTTTCTTTGTGTTGTCAATTTGATGCTTCCTTTTCAACTGATTTCTTCCTGTTTCTTTGATCTTTCTGCTTGATCTTGTTCCACAACATTCCCTGAAAACTCTTTTTTCCTTTTTAGCTGTAGATGAAGCCTGTTTTCCAAACTCAAAGAAAGCAGCCACGCAAGCTAAGAAATTAGAATGATAAGCTCGTTTTCTGTCACAATAGCTTCAAAATGAAGCAAGCAGCCAAGTAAACATGATAAGTTGGTTTGGGTGTTCCGTAGGTAGGTTATTATTTTGGGTTAAGTTAGAAAAACTAACCTAAAAGAAAAAAAACCATCATTTAATAGATGTGTTAAGTAAACTGATTCGAAAATAATTTATTATAAAATTTATTCAAAGAATAAGCAAATTCATCTCACTTAATTAGACATATGAATCCTCTCAGTTGATTCGATCTTCCTATGTACCTCAATTGCACCTATTAAAGTCATTCATGTGAACTAACCAACTAAAGGCGGACACATTTTTCGCTTTCTTAAAACGCCTGATTTTGTTTAGTAAAATGGTGCATTTTGAATTTCCAAAACGCATGTCCTAGGAAACATTGAAACACACTGATTTTAAAGCCTAAAATATGTTTTCAAGGCACAAATATGATTAATGGGTAAATCTAGCAAAATTAATAGCTCTTAAATTATGTTTGGTTCATAAATTCAAAGATGAATGAGAATGCAAAGATTTTAAAAAATATTATTATACTATTATAACATTACTTAATAATATTAATTCTTTTGTATTATTTTTTTAAAATAAAAATATCAATTTTATTTTTTATTTTACTTATTTACTTTTTTTTTTTCATATCAATTTCTTTCCTTTTCTGCGAAACAAAGGAGATTTCCAATGTGGCCTTAACACGACGTCGTAGCTTGGTCTACTAGGCTGCAATAACAAGGAAATGTAGGGGTAAAACCGACAAACTGAAATTAAAGGCATCAAAATTCCCCGACAATTGCCAATCTTAGGTTCTTCTAATTTAACCTGACCGGCGTATCTTCTCTGCTACGTCGCCTTCCTAAACTCCTCCAACACAACCAATATCGAAGATCCGAGGAGTTTGGGAAACCCTAAACCCACAATCTACCCACTCTTTTAAACTTCTTCGAGCTCCTACTCTCTTTGTGAAAGGTTTGAACTTATTGCTATTCTAATTTTTCTATTTATCTTCCTCTCCAAAAGTTGTATCTCATTCATGGTAATGTCTTCTTCTTCGTTTTTCCCCCTTTGTTGATTTTATCAAGCGCTGGTCTTTAGATATCCTTAATTTCCAATTTCTGGTCCAGATTGGTCGCTTGTTTCATAGATCGATATTTATTGTGGAGTTGTCTGGTTTATGAGCTCAGTAAAAAATTTTATATGAAGAATTCATATTAAACCTCTAACACGTTGGATAAGTAAAGTGACACTAATAAAGTTATTTGGGTTGTTCCAGTCTGGTGTAGTACATTTTAAAGAGAGGGAAAACGCGAATGGTTCTGGGATCTTCTTTTCTCAGCTTAAATCGTCCTTTTTTTTTTTTTTCTACCTCAATAGTTGCTTAATTATTTATTTGTTTTTTATCATCAGCATCGGGTTGTTGTCTTGAAATGCTTGCATAGTGCTTGTGGTATAGTGAAGATATATGATATTTGTGATGTTTCGTTTTTTGTTATGACTTGGCTAGCAGACTCCGTGTTTCTGATATGATATTTTTCTTGGGTACTAATCCTGTGACAATGTTATCTTGAAGTTGTGGTAATCCTTTTAGTTGTATGTTTGAATGTTTCACTAATTTGTTGTCAATTTTTCTTTTTTAGTTGTGCTGATGATATTCTATTTCAATCTATGCTATTGCAAACGTTGGTTGACTACTTAATATCATCTCTGTGATATATTTGATATATAAATATTTATTTTGGCATGCCTTGGACAATTAGTCATTGAATGTTATTGATGCATGCTTCCCCACCGTCAAATGGAATAGGTAATACATAGCATGCTGTAAATAATTGGTGTTTGAGGTCTTGACGTCTCTTTTGGAATCATCAGATGCTATTGCTGAATCCTGAAACAGTTTTATCTTTGAAATAAAAGAAAAAAATTGAATCCTGACACAGATTCCCAATGAGACTACATAAACTGTGTGAATTTAAATTTCTTATGTTGTATCATTAAATATCTCAAGCTTGATTTGTAAGATACAGAATGAGTTGATGTTTAATTTTATTCACCGTTTGCAGTCATGGCTGGATTGGTACCAGAGGGATCACAATTTGATGCTCGTCAATATGATGCTAAGATGACTGAGTTGTATGTTTTTCTTTTTAGTTACTGCTGGATACTTTGTAGAGATGCACCATGCAGATATGCTTTTAGTTTCTTTGATGCATAATGCATACATCTGATGCCTATAGTTATATGCTTATTCTTGGTTTGATGTGTTGATGGGAGCAGACTTGGATCTGATGGGCAAGACTTCTTTACTAGTTATGATGAAGTTTATGAAAGCTTTGATGCTATGGGATTGCAGGAGAACCTTCTGAGGGGTATTTACGCATATGGTATGTACATTAATGCACGAATGCACCATATATCTTTTTTGAGTTATTTTGTGGAATCAGTTACTAAAAAGTTTGAAATGTTTTTTGAGAGCTTTTCCACTGTTATTTCTAGTTGCATTGAATTGGATATAAATTTACAGTAATGTTATATGCCTCTTAGCTTTCCCGCATGACAAATTTGGACAATGACATTATGTGACTTCTGATAAGGTTTTGAGAAGCCCTCTGCAATTCAGCAAAGGGGAATTGTTCCTTTCTGCAAGGGACTTGATGTAATTCAGCAAGCCCAATCTGGAACTGGAAAAACTGCAACTTTTTGCTCTGGAATTTTGCAGCAGCTTGATTACAGCTTAGTTGAATGCCAGGCACTGGTTCTTGCTCCCACTCGTGAACTTGCGCAACAAATTGAGAAGGTTATGCGAGCACTTGGTGACTATCTTGGAGTCAAGGTTCATGCTTGTGTCGGTGGGACCAGTGTTCGTGAAGATCAACGCATCCTCTCAAGTGGAGTCCATGTTGTTGTTGGTACCCCTGGTCGTGTATTTGACATGTTGCGGAGACAATCTCTGCGCCCTGATTATATTAAAATGTTTGTGTTGGATGAGGCAGATGAGATGCTTTCTCGGGGTTTCAAGGATCAGGTACCCTTGTTTTCCTGTTTCTGTTTATCTCTTTCTTTAATATGCTTCTTTCTGCTGCTTTGCTGGTGTTTAATATAATTCTGACAAAACAGTTTCTTTTTAAAATGCTTTAATTTGGTTAGTTGTGTATTGCTATTCAGTAGTGAATTCATGACTTGACTTTCTGTGGGTGCCCAAGCTTGTATGATGCTTCTAGATAATTTGACTCTTTCCTCCTGGTCTTTATGTGGTAAGAAACAATATTTTAGCCTGTAAAAATGTAGATGAATAATTGACTATAATTTTGAAGCTGAAAGAATGAGAAGAGAAAGAGAGGGGGCAGAGAGGAGTAGGAAGAGGAAGCAACATTGATCAATTTTCTTTTTCAATCAATTTGCTTCCCTTATTTCATCTCCCCATCTTTATCTCTGATTTTCGAAGAAAGCAGACATGGTGATAGTACTGTTGGAGACAATATCTTCAAATAAATTTGCTTAGCATTTCATGTTTTTATAGGCTGAGAGCTACAATACTTGGGAGTGTTGAGGACCATTCTGAAAAGGAAAATTATTTAGGGTATGTCCAAAGTCCAAACTAATGGACTGCACCGGTAATCATATGTATATCAAGTAGGAATGCAGGAGAAAATAATGAAACTATAATTTCACTTTGTTTGCTTTTTGGTTTATTATTTATCCTACTGATGTGTTCCTTTCTTCTTTCCCCCTTCCAGATCTATGATATTTTTCAGCTGCTGCCACCAAAAATTCAGGTTGGTGTTTTCTCAGCCACTATGCCGCCTGAGGCCTTGGAGATCACGAGGAAGTTCATGAACAAACCTGTGAGGATTCTGGTAAAACGTGATGAGCTTACCCTGGAGGGGATCAAGCAATTTCATGTCAATGTTGAGAAGGAGGAATGGAAGCTTGAGACACTTTGTGATCTTTATGAGACCTTGGCAATTACCCAAAGTGTTATCTTTGTGAACACTAGGCGCAAGGTAGATTGGCTGACAGACAAGATGCGAAGTCGAGATCACACAGTTTCAGCCACCCATGGAGATATGGATCAAAACACAAGGGATATCATCATGCGGGAATTCCGATCTGGTTCCTCTCGTGTGTTAATCACCACAGATCTTTTGGCCCGTGGTATTGATGTCCAGCAAGTCTCACTTGTCATTAATTATGATCTGCCAACTCAACCAGAGAATTATCTCCATCGAATTGGTCGTAGTGGTCGGTTTGGAAGAAAGGGTGTTGCTATCAATTTTGTGACGAGGGATGACGAAAGGATGCTGTTTGACATCCAAAAGTTTTATAATGTGGTGATTGAGGAGCTGCCAGCCAATGTTGCTGATCTCCTTTGATATGGTTGCTGCATCATCAGTAAATGCCTTTATTATGGAGGCCGCAAATTTTATTGAATTCCATGGTCGCTGATCCCTTTCTAGTATGAATTGAAGTTACCCTAAATTTGGGGAATCAGGATCTTGTGCATTTTGAAGTTGGCTTTTTCGTGTAATTTTGGGTCTAGCAGGAAGTGTTGCAAATTTTGTTGGGTTTGCTTGTATTTCTAGTGTCTTGAGAAGGATTGCATAATGTTGTTAGGTCTTATCTAAAATCCTTTTTCTTATAAGTTTTGTTTTAATATCTAGAGTTTGAAACTCGGCGTTACGCTGGCAATATACTATCTATCATGCTCCGCTCCCCTTTGACTTGCTTGTTGATTTGTCTTTCAAGTGGGGGTCCTTGTTATAGGGCCTTTTCTATGTCTGTGGCAAACCGATTCAGCTGAAACTTGGTTTTCCCATTTGCGATGGGATTTTTAGTTACATAGACTAGAGTTTGGAGTTTTGACGTGATCTATGTTCTTCGTACATAGTAACAATTCTTCTTGCTTGCACCACATACCTCGAATTGGTGGTGGTAAATTTACAGATGTGTCATAGGTTAGCTTCGTTGACTTGGCAGATCTCAGTCGATTTTCTCCGATTAGTCCAGGAGTCTGAAGCGAACGGGTGCCATATTTATCAATTTAGATTATTTTGTTTTTTCAGTTTAATGTCCCCGCCTACTATACGGAAACGAAGAGAACCGTAACGTAAATCTAATGTCTATAAATATTGAAACTTTATTGAGGACAAATTATTCTTCGGGAATCTTCTCTTGGTCAAAAGCAAAATCCTTGGAAATTCATAAAGAATTGCTGCAGACAATGTGATTCCCCGCTACGTGCCATCCAACTTGATAAGTAATAGATCAATTCTCTCCATTGGCAGCCGCAGTGGAATTAGAAAACTACTGATCCAGCTAACAGGCTAACAGCCACCCTCACAGTCCATCGCTCTTATGGTCTTAGTTGGACCCCACATTACCTTTGTTCCTCAAATCCTCATCATCCGTTTGATAGAGAAAGAAAAATTTTCAACTTCGAAGAGACACAAAGCCTTCAAACTTCTTATCCAATTTGGCAATTTCCATGGAGGACTACAACAGATCATTGTCATGTGGAAATGGACAAATGACGCAGATGGAGAGCTACTATGGGGCTCCTAGGCCTTATGATCTCAGGTGCTACAGCGCTTCCTACGCACAAACGCAAATAGGTCCCAAGGACTTGAAGAAAGGGAAGAGCATTTTCGTGTCTTCTGCTTCCAAGTCGTGGAGCTTCACTGATCCCGAGTTTCAGAGGAAGAAGAGGGTCGCTAGCTACAAAATGTACTGTGTGGAGGGTAAGGCCAAAGGTTCCTTGATACGTCTCAAATATAGCAAGGGATTGGGGCGTCTTTTCCTTTTAATAAGTAGGGGTCAGGGAGTCTTTTTACTATAACAGTAGTTTTAGTGTTTCCGTTGAGTTAGGAATTTCGCATGTGACTCAGGAAGTTAGTCGGGTAGCGGACTAATCGAACAGGCACAGGTGGGTGCAGCCTTTTATTCAGCAACGGAGTCTGTATGAGCATGTTTTTGGAGATATTCAACTTCTTCTTTATCGTTCTCCTTTTCTCCTTCTGCTTCTTCTCTATTGTTCTCCTTTTCTCCTTCTGCTTCTCCAAATTCTCTTCCTACTCCTCCCATCTTCTATTCTCTTATCACTGGTATCAGAGCGGAATGATCTATGGCGGACGTAACTCGATCTCAAGCGAACATTCGCGAAACAGAAGAGAGGCTTCGATTGGCTATGGAATAGAGGATGAATGCGATGGAACAACAGTTGAATGGGTTACAGGAGTTGGTAGGGGGGTTATCATATCAGTTCACAGAAGTGATGAATCGTACTCAGGAACGAGGTAGAGTTGATGGAGCAGGAGACTATCACGTTCCAACACGTTTTACCAAGGTAGACTTTCCGAAGTTTGCTTCAGAGGACGTGAATGGGTGGATTTCAAAATGCGAGCGATTCTTTGTCATTGATGGAACCCTGGACAACAACAAGGTGATACTAGTAAGTTTGTCATTGGATGAAATTGCATATAAATGGTTCCGAGGATTTGAAAAGAGTAGAAATGGTAGGCTTGGCTGGCAAGAGCTAACGGAAGCCATTAAAGTAAGATTTGGATCACTCTTCAATGATCCCATGGAGGAACTGATGAAACTAAAACAGAATGGAAATTTAACAGAATTCCAGGAGGCATTCGACGGCTTGGTATGCAAAGTGGAACTCACGGAGAGTCAAAAATTGAGCTGATACCTAGCTGGCTTGAAACCTGAAATTACAATTGGAGTAAAACTGTTCCATCCGCAAAAATCTTCTGGACGCCACTAGATTGGCTAAATTACAATCGTTAAATGTGGAGCTCATGCAGAAGAAGGAAGGAGTAGCTTCTCTTAATGGAAAATTTAGAGGTGAATCTAGTAACCTTCATAATAAGGGTAAATATATGGAATCTAAGGAACCTATGGGAGGCCAAGGAATATTGAAAACTCCAACGGGTGACTTTAAAAGAGGGCTCAAATCTACTATGAATGAGAACAACACCCAAAAGGGAATTCTGGGAAGGCCAAATATGAGGTTTCAGCAAAAAATGTCCCCTGCAGAGGTGGAAGAACACAGAAACAAAAATCTATGTTACATTTGTCATGAAAAATACTCTCCAGGTCATGATTGTCCGCAGAGAAGGAAAATGCAAATCTTCTTAATGGAAGTTGAAGAAGTTGAGGGGGAAGAGGAAAGGACAGCTAACGTGATAAGTGCTGTTAAGGAGTTACAAGATTATGATGAACCAGCTATCTCTCTCAATGCTTTGCAAGGAACTGCCAATTATTCGACTATGAGAATTTGTAGGAAAATTGGAAAAAGAGTGGCCCATATACTTATTGACACAGGAAGCACACACAACTTCCTCGATGAGAGCTAGAAGGAATTGGTAAAGACTAAACCCATGGAAGAAATAAATGTAATCGTGGCAGAGGGGAACAAGATTTAGGAAAAATTAAGTTGTGAAGGGTTGAAATGGTCAGCACAAGGGGTGGAATTCTCAACAAATGTGATCCTTATTCCGTTGGTGGGTTGTGACATGGTGCTAGGAATGCAATGGTTGAGGACATTGGGTAATATTAACTTGGATTGTTTGAATTTAGTAATGGAATTCATGTTCAAGGGGAACCAAGTCAGAATATTTGCTGCTAGGGACCTAAAAACTAAGGTAGTGAGGGAAGGCAGACTCCATAAATTGATTGCACAGGACCCAAATCTCTGTTTGTTGTAGATTATACCTCTTCAAACTAAAGCCACTTTTTATGCAGTAAAGGTGGAAGTAGGAAGTTCTGTTCCAGAGGCAGTAAGTCAGCTTCTGTAACAATACAAAGATGTGTTTGAAGACCACAACACTTTACCTCCTCGGCATATAGGTCACGACCATGCTATCGTTTTGAAGGAAGGAACAAACCCAATTAATATCAGGCCCTACAGGTACTTTGCAACTAAAAAGGATGTTATAGAAAAGTTAGTAAGTGAAATGCTGGAGATGGGAATAATACAAAAGAGTTCCTCGCCCTTTGCTTCACCCATTGTTTTGGTAAAAAAAAAAGATGGTGGATGGAGGATGTTTGTAGACTATAGAGCACTCAACAAACAAACTATGAGGAGCAGATTTCCAATTCCCTTGGTAAAAGATTTGTTGGACGAGTTGGGTAAGGCACAGGTATTCTCAAAACTAGACTTATGTGCAGGATATCATCAGATATGCATGAAGGAGGAGGATGTTTATAAGACAGCGTTCCAAATGCACTCTGGACAGTACAAATTCTTAGTCATGCCATTCGGATTATCCAATGCACCATCAACTTTCCAAGGGGCCATGAATGCTATATTTGAGCACCAATTGAGGAAGTACGTTTTAGTTTTTTTTTTATGACATCTTAGTATATAGTCATAATGAGGAAGACCATATAGACCACTTGAGGAAGGTGCTAACCATCTTACGGGACCACAGCTACCTTGTTAAGAGGAGTAAATGTGCCTTTGCAGTCACCAATATCGAATACCTTGGGCATTTCATATCAGGTGGGAAAGTGTCAATAGACCTGAGTAAAATTCAAGCAATCCTTGAATGGCCAACTTCTTCATCAATGAAACAACTAAAGAGTTTTTTGGGCTTAGTTGGGTATGACAGGTAGTTTATCAGAAGTTTCAGCATGTTGGCTAGACCCCTCACCGACCTGCTAAAGAAAGACGCATTCCTTTAGAGCTTGGAAGTTGAGGAAGCATTTAAGAACCTCAAAATAGCTTTAACATCGGTCCCTGTGCTTGCCTTGCCTAACTTGGAGAAACCCTTTGTGGTAGAAACTGATGCCTTGAATACAGGTATAGGAGTGGTATTATCCCAAGACAAATATCCTATAGCTTTCGTTAATAAAGTCCCGTCACCTAGAAATTGACTTTTATCTGTCTATGATCGGGAATTACTTGCTGTGGTTTATGTTGTGGAAAATTGGCAACAGTATCTGCACATTCAACCGTTCAAAATCATGACCGATCAGCAGAGCTTGAAATTCCTCTTGGAACAGCGTCTCTCCAAGCCAGCACAGTATAACTGGGTCACAAAGCTCATGGGTTTAGATTATGAAATTTGTTACAAGAAAGGGAAGGAAAATATAGCAGCCGATGCATTATCTAGAGTTAATAATGGAGAATCACTACAAATAACAGTTTCTTCTATATCTATAGATTTATAGGAAGCAATTCAGAAACAATGAAGGAAGATCCAACTCTAGTCCAGTTAATACAAAAAATGTTGTCTCGAAAAAAAAAACAGTTATCGAATATCAAGGAAATTTAAAGAACTTTATACTAGAATGATTGCACTCATCCCCACAAGGGGGCATTCAGGCGTTAAGGCTACTTGGAAACGAGTGAAGCCATCTTCTACTGAAAAGGCATGATAGAAGACATCAAGACATTTATTCTTGGGTGTGAGATGTGCCTACGGTGTAAATATAAAACCACTACATATCTTGGATTACTGCAACCCCTTCCAGTCCCAGAATGTGTGTGGCAAAGCATTGTGATAGATTTTATAAAGAAGCTTCCGAAGGCCGAGGGAAAAGATACCATTTAGGTTGTGATTGATCACCTCAGCAAATATGCTCATTTCATTCCATTGGTCCATCCCTTCACGGCAAGTCAACTAGCCCAGTTGTTTATGGATAATATTTATAAGTTGCATGGTGCACGCTATAGTAAGTGATAGGGACCCATTGTTCACCAATAAATTCTGGCAGGAATTCATGTCGAAGCTGGGAGTTACTCAATGTTTGTCATCATCCTATCATCCTTAAACGGATGGGCAAAGTGAAGTACTGAACCAATGTCTGGAGAACTATCTGAGAAGTTTAGCTTGGAATGCTCCTCAAGAATGGAGTAAATAGATTCCGCTGGCTGAGTGGTGGTACAATACATCTTACCATACCTCTACAGGAGTAACCCCCTATGAAGTCATGTATGGGCAGGCTCCTCCTATCCATATCCCATACATTCCACAGGATTCCATGATAGAGGTTATAGACAGAAGTTTTGACGCCTAAGAAAGGATGCTACAACAGGTTCGAAGGAATTTATCTAAAGCGGTACATCGCATGAAATAATAAGTAGACAAAAAGAGATCAGAATGCTAGTTTCAGGTGGGAGACTGGGTTTTCCTTAAGTTACAACCATTTAAGCAGCACTCTATCATGGCTCGGTCTTCAGAGAAATTGTCACCAAGGTATTTCGGCCCATATCAAATAATCGACAAGGTGGGAGCAGTAGCTTATACACTGCGGCTTCCCCCCACTTCGTGCATTCATCCTACCTTTTATTTGTCTTTGTTAAAAAAATGTCCTGATGCATCGATCAAGATGCACCAGCTGTCAGAGGTTCAGGGTTCTATGGCCACTAAACGTGAACCTGAAGCAATCCTGGATGAAAGAATTGTCCAAAAGAGGCAGCGAGCTGTCACTAAAGTATTGGTTAAATGGAAAGGCGAGATGGAAGAAGAGGCCACTTAGGAACTCTGGTTCAAGTTACAGAGATATTTTTTGAAGTTCGTGAAGCTACAACATCCTTGGGGTCAAGGATGAAGTTATCGAGGGAATGATGATATGTCTCAAATATAGTAAGGGGTTGGGGCATCTTTTCTTTTAATAAGTAGGGGTCAGTGAGTCTTTTCACTGTAACAGTAGTTAGTGTTTCCGTTAAGTCAGGAATTTTGCATGTGAGTCAGGAAGTTAGTCGGGTAGCGGACTAATAGAACGGGCACGGGTGGGCGCAGCCTTTTATTAAGCAACGGAGTCTGTATGACCATGTTTTTGGAGATATTCAACTTCTTCTCTATCGTTCTCCTTTTCTCCTTCTGCTTCTCCAAATTCTCTTCCTACCCCTCCCATCTTCTATTCCCTTATCATTCCTTGAGGAGGGGCTTCAAGTGGCTGAAGGATAAGTACTCCCAAGTGGCTTATGGTTGGTGGTAATTTGCGGGCTTGGCTATTATTATTTTGTTTTCCATCTTTACCTAAACTTCTTTCTACATTTTTTATTTTTGTGTTCATCATCAGAATTGTAAATTAAGTGGGTTATTTTCAATTTACTTGACTCAGCCTTGTTACCATATTGGGTCATGTAAGGTCTTCTGTCAGGCTCAAATTGTACTTACCCAATTTTTCATGATTCTATATGATGGTTTCCTCTGTCCAGCTATGTTTCCATTTATTAAGAGCCTCCCTTTTAGTACTCTTACAAGCGTCTATTGATATAGAGATTAGGTCTTCAACAAATAGCTTTATCAATTAGGAGATGATGAGGTTCAGGGTCGCCCCTCTATCTTGTCCTTTCTATTAACATAATTCCAGGATAGAGGATATGAATAGAATAAGTTTTGCTTTTATTTTACTGATTGTGTAAGGTCATTCAAATCGTTGATAATAATCCATCTGTTATAAGCAATTGCATTTGTGTCTTATGCCAATCTCTTGTATGGAAACAGCTTTAAAGATGTCCTTATGGAGCTAGCAATCACCATACTTGGTGACATCAAAGCTCTTGCATGGATGTTTTAATTGGCTTCTGAATTTATTTGTAGAGGATCTTTGGATTGTAGGATTAGCCTGACTATAAATTAACCATATGAATCCGATATCTGCAGCTTACTATGAGATAGTTTTGATATTAATTGTTTTAAATTTGAGAGACATATATTATCTTTCCTGCTGAAGCTGCCAATTACATTCTTGACTAAAGATTTGAGTTATTTTTGTTTTCCAAGGATACGGTATTCCTATGTTAAGATGCAGTAAAGTGATTTTTTTATGGAGCACAATTTGTAATGAGCTCTGTTTCTCTTATTCTATTTGCTTTATCAATCATGAATCGGAGCTCTGCTTTTTCTTTCTTTTTTTTTTTGGGGGGGGGGGGGGGGTGGTTCAAATTTCTTTCTGTTACGTTTCTTGTTTCTGTCATTACATAATATTTAATTGCAGGAAACAAAATAGAAAACATCACTGAAACTGAAACAGAAAAGGCAAAAATAAATAAATAAATAATAATAATAATAATAATAATAATAGAGTATCCAGAACACTTGAAAACCCTGAAACAAGACACATACTAAACCAAAAAAAGGAAGCCATAAAAACACAGCAAAAATCTAAAATAGGAAGACCTCAATGGAGAATGCATGAGATGGGGATGCAAAGGATGTAATCATAGAGGCAAATCCTCTGATAGACTGACTTTGCACTCTATAAAAGCCTTTGCTGAATTTGTTTTCTAAAGTTAATCCTAAAAAACGTTACGATTCGAACATAATGAAGATCAAAGAACGCAGCTAACTTCGGGTATGCGAAGGGATTGATAACAAACTTTCAAGGCTAAAAATCAGAGGCAACACAAACGAAACATACTGCTTCCACTATTTGATTCCACTCTCCTCAATGTACTGTGGCGGTAATGACTAATAAATGCTACTTCGCTAAGTCACCAAGATGAAGAAGTGCCATTTGGGCGCTTCCTTCCCACCTCCCACTTACTCACTATTGCATGTCTCTATACTGTGTACTCTTTATGTCATTTCAATCCCACAGCAACTCAGGGTTGTAGCCTGTTAACAGCAACTTAAAATGGCAGGTGACGCGGACCACGAACAAGAAAGCAAAGGATGCGCTTTTAATTTTAAATAGCAACAAGATAAGATAAAAAGTTCCAAGATGTGATAATTCATGCAGATACTTTAGCAATGGCGAGCTCCATGTCTCACAAGGTGAAGTTTTCAATCGTGATTCGAGATATATGTATATTATTTATTTCAAATTTGAAATAATTGTCCAAATTTTAAGTTATTTAGATAATGGAGAGATATTATATTCAGACACTAGAAAATATTGTCTTATGTTGCGTAAAACAAAAACATAAAATGATATTTAATCACAAGGCACTCAAGTTAAGTCTTTTGATACAAGTTCTCTCAATTGCAATAATAGATGGTGATGTCGGTATTGCAGTGTTGCGAGACAAAGAAATTAAAGCAAAACCAGCCTCCGCACCCATGGCCTCTGAGAAACGCTAAAAGCCAAGAAGATACAGATGCAAAAAGCTGTGCTGAAGTCTGTGTCAGAAAAGCCAATAAAGTTTCAAGGGAAGGGACCCCCCTAAATGAACAAATTTGAATAACTCTGCAGACCTTTCATGGTGGGTCTGGTAATCAAGAGAACGGACGGAAGAGACTCCCCCTCGGAGCAAGTAATAGCCATTTCCCCTGCACGATTTAATCAAACGACAAGGACAAGGACAATTATGCTACCAGTAGTGAAAAATTCCACGATGCAGGCAAGACAAATACCTTACTGAAAGATGGAAGAAGCATCATGAGACCAAAGACTCGTGTCCTCCCTCAACAAAATTATAACGGGCCACATCTTCTAAGGGAAGGGACATACGGCAGTTTATTCCTACGGTGAAAAAAGACAGTAAGAGACAAGACAAGTAAGGACTAATCAAAGGGAAAACAGCAGCACAATACAGGTCCTACAGAGAATAGCTCCTTGAGAAATCCACGTCAGATGCAGTTGGCACCTTCTAATATGGCCAACCTTGCACCAGCAAACACTGCAATTATCTACTAATCTTCCCAAATTGGTTTAGCAGAAAATAACATAAACATCTATAAGTTGATGGATCAACAAACGTAGCAACAGTAATCTATATTCTCCATGGGCTATCCCCCCCTCCCAACAACACCACATATTGTACCAAGGACTAGTTACATTGTCTTCTCACTGTTTTCTGAGAATATCTAAGCAACCTCCCACACAAAAATCCCGAACTTAATGTGCATGAAGTTTGAGATCAAGAAAGACCTCTGAACTTAACACAACTACATCCCAAAAGAAGATACATCATCCCCCCCCCCCCCCCTTCCCTCGTTATTAAAGTTTTTAAAAGTACCGTACCCTCAAATCTCAAAAAGAAGAAGAAGAAAAAGCTTACCCGGCAGAGGATAAGTGAAGAGAAAGGAAGCCTTCCTTCAGCAAACTACAGCAGTATGTGTAAATCATTTTCAACATCTTATGTCCAAAAACACACGCACACACACACATATATATTTTATAAACAGCAGGAGAATCTACCATGGAAAAACACATACAAAACGTTTCTTGAATTGGCTTCTCAAATGAGAGTATCTTTCCAAGAAGCTGCTAATATTGGGATTAATTTTTTTTAATGAAAAAGAAAATAGTGGCCAGTTGAGCATCGCTATTTAGTTAATTTCAACCCCTTGTAAATCTAAATTATTCTTCATAAAAAGAATTAAAGAGTCATAATTAATTTGCCACATTAGGGAGACAAATCCCACTACTTCCTTCTATGGTAAATATATAGAGTGTTACGAATTATGAGGCAATGAGGATGCCACAGCAAGAGGAAAAGGATGAACTACTTAATAAAATGTCAATGGAAAGGAGGTTAGAATATGAAGAAAGTGAGTAAGAAAATGTTACGACGTGTGCCTGTAACGTATAGAAAGGAGCATGAGCTGGAAAATAATCAACACAGATGCCACTTGGATAGCAATTTTGTTATTTTGTCATCTATTCTAGTAATCCACTTTAAATCGTGAGGATAGTCAATGTATTGGGCGCGAACATTGCGGTATTGTTGTTTCGTGCACTTGGAGTTGCTCCTGTACACGAAATCAGGGGAAATTATCTGTTCACCTTCATCTTTTTTTATCTATGGTAATTTCCATCTTTCTTGTTTTCTTTCGTCTTTAAGTTTTGATCATAATATCATATGGTGCGAATAATAAAGTCTTAGTGAGCCTCCTGAAAGTCTTCATGTTCACCAAAAGTCTAGGTTGTCCTCGATTAACCTTTCTTGTCCAAGTAAGCCACTACATAGTGGAGCCACCCCACTATGAACAACTGAGACTCTGTTCAGGAAGTGCTTATCATCTCTTTACATCTGGATGTATTTTTGCCCTTTAATAAGTGGTCACAACCGGATATGACTATCAAACAGTGATTCGACTGACCATTTATTTTTTTTAAAAAAAGTGCAGAGCAACGAAGCACATATACTAGCACTCAACTCACAGAGAACATGGTACACAGTAGCGAACAACATAAGACCCCATCTATGCAGGCTCTTGTACACAGCTCTAATGATGAAGAATCACATCAGGAATCAATTTAGGAGAATGACCTATGGCCAATAAAAGTCTCATTCTGCATTTTCTTGTCCAGGATATTATTTAATTGCTCCATCTGCCAGCTCTCACGAGGAGCGACATGTTCATGCGAAGGAGTGTAATGCTGCAAAAGAAGAAATCAGCATTTAGTGTTCTGAGTAAAAGGGTTTGGAAATTGGAATGTCATATAAGCCGACATCTATATACATATATATATATATATATATATATGATGCTAAATCACAAGTGCCCGAGGAATGTAGAGATAATCTAATGAATCCTTTCACATATTTGGGAGGAAAAGGCCGGTCATTGTTACACCTCCATCTTCGTCACAAGCTCTTTGGCCGTTGGAGCTGAAACAACTATATTCCGAGCACCGGGCCTAATAAAGCCTTCTTTAACACCATTGTCAAATAATGCAAGCAAACAGTTATAGTAACCATCAACATTCAGTAGACCAACCTGCGCAGAATCATATTTTAGTTAAAAACTGATTAGTATACCAAGGATATTAATTTAAACGGTTAAAACATCATGCTACCGGTTTTTTATGAATTCCAAGTTGGGCCCAAGTTATTATCTCCAACAGCTCTTCCATGGTTCCATATCCTCCTTATTATAAGGAAAGGGGTAGAGTCAATATTATATATTGAGTACTTCAATCCAAAAAAATCAATAACAAGAACAAATTTCAGTACAATAATAGAAAATTTCTAGTGGCATTCACATAGAATATGACATGCAATCATCAATTACTTTTTAAACTATTGATGAGGACCGTTTAGGTAACTACCGGGAAGAGCAATAAATGCTTCAGCCTCGCGAGCCATTGCAGCTTTCCGTTCATGCATATCTGAAACAATTCTCACTTCACCGACCGATTCGCCAGATATCTGTCAAAATTTCCCATATACTAATAATGATTAGCTAATCATATATACTCTAATGAAAGTAGACTATGAATTCCTTCCATGACAAAGAGATGGTCCATTAAATTTTCTCCCTGAATCCTCCCTGCTAAGGAGTGAGAAGTGAAATGCCAATTTCGTGGCGGAGGCTGCCCTAAGGTGATGATGCTATGTGGAATTTAGCGTACAACATTCCAAAATCCCCCTCCCCCCTTTTGACCTCAATTCAGATTATTTCTTTGCAAAAAAAGCTGGGTTATCGAATCTTCATAATACGAATCCCAAAAAGTAGGCTAACAGAACAAGAACCAGTTCATTTGTAAATGATTCATTTAACTGCATCAGGAAAGAGGAATCAATAAAATCAGACGGATCGCTAGAGGTAATAGTTACACAGATATAGTAGCACAAATACCTCAAGAGGCATGAGAGCTTTTGGAATGATCCTGTATGTCAAGAGAGAAACAATGAAAAAGAAATAAGCAACATAGATGACATAATGTGATCAATATTCAATACCACCCCGCATACAGAAAATGACCAAAGCAGTCGTAATAAACACTACAAAGCATGTTGTTTTAGGCATACCCAAGGACATGGCAACCTCCATCATGCACTCTCTGAGATATTAAGCCCATCAGCCCAACACTAGCCCCACCATAAACCAAATCTATCTTCCTCTTAACCTGTAATTCACAACATAAAGAAAAACCACAAAGCACAGAATAATGAACTCTATTGTGTTGTGCATTGACACCAGACCCGAAGAACACCCCAAGTCCAGTCTAGTATATCAGAATTCCATTCTAGAGCAACAGAAGCATTTGTGTAAACTTGGTAAGCATTCTTTGACTACAACTGAGTTTAATGGTCTCGACTAAACGAAACAAGTTTAATTATTATCACCATCAACATATTAAACACCGTCACTAAACGTCGAACACCCTGTATACAGAACGTAAAGTAACAAGCACAGTACGTGCCCTGCGACCATAATAAAAAAGTCCATTATGACAAAAGAAGGTTCTAATCAAAGATCGAGGAATAGAGTAGACGATCGAGCGTGGTACAAAATAACTGACCAGTTCATGGCCCAAATCAATCGCAGCGTCACTGAAGACTTGTCTGTTGCCGGAGTTGCTGCCGCAGAAGACACAAACCTTCCTGAACTTGCTTCTATGGAAACCTTCCTCCATTCAGAATTAGTGATCTCTTTGTCGCTTATCTTGAACAACAAAACAAGACAAAAAGACAACCTTTAAACAGCTGATATCACTTTCTTTATACTTTATTCGAGTGACTTTTTGGGCAAACAACAAAAGCTAGAAATGTTCTCCCGAGGGTAAATTACGGGTTCATTCTAAATGGACGATTGAAGCGTTAGGGAGGAATAATCGATTTGACTTTATATTCGGTAAGTAATAACCCAGAAAAAGCCCCACGTGCTCTATTTCTTTCGCCTTCGCATTCGTGTGAGAATATACATATATATACACTATATATATATATATATATATTTTTTTTTTATATATATGTTTTACCCAGTCAGCGGTTTTAAAATTTCAATTAACTAGAATTCCTTGCCCGTGGTTGCACGCGTAGCCAAAAGCAAGGGTCCTACTAATAAAAAATAAAAATCAATAGAAAGTGAAAAAAAAATTCACATCATAAATATATAAAGAGATTCAATTTATATATATTGATTCATCGTTAATTATATATACATATATATATATATATATTTTTTGTATATGAAATATATCTTACGATATTACTACTAAATTTACATGGTTAGAAAAGTTTATGTTCCCTTATCCAAACTTTATAATCCTTTATATTTGCGCTACAATAAATAAAATGGGGCTGTATCCATCAAACAAGACTCTTTTTAAAAGTAATATTACAAAAAATTTAATTTTTAAGAAATCAAATTTTCTTTATAATTAAATCTTGTAAAATAATTCTGGCTGGCGGAAGCATTACCTGCTTACCAACTACTTCAATAGCCAATTTTTATGGGGATACAAAGCAGAAACATCACAGAGGAGGATCATTGAAAGACCAATTGAGTTGTTTGAACAGTAATTTCCTAGCCTAATACAAATTTAGGACTTTACTTTGTAAAATTCGAATGCCTCCAAAGCTGTTTTTAAGAACTATGACCTTGCCATGTGCAAGTAGATACGGTTTGCCATATCTGCTGCCTTTTTCACAGAGACCAAAAATGAAGTATTGCAAGATCACAGTGACTCCATCCAATTTTGGTCTCCCCAAGTTAGGTCTTTTGTTTGAACATGTTCACTGCAAGCTACTTTGAGTATCACATACCATGAGAGAGATTTGGCTGTCTGTAAGACGTAGAAACTACGTTTTACAGACTACGGGACTTTGTAAGCAGGTTTTCTACGTTGTCTGTTTATTATCCTTAATTCCTGCATCAATACCAAAAATCGAGGGCAAAAATAATTATTATAAAAAAAAAAAAAAAGGAGAGTACGCGTAGTTATGACTGACTCAACTGTAATTTGTTATGCGTTGAAGCGGGGATTATCTGTTTCAGCGATGTGTCGTATTTCTAGGGTTCCCAACTGAATGCGGGCGTGATTACCATAAACGGCAACATTGGAAAATGCACACTTCTCTCTTTCTTTCCTCTCATTTTCTATTTTCAAGCAATCCGTTTCGGATTACTCCAACCACGCCTAACCAACGCAAAACACTCCTCATTTGATTTTCAAGTTCCACTTTCCCAGAAACAAGAAATTTTCCAGGAACAAGAGAGGGTAGGAATCGCCCGCATACCTTTCCATGAGTTAAATGCTGTGATGGGAAGAAGAATCCCTGCTGATAATCATAATCTCTTATTGATACATCCACTTCTATATTTCTCATTCCTCGCGGCAACCTTGGCTGCGAGCATTGCTATCATCACAGCCCTATGCGGCGTTCGATCTCGAAAGAAAACATCCCCTCCTCCCTCCTTCTCGAAAGACTTGGATGCGGAATTACCTCAGACCTCAGAAGCAGAAAAGTTACAAGATGCTGAAGAAACAGAGAACGATGAGATGCAGATTAAGGAATTACCCCTTCCACCGGCATTGCAGCAGCCCAGTGACTCCAAATCTCCCAATAACGTGAAGAAATCCACTTCTGAACGCAGATTATCGTTTAGTTTAAGCTTGAAAGTACCGAGAAGTTTGTCTCTGGCCAAAAGCAGTGATCCAAAGGAGGATGGACGAAAGAAAGAGAAGTTGAAAGCAGAGGACTCTGTATGGATGAAAACAATAATCCTGGGGGACAAATGTGTTCCCGATGAGGAGGAGGATGCTGTGATTTATGAGGTAAAAGGCAAAAAAATCTCAGCCTACCATCCTAAAAACAGTAGCTCCATCTCCATTTCTAGACAAATCTCTTTCATTGATCAGGATGCCCTTCCTGATCCCAACATTCAAAAACAAAAAATCAATCAAAACGAGATGCAATAACTGTTTCCTCCCTCTTTCGTTTTTCTATAAATGTCTATCCTGTTATATTGGGATAGTTAGTGTGTGAATGCCACTATTTTCTAATGATAAACAGAGTAGCCATGAGTGTTTTTTGGCTTGAAAAATTAGTTTAGGTATTTCATATTCATCTTCTATGTAGGTCACCGAATCCTCAGCCCTTTCTACAACCAAGGCAAGAAGATAACCCTTCATTGGAAGCAAAATGGAAACCCAGCTGCCAGCTGCCAACTGCCAAGGAATGTAAGACTTCAGGTGGAAACACAGATTAGACCAAGTATATGGATAAAGTCCCTAGAGTACATGCCATTCTAAAACATTTAGAAGACATCATAGAATCAATTGGTCACGTGGAAACATGAAATATGAACAACTTCCTAATGAACCTTCCTTTATATTCTAAATTTCTGGGGACATTAAGTAGTTTTAACTTACAGAATACGATTACCAAATGCGTATCAAGCTATGCCAAATTGCCAACAGAGAAAAGATTGATACAAGGCCTTCCCTGACAGAATGTCTTCTATTTTCATTTAGAATGATTCAAGAGGTCATCGTCTCTACGATGTTTCTTAAAATTAGGTAAGGCTTCGGGCTATGTACGAAAATTAAGAATCAAAAAAAGGAAAGGGAACATTAAAAAAAAATGAAAGGCATAAACTGTGTTTAATTGTTCGTAAGGGACTCATTTTAAATTATGTATAATATTTATTATATTTTTATAATTATTTATTTAATAATATTTATTACTTTATTATTTTTTAAATAAGAATATGAAATTATTTTTTATTTTATGTTTCTTTTACATCATCTAATCAAATCAGATGAAATCACTTATAGGTGATTTGTGAACAAAGTTTGGAAAAAAAAAAATTAAAATGTCATTATTTAAAATAAGAGAAAAGATGGTTCGTCTAAAAGGAGCTTTAAGGATTCGGGGCTTAGAAGCTAAGCTATAATGTTTCCACAAGAACATTGCACTTGCGGGTACGGTCTTGTAAATAGCTGCTGCAATATTCTGGAAAAAGCAGAGCAAGAACATTAGCTATTATCCCAATTGAAATTCCAAAAGGATAAAGTGGTGAACTTTATTATTTCGTCAATTCTCCATAAGGACAAAATTGTATTGGGCCATCAAATCTAGTCTAAATTTCCCCAAAAGCTCCCCCGCTGAGATGGTAAAAACTCTGAAAACTGAGATGTCGACCAGCCATTGTCTTTCAGTGGCGAGTCTCGAGAGTTTTAACTTCTCAGCTGTCTTGAATTGAGATTAGCAAGAGTCATTATATAAGAGTTGAAGACTAAAACGAAATATAAGGTAATCTGCCATCACTGCCTGCTTAATGCTTTTGATTGATTTGCGTGTTCAACATAATACGGATGAGTTGTCTTAGTTTATCTTAAACACATGACGTATCTCGTGATGCTCGCTAAAATGATTACCCTCATATAAAATATTCCAGATTTTCATATTACTCAAGTCTCTAATATTATTATACTTGGCATTAAAAAGTAAACAATAACAAATAAAACATGTTGAAAGAAGAGTTATTATAAACTCGTGATTCTATAATAATAGAGTTGATAGTTGATTGCATGACTATGACCATGATCGTAATTCTAACAAGGGGAAGAAAAGGTTGTTAGTGATCCTACAAAGCTTTTCACACCTCAATTGCTTTCCTGTTATATTTAATTCTTGTCCAACCACTGAAATCACACTTCGTGTTACAGAAATAGTTGTAATGCTTCAGCTAAAAATCAAATTAGATCCCAACTATCGCTCACATAGTTGCACTCATAATACAAAAAGACCATTGACTATAAACCCCATGTGCGTTCTCGTTTGTCATAAAAATTAA
This sequence comes from Erythrophleum fordii, assembly GCA_032878935.1. Lineage (NCBI taxonomy): Eukaryota > Viridiplantae > Streptophyta > Magnoliopsida > Fabales > Fabaceae > Erythrophleum > Erythrophleum fordii. Next base: position 11,996,504 of record JAVQMF010000058.1, read on the forward strand.
TCTGAGTCTGATGTGCGTTCTCGTTTTCACATGTCTGTTCAAACTTGACCTTGGGAAGGAGAAAGGTAATGGCTTCTGAATATAAACCCCATATCCCCACTCTCTTATTTGCTCCAAACACTCCTTTTCACTAAAGATACTTGGTAGCTCTTTCTCTGGTATTTACTCCGTTTTTAAGTTCACTGATAAATGGAACACAGGAAAAATTACCAGCAGGCCTTACTGCCAGGGTTTTCTGTTTAATTTTTACCCTTTGAATCTCCATATATCCTGAGCAAATTTGAACTTAGAAGAAACGCATCCTAACTACAAGTTGATTTTAAATTTTTAATGTTTTGCACTTGCAGATGTTGATGACACTCTTTATCCCCTGAGTTCTGGTCTGTCAAAACAATGCACCCAAAATATTCTAGGTATTAATATGAATTTAACTCTTCTCTTTCCATTCTTTTTCCTTTTACTAATGTAGGATACACTGGCTCACTGTTTCTATATTCCTTAATTTGCATTTGCATAGAATATGTGGTCCAGAAACTAGGCATAGACGAAAAGAAAGCCCCTGAGATGAATCATTTTTTGTACAAGAATTATGGCACATCCATGGCCGGTCTGAGGGTATGGACTCATTTTATTCTTATCACTCTCCCCGTTGTGTTTTTTCTAGGGGTGTACAAGTAACCCGAGAAACTTGGCCTGGACTAGCCATCTCAAGTCGGGCTAGGTAAAGAAAAATAGAGACAAAATTTTGCCAAGCCAAATTAATAGGGGAAAAAACGTAAAAACTTAAATGAAAAGAATTTTTTTAAAAAAAATTATTTTTTAATTTTAGCAAAAAATTTAGACATATTTTACAAATTTTAAATAGTTAGAGATTAAAGCTTTTCCTAAATATAAGTATTACAATTGAAAGAAAATGAAATAAAAAACATATATTTTTAAATCTAAAAGCAACAAACTCAAATTTAAAATAATAAATGATTTTTTTTCTGAAAAATATACCATACATACCCCATTGCATCCGCTTCAAAAAGGATATCCAAAATTTAAAAAAAAAAAAAACCAAATTAAACCACCAAACTTTAAATTATTACATTTTGATGTTTTAATTATTATATCTGCATTTTTCTTCCTATTTTTTCTTTTAAATCCACATTTTTCACTTTCATTGTGTAGACTTAAAAAATTAATAAAAAAAGTGTTATATATCCAAATGATTGAATAAATACAAATATATAAACTTTCAAAATTTTACTTTTTTTTATAAAAAAAATCTTTTAACTTTATTTGATTTAACTTAATTAGTTTGGCTTGATTTATGACCAAACCATGACTAGGCCAAACTAAGCTTTAGACTAAAGAAGTTGACCTAAGTTAAACCTAGCCGAGATAAAATTCAATTTGACCCAACCTCTTTGTACTCCTAATTTTTTTTTCTTCTTTTCTCTTACTCTTTTCCCCTTTTTTTTTTCGAAATATTCACGAGTTTCACTAATATTACTCAGGCCATTGGTTACGACTTTGATTATGATGACTATCACAGGTACAGTACCCATTTAAAATCCTCCCTAAATTCTCCTTATCAGAATCAGAAAATAAGATTAATGATCAGTCACTTTGTTTGCACAGCTTTGTTCATGGGAGATTATCCTATGAAAAACTAAATCCTGACTATCATCTGAGGACTCTCCTACTTAGCCCGCCTGTGCGAAAAGTTGTAAGTCGCTTTGATCCTATGATATATGCAGATGTCTGTCCCTTGATAACATTTTACATACATGATTTGCTCATCCCAAAAATAATTATATTAAACAGATATTCTCCAACGCGGATAAGGTTCACGTAGCAAAAGTTCTTCGCAGGCTTGGATTGGAGGATTGTTTTGATAAAAAATAATACAGGCAATGATGAATCCCACAGGAGTGACACTAATGGCTCAGTATTCCCACCATCTCCTATCCTCTGCAAACCCCAGGAGATTGCATTTGAAGTAGCTTTAAAGAAAGCTGACATCAACCCTCGAATGACGGTAAGCTTCTAGGATAATTTAGTATAGCAGACCTCTTTGTTCTTCAATAGTCGTGTTTAACAGACAAATTTTCTGAATTATCCCATACACAGCTATTCTTCGACGACGGCATTCGCAATATACAGGCTGCAAAGCGTACGGGTCTCCTCCATACAGTGTTGGTAAGTGAAATTTTATGGAGAATAGGTTGCTTAGACAATGCATAATAAAAAATGAAAGGATACTTCCAACGTTCTGCTTAGGCGTTTTTCATTAACGCGTGCAGGTGGGCACTTCTCTCCAGTCAGAGGGCGTGGATTTTACATTAGAAGGCATCCATAACTTGAAGGAAGCGCTACCAGAGCTCTGGCAACTTCATGACTTTGACGAGTCAGTGAATAGTAGTAAGATTTGCAGAAACATGGCTATGGAAACCTCACTAGTTGCATAGCTTTCAACCCCCCTCATTCTTATGCAGACCAATGTAATTTGCTGCGACTTCTCTATCGTCATTCGTCAACCATCCCCATTTGTTAGGGAATGCTGCACCATGTGTTGTACGGAATACAATATTGGCTATCCCAACGTTGTAAGCTCAAGTTTGGACCAACATTAACCGATATACCAAATTTATTTTCTTAAAACGATTCATCTAGATGTCGTTGTTTATGCTATATGATTGATTATTAATATCAAATGATTATAAATCCATTTCTATACAAATAATGACCAAAATACAATATTTATATCCATGGAGCAAGAAAAAGAATGTGAAAGATTTTTTTTTTCCCCCCTCCTACGAAGTCGCAATTTATGTTATGCACAAGTAACTGATGCTCTCAAATTCAATGCTCCCTCGCCTAAACGGTAATTACAGTAAAAATCACGCAATGATCCTCTGCAGCATTATACTACGTCTCCTTGTTGAAACATGGCCTGCAAAATGTGCGATGTAGTTACAAACAGGGCAACAGAATCAAACATGAGAAGCACATCAAATATTCAAACGCCTAGGTTGATTTATAAAGGATACAGATAAAACAGCAATACGTGATGGCCCCTTCCGCAACTACCACCTTCCGGGCTGCACGTAAAACCATTCATATTGTAAATCAATTACCATCACAGAAATTTCTGAAATTATAAACATCAACAAAACACTTTAAGCCGTACCACAATGGGAAAGGGAACGGATAATGGAGTTGCAGAGGCCAAACTGATGAGAAATGAACCACTTCATATTTACTGGGGTTTGGACCCAAGATAACCCAATTGATCTACCAAGTCCTGCAAGCCCTCAGCCCACTCATCGGACTTTGCTGCCAAGCCTTCCACAGGAGCATCACTTTGGGAATAATTACCAAGTATAACTTCCTCCTCTGGATTGCCAACTAAATCTTCGTTCAGCAAGTCCTCCCAAATTGCGTCACTCGCTGAACCCGAATTGCTCCCGCTAGCTTTAGGAATTGAACTTGATACTGGCTCTTTCATGTCACTGCTTGATTCATTATCATGAGCAGCTGAGAAAAAAGTCTCTATCTGAGACTCCATCGTTGCCAATTCTTCTTGTTCCTGGGCTGAATAGTCCACCACTGCTTCACTAGGCACTGCCACCGTCACAGGATCATCATGTAAATTCTCCAAACCTGGGCTAGCAGTTAGTCTCCTCTTTCGCCTAATCTCGACACCTAGTAATTCTCTGTTTTGGGCGTTTCTCTGGGCAAACTGTTGTATAAAAGTGGGGTTGTTCAGTGCTTTGGCAAAGAAAGTGAGTATCTGTTGCTGTTTCTTTTCTGTGGTCTGCAATCTTGCCTCCATTGCAATCAATTGATCCCGCGAATTCTGCTGTTGCTGCCTCAACTTCACAATTTCGCCCATTAGCACCGTCCTGTCTCTAGTCAGCCAGCCGAGCTCACCTTCCAATCCATATTGCCCCAATTCAACACAAGCATCCCCTCCATGTTGTTGTACACTCTGGGACACATTCCTTCTTCTCTTAATGGTCTTCAATAAGTGCCTCTGCCCTCCCAAAAACCCTTCGTTTGCAAATTCCCATCGATCAGGATCAACTTTTCTAAAACCCTGCATCCATTTCCCACGTTAAGGCCCATTATTCCCACACCTCTATAAAATTACATCATTGTATCAATAATCTGCTTAACATAAAAAATCAACCACATATCGAAGTTCATATAACGGGCCAAAATAATTAATCAAAATAACACCCATAAAGTGATCACAAAAATGAAATTCCTAAAAACAGAGGAGGCCAATTTTAGACTCGAAATTGAAAGAAAGAATAACAGAAGTACTTACATAAGTATTGAGCTGGCGAATGAAGCTGGAGAAATTACTGTGCTTGAAGTAGCGTGGAAGAATACTGGTGGAGAACTTGTGAGAGTCCCACACAATGAAGCTGTTACGAGCTTCGCTCCAAGAAACAACAGAATCGGTGGCTGGGTCTTCCACCATTTCAAATGTCTTGGTAAGAAATGGAGGAGGCCCCACGTCGTGCAGCCCTTCCATAGGGCGAGGGGAGAGGCTTGAAGAAGAAGAAGAAGATAACGAACCAGCTCCACATGTTGCCGTTTCTTCCTCTTTTACTCTTATTCCTTCCATCTCACCACTATACAACTAGCAGAGAAGAAGCAGAAAGAGCGAAATCGAATGGCAGAGGTAGTAGTCGTAGTTGGTTTCGACAGTTATGGGAGTTCGGTTTTGGCAGTGATTTTTCGATCCTACAAAGTTTACACACTCAGTGACATTAGCCAGCTAGAGAAGAGAGAGATGTAGCATTTTAAGGCGGTGGAGAAGGAAGATTCTAGAGATAAGAAAGAACGGGGAAACAACATGGGATTTGTTAGGTGGTAGATTTTATTCCCAATACTGCCATTTGTCCTCTAAGTGGCCGCAGATATTTACAAAAAGTTCTGGAAACTTCTCCACTAGTGGGCCGCTTTCCAGAATTCCTAGGGCTCTCAACTACTTTGAACCAGCGAAGAATTTAACCAGGCAACATGGTTATGGATATGCCAAATGGGCATTCACAAAAAAATAATGTATGGATATGGGCGGACGGAATATATTAATCATCAAAATAAAGATCTAAGACCCAAACAAAAAAAGAAAAACCAACTACGCCCATAGAATGATTAGGCCTTCGTCTTTGAGAGAATTCAAGTTGCCTGAAAGGCAATTTTAGTATGAAACGTCAGTGGGCTCAGTAAAAAGGCCCACTGTAGCCAGATTTTTGTTTGTTTAATTCTTTCTTGAAGTTGTCTATTATTTACTATATATATATATATTAACTTTTAAAGTAATTATATTATAATTCATATTAAATTTAATTTAAACGATTGAAATTTTATATTTTTCTTAAATTTTAAATTTTTTTGATTTTATAAAATTTAAAATATAAAATAAAAATAATTTTATATTTGATAATTAAAAAAGAATATTTTATATCAAAAAATTAAAAAAAAATAAAAAAATTATTTAAATTTAATTTCAACTATTGAGAGTGGAGGAATAAAATTCTGTTTTTGTTCTTCTACTTTTTTCATCAACAATACGACTAATCCTTTATTTTTGTGCAAAATTTTTTGTTCTGTTTTTTTTTTTAATCCTTTTTTTTCTTCCCCAAAATCCCATATCTCTTCTGCCTCTCTGTGTACTTTGATATTAAAAATTCAAATTCAAAATGGTAGATCTATTTCTCCCTTTTTCTCATCTGGTTTTTCTTTGGGAATGGATCCTCTGAATTACTCTTCCTTGAAGTGCGCCTAAAGTAAGCCATAATGCTATGCGTTTTTATTAGTAAAGAGTGATGTGGCAAACTAGCTGTGTTGATGCAATGAATGGACAAGATGAAGCACAGTGTGTTAATGTAAGCTGAAGCAAGACTAAAATGGTGCATTAACATGGGAAATAGATTAAGTGAAGTAGGATACAAAATTCTGGAGGGAAATAGAGTTGCGTCGTCCTGTTCCAGAGCATTTTTCTTGTCCGAGTTTCATCTGTGATTTGGCGCCATTTTTTCCTTTGTGTTGCAAGAAGAATCTAAATAGTTGGAAGGAGATTTTTTTCTCCCAGCAGCTTCTTCATAATATGGATAGCTACTCAATATATGAAAATCTTACTTTTTCTTCTTATATGAGAGGGAAGCTGTAAATGTAAATTTTTTCTGTTGAAAAGAAAAATGTGAATGCATGCTTTGTTGTAATATCAACTAACAAGAACCATTTATCTATTTAATAAAAGAGAAATGTAATAATTCTAAATAGAATTTATTATTCCTCATATGCATGATACGGCACAAATTACCTTATGGGTAAAAGTATTTACTAATAGCTTTGCATATCTTGTGGATATTGAAGCATAATGCATAATGCATTATTTGTTGACAGCCTTGCATACTTTCCAATCTGAAGCATAGTGCATTTAGAAGGAAATATTATTAACAATACCAATAATATGAATTTGCTATCAGTGGACATTCTTTTTAAATTAGCACTATTTGCAAAGTAGATTTCTTGGATAATAGAAATAATTTTGAAATTTGATTTTCAGGTAATCAAGTGCATCTAGCCAACCATCAATTGAAAATGCTAATTTTGCCACTGACTTGAAACCTAAAGTGGGGATGATATTTGATACTGTAGAAGTTGCTTGAAAGTTTTGGGTTGATTATAGCGAAAGAGTTGGATTTGGAGTTAGAAAATTATATACCAATAAGAATAATAAAGATGGCTCCGTGTTAACTTGCAGATTTGTTTGTTGCAAATAGGGAGTTCGATGCAAAGACAAAAGAGATCATCTAACTATCAATCCTCGTCTAGAAAGTAGAACTAATTGCTTAGCAAAGATAGGAGTGATGAATACAGGTGGAAAATTTAAAGTGAATGAATTTGTTGAAGAATATAATCATGAACTCCATCTCCCAGAAACTACACACATGTTAGCATCCCAGCGTAGGACATCTGAGGTTCAAGCCTATGAGATTGAGTTGGCAAATGATTCTGAACTTCAACAAAGATCTTCTTTTGAGTTAATGAGTAGACAAGTGGGAGGTAAAACTAATTTGAGTTATAACTATACCCGCTTAGATCAAAAGAATTATTTATGCACCAAAAGACGAAGGAGCTTGATGTATGGGGAAATGGGATGTTTGTTGCAATACTTCCAACAACAATTGTCAGAAAATTCATTTTTTTATCATGCATATCAAATGGATTTAGATGAACAAATAACCAATGTATTTTGGGCTGATGCAAAAATAATTATCGATTATGCTTACTTTGGTGATGTGATTTGCCTTGACACAACATATTGTACTAATTGTTAACATAGACCACTTGCCTTGTTCGCTGGATTCAATCACTACAGAGAAACGATGATCTTTGAGGCAGCACTATTGTATGACGAGACAGTTAAGTCATTTAAGTGGTTGTTTGAAACTTTTCTAGAAGCCCACCATAGAAAAAGGCCAAAAACTATTTTTACTGATCAAGATCAGGCAATGGCTAAAGCAATACATGAGGTGATGCTTAACACCTGGCATGGCCTATGTACATGGCATCTGATCCAAAATAGCGTCAAACATCTTGGCAATTTAATGAAAGAAGGCTCTCACTTTTTAAGTGGCTTCAAGGCTTGCTCATACGGATACAATGATGAAACAGAGTTTGAAACCGCTTGAAGTAACTTGCTTTTAACATATAAGGTGCATGATAATACATGGTTGAGATCATTATATAGCAAAAAAGAAAAATGGGCCACTTGTTACATGAAGAAAGTGTTAACCCTTGGCATTCAGAGTACACAGCTTAGTGAAAAGCTTAAATTGATGAAGCCAAATTTAAATATCGTTTAATTCTTTAAGCATTTTGAACAGGTATTAGAAGATAAAAGGTACAATGAACTAAAGTGTGAATTTGATTCGCGTCACAAATTACCAAGGTTGAAAAGTCTGCATTCGCCTATGTTGGCCAACTTTCACAAATATACACATTCACAATTTTTGACTTGTTCTAAGAAGAATGAGACAAATATTTAGCTGCGCATGTGAAGCTTAAGAATGAAACTCTCCCATTGTTTAAGTATGTTATTACTTTGGTTGGTAAGGAAAGAGAATGGAGAGTTTCATTTAACCCATGTGACAAGTCAATTTGTTGTAATTGCAAAAAGTTTGATACTTTGGGCATACTATGTTGTCATGCTTTGAAAGTTCTTGATATCATAGATGTTAAATTAATGCCCGAACAATATATTTTAAAGAGGTAGACTAAACAACCTAGGAGCATTATTATACATGATATTAGAGGCCATGAGATTGAAAGAGATACAAAGTTTGCTACTACACAACGATATAGACAAATTTGTCCCCAACTTATAAGGCTAGCAACCGAAGCATCTAGTCATGAGGAAGCATTCTTATTTCTAAGTAAAGTCGTTAGTGAGTTGAGCAAACAAGTAGCAGAGATTTGTAATGGGTCTCCAAGTATAGGCAATGACATGGAGGAAGCCATAACGAATGCAAGCGGGGCTGAAAAAGTACCACGAGTAAAAAGATTCAAGAAGAAAGAGGGTAGAAAGGGTAAGAAACGCGAAAAAAGTTGGGTTGAGAAGCAACCAAAGCAAAGAAAGAAAGCTCCAAGTGTCGAAATTTACCAAAGTCAATCATCCATGGTTTGTAAAATTTATTATATTTCTATTTAAAAAAATCACAACTTCTTTGCTATGCAAAAAAATTTTAAAAGTTGTCTCTTACTTTGTAGGGATATAAAGATATCTTGAGCCAAGTGCAACCTGGACCATCTCATTGAATAGTTTCGGCAATTAGTACCTACTCTCACCCATTTATGGTTTGTAAGATTTATTAGGTTTCCATTTAAAAAAAATCACAACTTCTTTCCTAAATTAAAAAAAATTTAAATTTGTCTTTCACTTTGTAGGGATACGAACTATCTTAAGCCAAATGCAACATGGAGCATCTCATTCAACAACTCCACTAATTAGTGCTTACCCTCACTCAACTATGGTTTGTAAAATTTATTAGGTCGTCATTTTAAAAAAAGCACAATTTCTTTGCTATCATTCAAATGTTCAAATTTTTTTGCTCACTTTGTAGGAATATGAAGTTATTCCCAGCCAAATGCAGCTAAGTTTTACTAATTTCTTGATGGTAAGCTTTCCTAAATACTAATCTTTGCTTAGTACATACTTTTGATGTTATTTCTTTTGTCTATTTGGAATATAGGCACCTTTTGATCATCTCATGCAATCACTTGTAGTACCCAACCTTTATAATGATGTTACAGATGCCGCAGCGAGAATGCCTCATGGAGCTACTGTTTGAAGTCTCATGATTCTCGCATCGACGGAATGCATTTGTGCCGTGGTGAGTTTTGTTACTGTACACTCCTTGTCTAGTTTCCTCGACTTGCGCAACGGCAATGTTTCATTCTGTCACCTTCCTGGGAGATTTTTTTCGCACTGCACCGCGGCGATAACTCTCAAGCCGCGGCATCCCTCGCCACTGTCACTCTTCAAGTCGCGGCGAGGCCTTCCTAGTTGCCGCGTGACTCCCTCCTATAACTATATCTCCTACATTTCGTCCCATACACTCCAATTCTCTTCTTAGGAACACCCTAAGACTACTTCCTCCTATTTTATATGACTCTAATAGTATTTATTTACCCTATTCACCTAACTATTCTACCATTACCAATTCAAAATTTAAATGTAAATTTCCACTCTTCTAACTACCTTATATTAGCAAGTCCATGGAGTAACAGCAACAAAATTCATACACTATTAACAATTAACATTCGATACACATTCCGTTAGAGGTTTCATACATCCATAGTTTATATCAATATCTAATGCATCACGTGATTACAATTCCCAAATAGTAAGCCATATCATAAGTTCAACAAGGTTTATATATCATATACTATAAGTTCATACATCCAATACCAAATTAAGATGAGACCTAACTCCTTAATAAATACATCCTAAGTAATCAAAAATAAAAGCCTACACTTAACAATATGAATACAAGATGATGCTATACAATAAGGAATACAAAATTTAGCATCTATACTAAATAAATTAGCCTAAGTGTAGCCTTCTCCCCACATGTTGGAGCTCATAGATTTTCATCAACTTGCTTCCCCTTATCCTTACCTGAAAAACTTTCACCGGAAAGATTAATCCCATGAAACGGGGTGAGATGCGAATCTCAGTAACCAAAATAAATTCCATTCATATATTCTAGTTTAATCAACATATATGCATGATTTCGTATAAACATCAGAAAACATACCAGTCATACCAATAAATGAAACAATTAGGCTATCATGATCACTATCACATACTAGCAATCATATTTTCACATGTTAAAAGCCAATAACATCGGGAGAGGCCCGTCCACGGCACCCACTCCCTAATGAACACAACCAGAGCTCAGTACATCTGTGGTTTGATCATAACCCAGTGCCCGATCAATGCACATGCACAGGTGGCAGCTGCACCACAGCTCCACCATAGACTCATAAGGTCCAATCACAACACAATAGATAGCCAACTAATTCATTCAGCATTTCAAATCATTCATGTATAGAAAATATGAAATCAAAACTGATATATGTATGGAATTAATATAGTCCTGCTTACCTCACTTGTAGATAAATTTGCAACAGTCACCAATGGTACAAAAATCCCCCTATAACTATAGCATCAAAGAATTACTACTTTAATTCATCATTTACAGTAGCAACAAGTACCTAAAGAATTTAAAATGGTAATGACCACCTAGGGAACACTTATCCAGCCACAACAAGTCCCCAAATTCGAATTGAAATGTGTTCCACCATAAACTTCAATATTTCACCTAAAATCCTAAGTAAATTCGTACAAAATTAATACCATACTATAATCCAATCATTGGGGTCTCAAACCAACAGAAATACCTCAAAAAGAAGAGTTTATACTTACCTAATGTCAACCCTAGCCTCAACTTATGAATTTTCACCATAGAAACACTAAATGACAAGTTTCAGATTTTGGGTGTGGGTGAAAGTGCTCTAATTGGAACATTAATTAGGTCAAATTAAAGAGAAATATGAGAGGATTAAGTTATATAACTATTACCTTGGCTGAATCTTACTCTAGAAGTAGGAAAATATGAAAATATGCCAAGAACACTAGCCTCTCCTTTGGACCTTCAAATTTTGTGTGTGTCTCTTGTGGTTCTGCAGAATGAGGGGTGGCTAGGTTAGTTTTTAGGGTTTAAGTTAGGTCAAATATAGGTCATGGGCTGCTCCAAAGATCCAACTTCTAATGGGCTTCAGATTTTAACTTTGTTGGGCTAGCTCTCATATATTAGGTTATTGAAATTCAATTGGGCCAGACCAAGTTTAAAAGACTCATTTGATTTGGGTCTGCTTAAGGGTTATTGGGCTAATTACATAGGCTCATGCAACTTGGGTCTTGGGTCTCTGATTCATTAAATTAAATTAGGTCATCACTAGATGCTACCTCTTGGGCCAAGTATCGCAATAAAAGGTTGGGTCTGCACCTAAAATTATTAGGCCTTCATTAGTCCCTAATCTTGGCCTACTTAATTTAATTTGGGCCTAGATGGGGTTTAACTCAATTAAACTTCAAACTCATATTAATAATTTATCTCTCTAAAATTTCTATTCACTAACTTGCTCAATTATCCTCTATTATTATTCTTAATTATCCTAAATCCATGATTAATACCTTAATAAATTTTGGGGTATTACAACAACAATCCAGATAGTTAATCAATATGAAGGCATTATAGAATATATATGCATTTTGTAATGTAATATATGGTGACATTATTGTGATGAGAAGTATGTGTTTTGCTTTGTTTAATATATCACTAGAAATGTAAACCTTTATTGCTTTGTTTGCTTGTCTAGCTTCATTACACCAAGGTCTGTACAGTATATACATAAGTCTATTCTAAGTTTGTACAGCTTCATAATACCTATTCTAAATTTATCTATACAGTTTTATTACACCATATACATAAGTCTATGAAACACTTTTGAGGCTTTTATATGCAGTCCACTTCATTATAGCTTCAGGTCCTTATGCTTCTTTTTCTATATAGCTTCGGGTACTCATGCTCATTTTTCTACTTCAATACTCTCTTTAGGCAGGCTACTTGCATATTTGTTATTCTTGTAAAACTAGAATTGTCTTCATCTGGCTTGGAATTTGGCTTTAAATGTCTTGTCTCAACAAGCAACCAATAAAATATTTAGATGCTACAAATTCTTTTCACTTTGCAGAACATTTAAACTTAAACAAAAGATGTACATCAGCCTGCAACTAAATATAGGACATTAGCATTCTAGTATATATGTAAGCAAGCTTAAGTCACAAAAACACAAGACATTAATGAGCTATGCACTGAATATATACAAGCAAATTGATGTAGAGCCTGGCATTGGATCCATTCACATAAAGCCAACCATGAATTTTAGTTGCATCACATAAGTAACAATCACATAAAGTAAAATCAAATGACTTTAGTGGATTAGAGACCAAAGCGATACACTAAATCAAGTAAACACAAGAAATTAAGATATGCATAATTTCAAAATAGGCCACAACCAAATCAGATTACTCTACTGGCAACTGATCCATGTAATAAAGCAAAATAGTTCACAATCTTTTGCATAACAGAAACAACATTTAAATCCTAATTCAATGAATAATAAACGCAGCACTATCAACAAAGATTAACCATTAGAATCAGATGCAATCAGATCCAATAATCTAGATTCCTTGAGATTTACAAATGCCAATACAATGAAAAAAAACATAAGAAGAAATAGCCACAATAAAGAAACAAATCTAAACTTCAGCCAAGTTCCTTCCCAAAATTGAAATCAAGTTTGACAAGAAATAGGTCAGGATCTTAAACTTCAAAATTTTGTAGAACCTAAACCATAGAACCACAACCCAAACATTTCCAAAATTTCCTAAAGCTTTTGTACAGAAGTGGGACGAACGACGAGAATACAAATGAATTTATTCTCCTTCTCTCTGAATCGAATTTACCAAAAAAATTTTACAAACTAAATCGAATCAGCAATAAGAGGAGAATAAAAATGCTAAGAGGATTTACCTTTTTCTTCTTCTCCTTCTCTCTCCCTAGCCGTTGCTTTCCCTTTTTTGCTCAATCTCTCAACTTCTCTACTTCTTTCTTTGCATTTTTGGCTCTCCAACTCCTCACTCTTTTCGATCTCTTGATTTCTTCAACTGCTCTCGTTTTCCCTCTTCTGATATGTTCTCGAGCATAAAAATGCATTCTTATTTCGTCTCCTCTCTTTCTCCAATCTACCGCGTCTCCTTGCTCACCCATGACTTCTGATCTGCAGCATCCCGTCCATGTGCTCCGTTGCCAGCATTTGAATACCATCAATTAGAAGTGGTAAATCAGGTCTAAATCCTAGCTGTTGCTTTATTCAACGATTTCAATTTTTCCATGTTGCACTTCAATAATCAAAACGCTCCGTTTTGGCTCACTTCAGAGGCACTGCATGGTTGGCTTAATTCAGAGGATCCATTCCCTTTTTTTTTTCCTTCCACGAAGATTTGCTGCCTTTCATTGCTACGTTGCTGCGTTGATGCTTGGCTAGCGTGTGCAACTTGGAGCTTCAATTTCTTTCAAGTTTTGCTTTCTTTTTTCTAGTGTTGTACCCAGCTGCTGACCCCTCCGTTTTCCCCATCAATTGTACAAGGTGATTAGCATTTTCTCCATCTTAAGATTTTTTTTTTTTTGCCCTTTTCCAAATTTTCTTTCAACCTTCATTATCATTCTCTGCTCTCTTCAGAGTTCGATTCCCTGCTTGTTTCGTTCCTACCTCGGATGAGTTAGCATCGAAGATCACTGCGCATTAATCGCCATGGTATTTTGGAAACTCCCAATTCTTTTCTGTAGCAATTTTAGCTCTTTTTTTCCAACAACAAACAAATACTTAGCTTTATGGCTGGTGGCAGTTGGGTTTGTTTCAGAAAACTCGTGTATAGGACATGGTGGAGCTTGCAGTAGTAGGAAGCAGAGCTCTCGTAGAATGTGATAAGGAATTGATATGTATAAACTTTCAGAAACTCGTAGTACTGGCTAGCTGTGGGTAAGATGTGGGTTATATGATATCCAAATATTTTCCCCCTAATAATCGTCCTGTGATTGTACTTTGCTCGCAACTGGAAGAAGTGTTATTGTGTACTCATTTTGTGATATACTACTGGGTTCTTTTTTTACTATAGTTTGGAAACAAAATCTTCATTTATACCATGTGATCAATTGCTTAGTTTTCCTATTCCCATTTAGCTAATATTATTCTAAAGGTTCCTTACTATTTAATATAATTGATGTTTGCTTTATTATTATTTTAGACACTAATTTTTATTTTGTTGGTCTCAAATACACACAGGAAATGAGGTCTGATGTTGTTCCTTACAAAAGCATTCTTTCTGCTTTGACAAGGATAACACATAAGGAAGGCATACAAGGACTATACAGGTTAAGTCTTTTAGGGTGTACTTGGTTGAGTGATGGAAAGAGGGAGGGAATGTAAAAGGTGTATAAGTGGGATAAGAAATTACTTTTATGCCTTTGTTTTTACAAAGGTGATTTGATGATTAAAATAATAATTTGATGGATGAAATAAAAAAGATAAAAATATAATAGATATTATACAAGTTAGATAAAGGGAATGCGCTCATCGTGCGGTGAACCAAATGGTGTGTTAGTTGTAACATTTAGCTTAATGATGTTGGGAAAGTTTCTATGAAATTTAAAGGGGTCAAACAATTGGCTTTTTAATTGAAGTAGTGGTTGCATATGTTATATTTTTTTTTTTCCATTTTACAACATAATGAATCAATCAATTTACTATGAATTAGAAGGGATTGATGATTGTAAAGATTATATTGCAAGAAGGAGATCAATGAACATTGTTTGAATAAGTGTGACAATAAACAGTGTTTATCTTTTGCCAGCTTTTTATATAAAATATGATGTTATCTTGATTAACAATATTGGCAATATGGAGATAAGGTTAGTCATTGGTTTTAGTTGTTGATTACTTTAAGGTTGTTGTTCTATTATCTGGATTAGCAGTGATGTACTATGAACCTTTAGTGACTCTGCATATATCCATATTGATAAAACTGGACTAAATTGCTTGAAAGTATTTTATTAGGGAAAATCAAAAAAATCTTCATACAGGATTCAGTAAGATTGAAAAACCAACATGGTATTAGATAGTCAATGAATAGTAATTGATATCTATTATAAGATTAGGTCACTTAGATTTTTTCTCCTTTTCTATATCAGCATTTTAACTATTTGAAATCTCTTCCTCGACATACCTACTTGAAATTTCCTCTTTCCAACTTTTTACAACTATTTTAACATGTGGTGATAATTTTTGGGTAATTAATGTTACTTTGAAATAAATTGATGAACTACATGATTAACATTTTTTTTCAATTATTACATTAAACAACAGGGGAAAATGAGAACAACCATGTAATTTGTCCAAATACATCAACTACAAGTGATACTAACAACAACAACAAAGTTTTTTTCCACTAAGTGGGGTCGGCTTCATGGATCAATCAACGCCATAAACACCTATCGTAAATCATATTTTTAGACAAACCATTTAAATCTACATCTCTCTTAATTATTTCTCCTATAGTTTTTTTTTTATCTTTCTCTCCCTCTAATTATTGGACTATTCTCCATCTCATCTACTCTCCTAACTGGGACTTCTATTAGTCTCCTCCCAACATGACCAAACCATCTAAGTCTTGATTCTATAATCTTTTCCACAATAGGTGCGACTTCCACCTTCTCTCTAATGCATTTATTTCTAATCTGATCTCGTTTAGTGTGTCCACTCATCTAACGCAACATTCTCATCTGTGTAACATTGAACTTATTGCCCAACACTCAGTTCCATACAACATTGCAGGTCTTATAACTGTGCGGTAAAATTTACTCTTAACTTTGAATGATACTCTTCTATCACAAATAATACCCGAAGTACTCCTCTACTTCATCCACCCCGCTTGAATCCTATGTTTTACGTTTTCTTCTATTTCCCCGTTATGTTGTATGATGGATCCAAGATATTCAAATTGTGTGATTTGTGATATAATATGTTCTCCAATTTTCACTTCTGCACTAGAAGTGGTGTGTCTCTTACTAAACTTACACTCCATATACTCCGTTTTACTTCTATTTAAATGAAATCTATGAGTTTCCAAAGCTAATCTCTACCTCTCCAACTTCTCATTCATTTCCACTCTCGATTCTCTAACTAAGACAATATCATCTGCAAAAAATATACACCGTGGCACCAGCTTTTAAATATATTCAGTAAACACATCCAATATTAAAGTAAAAAGATAAGGGCTCAGAGTTAACCCTTGATGTAGACCAATAGTTATCAAAAAATCTTCTGTAAGTTCACTTTTTGTTACTACACTAGTTGTAGCCTCATTATACATATCTTGAATTACTCGAATATAAGTTATACGAATTCTTTTTTTCTCTAAAGCCTTCCATAGAACCTCTCTTGGTACTCTATCATATGTTTTTTCCAAATCGATAAATACCATATGTAAATCTCTTTAATTCTCTCGATATTGCTCCATTAATCTTCGCAACAAATATATTGCTTCCATAGTTGACCTTTCTGGTAGGGGTGTACATCGGGCCGGGCGGCCCTAAGGGCCCGCCCTAGCCCGGCCTAATCGGGCCGGGCTAAAAATATAATCGGGCAGGGCCGGGCTAAAAATATATCGGGCCGGGCCGGGCCACGGGCAAAGATATCCTGCCCAACTTGCCCTAATAATTTTTTTTTAGTTATTAATATCTTGTCATCTTATATATATATATATATATATATATATACATATATATATATATATATATATATATATATTTATGTTTATTTTATCTAATTCTCTTTACATGCTGTAATTTTCATTATCTATTTAAACTTTCCCTATTTCTTAATTATTTTTATTATTGATGTGTATGCTTACTGACATTTCTTTTATTGAATAATGAAAATACACGTATTTACCTAAAACTAATTATGTTAGTATAAGTTATATTTTGCTTGACAATTCTAAGCTATCTTTTTATTATTGATAAAAACATGAAGGTTCCAAAAGCTTATTGTTTTGAAGTATATGCCTATGAGTTTACAAAAAAATATTTTTATATTAAGTATCAATTCATAAAAAAAAAATTTCGGGCAGTTTAGAGCCGCCCTAACCTGCCCTAAAATCGGGCTTGTTCGGGCCGGGCCGAGTTACGGGCATAAAAACAAGCCCGATGTCTTAATCGGGCCGGGTATCAGGCATACTAGATGCCCTGTTTGGGCCTGCCCATGAACACCCCTACTTTCTGGCATAAAATCAAATTGATTTTCCGTAACTTTAGTCTCTTTTCTTAATCTTTGCTCAATTACTCTTTCTCATAATTTCATAGTATAGCTCATGAGTTTAATTCCTCTATAATTTGCACAATTTTGAATGTCCCCCTTACTCTTATAAATAGGAATTAAAGAACTTCTCCTTCACTCATCTGGCATTCTCTTAGATCTCATAATTTCATTAAATAACTTTATGAGCTAACTTATGCCTTTCACTCATAAACCCTTCCATACTTCAATAGGTATATTATCCGGTCTAACTGCTTGGCCACTCTCCATTCGTCTTAATGCTTCTTCTACCTCTAACTCACAAATCCTACGATAAAAAATATAATTTTGATCCTCTTCTCTAGTGTCTAACTTATCCGATTGCAATGAAATCTCGTGGCCTTTATTAAAAAGTCTATGAAAGTAATCCTTCCACTATTTTTTGATATCTTGTTCCGTGGCTAAGACTTTCCCTTCTTCATTCTTAACGTATTTCACTCGGTTCACGTCTCTTGTCTTTCTTTCCCTACTTTTAGCTAACTTGTAAATATTTCTTTCTCCAACTTTAGTACCTAAATATTGGTATAACCCATCGAATGCTCTCGCTCTCGCTTTACTCACCGCCTTCTTAGTGTCTTTCTTAGCTACTTGATATTTCTCCCAATTTTCATTACTCTTACATAACGACCACACTTTATAACACTCCCTCTTAACTTTAACCTTATCTTGCACGCTTGCCTCCCACCATCAAGATTCTTTATCTCTAGGTCTAAAACCTTTTGATTCACCTAATATTTCCTTTGTCACCTTTTTAATCTTTTCAGCCATTCCATTTCACATATCGTTAGCACTCCCTTGTATTTCTCAAGATCCTTTCTCCACAATCCGTCTCTGCAAATTCTTTTCTTTATCGCTCCTTAATTACCACCACTTAGTCCTTAACACCATATCTTTCTCTTTGCTTTTTACTCTCCTCTTAACTCATACATCTACAACCAAAACTCTATGCTGAGTAATTAAACTCTCTCCAAGTATAACTTTGCAATCCATGCAAAGTTTTCTATCTGATTTCCTTATAAGAAAGAAATCAATTTGAGAACATATTCTTCCACTTTTGTACGTGATAAGATATTCCTTACGCTTTCTAAAACAAGTGTTAGCTAATATAAGATCGAACGTTAATGAAAAGTCTAGAATAGTTTTATCCTCTGCATTTGCTTCCCCTATGCCATGTCTTCCATGAACACCCTCGTAACCTGAAGATACACTTCCCACATGACCATTTAGATCCCCTCCTAAAAGAATCTTTTCTCCTAATGGTATTTTCTGACCTAAACATTCTAAATCTTCCCAAAACTTTACTTTGTGAAATTCTTCTAATCCTACTTGTGGTGCATAAGCGCTAATAACATTAAAGATTTCATTTTCCACTATTAACTTTAATGCAATGATTATATCTTCTAACCTTTTTACATCTACTATAACATTTTTTCAAACTTACCTACAATTATACCTACCCCATTTCTAGATTTAGCCTTACCAGTGTACCAAAGTTTAAAACCTGAAGTGTTTAATTCTTTCGCTTTTTCTCCTACCCATTTAGTTTCTTGTAAACATATAAAATTAATCTTCCTCCTAATCATAGTATCTACTATCTCCATTGACTTACCCGTAAGTATACCTATATTCCAAGTCCCAAAACGAATCCTACTCTTATGAACTAACTTTTTTACCCATATTCGTTCATGAAAATATGGAAGCCCTTACTTATTTTTCACTACACTCAGGCGACGATGCAACGGCTCTTGCTCATTTGTCACTGTACTTGAACTATATAGCGCATTACTTTCGGGCAACGACTTAGCATTACGTTTAATATATCAATTGTCCATGTCATAAAGATTCGACAAAGTTTTACATTGGTTGTTGATTGCCTAACACAACCCTCCTCTTTTTTCTGGGCTTAGAACTGACTATGAAAAATAATTTGCATCAAGGCTCGGCATAGGCAGAGTTAACTACAAGTGATATTAAGAGGAAGTAAAAAGTGAACAATCAATTCAGTTCATGCAGTGAAATCCAATTGGCCTAATTATTGAATGTGGCTGGTTAACGTACAATTTATGCTTGAATTTAAAACAATAATTTGTTTTGCTTTTACTGGAACCTATTCATTTTCTTATTTTGATTGATGTCTCTGGCTACCTTTTTAGTGTTGTGTTTTGTATTAATACTTCTCTAGAGAAGATGATTACTAATCTTATTTCAAACAAAGAGAACATCAAAAGGGGAATGATGATAACATTTCACTGGTAGGTTCATTAAATGACGGATAACAGACTTTGGCTGATAGAAGGTTGTGATGGTCCATAATCAGTTTCTTTTGTATTACTATGAATTTCATCTTTACTATATTTATATACTTTTGAGCGTAATTTGATGTTGCTTGTGTCCACCCTTTCAAATTTGAGGTATTTTCCAAGACGGTTCTTACAAACATTGTTATAATTGCAACACTAATATTTCTGTATATTCTTAGGCAATTCATACAATTTGTTAGTATAATTATGATGCTAATAATAAGGGACCTGCTCAGTTATATTGTTCTATGATTGTTATGTTCTAACTTTTTGGAAGTTCAATCTAAACAAAACTGGGGCGAAACCAACATGGGAAAGGACCTCTACTATATGTAGAGAACTAAGGGGAAAAGGCAAAGAGGAAGAATAAACTTTGATATTTTATTGAATTTTCAATAACTTTAAACACATGCTTAATTTTTAATTTATATATAATTACCCATATGATTGATAATATCATTCCAAATATTTTTTTCCCATTCTTCATCAAAAACTTATTTGAAATCTTTCAAAATATAATTTCATCTCGACATGTAGTTTTTGATGTCATTTACATTTTTTCAATATAGAATTATCAATATTAGGTAAAATGTGTTCATGATTAACCTTTTTTAAATTTTCATTATCTCCTTAAGCTGCATTTTTATATTTCTGATATACTCAAATATTTATACACACACACACACATACATATGTAGGGTGATTCATGGAAGTTTTCAACATGTACAAGGAAGTTTACAACGGTTGTTACACACAAGTTAGCTTAAGGTAGAGCAAATACTAGAGTTGCTCTTTACATGTAAAAGGTAGGGATCAATGACATTCTCTTTAACTTTTTTTAATTCTGGCTGTAAATATACTTAATTTCTGGGTAGTCCTTTTCTTCTCCATGTACTTTATCCTGCTAAATATCACTTTGAGTAACTCCCTTTTATCAACTTCTTGGCAATCTTTTACGTTGTTATATTTCTGGTTTTTTCGTTCATTTTGACCCATTTCTAACTGCATATTTACTCGTACGTGTTCATTTCCAATTTTCTTTAACCATCTTAATAAGCTGTAGTCAAAGGATGGGGTTTATACTATAGAACAACTTGGTATACGCCTGTTAGTCGTTCTGTTTTTAGTTTTTTTGCTACCCCCCCCCCCCCCCCCCAAACAACACCACAAACAAAAAAAGCAAAAGGAAAGAGGGAACAATATTTACTTTGTCTACATCAATCAGACAGAGGGAGTTTTATCAACTTGCTATACGCCTGTTAGACTAGGTAACCATGATTTTTTCTTTTTTTATCTCCCTTCATTATATCAGTATTTTTTATTGCTCTAAGAAATTCCCTCTTTACTCCCATTTAATGTAAGAAATCATTTCCCTATTTACAACTCATGGATAAAGGGTCTTTAGATATAGTGTAAGAACAGCTTATCGGAAATGTATACTCTTTCTCGGGTCTTTAGATACATGGTGATCCACTGAATGTTCATTCCAACTCAGTGGCTAAGCTTGGTTCTTATGATAATAATACATATTCATAAACAATTCTCAATGTTCATTTCTTTTTGCCGGGGAAACAAATTTCTTTTTTGAAAGGGGACCTTAATGATTTATAAAACCCCCTCTGTCTGATTGATATAGAGATAGTAAATATTGCTGCGTGATCGTCAAATTATTTTTTGCTTATGAACCGATATTTGTGCTTATTTCATAGTTATAATATCATTTTTGTTCTGGCAGGAAAATTTTAGACAAAAAAGAGAGAACTTAAAAGAGAGAGGGAAAAAAAAAGGAGAGTCTAGAGGCAGAAAAAGAGTAGAGAGAAGAAAGGCAAGATATCTGTGACAGTGCAAATATCTTGTCTGCGCTGTTCTGGTTAATGTATATAATTCCTGATTCATTAAAAGAAGAACAAGTGCAGTTCTCAAGTGGATTTTGCCTAGCAAGATAGATTGAGCTACACTAGGATAGATCATAAGGAATATGTTGAATCTTTCAAGAAATATGTTGACAAGAATGTTGAAGCTCTCAAGAAATAGAATGAGAACAAGTGCAGCTCTTCCTTAATTATTTTTTCTTTGATGTAATGATGACAAGAATGTTTAAAATCTCTTGCAGAAGATGAGCAAGTTCAATACTTATAAGTAAAAAAGGGTAGATCATAAGAAATATGTTGAAACTTTCGAGAAAAAGTTTCTCGTACTGGGAATCTGATCATTAGACAATTGTGTTTGAAAAAAATTTTTAATGGCTTTTATTGAAGTGAAACACATCTTGCTTAATCAATTTGTTGGTTAGCTTGCTCATGTTAATAGTTGATGTGTTTCAAGTAGTATCACTAACATTACTTTAATCTTTAGAGACTATTTTGTTCTAATCTTGGCACGAACAATAAAGTTATTAAAGTTGATTATGAGCTACTGCAGGACAATAATATGACTATTCACTATCAGACGGTTGAGGATTGTGGACTATCTGAATTGATTTTATATTTTTCTATTGGCCTTGGCTGCTAGATGATATAGTTCTGTGGTTGAAAACCTGTCAATTATTTTCTTTATTATAATTTATAAAAAGATTCATAAATTATATTACATGAGAGCAATACTCGAATTCCGTAACTAATTGTGTGCTGTTATTATTTCAACCATTTGTTTTGACTCTCTCTCTCTCTCTCTCTCTCTCTCTCTCTCTCTCTCTCTCTATATATATATATATATATTTTATAACAAAAGAAAAATTTATAACACCTCGTGCATAGTGGCGGCTAGTTTACAGGTATTCGCATCTGTTTTACTATTTATGACTACTAATCCTGTTTAAACCAAGTCTGAGGTCCTTTCACTTGGTCGTCTAATTCTGTTTCTAAGAAAGAAAAATAAAAAATAAGTATATATCAAATTAATTATTAATAAACATATAAATATGTTACAAGTGAGCCTTTTTTAAAAAATATGTCTAATGTATTTATATATTAATTCATATTGATCGGGTTTTATCTATTTTTAAAATATTGAATATGCTTGAAATTTTTTTTATTTATAATAAAAAAGATCAAATTTATATGTAATTTTTTATATTTTTATGGTCAGATTTTTTAATCAAAATATGTTAAATATATTGTTTTTCTAATAATAATAAGAAAACAGGAGTATGGTTTAATTGAAAAATTATTTAATTACTTGTAAAAATTATACATATATTATATTATTATTAAAAAATAATATACTTATCATATTTTATCAATTGAAAAACTCGAGACTTAAAATATAAGTAATTATATATAAGGTTCTTTGAAATAAAAATTGGGTTCACCAAATGATTATAATATTAGATTCTTAATTTTTGAAATATGTGGACAGTCATAATGTTGAATTAAAATATATATATATATATATATATATGGCCATTTGTAAATAGAGTTTACCATATCCAAAGTTACGAAATTAGCTCCTAACTTTAAATTTGACGAAATTTCATGTAAACTTAGTTTTCAAGCTTGATTAACCCACAAGTTTATTTATTAATCATTTATCATGATGTGTGATTAGACTACTCATGAACAACAATTACTACGTACGTGTTTAAATTAAAATGAAAATGGCGGTAACAAGTGTGTGATATATGTTAATCGAAAGGTCACATACGAATCGTTCCCCGCAAGGGATGGCTTTCCATTAATTCTTTGATTCATAATAAGTTAAAAGGTCTGCATGCATGTGGGGACTATTGCTAGCTACTGAATTAACAAATATATTAAAAATAGGGAATGAATTAAAGAAAGGAACAGTGTGAAAAAGGAAGCTTATGGCATACGTAAAATTGGTCAAAGAATCCGATGCCACTGATAGTGTGCTGCTTGATGTTTGAGGCATGGACGAGTGGTAAGAATGCTTCAAGAAAAAAATCGCACATCCACCAATAGTAGTGTGTGTGATAGAGAGTAAGCAACTACATGCATAGGCCATGGCCTTTTCATGATAACCACCTATATGGCGGTGACCTCATCTTTTTGTCCACTAAAAACGAAACATGATCCATTGGTATCTCAATAAACAATAGCATCTTCAAAAAGCATGTATTGGATCATATACTCACTATTAATTTCATGAAGGAAAAAAGGGTTTCATGCTGATCATAGGGCCAGTCCCAGGGAACGCCTCTTGTAATTCTTTTATTTGGAGCTTATATAATGGGGAATATTCCAAGGATTAGTTTCTGATACTATAAAACATGAAAGTCTTAGTTAAGGCTTGAAGTTCAAGGCAATGGTATCTTGAAAATAATGATTTATTTATTGTCTATTATGTCACCTTCGAAATGGACGAAACGGCCAGTGAAAAACTTTTAAATATATTTCTTACACAACAAAAAAGTGTAAAGTGCTAATAGCAAAAAAGTTAATGAACTCTGATCCCATTTACAATATTTATTTTAAAAATTTTATATGGAATTTTTGCACTACTTAACTTTACAATATATATAATACTTCAAATTTTCTTTCAAAGAGATTACTTCAATGATTATCGGGTTTTGTAAAATTATGCTACAAGGTATAACTCCACAGTCGCGTAAAGCAAACCAACTCGTATGAATAGTATAAGGGGGAACTTTCTTCTCCGTATGCTTTTCAGATGCGATGTGAAAGAGACCTAGGTAAATTATTGAACTAATTACGCGACTCACTTTGATAGAGTTGAAGATCCAGTAAGATCCAAAGGGGTCATATAGTCATCAAACTGGGAAAGATATTTTGGAAGAAAATGTAAAGATCTGCAGAAACCCAGAGAGCCAATTAATAGTTGGATTGGATTGAGGATTGAAGTCCAAAACTGCCTAGCATACCAGGATCGCAGCCGCAGATCAGGATGCGCTGCGTGTTGATGAGCAGTAGCCATGGACTTGTTTCTCTTCTTGGGTTGGGTTCAACTTTTACAGTATTACTATTAATTATCTCTTACACACTTTTATGAACCGACATAGATTCAGACGATGAAGTCATGGAGTCCCCACCAATGACCTCAGACTGTCACGTCTCATTGCCTCATCACCTCTCCCTTTCACTCTCACATGTCCCCATCCATCTACCGGCGCCGACACCCTCATGTTGCCCTATTCTTCTCCAAAATATTTTTAGTTTTTTAATCAGTATTTTTGTCTCATAAATTAAACAGTACGTAATTTTTTTAATTAACACTCAGAGCGCCTTTAATATTATTATGATTTTTTATTTATTTTAAAATATTTTTTAAAAACAAGTTTTTAAAGAAGTGATAAACTAAAAAATAATTAATGTTTGACCAATTATTTAATAAGCGTTTTATAAATAATGCTATGTTTCTTTAATTTTAAAAAATTATTGTCAAATTATTAAAAGGATATATTAAATTTAATTAAAATATTAATAAATATATAACACGTTATGATTAAAATAAATGTATCAATTAGGTCAAAATAGAAAGGATTGTGTTTGTAATTAAATACCGGGACAATGATATTTTTATCTTAAAAAATAATTTTTATTTTTATTTATTCAGAATAGAAGCCCCAATTTCTTGCTTTTATTACACAGTATAAAAATTTCTTTTATTAGTATTTAAAAGTAAGTTTGGATTTTGTCCAAATACCACAAGATTTAGAAAGAAAAAAGTTTTAAAAAATAATTTACTTTTTTTTTTTGGAGAAAAAGTTCGACCAAATAGTTATTGAACTTTACATGAAATTAAATATCGTTTTTGAACAATACGAAAAGACACATTCCTCGCCCATATCAACTTACCATGCTTATATTTTCAAATGTTATTTGTTTTTTCCTCATCCACCTTTTTGGTTCTTATTTAGTTTAATTAGAATATGAGTGAAAAGTTTAAAAACTATAATGCAGAAAAATTGTACTTTTTAGCCCATTGGAACTCACATGTTTTAATTATTTTCATCTTTAAATTTTTAAAAATATACCATTTAAAAAAATACATTAATTATTTTACTTTTAAAATTTAAAATATATAATTCAATACTTAAAAATTTTAAACTCATTATTTGTTAATCTCTAAAATATGTATGATAAGGACTCATAATTATAGGGAGTAAAAAGTTTTTAAGAATTAAATTATATATTTTTAAGTTCAAATATTAAATGATTAATATACATATTTTTTTAATGATTAAATTGTATATTTTTAAAATTAAAAATGAATTTTCCCTTGACTGAATCACGTGAGAAAAAACAGTACTAGTGCTTACATAGAAGCTCAATTTTGCATCGTGGATCTGGATTCGGATTTGTCAGCTTGCGGGTACTGAGAGAAGAGGAAGGGGGAGGCTTTATCTGTGTCGCTTACTTCACTGCCTTCTGGAAGGTACTGACATGTGGCCGCTCACGTGCGGCCATTTGACCAATTATTTTTTAACAAAGCCCCATGCACTGCCTGTCCCACCATCAATGCTTCTTTTTACTCCTTTTTCTTTTCAATAACAATGATTAATCGGCTAATCCAACTTAAGTACACCCCAGACTGAAGTTATTAAACTCTATATAAACATGTATATTTTTATAGAGAATTATTTCGGGTGTATAGCGTGTGTACACAGTAGTATCTATTTTAGCTATGTTTAGTATTTTCATACATTTTTCTGATAAAATTAATTAATGAAAAGCGCAGGGAATAACAAGCTGAAACTTAAGCAATGTGGGTCAGTGGATGGAAGTGATGCGGAACGAAAGAGAGGGTTCTGATCAAGTTTTAATGAAGTATTATTATAAGTGGGCTCAAAAGAAACGATAATGGCGAGGAATCAAACTGAGTTAATGAGGGCGTAAGCCGTGACACGTGGACCAATTCTGTGAGTACTAAAGCTAGATCCGATAGATTTGTTTCTTTCATAAATTTTGAGAAAACGACCTCTCATTCTCAACATAAATGAAAGACGGTATCAATGAATCATGGCTGGTGTTATGTTAGATATATACAAGTTACTAAATCAACCACTGATGATAAGGACGATGCAACTCAACCCACCATTTGTCAACTGCTTTCCCAACTCCTTTCGACATTGGTGGACGGTCATTGTGGTGACTCAAGATCTGAACTTTTAATGGACGGTCATTGTGGTGACTCAAGCTCTGAACTTTTAATGGACGGTCATTCTGGTGATTCAACATTGATGATAAGACAAATGGACTTGCAAACTAAGGGAAGAGGTTTTAATTACTTTGCACCTTCGATAATTAAGTATAAGAGATATATAGAAATGTTCTGGAGCAACTTTAGCAGAGTAATATGTAGCATACGTGGAGTGTGCATTAATTTCCTATTAGATTGAATGTTGACCGAGGCGATTGAGCCAGACTCAGATTAAACTTTTGGTTAATCATTCGGCCGTAGTCATAAGAAAGCTAGTTATATGATTTTAATGCTCTCCTTAATTTCATTTCTATTAGCTTCAAATTGCTTCATGGACGTACGTATTGCTATTGGCCAACATTGCGGTCTTGTAAGAATTCGTGTATATATGACTTATAAGAGGCAAGTTCGTTCTTTTTTAAATGTTATTAAGAACCTTATATATTCAAGTGATGGTGAGCAGTGAGGAGAAGTGCAACTTGCAGAGACAAAAAGATGAAGGGCAATGAAAAGGGACGAGGACAGTTTTGGACCGCACATTGTATCGAATCACTGATTTGGAATTCACACATCCAATCAACTGCAAAGCTTTCCACTCAAGAAAGTCGCAACACATCCTGCGTTTAAAGTGTGAAAACTAAACTTGTCGTCTAAGCTAATGTATATATATATGTATGTATCTGTGTGTGCATTATTTACTAGGCACCTCCCAGATTATATCGACCTCATTTTCTGTTCTCCAATAACTAATTACCATTTACTCCATACATATTCTTAAAGCATTTTTTATAATAAAAGGAATCGTAATTAAATAATTATTGTTGGCCCAATAATCTCTCAATCCTCTTGTGTTTGATAACTTCAAAAGCCCAAGTCAGATAAAAGCCCATCTAAATAAAGTTTTTGATTGTTGCTTTTTATACAATTTGCAGAAAGTATATCTATGTTTCTGCTACTCTGAAGAGCTAAAAGTTGACTCCTCACTATGACCATGCTTCTGCTCTATTTCAAAGTCAACTTTTTCCTTTCTGTTTACTCATCGAAAGCATAAGTGTATTTCACTCTCTTAGACATGCTAACCGAAAGGAAAAATGATGAAAGGAGTTCAGAGCTAATTGAGTAAAGCCTCTCTGTTCTGCTGTAAGCCTGCCAAGCTCTCAGCTGACTCGTTGCTACTCAAAGCCTACTAATTTCAAACGGTCAAAATTGAAAGAGATGGATCAACGACTATTTTTTTATACTTATATATGTGTGTAAAAGGCCTGCTTGCACCATGCATCAGTGAACAAAAAGAAAAAGAGAGATTCTGTTTCATCTGTTTCATCTTTATAAAATTCTCTGTAGTGATAAGTGTCTGGTCTATGTAAAAAAAACCTTCTCTGTGAGACTTGTGCTGATTAGTAAAATTTTGTAAGAATCTTGAATGGTGTAGTATTTGTGAAAAAGAAAAGAAGGTTGTGTGTGTGAGCTGTAAAGTCTGTAAAAGTTCTAAATAAGCTTGAAAACTTAGGTTCTGTGGAAATCTGAAAAGCTGTATACTCTGATTTTATAGTGGAAATCTCTTGTCATGTATCAAGGAGACTGGACGTAAGTCTTGAGGACCGAATCAAGATATATCAGGTGTTTTTCTTCCTTTACCTTATTTTTTAATCCTTTAGTCACTTAATTAAAACTTTGTCGATAAAATTTCTTTCTAGAAGGGATGAATAGGTGCTTTTACAATTATTATTAATGACAGGGACATATTCTCATTTCAATATTCTCTTTAAAATGAACCAAGCAGCCCATCCAATATGTAAACAGACGATAATAGAAACACATTTTTTTACGATGAACAGGTAGCTTAATTAGGTACAAAATAACCAGATTCTACCACGGAGGAAAGTGATGTGATCGATGGTGCGACAAAAGCAGAAATCTAAAGGTGCTCTTCAAAAACTGCATCCCACTCGACAGCCATCGCATTCTATTTATCACCATGAACGGTGCACCTTCCACCCCTCACATAGAAACATCATAGTTTATTTACTAAATTATTATTCTGAATCTTAATTAAATCAGTCCATCACAAAATTGGAACCGATTAAACTACCACTCTCATCAATCGACTACACTCCACAAGTTTACTCCCAATTCAGATCAAGTTAACAAAACAAGTTCATAATACAGATATCGCAAGTGAGGTTTATTTATTTATTTTTGCAATGTTATTAGTTTCGTGACCTTATTTTAGAGAGAATTCATTGTTGGTTCAGATGATCGAGAATTTCTACATCCACGCCGCTCTTTGCTCCGGCAAACGGCTAACACGTGGGCTTATCTAATTGGTTCCCAGCGTGCGAGCCCACAATCTTCTCGCCTGAAGGAAAAGTCAAAAAATCACGCCACGTGTCTGACGGGGAACGTCACGATGATGAGGGGAGTGTAAGGTCCCTCCGATGATTATGTCATGGGCGTGAGGACCACCCACACTCTGTGCACACAGTCCACCTCAGCACGCCTTCCTTTTACTACACTATGCTTTTTAAGTTTTTAACTTTTGGTTACGTCACGGTTCAATATTACCGTTCCCCGTCCAAGTCAATATGACGTCACTCTAATTTACAACATCACTCTCCCATGTGACCATACACATGCCACGCGCGGTCACTTCTCGTGCCTCCACTCTCGCTCTTCTTTTCTCGTAACGTAATCATTCATGGTCCTCGAGAAAAGCACAGGCGGCACTTTAGACCGGGAATCTTTGAGATTACCTGTGAAGTATCAAGCAGATGGATCGGGCGCCGTTAGCATAATATGTACATGAATAGTCAATGATAAAAAATAATTCACATATTCATAAAGTGTTACAAATAGTTTATATAAAATAAAATTTTAATTTTCTCACAGAAAAAAAAATACATAAAATGATGAGATGACAAGAGAGCGCGTGGGCGTGGCGATTGAGATTGCAAAGGAGGCAAGGAAATACAGTAGGGGATGACGTAAGCAATCACGCACCGCTTTCATTTATAAAACTGCTCAAAGCCTAAGAGGGTGTTCACCACTCCACACTCTAAACACCCACTAAGCCTTCCACCGTTGACATACGAATTATCTCCCAGCACTCTGCACTTTGTACCACTGCTCTTATATTTGCGCGATGCAAGGCCTACGCCCTTGCTCTGACGACGTCGTCCGCCTAGACCTCACCGCCATGACCAACTCTACCTCTTCTTCTTCGTCATCCTCCTTATCCATCGACCTCGACGAGTCCACCGAGACCCGAATCCAGCGCCTCATATCGGAGCACCCGGTCATCATCTTTACCCGATCCTCCTGCTGCATGTGCCACGTCATGAAGAACCTCCTTGCCAACATCGGCGTTCACCCCGCCGTAATCGAACTGGACGACCACGAGATCGCCGCTCTCCCCCCCTCCGACAACGACAAACAAGCCCTCCCTAATCGCGCTCCTGCCGTCTTCATCGGCGGAACCTGCATCGGCGGCTTGGAATCCCTCGTCGCCCTCCACGTCAGTGGCCACCTTGTCCCCAAGCTCGTCCAAGTCGGTGCCCTCTGGGTATGATTTCATCCATCATCATCCTCCTCCCCTCCATATGTACTGTAAAACTAGACTTTCCAAATGTATAATTTAGGTTGGTGTAAACTGTCTACGAACTCTGAAATCTAAAAATATGAGGTATGAGGTATTTGGTATTGTAATTAAACCCAAGTGTATTGGAATTTAGGAGAAGCGTTTCGTTTCCCAAAAGGCGTTGAATCCATACGAGGGAGAGGGTAGGCGCTAGAGCTATGCTTCGGGTGCGTTGAATCATAGTCGCCCTTCAGACAGGGAACACGTGTATAGGGAGTCTGTGTGGAGTCAGATAACGTCGCTTGGATTCAACGTTAAACCAAACCAAACCCGGACTAGATTGATGTAGTCAGACGCAGAACCCTCCGTGAATTGGGCCCCATTCGCAATTATTAAGCAATCAGGGTCGTAGATAGGGCTCATAGCCCAATAGCTTTACTACTACCTTCTGACCTTATCTATCTCTATCTCTATGTAAATTTATTTGGGAGTAAATTTAAAATACTGCAAAACTGGGTTATTTCTGGTTCTTCTTGTGTTCTGATGTTTTTCCCTTTTATGGAAGCCTATTTGTTGTTGCTAATTTGGTTTTCATTGATCTGGAACCATACGCTCCACCCACCCTTTACAATTATAATACAGGCAACGATAATGGTCCAAACGGCCACAAACTTTTGCCCTTTGGGGTGAAGCCGTTCATGAACAAGATTCAAAATACTTACGAATAAGAAGATGAATGAAGGTTATATAAAAGACCCATATTGACGGAGGCACCTCCAGTTATTGCTAAAAACAGTTTCAATTCTCTCGCTTGGTTAGGCCTTCATAAACCTCCTTATAACCGCATCCCATGTGGGTGTCCGCTTGAAATGGAAAAAAGAAAAAATGAAAATCTAGTGTCTTCTTCTCTTTTCAATTCTATCTTGAAAATGATAGAATCCTTGGTTTCATTCTCGTCAAAACCCTCACTTTGCAAAGGAGTAACGGTGAAAACACGTAATAAAAAATGATTGTCCCTTTGGTTTTGCTGAATTAATTTGTTATTTCCAATGAAGTCGTCCAAATTTATTCTAAATAATGACTGAATCCAGCATCTGAAAAAAAAAAAAAAGTCCAGAAGGGGGTTGAAACCTAAAACAGGAAGCAAGGACAAAACATAAATTTGTGATACTGCCAGACAGGTTGGCACTTGGCTATATACACCTAAACTCAAGGCAAACACTCTTTACTTCTTAAACCTAAAGACTTTATACTTGAAAGAATGTAATGTTAAAATAAATGTAAAATGCAAATAAATGAGATCCGATGAGAAATGATTATTTTATTTTTATTTTTTAAATAATAATATAATAAATATTACTTAAATGATGTAAAGAAAATACTTTTACAAAACATCTAACCAATCAGAGCACGTCTCAACCAACTGATAATCATCGTGAGGGATCAACATACGATGTATACTCTTCTTTTGCCTAAGCCCATCCGCAAACTAAAACTCAATGAAACTAGAGAAAATAAAAATAGAAGAAAGTCCTATAAGGAAGTGAATATATGGCAACACTGTATCAAGGAGGCTTGCAAATTTTGAAATCAGGATCTTCTCTGGTAGGAAGATTCTGTGAGAGAAAGATACAGACACGGGGAAAGGCTAAGAAAATTCACTGGGAGAGATAGGGACATGAGGGCTGGGCCAATAGAGAGTAAGTTTCACCCCATATTATTTTTTCTTGACAGACCCTTTCCTGATATGAAGAAGATTTGCTGGCCAAATTTTATAGTAAAAGAAAAGGTGGAAAGATTTTTTTCCCAATTACTGAAAAGGAAGTGGGAGTTGAAAGGTGATAGATTGAGGGGGAAGTGTCCTAACCCCACTTCCCACCAATGGGACCCCGTCATTTTCCTTTGGGCTGGGAAAAGACAGCTTGGTCATCATACTCATCACAGTAGCCCATAGGCTATACCCACAATCCAACAGTGAATGAGTGCGTCTCCACTTTCCAACTTCTCTCTCTCTCGCTCTTTAAAAACAAAAAAACAAAACAAAATGGGAGCCCGCATGCATGCCATGGCTTTGATTTGTAACACATTGGAAAATTTGGATTGTATTAATTTGAGGAGGAAAAAAGAATTATTTTGAATAAATTTTGATAATTCAATATTCACTTATGTAATAAATTCGATTTGGATTTTTTAATTGATCATCTAAATGATCGAAATTTATTTAGAATGATTCATTTTTTTTAACAAATTAAAACAATTTGCAAGCCACATCGGACCCCATTTGGAATCTTTACAGCCTAACGTAAGAAGAATATCCTTTTTTATTCTTTCCCGGATACAAGTTTGGAAAAGCCACATTAAACGCATCACTGCAATTTATGTTTACAGAAGGTAAAAAGCAAAACTAGGTAAGAAACAAAAGTGGCAATTGCCTCCGCCAAAAGTACCTTACGGTGCTTTGGTTCGAGTCTGTCAGGTGCTATACTCTGGTCTTAAAACATAGTTTACTCGCTGCCTTTAATATGAACATGAATAAATTTCTTCTAATGCCATGGGTGAGTGTGCAGTAAGAGACCCCTGAAAATAATAAAAAAAAGAAAACTAGGAATGAGACAAGGCATAGCACCGTCCATAGAGGAACGGGCCTCGTTAACGGTTGCACGAGGATCCTCTACTATGCATTAAGTACATAATGGCCAGTGCCTCAGTTAAAAAAGTATACAAAACAAAAACAACACAATACATTGTAGCTTTTATGAACAGTTTTATCTTAGTTTACTTTTCTTCATAAATTTTACTGAATTAACCAATATATAGAACGTTATAAATCTTATTCATATATAAATTTGGATGCATTTTTAAAAAAGAAAATAGTTATAGATACGGTGCACAAAACTATCACATGCATTATGTGCACATGAGAGGATCCTCATTGGTTAACATCAGGGTATTCTTTATAGAGTTTCCACCTCACTTACTTTTAACTTTTTCTTCTCATTTTACCCATATGAAACTTACACCACGTCATGTTGAGAGAGAATTAGAAAGGGTTAAATTTTTATTATTAGCATTCGAATTCTCTACTATGCATATGCCAAACACGTGCAGATCATGGCCCTCATAAGAAGGGCCATAATTTTATTTTATACGACTTGGCTAATGAACTGTAATGAAGCTCATCTGTGCAGTACACAGTCCGAAGTTATCCTAATTCTGAAAGTGTGGTATGTGTTAAAATGTAATGAATGGGTATGAATGGTCGGTGTTACAACGGACCCCAATTCATAAATTTCTTGACCTCGTCGTACAAGACTAATATGGCTGCAGCCCCGGTGCTCCTGAACATGTTGGAGACTGCCCCACGGTAAAATGAAACAAAGCCTTCTGTCCTATATATTTTCCTCCAGCAGTCGCGGGTGCTACTGTACACGGGGTGTTCCATGCCGGACTGCATCATCATCCTCCTTCGAACTGTGTCTAATGGATATGATATCAACCCAGCTGATGTTGTCACTGCCTGAGCCACCACCCAACGTTTCCATAACGCTAACTTAGCTTCTGATTCTTCAGATAACATCTCTTTTATCGTATCAAAGCCTCCGAAGTAAAGGCCTCGGTGTACCACCATTCCCTGTAAAGAGGCAGGAAGGCCCCTGTAAATCCCTCTAATCCCATCCCTTTTAAATATGGTGGCCAAGAAATGGTGGATGCCTCGAAATTGACGCTTCTCTGTTCTTCCGATGTCAGCAGCAAGGCGTGTGTGCGCAATATCAAGTGGATATACCAAGACAAGCGTTGTACAACCGGCTCCAGCCCCAGCAACAAAATTAGCGGATGCACCAGACAAAAAAATATTTTCGCAGGAGTTTCCACTTCTTAATATGTTTCTGTAAAGATCCTGTAGAAGAAAACAAATCTATTAAGAACCTGCAAATACTGTAACCTGACATTATAGCTTCACTTATATAGCCTTACATCAGTTAAGAGTGAATAACAGACAAAACAACACGAAGAGATATATACATATAATAGACTGACAAAGCAATATCTCAGTGACAAAGCAGTATCTCAGTTTTGGAAATGTAGCTTTCTTCTGAATTTTGCATGATATAAATAGGCGAGTTGTGTCAAACTTTTATATGGAAAATGTCATCTACCATTATGTCACAGATAAGAAAATCCATATTCTGAAAAAGAGGGGAGAAATAAAAGTTGGCTGGGTGCACTCCCAATCGTCTGAACCAAACATGTTTGACAAATAATAAAATCATAAGGGGCAAAAGAAGGACAAAAAATGCAAAACAGTTTACAAATAGTTAAGATAGTTCTCTGGTAATTTAATAACAAACCCAGGTACTAGTGCATAATTTAGCTGGGTTATCTTTTCTTGCATTGATGTAATTAATTACACTCCAACTAAACACTCACGTAACCATTAGGACATCAGAAGCACAAGGCCTGCATTTTTTGTCAGATTTTTCCCCCCATTCTGTCATCCTCAGTACATTTAAAACACAAATTATAAGGGCCACATTCTTGGAAACATATTCCAAACTTTTCACGGTGAATTCTATGGCTCTATTAATTACATCTTTACTAATGAATCATCAACTTGGATAAGACATCTGTAACATTGAATTTTTATTTGATGCTACAAACTTGTATATTACCCATTCCTGTGATTTGTATTATGAATTATATCATACTACTACCAGAGATTAAAAAGAGGTTTCTAATATAGATAAACAGGAAAATAATACAAAATCATATAAAGAAATACTGGTCAATAAGTAAGTTTTCTGTCTCGATGCTAAAGAAGCACCGAGCAATGTAGAAACGTCAGTTATATATGGTGCATTGAAAAAAAAAATCAACAAGAAACCTTATAACCTTGTTAGGGCTAACAGCTAAGGAAGGTCTCTAAGATATAAGTGTTTCCATTAAAACTAGGCAGCGCTTGATATCACCCAAAGGAGAGCGGAGCACTTGTGAATATAAGGAGCTTTAAATAAGTAAGATTGCACCCTACAGGGATGGGACAGATTTAGAATGGCGAAGGAAATCTTCCCTGAAGTTAGCCTGAAGAAAGAAAAAAAAAATAGAGAAGCAAACAGAGAAATTTAAAACAAGAACGGGAAGGCCCCTTTTCACAGTAAATTTGTGAAAGACATGCTGCTGATTCATTTCAGAGTCATATTCTGTCAAGAAATTTATTGAAATTCACTTCATAACTAGTGAATACAAGAAGAATAGTGCCGTCTGCGTAATGTTTGCAAATCAAAATCTGTAGGTTTGACTGTATTTGCTCAAGAAATAGGGACAAATGGTTGTAAGGGATAGAACAATAGAAAGTAAGGTCCACGGGTTATAGATTTAACAAAAGAAAGGAAGAGAGTACAAGTAGAATATAGTATATGCGAAACATGAAAGAAATCTGTAGAGAGAGGAAAACACAAAACTATGATTAGGTAAAGGACAAAGACAGAATTGAATGAACAAACCAAACCAGAGAGAAATATGACATCCAAAGAACTAAGATTGTGGGAGGTTATTTTGGTTATTACAGGCATCAAAGCTCAGATCCGCTCCATATGAGGTATGACCTTTGAGGTCACGCTCTCAAAAAGGAAACAATGCTTAACTAGGGACAACATGTAAAGTGTAACACCTCCACTCCCTGCCCTTCCCAGAAGAAAAAAAATACAATGGATGCGTAACTAATACAGACAGTATATAACATTTTGTGCATGAGCTACCAGACTAAAACATAAGTTTTATTAATTCTAGAGTTTGAGAACCTAAATTGATTCACTTACAATTTATATGGCTACCATGGGCTATGTCAGACAGTTTCAGCAATCTGGTGCCTGAAAGTGTGAATTTTTCTCTCTTCCATCCTCCAACAGCCGAAGTTATTATATTGTTGAAAGAAAGGAGATGTGAGAAAATGATGGCATCTGAATGCACAACCCATAGATCCAATTTCCTTCTTAATTCTTCCCACGGCATAACAATATCTTACTAGTGTGAATTATACTTGTAATTTGACATACGTAGCCAAAAGTGACATTGGAACTAGCCAAAAAAGACCATTCAAGACTAAAACCGCATATAAGGGCTGAAAGAAACACCATCATGGAGTGAAAGGCCCAGGTGGGTGCATTATCCAGTGACAGCGCATTTACAAGATGAACGAAATCCTGATGTTTCTAGTCCCTGCGTTGGACATCCAAGAAGAAAACACTGAAGGCAAAATACATGGGATAACTTGTATCTTCTTCGGAATCTCGAATGATATCTAACTGTAGAAGCTTCTAGGATCATTTGATAAAATACTAGTCTCAGATTCAAAGCAGAAGAGGTTAAACAATAAGCATCGAAGACGACCAATTCCTCCAAAGTTTTATCAGCGACAGGACACCAGCTCCAATTTTGACAATATCAGTTCAACTCTCAAATGGTAGCTCAGACCCAGTAGCAGTGAAAAGGTATCAAATCAAAACTCATCACTGAACAAGAAATGCAAGAAACCACCCTCAGTGAATGGGAGAATCTGCTACGTAATAATGAGTAAGGCAACAAGAGGAAACCAACCAATGGGTTACAAGAAATGCAAGAAAGCCTCACACAAAACAAACATATACGACGTTTCCTATAAATTTACTCACACGTAGCAAATAAGCAGGAAAGATTATTAAAAATACAAGAAGAGAGGAGAAATATGGAGCAGACCTTGAGCGAGAAATTGAGTGCGACTGAAGGATAATAGCGAAGAACACTGGTGCCATTGCCTCTCCACAAGGAGAGAACGCCTTCTTCTCTGACAGTACGGACTATACAATCCAACATGCCTTTGAATTTCCGACGCCCACTGACAACAATAGCCATATTGCTTTCCTGGGTCTGCAACAAAAGCTTCGCCCTCTCAATTGGGGCCACGATCGTGTGGACCACCCCACCCACGACCGCTCCGGCCATCAGATCACGGTGAAAGCTCGTCAACCAAGAATTTGGCCTCACTGATTCTTGTCTTGAATTTGATCTTCTTTTTTCTGGGTCACCATCATCTGCACTCATCGCTCGATTCGCTGATTCCGTGGCTCCTCTGTTTTCCCCAGCCCTCTTAGTCTCTCTTACGCAGAGCCCCACCTCCAATCCTTTGCTTAAAGAGGAAGACCAATTATTGTTTGGTTAAGTTGAAGCAAACCCAGCGTTAACAAATGGGGTTCCAGGTATTTTTTAATCTCGAAGTTTCCGAAAGCAGGCTCGTCCAATTTCCGTTATATGAGTCTATAAATCATATTCCTGAGCTTTTAAAGTTGAAAAGGCTGGTAATATTCTCAAGAACCCTGGCTCACGGGAAAAACACGAAACCGAGCTTAGGGGAATTGATCAAAGAGTTGGTTTGACCTTCCGGCCGGGGATGCGATGGATAAAGATGTTATACCCACTATCTCTCTCCTCATCAGCCAGCAGGAAAGCAAACCCTATGGATTTTTCCACGTGGAGTAACTATCCTTTCTCATTGTAGTATACTATTATCCCTCTTCTCTTCTGGCTTTTTCTTCTGGTTTGCTTTGTTCCATGAGGTCATGCCGGCGTATAAGGACATTTCATCAGAACATATACTTTGTTTTAATGGAAATTAATAACAACATATACTTGAAGATAACATATTCTTACGTCATTTAGTTGGAGAATATATGCACATGAAGGAAGAAACTATCAAAAAATATGGAAAAAGAAAATTAATTATTTAACTATCTTTTTAAAATAAAGAAGCTGAAAATGACCTTCATTATAGAAGAAAATTTTAATTTTTGAAGTCACTAAATATAATCTAACAATGAGAGGTGTGAATAATTAACAATATAATTAACTTTTTCATTGGGTGGGTGGTCTCAACCATCTTCCATGGCTGGAGTATGAGTTTGGATGATGATGATGATCAATGCTATGTTGGAAATGTCACAAATAGTCACTAATGGTAAGAGTTGGAGTAGTTAGCAAAAGACTTGTATAATATTTAGTACGTAAATATCTTAATTTCGTAAACATTGAGAAACTTATTTTTTTAAAAATTAAGCTTAAAATATATATATATATATATATATATATATATATATATATATATATTCTTACATTATATAAATTAAATATAATAAATAAATTTTGAAAATTTTTTTTAATAAATTTAAATATCTTATAAATAAATTGCTCATTACATATGAGAAATTAAAATTTTCATGGGTATGGTGGTCTCACCCCATCCTCTTCAGATGAAATATTGTGTGTGAATGCTGATAGTTATCAATGCTACGCTCAGGGAGTGTCACAAGCAGGCAGTATGTTGGCTAATAGAACTGTTTGAAGGGCGATACCGACCTTAGTATATCTGTGTGTCGTAGCAGCTTTCTTAAGTTTGCTTACTCGCTGCACTTATTATTTGTATGAGTAAATTTCACTATTTTTTTTATTTTACAAATTACATTCCTCTAAACATTTAATGTATATTATAAAAAAATTTTATAATTTATTTTTTATCAATAAAATTAACTTGTTATATAATATATATTATTTCCAAAAATAAAATTATTTAATTATCTTTACTGTTATAGTAAAAATAAAATCACAGTATTATGTAAAAGTTAACATCAATTTAGTTATTTAGGTAGGATATGCACTGTTTGAATAACACCTGCATTAGTATT
Source organism: Erythrophleum fordii (assembly GCA_032878935.1). NCBI lineage: Eukaryota > Viridiplantae > Streptophyta > Magnoliopsida > Fabales > Fabaceae > Erythrophleum > Erythrophleum fordii. The sequence continues at coordinate 12,035,767 of JAVQMF010000058.1, forward strand.
TTATCCAAGAAAACATCAACTTAGAGGGGAAAAAAGTTAACTTAATTATCTTTATTATGATATTATGAATAAAATAATAATCTCATGATGTGTAAAAAATTAATTCCATTCAACCAAAAAAAATTATAAATAGAGTAAAACATTTTTGTAATATATATGTCAACAAAATTTGGTGTAATTTTTAAAACAAAAAATTTATTAAATATAATTTAGTAACACCTCAATAAAGTCATTATAATCTATTTTAAAATATAATTATGTTTGGCCAAGGAAAAAAAAAAGAAAGAAAGACAAAGGGACCTTAAGTTACTCGTAGACTAACAAACGCAAACTCGCGTCAAGTTAGATAAGGAATGATTTCATTAAGAGCCCATAGATCTGCGGAGGCAAGTGACATTTATTTCCCGGATAGGTCGGTACAGCAATCCTGGAGGAGTATAGTACTCAAAGATTCATAAAGTAGCACTTGAACTTTTCAACAAGAGGAGCATAATAAATATTTCCCTATTTTTACTGCTTAGCTACAGCTTAATATTGTTTCTTGAGTCCCAATCTTCGCTTTGTTCATGGTCCAATCATTCAACTTTGAAATAATTACACTCTGGGTTCCGTTGTTAAAGACATAAAGATGAGCACTTTTTTCGTCTAAAGCAAAGGTGGGGTAAACTCTAGAGGTGACACAAACTCTCCCTTCCTCCCCAAAACTCTCAATAATGGAGCGGTCAATCTGCATGACAATAATCCATACATGTTAGGACAACCAATTATCACTTGAGCACGAGACGATTATCCCAACCACTAAACATACCAAGCTTCTAAGTGAAATGGTTTTGAGGTTAGGATCTACGTCAAAGAAAGCTCCATATGTCGTTTTATCGAGGTCCTTCCTCAACGAAGAACTGTTAACAACTCTCAACCACAGACTCAGTCTCAAGGAAAACAGAAATAAGTGCACTAAAAAGTTGGGACAATGTCAAATTAAAGCAACCTGCTCTGGTCACTGCACATGAGGCCTACATATCTGTTGGGAGCTTTATATATTCGGAAGAAGATTGCAGTTTGCTCTGCGTTGTCCTCTAAAGCCAACACTGACAAACCGAATGGCCCTATTATGCCATTGCTAGATGCATATTCTTCACTGCACACTATTTGAGGATCAACTCCTATGTGATCTATCCACTCTGCACTTTCTGGTTCAGGAATCTCAAACACCACCTCCACGTCGGCCTTCAAACACAATCATCATTATGTTATGCTTATCGTCAATTTTTTTTTTGGGGGGGGGGGGGGTTTAACCTGCCCCATTTTGACTTACCTGTAAAGCAGTGATCCCTGAAACTAAAGGAAAGAGAGGGATGGGGTTTCTCTCGCTTTTGGCGTAGCGGGCCTTCAGCGGGAGGCCCGCACGACGGGCTATTAGCTCAGCGGTAGAGCGCGCCCCTGATAATTGCATCGTTGTGCCTAGACTATGAGGGTTCTCAGCCACATGGATAGTTCAATGTGTTCATCGGCGCCTGACCTGAGATGTAGATCATCCAAGGCAGATCAAGAATTGATTTACTGATGAGTTTCTCACAATTAAAACTAATTTGATTGTCACGCAGTGTTTCTATCTCTTCAGCTGGCCACTGTATCAATCGCTTCCCACTTTTATCAAGCCAAACTTGCCTGGGAATGGACTGCATAGCCAAACAACACTATCTTTAAAATAATTCTAACAATGAAAATGCCAATAAATGGCAGAGAAGAAAGTGGCCAACACAATACCTGTACACCAGCCCATCCTTTGTTAATATCATCTTGTTCGGTGTCAGACTCCTTCGACCATCCCCACAGGATCCTCCTGTCCTTGGCATTGTCCAAAAACGTCTTGGAGGCATAAAATCTGCCATAATCGTACCTTAAATCCAAACTAGTTCCTGTATATTTATTGTCAGGAATGAAGCTGTCTTGATCGTCAGAGAGATATTTACCCAGAAAATAGTAGTCATGCTGTCTAGTTGGGTAGCTTATCTTGAGGACGTGCCTAACGTTGGGATTTTGAACAGATGTATCGACGCCAGCTGTGCCATTGATTAACAGTGGAAAGAAATCTGGGCATTCCACAACTCCAGTATTATTAGACGCATAGAAAGGAATCGGATCTACCGTCCAGTTAACAAAATCCTCACTTTGGTAAAGAATCACCTTCCCCTCATTACCTTTCTGAGCACCAACGATTACTCTCCATTTTCCATCCTTTCCCAGCCAAGCAGTGGTTGGGTCTCTGAAATTGTTGAGTTCAACTCCATCGGGTCGAGTCATGACAGGATTCTGAGGGTGTTTGATCCATTCCCTCAAGAAGAGGTCTGATGAATTTTTTGGTGTGGCCAAGTTCTGAACCTGATGTTTCTTATCGGAAATCCCGCTGTACAAAATCACAGGGTTTTCCCCAGGAAGGATGGTGGCTGAGCCAGAGAAGCAGCTGTTAATGTCATATGGCTCGCTTGGTTCAATGGCACTATTCAGATGAATCCAGTTGATGAGATCATAGGATACAGAATGTGCCCATACCATTCTATCACCAAAGTTTGCCGCTGAAGGGTTATATTGGTAGAAAAAGTGGTAAACTCCTTTATAGTACATTGGACCTGCCATAGTCATACACAGATGCATATTCGTGATTGAATTATGAGATTTCTAGTAGATTCCTTTCAAAAGTTGACTCAAGACAATTGAGCATTTTCAAATGGAACTAGAGAAAAACATGACAATTTTAAATGAAGGTTTGCTTGGATCATGCGGATGAGAGGTAAAATAAATAACTATGAGGGAGATGTTACCATTTGGATCTGCACAATGGAGGCACCAGTATTCAGTTTTCAACAATCACAACAGGTCAAATAACAGAGAAAAAATAATTAGACTTGATCAAAGTACAGTGACTAGTAGAAGAAAGCATAAAGAGCAAAATGTAGATTAGTAAAGCAGCAAAGGGTGATACCGTTCATCCAATTTTGTAGGGGCTGAAAGTGATAAGCAGTTCGGTAAGGCTGTTTTTCCCGAACTATGTGCTTGAATATTGAGTTAATGCTGTGTGGGGATGCTTCAATTTCATTTCCACTGCTTAGCAGAATGCAAAATAAGCAGATAAGTAGTTCTGCTACTGATTTCCCCATCATTCTGGGAGGAAGGCTAACCAAAACCGGATGGCCTTTGCCTTTGCCTTGTTGGTTTGAATTTGATCATACACTAATATATATATGTGTGTGTGTGTGTGTGTGTAAGTAGCAGAGATGTACAAGGAATCATGGACATGGAGACACATCAAATAGAGGAATCTCAGCCAATTAGATTTTCCAAATATATGGCAGCCTTAGCATATTGCGTCTGGAAAACATATTTAATTTATTGATGACTGATCACTCTTGAATTCTTTATCAGTTTTTTGAAAAATCACAGGTAATGAGATCATTTGTTCTTTTTTAATTCCTGACATAATTTGTAGACGCAAAACGAAGGAATCAACCTACAATTACAAAAGGAGAAGTATTTTGAAATTTACTCTGCATTTAAGGTCCTGAGAAATGAAATGAAAAGAGAAAGAAAATAATAGGAGTTCTAAATGAATACTTGCCCCAGAGTTGAATTCAGGCATCCTGAAACATTTTTTTACTACCTCTTGGTCTTACCCAAAAAAAAAAAAAAGGGAGTCTTGGTCTTGGTCTTCTACTAGGTGCTTTTTTTTTTTTAAGCCGTTGCGTCCAACTTGCGCAAGTGTGCAGAAAAAAACAAAGAAAGAAATTCGAAGTCAGCCATACATAATCCCTCAACAGTAAAAACACCAAGAGCATTTGGCTCAACATAAGTTAGGCTCGTACTGTAATTCATATTAATGTTAATAATTAAAAATTTTGATATCATACCTGTGCAGGAACCTTCCCCATGATAAGAAATCATAAATGATAGTGAAATTTTCAATTATTTTGCAATTTGCATGGCTCAGACAAAGTTGTTTGGCTAAAATCAACCCAAGACCAAGTGAACTAACGCTTTGTTTGGTTGCTGGCATTTTTTTACTGTTTGGCTTGGAATGGGAATGCGATCTCCACACTATTATGCTTGGTTGGCACATTAATTATTTAATCCAATTTCTGAATTTACCTGAGTCTCTCGCAATAGGTGATTGGCATTTCATCAAAACTATTATGAAATGAGTAAGCTTTCTTGGAATGATTTAGAAAATGATATTACTACCCTTTATATGCCAAACAACACTGCCCTTTTTATGCCAAATATTTTAATATTTTATTAGAGTAATAAAAAATATTTTAAATAAACTAAAAATATAAAAAAAAAGAATATGGTAAAATTTTCAATTATGAGTATTTTGAAAAACTTCAACATATAAAAATTAAGAAAATAAATATTTTAATATTTAGTTGCTTGCACATGAGGTATTATAATCATTTTATTAGCTTTTTTTTCATTCATATATTATTTTTATTTAACCAAATACAAAATTAGAATAAAATATTTATTCTTTTCTATATTATACTAAACAAAATTATAAATTTTAGAATTCCATTATACTAAAATTCATTTTCATTCCTACGAAAATTATTTCCTCGTACTAAATATAGCATAAATTTGTATGTCTGAATAGAAAAGATTTAGTTAACCATATTTGCAATTGGATCCTGTCAATTTAATCATGCCATGCAACTATACCCCTTCATCGTAAGGTTGGACTATGAATTGCATATTTGGATTCCTGTTTTGTAATCCTGTTTGTGTAGAAGGACCAAATTGTTACTTTGTGAAAAACATGATTTTGACCCATGTAAACGCAGAAACAAACACAGCAGAAGTTATTTTTGTTGGGCCATTCAAAAGCTTCCTAGAAAAGCACAAACCGAACAGCGCAAAACAAAAGGGATTACTTTCTGTTTTTATGACTGTCTCCTATATATTGCTTCTGGCCATTTAGGCTCAACGGCCTCCGATTACACAACGTGCCCATCCGCCATATAGGAGTTTGTCCAATAAATATGAGTTGGATTACACAAGGTTGATTTACTTTTCTACATGTCAAAAAAGTAATAATCTGAAGTTAGTGGTTAATTAAAGTAAATTCATAAACTAAACTAACTATTATTATCAATATACAATATATTAAAGAAATTAACGAGATACAAATTAAGACAACTTTTTTTGCCAGCAAAATTTGGATGGTTTATCAAAGAAAACAAGCAGTTTTTTGTTATAAAAGAAGCACAAGATTTAAAAGTTAAAAAAAGGATCATGTGAGAACTCTTAAACACAGCTCACGTGGACCTTCAGTTCTTTCACTTCCGGCTTCTTGGCGACTAATGAAAAAACTAGTCGGCTTGATAGATTTAAAAGGGAACTTCTCTTTAGTCATCTGGGCGCCGTTTTTCATTGTCCCTAGTTTTCTCCATTTCTTTCTTTTGATCTTTCTTTAACAAAAAGATAAGAAACCAATAGTATTCCATTAAAAGCACAAGCCGGATAGCTCAAGTGATAAAAATAGGGTAAAGACATAAATAAGGTTAAGAAATCCATTCTTGCAATATTTTAAAAAAAGAAAAAAGAACGCATTGATATGCAGAGACAAATAACATTTATTTCCCCGATACAACAATCGTGGAGAGACGAGGAAAAAAACAATCGTTTATTTCTAAATGCAGCTTATTGTTTCTTGATGGCCGAGCTCTGCTTTATTCATGCTCCAAGCATCCAATTTTGAAATTCTTACACTCTGAGTTCCGTTGTTGAAGACATAAAGATGAGCATTTTCATCTGTAGCCAAGGACGGGTATACTCTTGAGGTTATACAAACTCTTCCTCCCTCCCCAAAACTTTCAATAATGGAGTGGTCAATCTGCATTACAAAAACCCATATATTAATCATTAACACAAGAACGTGAACAAGAAGAATTATCAGTATCACAACCAATCAACACACCAAGCTTCTAAGTGAAATGGTTCTGAGCTTAGGATCTACGTCAAAGAAAGATCCGTATGTCGTTTTATCGAGGTCCTTCCGCAATGAAGACCTGTAAACAACTCTCAACCACAATCACTGAGAATCTACAGCAAGGCAAAGTAAAACGAGTCAATAAAAAAGTTGGGAGAAACGGCAAATTTAAAGCAACCTGCTCTGGTCACTGCACATGAGGCCTATATATCTGTTGGGAGCTTTATATATTCGGAAGAAGATTGCAGTTTGCTCTGTCTGGTCCTCTGAAGCCAACGCTGACAAACCAAATGGCCCAATTATGCCACTCTTGGATGCATATTCTTCACTACACACTAGTTGGGGATCAACCCCCGTGGGATCTATCCACTCCGCACTTTCTAGTTCAGGTAGCTCAAACAACACTTCCAAATCCGCCTTCAAACATCAAAACAATCACCATAACGTTATACTTAACCCCGAAAATTTAGCCAGGGAAAAAAAAGAATACCCTTTTGGCTTACCTGTGAAGCAGTGATTCCTGAAACTTCAACAATTGATTTACTTACGAGTTTCTCTCCAGTAATACTAATTTGCTTCTCACGTAGTTTTTCTACCTCTTCAATTGGCCACTGTATCAATCGCTTCCTACTTTTATCAAGCCAAACTTGCCTGGGAATCGACTGCATAGCCAAACAACATTGTCAATATGATAGAAGATGTGATTATATTCTTTAAACGTCTGTAACCAAGGTACCTGTAGACCAGCCCATCCTTTGTCAATATCATCTTGTGCGGTGTCTGACTCGTTCACCCATCCCCAAAGGATCCTTCTGTTCTTGGCATAGTCAAAGAACGTCTTGGAAGCATAGAATTTACCATAATCGTACCTCAAATCCAAACTAGTTCCTGTAAACTTAGTATCAGGAACGAAGCTGTTCTGATCCGGGAGATATTTACCCAGAAAATAGTAGTCGTGTTGTCTACTTAAGTAGCCTATCTTCAGGACATGCCTAACATTGGGATTTTGTCCAGATGTATCGACCCCCTTAGTGCTATCGATTGACACTGGAAAGAAATCTGGACATTCGACTACTCCAGTATCATCAGACTCGTAGAAGGGTTTGGGATCTACAGTCCAATTAACAAAATCCTCAGTTTGGCCGAGAATCACCTTCCCTTCATCACCGTTCTGAGCACCAACTATTACTCTCCATTTTCCATCGCTTCCCAGCCAAGCAGTGGATGGGTCTCTGAAATTGTCGAGTTCAACTCCATTGGGTGGAGTCATGACAGGATTGTGAGGGTGTTTGATCCATTCCCTCAAGAAGGGGTCTGATAGATTCTTTGGAGTAGCCAAGTTCTGGACCTGATGTTTATTATCAGCAATCCCCGTGTACAAAATCACAGGTCTTTCCCCCGGGAGGATCGTGGCTGAGCCAGACCAGCAGCTATTAATGTCAGATGGCTGGCTTGGTTCAATAGCGTTATCCAGATGAATCCAATTGATGAGATCATAGGATACAGAATGTGCCCATATTATTCTATCACCAAAGCTTGCTGCAGAAGGGTTGTATTGGTAGAAAAGGTGGTAAACTCCTTTATAGTACATCGGCCCTACCATAGAATCCACATTTGTCATCATCAGATCATAATTTTGGATCTCATCTCATTGAAATTAATGATATTTCAAGTTGACTCTTAAGACAATTGAGCAATTTCAAATGGAACAGAGAAGAACATGTCAATTTCAATGAAGGTTTGCCTTGATAAGAGGTCAAATAAATAAGCGCAAAGGAGATATTTCACGAGCTTACCATTTGGATCTGCATAATTAAATTGAAATTTCCCCAGCAGAACATGTCAAATGAGATAGAAATAAAGAGTTAAGAGACGATCTCAATGAATTTGAACAGAACAGAAAGAACAGTAACTTGTAGAACTGAAACAAGATTTGCAAAGGTGATACCGTTCATCCAATTGTGGGGGGGCTGAAAGTGATAAGAAGTTCGGTAAGGCTGTGTTTCAGGGATTGAGGAGATGCTACGTGGGGATGCTTCAATTTGAATTCCACAGTTCAGGAGAGAACTAAATAAGCAGATGAGGAGCAATACTGCCGCTAATCTCTCCATCATTGTGGGGAAGGCGTACATAAGCCAGATGGCCTTTGCCTTGTGGTTTGATAATACACTGATATATATAGGCATCATGTGTCTGTCACTTTGTGGGAAAAGCACAAGAAATTGCAGCCAATTAGATTTTTTTTTCGATGGAAAACCATATTTATTTATCCCTCTGCTATTGGAACCCTTATCAGTATTCAAAAAAAAAATCTCAAGAAGTAATAATGATATCATTTGTAGATTTTGAATTCCGGTTATCATATTTAAGACGCAAAAGAGAGACTCATTTGGGTTGAGTCAATATTATTGGCTTATTTATTGCATTTGCATTAAAAATTCATCCTTTATTTTCGTTTAATTTTACAATTTTCCCCTTAATAAACAATTGCCTAGTTGATTTCATGGATCTAGAAATGACCTGGAACATTTTTTACTTCTTTAAATTCTATGTCTTTGTCAATTGTATAAAAAATAAAGTCTAGTCTTCTAATAAGTATTTTCCTTTTTTCTTTTTTGTTTAGCTGTTGCCTCCACCGAGCACTAGCATTGTCCAGGGAAAAATAAAATATATTTAGCAATTTGCATAATTTAGCCAAAGAAAGATCCCTTTCCGGGCTTTTAGGCTTAAGATAAAGCCAAGACTAAGGTAGAATAGAAACAAACGCAGGAATTTAAAATATCCACTAGCAAATGATCAAATGACCCACAAATTTTTTTTTTCTTATAAAAATCAAAATCCTCATCCCGTAAGTTAAATTGTTTTTCCAGTTTCCACTTAATATTTCAATTTCTTAATTAGCCTCCCCAGTCCCCACCAACTGTTATCAGGCTATATGTTACAAGCAACTCAGTGCGAAAATATGGTTTTAAAGTTGAAGACATGCGAAGACACGAATGAAGTTTGTGATTCTGCATAAAAAAAGGAATATAGTTAACCATATCTGCATTTGCATCTGGTCAATATAATCATGCACATGGGTTAACACAGACACACATCTAGTATGGCACGTGCCAATCGGAATCATATGAGTTGGTCAAAAAATAATTGTAAGTGAGTTGATTCCTAATTAGCAAGGGAACGATTTATAAGTAGGGAGTTAGATTATAGTGATATAATCTATATATTTATACGATCGAATCATAAGAACTAGAAGACATCGTTAATTAAATAGAAGTGTTCTTCATATAAGCATGTCTACCAATCTATGGGAATGGGACTCTACGTCAGAAGGTTTTCCTTTTGTTTTCATCAGCTTGCTGCAGAACGGATAGTTTCACCATTCACAGAGTTTTGTGTGATGCTCCAATTTAGCACGAGAACAGTGGCAGAGTCAAGATCTCAGGTTATGAGGACGAAGCTTTTATAAATGTATTTTTTGTATCTTATTTTGACCCTTAGGATAATATGCTAAATTTTATTTCATTTTTTTTTAAAGTATGATGACAAATCTTCTATAACATATATAGATTCAATGAGTTGTGAGAATTCTATCTTTTTCCTTGTATAGACATTGAAGTCCGTTAAGTAATTGGATCGATGTATCTAGTTGGTAATCAACTTGTGGGAAATGTGATAGCCATCTTTTAATCTACTGCTATGCGCATTCTGTTTTGACAATTTTCATCTTGTTCTTTGTTATGATAACAGTATTAATGTCGGAATTAAGAGATTACATAATCAAATAAATTACAAAATTTATACATATCTAGAGTCCCCATAATAGCCATTGAAAACTTGTGAAGGAGGTGAAGGTAGATATTACAACCTGCTTAACCCTTAGGCTCCGTTTGGTTCAACGGAGGGGAGGGGAGGGGAGGGAATTTAATGAGTTATGTTTGGTTGGAAGGGAGGAGAGAGGAGGGAAGGAGAGATTATTGTTTGGTTCAGGAGGGGAGGGGGGAGGGGGGTAATTATATTTGGATAAATTTACCCTTTATATTATTTTAATTTTATTTTTTATAAAAAAATTATTTATATCAATAATTTTTTAAAAAAATTATAAATTTTAATCTTTTTTTTTATTTTTAATTTCTGATAAAAAATTATCTTAATTTTTAATAAATATTAATATATTAAAATATTAAAAAACTAAAAGAGACAAAAAAATAAATTAACATTTAAAAAATACCCCACCCCTCTCCCTCCCCTCCTCTCCCATCCAAAACCCCCCAATTTGGAGGGGAAGCAAATTTGCCCTCATTCCCCTCCCCTTCCCTCCCCTCCCTTCCAATTTTATCCAACCAAACACTTTATCCCCCTCCCCTCCCCTCCAAAAACCCCCAACCAAACACTCCCTTAGTTGAGCAAAGTTATGACCATTATCCTAATAATTTCCATTAATTTAATTTAATAATTAAATTAAAAATTAATTAATATACAAGATAACTCTTACTTTTTAATTAGTCAATTTTATGATAGGAAACTGCTGACTACTAATAGGTTATAAGTTGGAGTCTCTACCTAATAGGTTTATATATAATCTAACATATCATAAATTATACATAATTTATTATAGCCCAATCTAAATCTATTTAGGATTTAACATTATAAAATCAAAATTAATTGCTTAATTCTATAATTTTTCTAATAATTAATTAATACTAATCTATAATTAATAAATTTTATTTTAACAATCTCCTACTTAGATAGCATTAATCAATTACTTAAAGCAAATTATGGAATAATTATATATATATATATATATAATGATAAGCAATTAATATATGTTAAACCTCAACTAAATTCAAAAAATAAAACATCACACAATCACTAAATTCCATAGAGAAGCAAGTGATGTTAAATGTATAAACTTAATGCTCCATAATATGAATATAACATAATTGCGTAAATAGTGTTAAATCAATAAAACATAAAACAAACATGTCCCAAACTCTCACTAAACAAGGCAATGTCAAAATTCAACAAGACCCATATAAGTTATATAATTTCAAAAAACTCTTATGGGTAAGCCTTTGGTCAACAGATCTGCAAGCATATGTTCACAAAAAATGTGAACTACACAAGTCTAAGATTCAATAATCTTCTCTCTAATGAACATGAATTTAACATCAAAATGTTTAGCACGACTAAAATTTTTATGATTTTGAGAGAAGTTCACAGCAGACGAATTATCACAGTAAATGTTTAGAGGTCATGATATAGAATTAATAAGATGCATGCTAAAAATCAAATTCCTCAACCATATAGTCTGACAAGTGGCTTCATAACACGCAATATACTTTACTTCTATAGTTGAGGTAGCTATGAGTGTCTATTTAATGCTCTTCCACGAAACAGCTTTTTTAGACATCATAGAGATGTATCCAGAAGTTGACTTAAGGTCATCCAAACAAGATTCGTAGTTTGAATCTATATATCCAACAATTTTAAAAGAATCAAACTTTCTAAAAGTCAGCATATAGTGTTTTGTACCCTGCAAGTATTTCATAACTTTCTTTGTTACTTTCCAATGTACCCATCCAAATAGCAAATGTTATATCTGGATAGGTACATACTTGAGTACACATAAGGTTGCCAATAGCAAAAGCATATGAAATTTTATCTATTTCAGCATCATTCTGAGGGCATTGTAATCTCGATAACTTTTCACCTTTCTGAACAGATACAGTATAAGGAGAGCAATAATTCATATTAAACTTCTTAAGAATTTGATCAATATAAGTTGCCTAAGATAAATCAAGAATGCCATGAAATCTTTCACAATGGATTTAAATCCCAAGAGTAAAAAAGGCTTTACTAAGATCTTTCATATCAAAGTAGAATGATAACATATGTTTCGTCTCATTGAGAAAACTCATTGAATTACCAGCTAATAGAATATTATCAACATAGAGCACAAGAATGACAAAATTGCTCCCATTAAATTTCTAATAGATACACTGATCTGAGACATTTTCAATGAATCCAAGAATAGTGATAACCTCATCAAATTTTAAATACCACTGTCTGAAGGATTGTTTTAGCCCATAGATAGATCTATGTAATTTACATACCAAATGCTCTTTGTCAGGTTCAACGAAACCATCTAGTTGAGTCATATAAACATCTTCATACAAGATTCTATTCAAAAAAGCAGTTTTAATATCCATCTGGTAAAGTTCAAGGTCAAGTTGAGCAACAAGAGCCATAACTACCCTGAAAGCATCCTTAGTAGATACCGAAGAAAAGGTTTCTGTATAATCAATATCTTCTTTCTGATTGTAGCCTTTAGCTACAAGTTTAGTTTTATATCTTACCTATGAATCCTCACTTGGTCTTAAAGACCCACTTACAACCAACAAGTTTGCATCCATCTAGTAAGTTAGTAAGTTCTCATACATGGTTGTGATGCATAGAAACCATTTCATCATTCATGGCCTCTAACCATTTAAAAGAATAAAGGTCTGACATTACTTGTTGAAAAGATATAAAAACTTGATTATCATTAATGTCAAATTCAAATTCCTGTAAAAAAATCATGTAATCACTTAGTATGGTAAATCTACAGATTCTTTGAGATCATTTCAATTCAACAACTGACTCCTCAATGCTAACAAGAGATGGTCCCACATCAACCTCAATTGGATTCTCAACAATATCACCTCTATCAATCAGAGATGGTGACACAGCAGGTATGGGCAAAATAGTGCTCTCATCACGTAAATCAACAACTTTAGGCATAAAGCTCCCATTATCTAAGTCATCTTCAAAATAAAATGTCCGATCAGATTTGATAACTTTAGTAGTGTGAGTGGGGCAATAAAATCTACTCCCTATTAATCCTATATAGTACCCAATAAAGAATCTACTTATTATTCTAGAATCTAACTTCTTTAATTGAGGATTATATGGCCTCACCTCTACTTTACAACCCCATACATGAAAATATTTTAAATTAGGCTTCTTTCTAGAATAAAGTTCATATGGTGTCTTTGGTACTGATTTACTTGGTACCTGATTCAAAATGTAAACAACAATTTTTAAAGTATCATCCCATAATAATTCTAGCAAGGAAGAGTGATTTATCATAATCCTGACCATATCCATCAGGGTGCAATTACACCTTTCTACAACCCCATTTTGCTAAGCGGTGTCAGGCATTGTATATTAAGTTTCAATCCCATGTTCTTATAGGAATAGAGCGAATGGACTGAGATTTCTACCCATTTCAGTATATCTCTTATAATATTCACCACCCCTATCTAATCTGACACATTGATATAGCCTTCTTAGTCTTTAACTCAACTACTGCCTTAAAAGTTTTGAAGGCATTCAATGACTCTAACTTTCCATGTAGAAGGTTAATCCATCCATATCTAGAGTAATTATCTATGAAGGTAATATAATATTTAAATCCACCCATAGCAGCAGGTGTAATAGGCCCACAAATGTTAGTATGAATTAGGTCCAAAATGTTTTCAAACCTATATACCCATTTATTTCTAGCTCTGGCAATAAGTTTTCCCTTGATACAGTCAACACAAATTTCTAAATATGAGAAATTAAGATCTGGCAATACACTTTATTTTGCCATCCTCTCTAGTATTTCTCTAGAGATATGACCTAAATGTCGATGCCATAACATAGAAGAGTTTTTATTAACTCTTCGGCATTTATGCCCAATTGCAACATTAACATAAGCTCTAGGAGATCCAATTGAATAATTATTCAAATTCAAACAATATAAACCATTTTACAAAGAAGCTAAACTGATAATAATTGAATTAAAATAAATATCAATCTTTTCATTTCCTTGCCAAAAGGAATAGCCACATTTGTCTAATACAAAACTAGAAATTAAATTTCTTATTGCAAAAGGTACATAAATGACATTATTCAAATTCAACACATGTCCAGAAGGTAAATTCAAAACAGACCCTACACATGCAACTACTGCCCTACTTCTTTCAACTCCAAGGATAGTCTTCTCATTCTCACTTGGGATCAGCCTATTTGTAAGCCCCTTCTCTTTTAACTTTGCATTTAAGTTTGAAGCAATAAGATATTTTATGATTGCTCTTCTTGCAATAGTGGCACTCCCCTTTAAAGATTTTATTCTATGGACCCTTATTTTTCTTACCACCTTTCTTTACTCCAAATTTTGCAAAATTTTAAGACACAATTTCTTTCCCTTCTCATCATTACCACCCGATTTGCTACTTGAGATGTATAACAAACAATTTATAATCAAGGTTTGAGAATTATTCTTAATTAACTCCTCCTTTTGAGTTACTATAAAGATCAATTGGTCCACTATTCACTCTGCCTCCATAGAATTATAAGAGGTTCTCAAAACTCCATATTCAGCTGGCAGTGATTAAAGGATACGATAAACCAAAAAACTTTCTCCCAAGTCAACTCCATATGATTTCAACTTATTATAATAGTTGATAAGTTTCATGATATGTTCTATAACACCTGACACTCCATCATAGCGAATGTTATCTAATAATGAGATATAATAAGCTTTCTAACTTTTATCAAACCTTTTAAATTTCTCACCAATAGCGTTAAGGTGCTTCATTGAATATCTTTGTCTGCAATACTTTCTCTAATGCTTTTCTCAATGGTGAACTTAATGACTGTTAAACAAATGCGATTTGACTCGTGCCACTGCTTATGATAGGTCTTATTTGTAGCACTAGACTCAACAATAAAATTTGTTTGTATAGGTTCTCTAAGAGCCAAATCCTTCTTCAAAATAGTCAAGTATATAGTAAAGGACTCCTTCCAGTCGTCATAATTAGTCCTACTAAAAGTCTTCACCACAAATAGTTGCTGAGTGACTGAAACTAATGAAACAAAATTGGAAAATATTAATTATACGTACATAACATAATTATTAAACAAAATTCCCAATCATATATCAATTATGCAACTATATATATAACAGTATTATTTATCATAATCCTGCCTAAGGGTCCCGAATTACGATAAACCAATAAGACTCACATATGTACTATATAGATTGGGCTTATAAAAGAACCTTTCACAAAAATGTATTTAATATATTTGCACCGATAAGATACAATAAATATTGAAACATTATAGATAATGCCACTTGCTTATCCAAAAGAGTTGAAATTTTGAAATTACATTGACAATGTCATACCAATGGGGTATATCTATTACCAACATAATATATATTTGTGGACTTTTAACTTATACACTATTAACAATTAAACTCATGATAGATGAGTACATAATCACTAGGTATAAATATTTTCATAATATTTGCAGAAGTTTTCTTAATTTATGCAAAAAAATTAACATATATATATATATATATATATATATATATATGTATATAGGAAGTATAAATCTCATAGAATTATTAAAAAAATTCAGATAACACATCAAAACACATGACCGAGGAGAGTACATCACATATATAAATCATCATCTTGTATATATCATGTAGGAAAATTTTCATGCCAAAATTCCGAGAGTATGATATTAAATTTTATTATTTATGTTTATAAAAAACTAAAATAAAATATTTCCAAGGTTTAAAAATTTTCTAAAAAATTACCATTAAATTGAAAATAAAAAAAAGATGTCACAGGCCAAAACAGGGCCTAAACACAGGCCTAAAAGTACTGTTCACTTACTCCATGTGCTAAGGACTGAGTGTGGCAAAGCAAAAATGGTCATCTTTAACCTTTAATTAATGCTATAGTACCCAGGCTAAAAAAGACACCATTTTGCAGCATGGGGGCTTCATGAATGAGTTGTTTTAATGCGTTTTCTCATCATTAAAAAAAATCCTAAATACTTCCTTAAGTAACAATCATGAATTAATCGCAGAAAAAAAAGCCCAAAAATTGCGTGAACGGTGAGCATGATATTTTAAGATTTTCAAGTTCTTGATCTCTTATTTTCAATGGAGTTTCAACACGGTACAACAGCAACAAATCATGCATAAAACATCATATTCATGATCCAGGCAAAATTCGAAGTCTATAGCTAAAGAAACATAAAATCCCTATTTTTTTTGTTACTGTTCATTGTTATTGAAGTCTAGAAAATAAATTGAATTTTTTTTTAATCAAATTTAAAAATTCATGAACAAATACTAATCAGCCATGAAATTTCACATATATTATAATACTGTTAACTAGGCTCTGATACCATTTGATAATAGTATTAATTTCAGAATTAGGAGATTATGTAATCAAATAAATTACAAAATTTATACATATTTGGAGTCTCCATAATAACCATTGAAAATTTGTGAAGGAGATGAAGACAAAGATTGCAACCTGCTTAGCCCTTAGTTTTCTAAATAAAACTCTGAATGATTCGAAGTTAGAATAGGAGAGCTATCTGTATATGATAAAGTTATCATGGTAGACATTTTATTGTAATCGTGCATTTTAAAAGATGTCATTATCTCAATAACTCCCACTAATTTAATTTAATAATTAATTATTATACAAGATAACTTCTACTTCTTAATTAGTCAGTTTTGTGATAGGAAACTATTGACTACTAATGAGCTGCAGGATGGGGTATCTATCCAATGAGTTTATATACAATCTAACATATCATAGATTGCACATAATTTACTAGGGCCCAATCTATTCAGGATTTAACAATATAAAATTAAAACTGATTGCTTAATTAATTCTATAATTTTTCTAATAATTAATTAATGATAATCCATAATAAATAAAATTTATTTTAACATGTTAATTTTTATTTTTATTTTTTAAGTTGTTGTAGAGATGATAATTTTCAAAAACTTGTATCAAAATCAACATAATTCTAACTTGGCAAAACCAATGATATTACTCTTAGAGGTGCTTGTTAAAAATACTATATCAACTTATCTCTCTCTAATAAATCTGTGAAGCTTCCCACAAAATGGATGAGCTATAGCACCATTCTCGAAGTGAAGTTTGAAGATGCAGTGAAATGAGTTTCATCTAGAAGCAATAGAAAAATGCAATATAATGGATAAAATAAGGAAAAAGGTAATGGATTGAAGAAAAATCTTGAAACTGGGAAAATCATCCAATTAACCAGCCTTCATCTATATATATATCGGCCTTAGTGGTTATAAGAAGTGTGTGTAGCAAATGAGTAACACAAATGTGCAAGTGAGAACAACGAAGTGAGTGAAGTGTAATAAGTGTGAGTGACGTGAGAAGTGAAGTGTGTGAGAGTATAGTGTTAGTGAGAGAAAAGTCAAAGTAAGAAAGTATATATACTATTTTTTTAGTAGAATAATAAAAAGTTCTTTCAAATAAGTCATCCAAATTTAAGTTTTTGCTTTTCTTAAAACCTTTACCACTTAGATTTTCAACAAGTGGTATCAAAGCAAACAATCCAATACCAATTAATATAGCACAGGTTTTTTTCAACATTTTACCGTCAAAGTTAAGAATTTTTTTTGAAGTGTTATAAGTGTATAGTTCGAGATTATGAAGTCATTTAGTCAGGGACTAGACTTACTTGGATTGAGTGTTGAGCATTACCAACTCACTATGATGAAAATTACTTGATCAAAAGCAGATATTGAGAAATTAAATTATAATAACTATAAAACATGTTTCACTTAGATTCAGTTTTATTTGCTTGAGCAAAATTTATAATTGTTAAAGGTAGTAATATTACGTAATCAACAAATCTCGAAAACTTGAACAAATGAAAGGTAAAGGCATGTAAAGCAATGTATGTGTTGTTCATAATAGTGGAGGACGATCTCTTACAACATATTTAAGATGCAAAAACACCAAAAGAATCAACGGTCACCCTAGTAACACCTTTAATGAGGACAAGGAATGTGAAGCTCCAGCAACTAGAGAATGAGCTAATAGCAGTCTCATAGTAGGGCATGCCAATAACCTCAATATTAGATCTTGAAAATAAAATCTCAGAAAAACAAATGAGGTGGACTTTAATTCATAGCTTAAGATTGGAATATAATGAACTTATCATAGCAATTAATATATAAGCCATGGAAGCAACTATTGCCAAGTTGAAAAATATATTAGTTAACCAATAAGAATTAGATAAATAAAGGTGGACAATAAGAAAGCTCTTTATATTAAAAAGGGAGACTCTTGTAATAACATTCATGACTTTATAGAATTTTGATTTATAAAGAAGAAATCTAAAATGCCAAATAATTGGTGATAAAGATAAGAGGAAGGAAATTCTCATTAAGGGGGAGCTCGTCAAGATGAAGACAAGCTTGATGAAAAGAAGAAATATCACTAGAAAAATAACCAATGCTATAATTATGGGAAGAAAGGACATTATGTTTGAAACAGCTAATTCGAGAAAGTAGAAGGAAATACTATTACCTCTAGCCATAAAAATAACAACAAAGAAGAGTAAGACTTTCATGCCTCACTTACAATCGAAGAAAAAAGGTTGGTGGAGGGTTTTTCAAGAGAAGAAAAGATAGTAACTTCTTACATTGCACAACCAGATAAGACTACACTTGTCTTGGTTAGTGACAAATTAATAAACTATAATAATGATTGAATTGTCAATTCAAGTTACTCCAGTCATATGACTAGAGCTAACAAGAAATTGTTAAGTATCATGGAGTATAAAGGCAAGTGAGTCGTGATGATTACCAATAATTCAAAGTTGGCAATTACACATGTTAATGAGATGGTGATCATTCCATGGTACAGTCCTCATCAAGTATAGTTACATAATGTATATCATGTCCTTGAGATGAAAAAGAATATATTATTTATGTCCTAACTTGTTGCATCAGGAAATTACATAAAGTTTAGGTCAAATGACGTCATAAGCTTACCAAATTTGAAACCTATTAGGACTTTGATCATGGAAGGCCAATGACTCAAGTCAGTATATATGATGTCAATAGATGTAACGTATGTTGACAATATGAGGAAGAATGAGACCATTGATCTATGACATACTTGACTAGGACATGTGAGTTATGGGAAACTCAAGGTAATGATGAAAAAGTCACTATTGAAAGGCTTCCCTCAGTTGGATGTTAGGGATGACATCGTATGCACTAATTGTTAGTATAGTAAGGTGCATTAACTCCTCTACGATGACTTGAAGTTTCAATTTAAAGTGCCTATTTAACTAGTTCACTCAGATGTATGCAGGTCAATAAAGCATGCATCGATTAATGGGTATCATTATATGATCACCTTTATCAATAATTTCTTAGGTATGTCTCGGTTTACTTCATAAAAGAAAGATAAGAAGCCTTAGAGAAATTTAAAAAATTTAAAGAAAAGCTAAAAATGAGATTAGGAAAAAATGTAATGCTTACAAACTAATAATGAAGGAAAATATAATTCATATGAATTATATAACTATATAAGGCAAAGCAATATCTAGAACTAGTTAACATGCTTTAATATGTCATAACAAAATGAAGTTCCCAAAAGGAAAAATAGACATCTAGCAAAAATAAGTAGGAGTATGCTTCATGCCAAAAATGTACTGCCAAGGTTTTAGACAGAATGCATAAAGATAGCAGCTCACGTTACCAATAGATTACCACAAGCAAGGCTTGAATTCACCTCACCATTGAGTAATTATGGAAGATTACGCTCACAGTAAGCCATTTTCGAGTGTTTGGATGTGTATCCTATGTATTTATTCTAAATCATCTATGAAGCAAGTTCGAGAAGAAGGTTATCCAATGCATATTTGTAGGCTATGATAATGAAAGGAAAAGGTAAAGGTGTTGTAATATAATGACAAGACGCTGCTATGTTGCTTGAAATATGGTATTTGATGAAGCATCATCATGGTGGTCACCACAGGCAATTTTGTTACCAAACTTTTAGGAGATTAAAGGGAAGTTGCAAGAAAAATTATAAGAATAGTATGAGTCTGAGAGTCTACAACTTACAAAGGAAGATAGAAGTCTTCTAGTAAGTCATAAATCCATAGCATTGCCTATGGCATACTAGAGCACACAAAACATCTTTGGAGAAGGAAAGGCTAACCCAACATATAAAAGATAAAGAAGAGGAAGAAGAAGACATGGCGCCACTACCTCGAAGTTTCACGAGGGTGTGCAGACCAAATCCCAAATATGCTAATGTTGCTTTAATTAAAGATATAAAAGAGCCAAGCATAGATGAGGAAGCTTCTAAGCATAAGGAATGGAAGGAAGCAATGAAATAAAAAAATTCATGTCTTGAAACAAAGCGAAGCATGGGAATTGGTACCCAAATTAAAGGACACAAAACCCATATCATGCAAATGGGTTTATGAGGTGAAGATAAGGCTAAATGGGTTTATTGAAAAGTACAAAGTAAAGTTGGTTGTGCATGAGGTCTCTCAAAAGTATAAGTTTAACTATAATGAAACTATTTATCCTAGTGGCAAAGATTACTATAGTAAAAGTTATACTCACACTCGCTGTAAACAAGTTATTGAGGCTTTGGCAAATGGATGTAAATAATGTATTTTTACATATAGAATTGGATAAAGGCATAATATGAAGCAATTGTAAAGATTTAGAAGGAAGGCTCATCCAAACCATGTGTGCAAATTAAAGAAAGTCTTTTATGGGTTGAACAAGCACCATAAGCTTGATCCAACAAGATAAAAAAGTTTTTAATACAAAGTGGTTACATGGTGGCTGTAGTAAACTTGACTTTATTTTGAAAACTCAAGATGAAAAGATAGCAATTATACTAGAATAGGTGAGTAATCTTATCATCATTGGATATGATAAAAAGGAGATTAACTAAACAAAAGCTAATCTATATGTATGCTTCCAGTTGAAGGAGCTCAGTGAGTTAAGACATTTCATGGGTCTCAAGGTGGAGAATACCAAGGAAGGATTATTTTTATACCAACATAAGTATGTAGGAGACCTGATGTAAAAGTTCAATATGTTTGAGTGCAAGCCTATCTCAACCTTATTGAAGCTAAATACAAAGTTATGCTATCGTGAATGTACGGAATTAGAAGATATAATTATGTATAGGTAACTAATAAGTAG
The DNA here is from genome assembly GCA_032878935.1 of Erythrophleum fordii. Taxonomy (NCBI): domain Eukaryota; kingdom Viridiplantae; phylum Streptophyta; class Magnoliopsida; order Fabales; family Fabaceae; genus Erythrophleum; species Erythrophleum fordii. The sequence goes on from JAVQMF010000058.1 coordinate 12,056,814, forward strand.
TTTTATCTACCTCATATTGACTAGCCCTGACATAGCTTATGTAGTTTGAGTAATTAGTTAATTTATGAAATAATTAAAGAAGCCATATCTAGAGACTGTACGACAAATTCCATGACATATTAAAGGTACCATTAATTATGATATCTTATGTAAGAAAGGAGTCATATGCAAAGTTAAAAGATTTTGTGATGCTAACTATGCTAAAGACCATGGCACAAGACAGTTGACAATAGGACACTTCTTTAATCTTAGATTTAAAATTATCTTTTGGACTAGTAAAAGATAACTAATAATATCACTATCTAGCACTGAAGTAGAGTATAAAGCAATGGCATTGGTAGCATAAGAAATTAGTTAGTTAATGTAATTGATGGAGAACTTGTTGGAGATTGTGCCCTAGGCCAATCATTGTATTGCGAACATTATTTTTATTACGAAATAAGAGTTTTCTTTTTATTACATTATTATATTATTTGCATGTTTATATATAATAATATCCATGGATAAATCATTTTTTGGAGTATCCAAAATATCCCTAATCAATCGTCCTTGTGGGAACAACGATGAATTAAGATTAATATGATTTTGATTGATTAAGTTTTAATCATATATGATGATATGAATCAAAATCATAGACGTGTGTTAGAGAACAAGACATTGGATAGACCCATCATGAGATAACATGGATTAGGTCATAAGTTTATCTTATATATAACCGTGTCATTGATCCCTTGGACCTGAGATCACCATAGATTCCTACATGAAGGACACTGTACTTTGGCATCGTCTAATGTCACCTTTAACCAGGTGATTATAAAGACTATAATTAGGTATAATGGAATTCATGCAGAGGAAGATGAGTGGTCAAGATGGAATTTGTCCCTCTGGTTAATAGAGAGATATCTCTGGGCCCCTCAATGAGTGTGACTGAGAAATGCATGGGCATGCTCAAATGAAAAGGGTTCCATCTTATAATCAGTCTGCTCAGAGATCGAGAAAGTTACGATCGAGCAAGTTGAGGATGACATTTCCATGCCTCATACTCGATCTAGATATCGTGTGACAAAATGGATATGATAAGGTTGTAAGATAGGTTGCATTGGATCACCGATCCCATATGATTTAGGTAGTCACAATGTCTTGCTAGAGGCCGCTTGTGATTTGTGGGTCAAACAGTGTAGTTGGCCCACTGCCACATCATATAGGTCTGCAGGGTCGTACACAAGAACGGACTAATTCGGGCTAAAATGTCCACATTCATTGAATCAGAAATGTGTCTAGATTCAATGAATATCTAGGATGGAGGAATTATATATATGTATATATATATATATGAATTAATTTAAATTTGATTCTATTAGATAGATTTAAATTTAAACTAATCAGATAATTTAAATTTAATTCTAGCAGATAGATTTAAATTTAAACTAATCAGATAATTTAAATTTGATTATATCAGATAGATTTAAATTCAAATTAATCAGATAATTTAAATTAAGCTCTAGATATAGTTAGTTTAAATTTAAATTATAGGATAGATTTGAATTTAAACTAATAGATATATTTAATTAATTTTGATTAATTAAATATATCTGAAACTCTAGTCTATAAATAGGGGTTTCCATATCAGAAAAGAAATAGCTAGAGCTGCCTCCAAAATCCTTAGAGAGAGGGACACCATACGAAATTGTACGGACGTCGTACGGACTGTACGGGGATTGTACTGATAGGCTGCTAGCACACCATTTGAGTTGCTGAACCCCATTCTTATGGATACCAGTAGAGGGAGCTGATTTGCAATCAGTTTCTGTGATCCAAATAAAAGTAAACAACAAACTCAATCGACAGAAAAAGGTAATTCTTTAAACCTATTCGGTTTAAGCGATTTTAACGGATCCTTGGTAGGAATTGGGATCAAAATTTTAAACGTTTCCACTGTGTGCCTCCCATAATTCCCAACAGAATTTGCATCAAGAAGTAGACTATCTAATAAAGTTACATTGTGATAATCAATTTGCTATTCGACTTGCTGAAAACCCATTACTCCATGCTTGTACCAAGCATGTGGAGGTTTTGTACCATTACGTGCGAAAGAAGGTGCTTCAAGGAGAAATTGATATGCAACCAATCAAAATTAAAGATCAAATTGCTAATATATTCTCTAAGCTGTTCGAAGAAGTAATGTTTGAAGAATTTAAGAAGTAGCCTGGGTTAATAAATTAATCAGAGATTAGTTATTGAGGGAGTGTTAAAAGTACTACACCAACTTATCTCATTCTAGTAAATTCATAAAGCTTCATACAAAACATATGAGCTATAATGTTGTTCCCAAAGTGAAGTCTGAAGATGCAATAAAATGAGTTTCATCTAGAAGCAATAGAAAAATCTCGTACAATAGATAAAATATTGAAAGAAGTAGTGGATTGAAGAAAAATCTTGAAGCTTGAAAGATCTTTTAATTAACTAACTTTCACCTATATATATCCTTAGTGGGTGTAGAAAGCATGTGTAGCAAATGAGTAGCGCCAGTGTGCAAGCGGGAACAACAAAGTGAGTGAAGTGTAATAAGTGTGAATGATGTGAGGAGTGAAATGTGTGAGAAGTATGATGTTAATAAGATAAAAGTCAAAGTGACAAAGTGTGTATATTGTTTTTTGAGTGGATTAATAAATAGTTCTTTCAAAAATGTCCTCCAAGTTTAAGTTCTTATTTTACTTGAAGTCTTTGCTACTTAAATTTTTAGTAGTGCCAACCATAAAATGACTTTACATTTTTAGGGTCTTGAACCATTTTCCCAATAAAACCTTTTTAATCTATCCAAGCTTAATCATTAGGGTTTTTTATCTCATGGAGTACATTAACAATGATATATAATATTAGTTGTAGATAAAGTTTATATTTTTCTTGACCAAGATTTTTATCTTTTACTAAGTTTAAAGACTTTAAGATAATCTACCTTTGTTAAGCTAATACATGTAAAATATACATAATATGATCCTAAATCAAAAAAACTAAAAGCCTTTTTTACACAATTGTTGAAAGGATTCCTGCAAATCATCTAGAATATGCCTAAAGAGAATTGAAGTAAAAAGGTCTATCAATCTCTATATATCTCTCTAAAAAAATTAAAACTTATAAACAATTTATAGTGAATGTTTACAAGTCTACAATGATACTTTGTGAAAATTGGAATAGTCAATGGATAAGATTAAGGATTATAGACAAGGTCTTATTGAAGAGAGAATAATAAATTAAAAGTTATTTCCTTTTATATCCAAAAGCACCTACAGGATTTTCTAACATGATTTTTGAAATATAGGAGAGTCAAATTAGGTAGAAATATAAACTTAATTTCATTTTTGCTTTATGTTATAAAGAACAAACCAAAACAACAAACAACCAATCAGTTTGGCCACTTATATCAAAATTATATTGATCTTGAGGACATTAATTAACTAATTCCTAAAAATAATGTTGTTAGCCCAAGGTTTAGTAGGTCTAATAATTTCACTTGGGCTATGACTTTGATGATAATAAATGCCAAAATTAAATCTTATGTAAATGTCCATCTATCTCGGCCTATTAAAATTTTTCCTTATTTTATCTGATAATTCATTAATGTACAAAAAGTAAAAAATTATCTACTTGTGATTTTTAGTCTTGCAAGTGGAACAAATGAATAAATATATTATATTTTCTCTTGCTTTAGTATCTTTTCTTTTCTATATAAGATATTGTGTGTACTTTTTATCTAACTTATGAATTAAACATTAAAAAACATTTATGAAGATAAGATAAAATAGGTTGCTCGGATAAACATACTAAGCAATTTATTATCATTAAAAAATAAGAGTTGAATGTTAAAAATACACATATATTATTCAGTCAAAAAGTAGTTACATCTAATACTCCATCTCTAAAAAAGAGACACCATTTCTAATAATTAAAAGTTGACAAAGAGATATAAATATGTTGGAAACTTAAGATCAAATCATTGAATATTTCTTCAAGTATTCATTAACACTTATTTTCTGAGAATATTTTGAGTTGTTGGTCTATCAGCTTTCAAGAGTGTTTATTAAGTTTTATTGCAATCCCTTCTATTTTGGGTGTGAAAAATCTTCATTTGTATTACTTTGTAACTCTCTAATGTGGGGATGAGTTGAGGATAAGTTGTAGAAAACGCTACATGTACAAGTTTAAGATGAGCTTTAGAAAATCTATATTACAGGTGAATATGTAAAATTTGTCACTTGTAATTATTGATATTTAATTGAATTCTTTTTTAATTTAAGGGGATTAGACATAGGCTTAAAAAGTTAAACCAATATAAATTGGTATTGCGTTATCTTTCTTTAACTCTTTTTTATTTATTGTTAATGAGCTAATTTCACTTTATCTTTTAAAGGCCGCTTTACCTTCAATTAGATCGCATCACTCTTGCTTCCTCTATTTTTGTCTATGCAATAATTTTAATTATTTACATTTTCTTCATATTATACTTATTCACCCTTCATCTAGGTGTGTTTATCAGATGTAACATCCTAAGAACATATTCCAGGTGAATGTGAAGATTATCAAATGCTTTGTGATTTTGATAAAACCAATGTGTATTTTGGATAGGCGTGTGAGCAAACCAAGTTTGTAACCAATGAGTAATGTTCATGGGGAGAGCTAATCAACATGCAAGGAAAGTGGATAGCTAAATCACACTACTCTAGTAAAAAAACATTGTAAGAATAAGTGATTCAATAATTTGATAATCAAATGACAAAATGGGCAACTATCTTTCATAGATAAATGATGCGCTTAAAGAGTGGAGGTAAACGATAAAGCATTGAGCAATAACGTCCACATAAATAAAATGATGTAAAAGGAAGATGAATTTTCCATAATTGACCCCATGCTAAGAAACCAAAGGATAGATGTAAAGAAGATGCATTAGACAACAAATGATAATCATCTTTAATTGTATTTTGTCCAAAACTATCACAAATACAAATGAAATGATTTGGCTGATCCATTATTTAAAATGACATTTGAGAAATTTGACTAGCCAATGTTAGAGTGTTTGAGAATTTTAAGTATCACAATCATGTAAAATAAGATCACATATATTCCCATATGATAAAAGCAAGCTTTAGTACATCAATAACCAAAAATAATGATTTAAAGAAATATGACTATCATCCCCCCTGCCATTGAATCTATTACCATTCTTAGCATTGCAATAAAATAACTACATGATTACTTCATGTGTAAGATCCATCAAATCACACATTATTATAAAGTATAATAAAAAATCAAAATAAATAAAAGTCTAACATAAAAAGTTAATATGTTACTATAACCAAAATAATAAAGACAAAAAATCAAAACTTTGTAAATTTGTCATGAATGATGAATCAGACTGTTAGATAAAAGGAAAAAAAGATTTGTACATATAAATGGATATTTATTATATTTACCATATAATGATAGTTATAAAATAGTCATCCATAAAAATAGCCCCAACCAAATGAAGAGAAGAAAAATAAAGAAGAAGGAAGCAAGGAGATAAGATGAGAATAGACTAACGCTAATGATTAGAGGCCTTTGGTTACTTGCAATGTTAAGGGATTCTTTTTATAAAGTTGTGTATCATATCTGTTATATATTTATAATCATTACTTAATAATATATAATATTTCGTATATTTGAATTAAAGTGAGGGTACAAAAATCTTTTCTTATATATAAAATCACTTTTTTTTTTCTCTTTTTATTCTATGTACCAAACAACTATACTCTTTTAACTTTTTATGCACAAGAGGTTTTAGTTTCTAAAAAGTGAAAGGTTATATTTCTTCAACAAAGCAAACACATAAAAGAAGATGTCAACTTAAAGACAAAGGAAACTTTTAATTTGCAAGTGTATATATATATATATATATTCTAATTACAAGAAAAATCATATAAGAAAGAGCAACAGATATAAGTGAGATTTAATAAGACTCACCTATGTGAACCTTACCTTTTTATAATTTTTTTTCCCTCTTTTTAATAGATCTTCTCCAATTCATAAGGAGATTTTCATGAATTGGAGAAGATCTGTTAGCTAACTTTTCAGTATAGGTAACTAATTTAGAGTGAAATTAGTAAAAAAAAAAAATGTGGAGGATTGAGAGGAGATAAGGGGAGGAGGTGCACTTCAAAATTCTAGAGAAATGGGGTAAATATTTGTGGGTATTTGGGGATAAAAGAGGGAAAATCTAAAATAAGGAATAATTTTTGCAATATTACAAAAATACCACTGATTTTATACAAATTATATTTTCTTTACTTGAATTTTCCCCACAACAAAAATTTATAATTGTAAGAATAATATGATAAGACATTATTTCTATCATCAAAACATAACTTTCTCCCATAAATAAATTTCATGAAATATGACTTTTTAAGTAATATATATATTTCTATGAAAACTTATGAAAGATACCATATGATAAAATCATTTTTAACTTAACAATTAAAAAAAGATTCATTTTTTAGCATTTATCATTTTAAGAAAAGAGTGCAGTCTCTATGGCTCATAAATTAATTTCAGGCTCTTAATTAAGCACGAACATCTTGTCGCTATTTTAATTCTACACTAATTATTAGTCATTAGACATGTACTGGGAACCTGTTCTTATTATGTTACAAGTAATTGATTCCAAGTGTGTTATTAACTGGCTACTCTGTCCTAGTAACTTTCTTCACTAGTTAATAATCTTTATTTTTTAAATTAATGTGCTAGTAATTTATTTTTAATGTGTCGGTAACCTTTTTTTTTTTTAATTTACTAATAATGGGTTGACATATTTTTTTTAAATCCACTAATAACGGGTTGATAATGAATTAAAAGACCAGTCACAAGAGAGTATTTTAATATAACTTAAATTAACACAAAATCTTGAGAAGAAAACGATCACATAAATAAACAAAACTTGGAATCATTACACTCTTCACCTTCACTTACTAAACAACCCGACGTATATTTGGAATATGCAACTTCACATTAGGGGGAAAAAAGTGAGATTCACAATATTATGAGTAAAAATTTATAACATTTTTTTTATTATCTAATCCTTGTTTTTTTGGAGCAATATTATCTAATCTACATAAATTTGAAATGAAACGACTGAACTAAATCATTTGACGCCTTGAATATGTCTAAGGTATTTCTTTAGCCAAAACAATAAAATGGTATTCTGAATCCAACAACTCATACATAAATCATGACATAAAGAACCATTGAAATAGATTGTGTAAACTAATTTTTCTTATGCATAGGTTCCTAAGCGCAGAGCATATTTAAACCTCTATAAAATAATTATGACTCAAAGCTAAGAGATTTAAATTTTCAGAAAAGAAAAAGAAGCTTAGAAAGAATTCACCATAAATACGTGGGGTATGAATGTATGGAAAACAGATGTAAGTTACATAATTATGTAGGTTAACCAAAAAAAAGAAAAAATTGACAGGTAAAAGAACATAAGAATGTGAGGCAAGTTTTTGTTTTGGTAACAATTTTCTTTTATAGTGAGATGCCAGCCAACAATCTGGTACTAGTCTCTTTAATTTAATATATGTATATATATATATATATTACAATTTTTTCTATCAAGAAAAATGAATTTATTTTAAATTAATTAGAGAAATAACAAAGTGAAATATTGTCTTGTCCCCAAATTAAAATAGAAAGACAAAAATATTATTTTCATCTTTTAAAATTTGTGATTAGTTTTAAAAATTTTCAATGTTTTTATAACTGCTAATAGCATTTAAATTGTTAATAAAATTAATTAAACTATCCAACATATGACTACCGGATAATGCCAATGTTAATATTTTCCGTAAAAACCTAAAATGATATCATTCTATATATTCTAAATGTAACATTTCTCTTTCTTTCGAAGGGTTACTGAGCAAAATATTTGGCAACATATCTAAATTGACATTATAATATTTATATTTGCATCCTTTAATAGTCACATATTGAATGGGTCAATTAATTTTGCTAACAATATAGATGTTGCTAGTAATTAAAAAGATATTACAAATGCTTATAAAAATGAAAAATAAAATTAACAAAAAAAATATGTAAAATAAAATAAAAATTGACCTCAAACTTAAGTATGAAAAAGATATTTTTAGCAAATAAAAGAATATCAACGGGGACACCAAATATGAAATCCACATAGGCGAGGGGCAAATAGGACATTTCAGGGCATCAAAGCGTTATGAAGCGAATGAACCCTAAGCGCAGTGTGCGCAAATCAGACCCGAGTGGGGGAGGGGATTGCAGAAACGTTCGGGGTAATGACGTCGTTCCAATTTCGGAATCCAGATACTTCATTTTCCTGAGCTCATTCCTCTCTTCTTTTTCGTACGACCTGTGATAGATAGTCAACCCATAAAGGGGGTTTGGGGAGAAACCTAAGTAATCTCTTGAAATCAACCTCTTCTGGTGTCTCGGTAAGATATGGCTTGGAGGCATTTGATTTCGCAGGTCAGTATATTCCTCATAATATTTGTACCCCATTAATCTTGATACCACCCTACGTTTCACGTTCATTTGGAGTTTCCCGTATTACTGGAAAACCCTAGTTTTGATATTTTCAGGATGGTATTTGTGTATTTCTTATTTGTCCTTTTATCGATATTTGTTTGGTACTTGAATGGATAATGGGTGAAATCCGAATTCGGTACCGGAGGAGGAAAACAGCAAAAGAAAAAAGAATAGGAAAGAAAAGAAAAGAATAATAGATACATTAAGAAGAAGCAATCTTTGGATGGCTGGCTTCATTCTCTCTCGCTTAGTCCGCAGAGCGATGAAACAAAGAGATTAGCGCATCGATAAATGACAATTTGTAAGATCACCCGATCTGATTTATTTGACTTAGAAACGGAGTTTCTTTGGAGGCTAAAAGTATTTGACTGCTAGTTATTTACCTGTTAGCCTTTTTTCCCCTTGTTTTGCTGTGTGGGGGCAGCGTGTAAGATAGTTATTAAGGAAGGACCAGTCTGGAATTAATGGACGTAAATTGAAATACGATGTGTGGAGTTAGGAAGTATTATCTTTGAAGTGAGACGCCAACAATACCAAAACGCCTAAGGGTCTTGTATTAAAAATGGAGAGCATTTGCAGAGGTATTTTCACTCTGTGTCTGGGACTGGATGTCAGCTGTCAAGTAAACAAATACATTTATAAGTTTATGAGAAGTTGAGTCTATTTGAATATAAGAAAGGATTATGCAACTCTTAGTAGTTAGTACTCGTGTGAGATATATGATTTATATTTTTATCAAACTAATTGCCATATATGATTTGTATCTTGTATGCATTTTTTTGCTAGTTGACTTTATAATTTATCTTTACAGGTTTCGTGGCATCAATCAGAATTTCGACTGATTAAAAGTTCGTTTGTTAGAACCTATTTCTCTGCTCGTAAGTTTGAAGGCCTTGCAGGTATGTATATACTCTGCTCCCATGGCATGTACAAGTAGTCAATGCTATTTGCCATCATACGTATTGATACTTGATTATAATGTAGCTTTGTTTTTTCCAAATTATGTTGCTTTGGAGAATATCGGTTGAAGGTTCTTTTTGATGTAGAAATATTTTGCAGTTTGTTTTAACATATAAAATTAATTTTGTATATTTTAAGTTCTAAATACCCGGAAATATGTTACTTTCTGCCTTTAGTTTTATTTTGTTTCACTAGCTTTCAAATTTCTGTAGGGAATAGGCTTTTGTGCACTCAGGAGAGATTCCAATCCAGCTATGTTGGCAATCTAGCTCGCCGAGTACGTGATGCAGATGAAGCCAGTGATGTTGCTCATCTTAAAGAACTTTACCATCGAAATGACCCAGAAGCTGTGATTAGACTGTTTGAAAGTCAGCCATCTCTGCATACCAATCGTTCAGCGCTTTCTGAATACATTAAAGCATTAGTGAAAGTTGATCGGCTGGATGAAAGTGAATTACTGAAGACATTGCGGAGAGGTGACTTTTTGGCCAGAACCAATTTTGTTGTTGTGACTTTATCTGCATATTCTTATGATTGCTCTTCTTGACTTATATTTTGTGTCAATATTGGGTTACAGACCTGTTAACCTTGCTCAAGGAAAATGGCTTTTCTTCAGCTAGTAATCAAAGATATGGTTCTTTTGCTTGTGTCATTCTTGAGCATGGTCAAATTGCCTGCTCCTGCTAAACCAAGCCTTATAATTCAAAATTCAGTCATGTGCATTCAATGTGTTGGAATTTCAAGTAGAAAGTTGGGTACTGCTGAAGGAAGGGAGTACATTTTCTTGGTTGCATGAAAAGGAAAAAGTCCTATGACATGAATTTATTTGCATTTAGTAGAGAAACTTAGGAGGTTTTTGGTACATTGTGCTCTTGGATATGATACCTTGGATGTCAGGCGGCATCCAAGTGGTATGGTTTTCAAGATGCCTCTTGTCATACAAGATATCAAGAGGCATAGAACATCATCATTTTGGGTGGTATCCTATACCAGCTATAAACATGGGGATCTCACATCTTGCACTTTTAGCTTTGTTAACATTTATAAAATACTAGTCTTATCCTTTCTATGACAACTTTTAATTGTCGTACCAAACAAGTGAATTTTAAATACCTTGCTATTTCATAATACCAAGGAATGAGAGATAACTGTGTACCAAATGGCTTCTTACGAGGATGAGAGTTATGATTTAATGTTGGAGATTTTTTTTATTGTATTATTTTTTTTTCTTTTTTGGGTTTACATACTTCCTTATATGATGTAAATTGTGAGTGGAATTAGCATGCATCATTATATTGTTGAAATAATAAAACTAAGTGGCTAATGTTTTCTATGTATAATGTTATTTCTATCAAACCAGGGTTTTATGATGAAGTCTTGTCTAGAGAGTAATATCACATTTGCTTTGTGCTATGACCCATTTGTCCAGTAGCCCTGATCATCAATAATATTTTTGGGTTATATGAAGTTCAAATCATGTTATCCACTGTTAATGAGATAAAGTACCTAGAAATGCACTTTTATGTGTTGTACTGCCATAAGGCTGCACCAAGATTATTGTGCCTCTTTTTTACTTTTGTATGTGGTGCTTGGACAACTATGATTTCCTGAAAGTGCATGGCTTAAACAATTTAATAGAATGATGGAAGACTGCAACTGGACTCAACTAAGCCCTTATCTTCAGCTGTTTTGGAGTTTGCAAACTTTAAATTTGACATTTCAATTACATACTTGTGTAAAGAATGTTATATCTCGTCTTATTTTAATAACTATTTGGAATCCTATATCTTTAGGACAATTTGCAAACTAGAAGTTATAGCCACGTGCATATGAATTTGCAGGTATTTCTACTTCAGTGAGAGAGGAAGATAGTATTGGTGGCCTTGCTACTTTAAAAAATGTAGGAAAGCCTACAAAAGAAGGAATTCTTGGAACTGCAAGTGCTCCAATCCATATGGTGACTGCAGAAGGTGGGAATTTAAAAGAGCAGCTGTGGCGTACATTTAGGTCCATTGCTATGGTCTTTCTTGTGATTTGTGGTGTAGGAGCACTTGTTGAAGATAAGGAAATTAGTAAAGGTAATACCTTGTCTTGGTAACTTTTTGAGATTCTGAGGTTCATTCTGTATGGAATCTGAATTTGATGAAAACTTTGTTCTTTGGCTTGCTCTCCCATTTTCTCAGGACTTGGTATGAATGAAGAAGTGCAACCTAGCATGTATTTAAGTACAAAATTTAATGATGTAAAAGGTATTGATGAAGCGAAAGCAGATCTAGAGGAAATTGTTCACTACCTCCGAGATCCTAAGGTAGACAACTCTGGTATAAGTCCTTTCTCTCTAATAAATTCCTTGCACTCAAGCTTAAGCGTTCAAAATTGTATATCTAGATATAGGATACTTCTTTAACTGAAAAATTTTGACATGTATTCATTGTCACATGTTCTAATCTATTGAGATTTTGTTTTTTAACTTACATTCAACCTATTGGACATGAGGATCCAGATACTGGCTGTGAAAAATTAATTATTCTTAAAATGTCACTGATAAGTGATGTTGTGCTGAGACAGAAATGTGCTGTTCACTCAAGCAGAAAATAGTTGAAAAATGTTAATTGGATCTGTGACTTTGGAAGTATTTTTTATACAGTGCGACCAGTTTCTGTTCTTTTAAGGATTTATGCTATGGCTTTAGTGAACATTTTTAGCCTAATCCCTCCTCCCCCCCCCCCCCCCCCCCCAAAAAAAAAAAAGATGCTTCTGCATCCTTATTCATTAGATTCCTTGATTTCTTAGCTCTCAATGTCCCAACCCAAGTTTGTGAAATACTTGCTGACTGCACTTTTTTGGTTGGTTTTGTAAAGGGCACAGTTTGTGCGGGAGCAAAGTGAGAAAATGGTTTTGGTTTTAAGTTCCTGATAATATCTTATAAAATTTGTTTCACATCAGCTTACTGATTACTACTTCAATTCTTGTAGATGAATTCTTTTGATAATCTGATAAGAGCTTTGGATGACACGGTCAATTAGCTGATTTCAAGCTGTTTAGAATGTAAATTCTGTCTAATGTTTTAAAAACCGGATTGATCATTGAATTAGGATAAAAAGTTGTTCACGGATCAATAGTAATCGTAATTAAACACCGTTTTTAAAGTATAGATATATAAAATATTTTATAATTAAATTAATACATATTTTAAATAATTAAAAATACAAAAATTAATTAAAGTATTTTACATATGATAACAAATCTGTATGAACTGAGCTGGGTAGAGTCTAATAAATATCATAAATCTCTATTGCAGAATGTCAAAACTTTAATTTAGATAGAAAAATCAAAAATCAAATTTTGATTTTGATTGATTCAGTGCCAAACTGATTGTTTTTTACGGTTTTTGATCGGTTTGGTTGATTTTTTTGTTCAGCTGGTTCTCAAGGGTCAACCAAACTAGAATCACAGCCAATTCATTGGTTCATCAGTCCAACTGGCTGATTTGGTCTGGTCTTTTAAACTATGTTTCTGTCTGACTTCTGTTGGTTCACATCCTTTTTTCATGCATTTAAATTTTTATAGTTGTATTTTATACACGGTTTCCTTGATCACGTGTACAGGCCCATATATTTCATTACTATATTTGGATGACTCAGTTTCATTGTGACAGCGCTTTACACGTCTTGGAGGTAAGCTGCCAAAAGGTGTTTTGCTTGTTGGCCCACCTGGGACTGGAAAAACAATGTTGGCAAGAGCTATAGCTGGGGAGGCTGGGGTTCCTTTCTTCTCATGCAGTGGAAGCGAATTTGAAGAGATGTTTGTTGGTGTTGGAGCACGAAGGGTTAGGGACCTTTTCTCTGCTGCAAAGAAGCGATCACCGTGTATAATCTTCATTGATGAAATAGATGCTGTTGGAGGAAAGCGAAACCCAATGGACCAGAGGTACATGAAGATGACATTAAATCAGTTGCTTGTTGAACTAGATGGATTCAAGCAAAACGAAGGCATCATCGTGGTTGCAGCTACTAATTTTCCTGAGTTATTGGATAAGGCTTTGGTGAGACCTGGGAGGTTTGACCGCCATGTTGTTGTTCCCAATCCAGATGTAGAAGGAAGGAGACAGATTCTGGAATCCCACATGTCCAAGGTATGTTTTTTCTTTTTGTGAAGTATCTTGCTTTATCACTTGGGTTGGATGGCTTGTGATTTATGTTATTGAGAGGTGCCTCGTCAGTGCTCAAATTATAGCAATGCAAGACCTCTTGAATGCCTTTTTTATTATTACATTAATTGGTATCATATGTGTGATTTTCATTACTTGTATAAATTATGATCTCACTTGATCGAAAAGTTTGTTGGGCTACGAATGGATATATCCTGGGCTTTGTCATATTCAGACTTGTCAGTATAGGTGTCTCCTCTTATTTGCTTCACTTTTGTAATCAATGTGTCAGCTGACATGTTTTAATATACAATTACTCCTGCTGACTTTTTATTTACAATCAAAATGCCTTTTAACAGGTTCTGAAGGCTGATGACGTAGATTTAATGATCATTGCTCGAGGAACACCTGGGTTTTCTGGTGCTGACCTTGCAAACTTGGTCAACGTTGCTGCTCTTAAGGCTGCGATGGATGGTGCTAAAGCTGTGAGCATGAATGATCTAGAGTATGCAAAGGACAAAATTTTGATGGGAAGTGAGCGTAAGTCAGCTGTCATAACTGAGGAGTCAAGAAAAATGACTGCTTTCCACGAGGGTGGTCATGCTCTTGTGGCTATTCATACTGATGGGGCACTTCCAGTTCACAAGGCAACAGTAGTCCCAAGAGGAACGGCTCTTGGCATGGTTACTCAATTGCCTGACAAGGATCAGACCAGTTTGTCCCGGAAACAGATGCTTGCCAGCCTTGATGTCTACATGGGTGGTCGGGTTGCTGAAGAGCTAATTTTTGGAGAGAATGAAGTTACTTCTGGTGCATCAAGTGATCTTATGTCAGCAACTCATCTGGCGAGAGCAATGGTTACTAAATACGGTATGAGCAATGAAGTGGGACTTGTCACTCACAATTACAATGACGATGGGAGAAGCATGAGCTCAGAAACTAGGCTTCTTATTGAGAAAGAGATCAAGCTCTTGCTGGAGAGGGCTTACAACAATGCAAAAACTATCCTAACCACTCACAATAAGGAGCTTCATGCCCTTGCAAATGCTCTACTGGAACATGAGACACTCACAGGAAGTCAAATAAAGGCTGTGCTTGCAAAAGTGAAGTCCGAGCAGCAGCAACAACCGCAGCCGCATATAATTGAAGCACAGAATAGTTCACAATCCAACCCGGTACCACCATCACCGAATCCTGCAGCATCTGCTGCTGCCGCGGCAGCAGCTGCTGCGGCTACTGCAGCAGCCAAGGCTCAAGGTGTTGCTTCGGTGGGACCTTAGCAAGATAACGCACTAGTAGGTTGCTGCTTATTAATTATGATGATGTGATTCCCTTTCTGTGAGTGGAAATTAATTTCTGTATGGCGTAGTCAAGTTGACTCAAAATTGTAGTTTGTAGCATTTGTTATTTATGACTGAAGCACACGTACAAATATTAGTTGAATTGAATAACTCAACCAAAATAGTGAGAGAAATATGACATCTGAAGATCTCAGTTGTGGGTGGGGGTAATTTTGGATATTGCAAGCGCCAAGTCTCAGATCCGCTCCATTTGAACTTTGAGGTATCTGCTTTTAAAAAAATCGATGCCTAACTAAGGGCAAAAGCTAGAGTGTAGCATTTATTTTTTTCTTGTTTCTTTTTTTTTTATTCTATTTTTAGGATAATGAAGTTTGGGGCTGATTTCAAAAGGTTATGTTTCGAAAATAAATTATACTTTTTAATAAAATTTCTATACTATTAAAAATGATTATTCAACTTCAAATTTAATAGGAGAAATTGTCATTATCCACATTGATCTCTGCTATCAACTGTATTTTTTCCCTTAATTTGGAAAAAAATTGCTTATTGCAATGAGTCTTCTTTTACATAAGTTTTGGAAATTTTTACTATTATTAAAATATCCATTCTGTTATTTAATATCTCTAAGTTCTCTTATTTTTCCCAATTCATTACCTTTAAATTTTGAGTATACATCAGATGGTTGAGTAAGCCTTTCTAATTGCTAAAGACCTTCAAATTCTTACTGAAATTAATTAATATATTAAACATTGACCTTTAGAGAATGTAAACAAGAATATCACACTGCTATATCTGACTTAATATTTTACTTGATAACCCCTAAAGAGAAAGAAAAATATTAAAGATTTAAAAAATGCCCAATGGCAACATTTTGGATTTTATTAGGTGAGGTACTGACATTTGCATCATTTTTTCAATTTAAGTTTTGCTTGGTTCGTTGTATTGTAGACATAATTTGTTTATATAATTTGTATAATATCTGTTTTGTTTTTATATTTATTATTTTATCTATTAAATCATATTTTTAAAAATGAAGGCAAAACAGTTATTTTTTATTTTACATATTTTTACTTATTTTTTATTTTTATTCCTTTCATCCTTACATCGTCTAACTAAATATATTTTTAATGTCCGGACATTTACATCTCTATGTACAACTCGTATATTACGCATCTTCATTTTTCCCACTTCGCGTTCGCACTTTGTATCAGATTGGCTCCGGGTTTTTTAAATAATATAGCATTAAAAAAGTTACAAAACATTCAAGAGTTCAAAGCTTTGTTCATGCATCGTTTTTACTTTTAAAGGTATGCTAGTGTTCTTTTTGAATTGGATATAGCGAAGGAGATGTAAATCAGAAATAGTATCTTTATTAAAGCTATGTTAGTGGGCCTGGGATTTCATCCGAGTAGTGTATTTGGTCTGATCATCAGAAAATGTTTGAAAAGCATGATTCGTTTGTCTGTTGGTCATCTCCAACGGTAACATCAAGTGATGCGTGTTTCGGATACTAAGAGTGTGAAAATGTACTTGCTCCATTCGAATAACGGAGTCCAACAAACTCCGATGTAGGATGTTCAGTCTTTATGCGGAAACAAGGCTTTGAACTCATGCATCTTTTGCAACTTTTAATGCTATATTATCAAAAAACCTGAAACCAAACGGGTGAAAGTTGCGAACGCGATGACATGAAGTTGGGAAAAATGTTATAAACTATTAACTCCCTTATTCAAAGAGGCTATAATTTATATCTTTATTATTGAGTTTTTTTTAATTAAAATATAATAAAAAATATAATATTATGTAATTTAATTAAAAATTATATAATAATTATATTTTATTTGAAGAACTATAAAAATATTAGATATAAATTTTTTTAAAAAATACTTTTGGCCAAAATAAATTTGAAATCCACCTGGGCGAAGGGCAAATAAGAGATTTCAGTGCACCAAAGCGTCACGAAATTATGAGCCCACAAGCGGAGCATGCAGAAATCAGAACCGAGAAGGAGCCCAAAGAGCAGAGCCATTCGGGGTAACAACGTCGTTCGAATTTCACAATCCAGATTTTCATTTTCCTGAGCTCCTCCCTCTCTTCTTTTTCATACGATCCGTGATAGATAGTCTATCCATACAGGGGGATGGAGGAGGAACATAGTAATTTCTTGAAACCGACCTCTTTTGGTGTCTCGGTAAGATATGGCTCGGAGGCATTTGATTTCGCAGGTCAGTTAATTCATCAGTCATATTCGTACCCCATTAGTCTTGGAAACGGATCTGCTCAATTTACAGCGGGAACATGATTGCTCATTTTGATAGAATCTAAGCCGATCAAGAAATCTGACGCATGAGAAGTTTCCACGTCACTGAAAAATTAATGAAACGGTGCTTTGAATTTTTTTTTCTTAGAATTTGCTTCTCAAATCATGGCAGTTCACGCGATTGATGCTCATCAAGCTGCCACGTCGTCAGTAGCACTCCATTTTGAAGAACACATCTCTTCCTCCCCCTTGCCTCTGTTTCATTCCGTCCTGTATGCTATTTGCACCTAACTCGAGTTAGCACAAAAAAGAAGCTCCCATTTTCGTTCTTTCTCTGCACGTTCCCTCCCTGCCATTTTTGTAAGAAGCTTCCATTTTCGTTCGTTCCACGGTTCCATTCTCTCTGTTGGTCGCTCTCTCCCCGAAGCTGTTGTTTCGTTCCATAAACAGTTGCCGCTATTGTTCATTCCACGCATAAGCTTTGTAAGAAGCTCCGTTCCATAAACGGTTGCAGCTATCATTTACTATAAGAAGCTTCCATTTTTCTTGGTTGTATTATTTCGCATATTTTTCGTTCCAAGAAGCATCGTCCTT
This sequence comes from Erythrophleum fordii, assembly GCA_032878935.1. NCBI lineage: Eukaryota > Viridiplantae > Streptophyta > Magnoliopsida > Fabales > Fabaceae > Erythrophleum > Erythrophleum fordii. Next base: position 12,074,671 of record JAVQMF010000058.1, read on the forward strand.
TCCTTTTCGAGTATTATATCTACAATGCGATTTTCTTACCAAACCATCACAAAACTTTATTGGATGTATTATTTCACATTTTACTTATAATAAAGGATTTGGAAAGAATGGGTTTATATATATTTTGTTGCAAAGAGGGAAAACAAAAATGGAACTTGTTTCTTGGTTCCATTACGCCAAAAGTGATGGAATAGCATTGTAGATATTCCTGATTAGACTTGAATGGCTGCTGTTAGATTTGATCCAAACAACATCAAAATAGCATAGGAAGTGACATAAGAAATATCGAATTCATCTTATAAAATAGAGTGGAAGAATTTTCTCATGAGTCATCGTCGATATCAGATTTAAGTGGAGCTGGGGACTCACCATATATATGAGGCAGCATCGTTTAATGGAGGTTAGGAGACTCGAATAGCGGCTGCGACATCAAGGAAGGCAACTGGAGACTCCATTGAAGGCTAAGTAGGTTCAGGTGCATGATGGGTTCACAGGCTTTGACAGTGCAGCGTTTTGGGAAGGAGGGAGAGGGACGTGGCAGAGCTTAGAGCATTCATCACACGAAACGCAGCGATTCGAGACAATTTTAGAGTGGGGAAAAATTGGAGTTGAAACGCTGCGTTCCATTAATGTACGTGGTAGCTACTCGATGGTCAGATGTGTTGAACAACTGAGATCAAAGCAACATGAGCGCTCCGGTTCCCGCGTCTACTTGAGCGAATCCGAATCCATTAGTCTTGAGACTACGCAATGTTTACCATAGATTTCGAGTGACCTGTGTTATTGGAAAGCCCTGGTTTTTATTATTTCAGGATGGTATTTATGCATTTCTTATTTGTCCTTTTATCGATATTTCAGGTTTAGTACTTAAATGGTTAATGGGTGAAATCCGAATTCCGTATCGGAGGAGGGGGAAAAAAAAAGACACAGTAGGAAGAAATTATCTTCGGGTGTTTGGCTTCATTCTCTCTCGCTTAGTCCGCAGAGCGATGAAACAAAGAGATTAGCGCATCGATACGTTACTATTTGTTAGATTACCTATCTGATTTTGAGAAATGGAGCATCTTTGGAGGCAAAAAGTGTTTGACTGCTGGTTATTTACTTGTTAGATTTTTTTCCCCTTGCTTTGCTGTATGGGGACGGAGTGTAAGACAGTTAGTTAAGAAGGACCTGTCAGGAATTGATGGATGTAAATTGAAATATGATGGGTCGAGTTAGGAAGTATTATCTTTGAAGTGGGACACCAACAATACCAAAACGCCCATGGAACTTGTATTAAAATGGAGAGCAATTGCAGAAGTATTTTCACTCTGTCTCTGACACTGGATGTCTAGTAAACAGCTATATTCATAAGTTTATGAAGAGTTGAATCTATTTGAATATAAGAGAGGATTATTCAACTTTTGATAGTTACTAACTCGTGTCAGATATATGATTTTATATTTTTATCATACTAATTGCCATATATGATTTGTATCTTGTGTTCATTTTTTTTGCCAATTGACTTTATAATTGATCTTTACAGGTTTCACGGCATCAATCAGAATTTGGACTGATTAAAAGTTCATATATTAGAACCTATTTCTCTGTTAGTAAGTTTGAAGGCCGTGCGGGTATGTATATATATTGTTCCTGTGGCACGTAGAAGTCTTATAATTAAGTCTATGCTATCTGTGACCATACGTATTGATCTTTGTTTATGATGTAGCTTTGTTTTTCCAAATTATGTTGCTTTGGAGAATATCTTTTGAAAGTTCTTTTTGATGTAGAATTCTTTAGCAGTTTGTTTCAAGATGTAAAATTAATTACGCTGGTTTTTTATATTTAAGTTCTAATTTCTAAATATCTGGAAATATGTTACTTTCTGCCCTTAGTTCTATTTTGCTTCACTAACTTTCAAATTTCTGTAGGGAATAGGCTTTTGTGGACTCAGGAGTAATATTTTAAAAATTGAACTAGTTATTAAACCGGAATAGGAATCCATTTATAATTCAATGGTTTAATTGAAGTCGAATCAAGTTCAAATCTTTTTTTTCTTTGAAATACATGTATAAAAAATATGAATATGTATAATATTTTAGAATTAAAATAATGCATATATTGTGAAATAATATTTTAAGTAGATATAAATATTTAAAAATATAAAAATTAGTTAAAGAATTTTGCATATAATAGCAAATTTATGTGAAATGAGTTAGTTATAATCCATTAGATATTATAAATATCTATCACATGTGCCAAAACTCCTAGTTATTAGTTTTTTATCAGTTTGGCTAATTCTTGACCATTTTTCCTTGGTCGAATGGACCGAAGCCATGGTTGATTCAACAGTTTTTCAATTGAATTAGATGGTTTGGTCCGGTTTTTTAACCTATGCTCAGGAGAGATTCCAATCCAGCTATGTTGGCAATCTAGCTTGCTGAGTAGTACATGATGCAGATGAAGGCTGTGATGTTGCACATCTTAAAGAACTTTACAGTCAAAATGATCCTGAAGCTGTGATTAGACTGTTTGAAAGTCAGCCATCTCTGTATGCCAATCCTAGTACTTTCTGAATACAATAAAGCATTAGTGAAAGTTGATCGGTGGGATGAAAGTGAATTATGAGGACATTGCAGAGAGGTGGCTTTTTGGCTAGAATCACTCTTGTTCTTGCGACTTTTTCTGCATGTGCTTTTGCTTACTCTTGTTACCTATATTTCTTCGACTAATGGTTTACTGATTCGTTAACCTTGCTCAAGTAAGATGGCTTTTCTTAAGCTAGCAATCAAAGATATGGTTCTCTTGCTTATGCCTTTGTTGAGCACGTTCAAATTACCTGCATCTACTAAACCAGGCCTTATAATTCAAAATTCAGTCATGTGGACATACTGTGTTGGAATCTTAAGTAGATAGTTGGGTCACCTAATATTGTGGAGAGAAGTACTTTTTCTTGGTTGTATCAAAAGGAAAATGTCCCAAGACATTACATTAGCAGACTTTTGGTGCATTGTCATCTTGGCCTTGATATATTGGATGCTAGGTGCATCCAAGTGGTACATTGGTATTGAAGATACCTGGTATCATCCAAGATATCAAGAGGCATAGGATCATTTTGGTTGGTATCTTGTACTATCAATAAACCATGGGGATCTTACATCTGTACTTTTAGCTTTGTTAACTTTTATATTATGCCAATTGTATCTTTTTTATGACAACTTGCAATTGTCATACCAAAAATGTGAATCTTAAATACCATGTCATTTTATAATACCAAGGAATGTGAGATAACTGTGTACCAAATAGCTTCTTATTTGGATGAGAGTTATGATTTAATGTTGGAAGCGTTTTTTTTAATATTATTATTTCTTTTTTCCTTTTTTTTTCCCAGTTTGTGTGCTTTCTTATCTTATCTTATCTCATTCACCTCAAACACTCGGATGATGTAAATTGTGAGTGAAATTAGCATTCATCATTATATTCTTGAAATAATAGAACTGAGTGGCTAATTATACTATGCCTAATCTTGTTTTGTATCAAACCAGTGTTGTATGATGAAGTCTTGGTCTAGAGAATAATATCGCGTTTGCTTCATGCCATGACCCATTTGTCCAGTGGCACTGATCATCAACAGTGTTTTTGGGGTATATGAAGTTCAAACAGCTTCTTCCACTTTTAACGAGATAAAGTACCTAGAAACTCACTTTTATGTTGTGCTTGGACAAGCATGATTTCCTAAGAGTGCATAGCTTACACAAGTTAATAGAATGATGGAAGACTGCAACTGTATTCAACTAAGCTCTTATCTACAGCTGTTTTGGAGTTTGCAAACTTCAAATTTGGCATTTCAATTACATACTTGTATAAAGAATGTTATACCTTCTCTTATTTTAACAACTATTTGGAATCTTGTATCTTTAGCACAATTTGCGAACTAGAAGTTATAGCCACGTGTCTATGAATTTGCAGGTATTTCCAATTCAGTGAGAGAGGAAGATAGTAGTGGTGGCCTTGCTGCTTTAAAATATGTGGGAAATACAAAAGACAGAATTCTTGGAACTGCAAGTGCTCCAATCCATATGGTGGCTGCAGAAGGTGGGAACTTTAAAAAGCAGCTGTGGCTTACATTTAGGTCCATTGCTGTGGTCTTTCTCTTGGTTTCTGGAGTAGGAGCACTTATTGAGGATGTGGGAATTCATAAAGCTTGTGTTGGTAGCTTATGAGATCCTGCGGTTTGTTCTGTATGGAATCTGAATTTGATGAAAACGTTCTTCTTTGGCTTGCTCTCCCATTTTCTCAGGACTTGCTATGAATGTAAAAGTGCAACCTAGCATGGATTTAAGTACAAAATTTAATGATGTAAAAGGTGTTGATGAGGCTAAAGCAGAGCTGGAAGAAATTGTTCACTACCTCCGAGATCCTAAGGTAGATATCATTGGTGTGAGTCCATTCTCTTTAATAAATTCCTTGAACTCAAGTTTAAGCATTTAAACTTGTAAATCTAGGTATAGGATACTTATTTAACAGAAAAATTTTACACGTATTCATAGTCTCATCTCCTAAGCTATTGAGATTGTGTTGGTTAACTTACATTCAACGTACTGGACATGGGGATCCAGATACTGGTTTGTGAAAAATCAATTATTCTTAAGATGTCTGATAAGTGATGTTGTGCTGAGACAGAAATGTCCATTCAATCAAGTAGACAATAGTTAAAAAATGTTAATCAGATCTGTTACTTTGGATAATGAAATCTGTGCCTCTTACATGATATGATCAATTTTTTTTTTTTTAAAGATTTATGCTATGGCTGTAACTCTGCTTATGCTGAACTTTGATGTAAATAATTTTTGATAGCCAATTCTAAGCCCGGAAAAAAAAGAGGAGTTGTGTTAGGTAGTCGATAGCCAACGTAAAACTTTATCAGATCTTTATGACATAGATTATCGATGTATTATAACATTTCTGCTGTGGTTGTAATGAACACTTTTAGCCTAAGATTTCTTTTATATTCTTCTACATTGTTGTTCATTAGATTCCTTGGTTTTATAGCTTTCAATGTCCCAATCCAAGTTTGTGAAATACTTGCTGTTTGCACTGTTTTGATTGGTTTTGTAAAAGACACAGTTTGCGCTGGAGCAAAGTGGGAAACAGCTTTTGCTTTTAAGTTCACAATAATTTCTTATAAAATTTGTTTTACATCAGCTAACAACTACTGTTGTTGGAGATGATTTCTTTTGATAATCTGATAACAGCTTTGGATGACATGGTCAATTTGCTAATATCAAGCTGTTTAGGACATGAATTCTTTCCAACTTCTCATGGTTTCACATCCTTTTTCATGCATTTGAATTTTTATAGTCGTGTTTTATACACTGTTTTCCTAATCACGCCTACATGCTAACATGCCCATATATTTCATTATTATATTTGGATGACTCAGTTCCATTGTGACAGCACTTTACACGTGTTGGAGGTAAGGTGCCAAAGGGTGTTTTGCTTCTTGGCCCTCCTAGGACAGGAAAAACAATGTTGACAAGAGCTATAGCTGGAGAGGCAGGGGTTCCTTTCTTCTCATGCAGCGGAAGTGAATTTGAAGAGGTGTTTGTTGGTGTTGGAGCACGAAGGGTGTGAAATCTTTTCTCTGCTGTAAAGAAGCAATCCCCTTGTATAATCTTTATTGATGAATAAAAATGTTTTTGGAGGAAGACGAAACCCAAAGGATCAGATGTACATGAAGATGACATTAAATCAGTTACATGTTGAACTAGATGGATTCAAGCAAAACGAAGGCATTATTGTGATTGCAGCTACTAATTTTCATTGGATAAGGCTTTGGTGAGACCTGGGAGGTTTGATCGCCACGTTGTTGTTCCCAATCCAGATGTAGAAGGAAGGCGGCAGATTCTGGAATCCCACATGTCCAAGGTGTGTTTTTCTTCTTGTGAAGAATCTTACTTTATCGCTTGGGTTGGATGGCTTATGATTTTTTGAGAGGTGCATGGTCAGTGTTCACATTACATCAGTGCAAAACCTCTTGAATGCTTTGAGTTATGATTGGGTATCCATTTGATACTTCTGTGTATGAGCTTGCACCCGAAATACTCTCGCATGATGCCTTATTTTTAATTTTTAACCCATTACATTTATTGGCATCATATGTGTGATTTCCATTAACTGTATAAATTATGATCTTAATAGATGGAAAAGTATGTTGGCCTTATGAAAGGATATATCTTGGGATTTGACGAAGCCAGACTGTTAGTGGAGGTGTCTCCTATTATTTGCTTCACTTTGTAATCATTGTGTGAGCTGACAGGTTTTAATATACAATTCATACTCTAATCTATTTGCAATCAAATTGCTTTTTTTACAGAGTCTGAAGGTTGATGATGTTGATTTAATGATCATTGCTCGAGGAACACCTGGGTTTTCTGTTGCTGACCTTGCAAACTTGGTTAATGTTGCTGCTCTTAAGGCTGCAATGGATGGTGCTAAAGTTGTAAGCATGATTGATTTAGAGTATGCGAAGGACAAAATTTTGATAGGAAGTGAGCGTAAATCAGCTGTCATAACTGAGGAGTCAAGAAAGTTGACTGCTTTCCACGAGGGTGGTTATGCTCTTATGGCTATTCATACTGATGGGACACTTCCAATTCACAAGGCAACTATAGTCCCAAGAGGAATGGCTCTTGGCATGGTTACTCAATTGCCTGACAATGCTGAGACCAGTATCTCCCGGAAACAGATGCTTGCTCGCCTAGATGTTTGCATGGGAGGTCAAGTTGCTGAAGAGCTAATTTTTGGAGAAAATGAAGTTACTTCTGGTGCATCAGATGATCTTAAGTCAGCAACTAATCTGGCAAGGGCAATGGTTACTAAATATGGTATGGGCAATGAAGTGGGACTTGTCACTCATAATTATAATGACGATGGGAGAAACGTGAGCTCAGAAACTAGGCTCTTATTGAGAAAGAGGTCAAGCTCTTTCTGGAGAGGGCTTACAACAATGCAAAAACTATCCTGACCACTCACCACAAGGAGCTTCATGCCCTTGCAAATGCTCTAATGGAACATGAGACACAGGAAGTCAAATAAAGGCCGTGCTTGCAAAAGTGAAGTCCCAGCAGCATCAACGACCGCAGCCGCACATAATTGAAGCATAGGGTAGTTCATAGTTCACAATCCAACCCATTGCCTCCATCACGCAACCCTGCAGTATCTGCTGCTGCAGCTACTGCAGCGGCCGAGGTTCAAGGTGTTGCTTCGGTGGGATCTTAGTAAGTTAAGGCACCAGTAACTTGCTGCTTATGATACGAGTGATATGTGCATATGGTTAATGTGATTCCACTTTTATTAGTCGAAATTGTGGTGTGTGGCAGTTGTGATGATTTATGACTCAAGTACGTGTAGAAATGGTAGATGAATTGAATAACCCAACCAAAATAGTAAGAGAAATATGACATCTGAAAGAGTCAGTCGTGGGTGGTAATTTTTGGTTATTACAAGCGTCAAAGCTCAGGTCCGATCTATATAAACTTTGAGGTGTCTGCACTCTAAAAAAAATCTATGCTTTACTAGGAGAACATCTGAAGTGTAGCATTTTCTTTAGTCTGATAATAAAATATCGGGTGAATTATTTTTTACTGCTTTCAAATGTACCATTTGGTGTCTCTAAACACCGAAGGAATACTGAATTCTAGAAGGTTTTGTTTGGAAAATGGTTATTTTTTAATGAAATTACTATACTATTAAAAAGGTTTATTCAACTTCAAATTTGATAGGAAAAATTGTCATTATCCATAACTATCTTTGTTTCCAATTGCCCTGTTTTCTTTAAAAAAATTACGTATTGCGATAAGTCTTATACTGCATAGATTTGAAATTGTCAACTATAATGTATTATCAGAATATTCATTCTATTATTTAATTTCTCTTATCTTTCCCAATTAATTTATCTATAGCCTTTAAATTTTTAGTATACATCTGATAGTTAATTGTAAGTAATGGAACGTAGGACTGGACCCAATTCGTGGAAATCTCTTATCTTGGGAGCCAGATCGTAACCTTGGTTTCATGGATAAATTATACCCCCTTGTCTGGATATTCCTTTCCTGAAATTAATATACATTTATATGATTTGAAACCAAACTGAAATTATCACAATTATTTATTACTGAATTTTAAAATGGTTCATATCATTTTTAACATGCCTACTTCCTCGTTCCGTTTGCAGAGGTAAGCAGCGGGACAAAAGAAAAAACTTGTGGGTACTGCAGAATACTTGTCAGAAATATATAATTAAAAAAATTATGTTTAAAGATTAAAAAGTAAAAAAAAATTATTTTTAAAGACTTTTACTATTAGGTTTAATTGATTATTGCTAAATTCAGTAATATTTATCTTAAAATAAGTGGTAACAAATTCTTAAAAATAAATTTTTTCATTTTTTAATCCTCTATTATAATTCTCTCTATATAATTCCTCCTTTTTTTTCATCCCCAACAATTATTTCTTTGTTCAGAGAAAACTATATATATATATATATATATATTAGTCCTTGCAGTATTGTTATTTTTTATTTGATCTCAAATATTAAAATCAATCGTGTCACCAAGAGATGTTGATATTGACTTAAAAATCATACATTTGATTTTTATAATTTGAGTTTATAATTTAGTCTTTATATTTTTTTAAAATAAAAAATAAGTGCGCTTTGATGTCGTCGTTATTTTACCCTGAAATTTACTATGACACTGTAACTGTAAAACCGATTTTGTTAATGAACTGTTGATGTGTCTTTGGTTAGCACTAATACAATGGTTTACTTGATAAGAAATTATAAGAATTAAATTATAAAATCAAATACATAATTTCCAAGTTTACATCCATATGACAAGTCAATTATTCATTAGCCAAATTAATTTCAAAGTATGTGTCACGATGAATTTAGGCCTTGAGAATAAAATAAAGGTATATCAAAGGACAAATATATAGAGGAACTAAAAAATCCACGTGATATATCGGCCAGATATACAGTTTGCACTGCGAAACGAAAGGAAGAGATTGATCTGCCAAGGGGGGTTGCAGTGGCACGGAACCAACACTCGGCGGAAATATTAAAGCGGTGGTGAATCTTGATGACTCATCCGAATCAATCTGCAGATGAACGTGTTCGCAATCCTGGTGAGCCATTTCTCTCCTCCTTTGCGCCTTGTACTCCATAGTTTGTCACCCCCTCTCCTTTGTCCATGGAGGTCGCATGCGTGATGTATCGTTGATAGCTTGCTGGTCGTTGGAACTGGGGAAGATCCTCTGAAATATATAGTGAATTAAGTGCGGCTATTGTGGAATTGGTTATCTTGTTCTTTAAAAAAGAAAATAAAAGAAAAAACCTAGAAAAGTAAATGGCATGTTTATGTGAAATCTGAAATGAAAATCAAAGCACAATGACTCTACTTTTTTATTTTCTTAAAGGAAACGAGAAAAAAGAAAAAAAAAAAATTGGAGGAGGCGGGAACAGAAATGAAGTTTATTTTAGAACCCATCAAAATAAAAGTTCTTGGAGTTTGTCAGAGCCAAAAGCGAGTCCAAGAATTTACAATCCCCTAATAATAACTTACCTATGCCCATGAAGTCTGAACCCATTAGTGGGGATTTTCATAACCCACGTGTCCAAATTCTCTAACCAATTTGTCTATATTTGCAATTGATATTTTCTTAAGCTTGTTTTATAAAAAATTCAGCTTTCTTACTTTAAGTCCTTGCTCGTGTTAACAAACATATTTTGGAGGTCTATTCTTTTGTGAATGGATATGTTTAAAATCATATTAGACATCCACTGCTACAAATTGAGTTGCCTGATTAGCACGTTATGTACGTTCTATTTTAACTACCCTGGCGCTTCCCTCCCTGCAGGAACGCACAAGCGAAGAGTTATAGTACAAAACTACCATGGGGAAAAGCTTGTGGGGATCTTACATGATGCATGTTCAAAAGAGCTTATCATTTTGTGCCATGGATTCCAATCTTCCAAGGTTGTTGGTCTTGACATATAGTGGACCTCAGAATAACTCATACTCCAGCAATATACATTAGAACATATGGATCCTCTATATTTACTCAGCTGACTAATCACTGATGGTGAACCGTTAACCATTTAGCCCATCAGTTCATTGCTGTTTGGATACAAGATTTTTGGCCCGATTTCACTATGGTGGTATTAAATCTTCCAAACAATTCTCTTGAGATCATGGTGTAATTTGATCTAACTTCTACCTATCAAATTAAGAAATGAGGTTCCATTAGATTCAGAAATCAATGGCTAAGCTTATGTGTAAGCTCAGTTTAGGTATTTTGAAACAAACAGAATAATTGGTTAATGCTGAGATGTTTATGTGTGATGAGCCAAATAAACATAATGGGCAAGGGGTCACAGACATCTATAGCAGAAGGCATAAAAGTAAAAAGAAAGGTGAAGAAAATGAGAGTGGTCCAAATATAATGAACCCGCACATGTAATGGGTGGAGATGCGGGTATTTTTGGTATGAGCAGAACTGGGGAAGCAGGAAGAATTTTGGCTAGACTGTGAAGAGAGTCTGACCTCTCAAGCGTCAAAGAATCCCTTTTCTTTTTTGTTTCTTTTGTTTTCTGCCATTTCCAGCTATTGTTTTTGGCTCATTTGCTGTGAATTGAGTTCGATTGCTATAACTCAGCTTTGGATTTAAATAAAACAGAAGGATTTTGTCAATTTGGTATCAGAGCCATTGCGTTTAAGGAATGGTATGTATGAGAATGGAGCAACGAGTTGATACACTAGAAAGGAACGTTGAGTAGATGAGAGGTTAGCCATTGGTAGTCATGGAGGTCTTGATGGAATTGAAGGAGAAGGTAACAAATATACAAAGCAACATGAAAAATGGCGAGAAGGGTAAGGAAGCTGTCAAACAACCTCAAGCTTCCTTTGAACAGCCACAAGCGTCACTAAACAAGATTGTAGGTGGAGTAAATGGCATGAATGAAGGCTCAGTTGGAGAATGTGACTTGGGCAAACAGGAGACTAGAACTTCCTCTATTCTCATTGGGTGGATCTTTCAGGTTGAAAGGTACTTTACTTTTGAATGCAGTGTGTGAGGAAGAAAAGATGGAGCAATAGTGGTGTGCATGGAGGGGAAAGCTTGGAATTGGTTGCAATGGTTGGAGATGAGAGCCCCTGTGAAGGCCTAGGCTGAGTTCAAATAGGAATTGTTGACATGTTCCATCATAGACAGTTAGGGGATAGCTATGAGGTTTTGATAGCTATGAAACAAGAAGGAACTATCTCAGAGTATAGGGAGAAATTCGAGATGATATCAGCTCTAATGACAGAAGCTTTTAATGAAGTACTTATGGGAGCCTTCAAAAATGGACTAAAGGATGGGATAAGGGTGGAGGTTAGGATGATACAACCCCAATCCTTGCGGCAGCTTATGGACATGGCTTACCAGGTGGAACAAAGGAATGTGATCTTGGAGAAGACAAGAGAGGGAAAAAAAATTGCTAAGGAGGCTAAGTCTCTCGTGCAAACCAAGTGGACACCGTACAAGCCATTCTTTTCTAAATTACCCAACCCTTGGGATTTGTTATGGAGTGTCACCCAAACTTTGGGCAAAAAGAGTCCCAATAGTAAAAAGGGTGAGGAGACTAAAAGTAGTAGCAGTAGTAATACTCCCAGCAAGAGTAACAGCGCTACTCACAGATTATCAGAAGCAAAAATCATGAGGAGGAGGTAACAGGGCCTTTGCTTCATGTGAGGAGAAATTTGGCCCAAACCATAAGTGTAAGAAAAAGTTATTGCAGCTGTTGATTTTATCTGAGATTGGTGATGAGGTTAAATAAAGTGATAAAGAAGAAGCTCAGCTTGATAAGGGAGAAAAGGAGGAAACATCAATGGAATTGTCAATGCACTCCATTGTGGGGCTTTCAGGTCACCAATCTTTGGAATTAATGGGGAAATAGAAGGGGGAAGCCATGATGATTTTGATGGATAGTGGAGCCACACATAATTTCATTTTGTTTGAAGTTAGTGGAGCATTTAAATTTTCCATTGCAAGGGACCAAACTGTGCTCAATGACAGTAGGCAATTGGTATAAGTTGTTTGGAAAAGGGGTCTGCAAGGAGTTGACATTAGAGATACAAGGAGTAAAAATTCAGCAAGACTTTTACCCTTTTGAATTAGGAGGCGAGGATGTGGTGCGGGGAATTGAGTGGCTAGAATCAATTGGTGAGACTAGAGTGAATTGGAAGCAATAAACTATGAAGTTCAAGATGGGAAAGGAATGGGTCTGCTTAGAAGGAAATCTCTCTTTAGCTAAAATGCTAGTGTCTCTTAATTCCATGCTTAAGACACTTAAAGGAATTGAGTTTGATAAGATTTTAGTCCAAACAGAACAACCACTAGTGGCCCCTGAAATTGATGCTTTGCTTAAGGAGTTTGCTGAAGTTTGTGAACAGCCTATAAGCCTCCCTCCCCATAGGTCAAAAGACTATGCCATCCTGATCAAAGCAGGGGAACCACCCCCTAATGTGCACCCCTATAGGTGTGCTCACTCTCAAAAGAATGAAATTGAAAGATTAGTCAAAGAGAAGTTAATAGCAAGTATCATACGGCCTAGTAGTAGCCTTTATTCTAGCCCTTTGTTACTGGTTAAAAAAGATGCTAAGTTGTTTGCTATTTTACAATAGATGGTTGCTGGAAATGAGGCACCCACTGGTTACAGCCTAAACGGGGGGTTGTTTGCTTTATAAGGGCAGAATTGTGTTGCCAAAAAGATCTCTAAGGATCGCTCCTTTAATCTAGGAGCTTCATAACTCACCTATAAGGGGACACTCAGGGTATTTATGCACTTGTAAAAGACTCGGCAATACTATTTTTGGAGGGCATGAAACATGACATACAGGCTTATGTGGCTGACTGTGAGACTTGCCGAAAGAACAAATACCAAGCCATGAGACCAGCTGGTCTGTTATAGGCTCTTTTAGTACCACGAAGGGTTTAGAAGGATATAAGCATGGACTTTGTAGTCAAGCTACCTAAATCAGAGAGGTTTGGTACTATAATAGTGATGGTTGATAGATCAACTAAGTATGGGCATTTTATTGTACTGCCCACCCTTTTACTTCCAAAGAAGTAGCAGAAAGCTTCGTTAAAGAGGTGGTGAAGTTGTATAGATTCCCTAAATCCATTGTGTTAGACTGTGATCGAATTTTTGTGAGCCAATTTTGGAAAGCGTTGTTCAATCTATCTGGAACCACACTTAAGTATAGCTCGGGTTATCACCCTAAAACTGATAGACAAATAGAAGTTGTGAATCATAGCCTTGAGACATATTTGAGGTGCTTCACCCATGACAAACCAAAGCAATGAGCGAAGTGGTTGCCATGGGCAGAGTACTGGTGTAATACCTCTTATAACCAGGATGACTCCATTCAAAGCTTTGTATAGGAGGGAACCATCTACATTGTTCAGGTTGGAGGATGTAAATTCTGTAGTGGAGGCGGTTAATGAGACAGTTAAGGCAGAGAATCTGATTTTGGCTCAATTAAAGGAGCAAATTGGAAGGCATGGATTGCAAAAGTGAAAAGGTATATTCTCAAATTGATTTCTTTCTTATAAGGAAATTGGATAGAAAACTTTGCATGGATTGTAAAGTTATACTTGAAGAGAGTTTAACTATTCAGCATAGAGTTTTGGTTATGGATGTACGAGTTAGGAGGAGAGTAAAAAGAAAAGAGAAAGATAGGGTGTTAAGGACTAAGTGATGGCAACTAAAAGGGATAAAGAAAAGAATTTGCAGAGACGGATTGTGGAGGAAAGATCTTGGGAAATACAAGGAAGTACTAACTATATGTGTAATGGAATTGCTAAAGAGATTAGGAAGGTGGCAAATGAAATATTAGGTGAATCAAAAGGTTTTGGACCTAAAGAAAAAGAATCTTGCTGGTGGGAGGCAAGCGTACAAGATAAGGTTAAAGTTAAGAGGGAGTGTTATAGAGTGTGGTCGTTATGTAAAAGTAATGAAAATTGGGAGAAATATAAAGTAGATAAGAAAGACACTAAGAAGGCTGTAAGCGAAACGAGAGTGAGAGTATTTGATAGGTTATACCAATCTTTAGGTACTAAAGTTGGAGAAAGAAATATTTATAAGTTAGCTAAAAGTAAGAAAAGAAAGACAAGAGATATGGACTAAGTGAAATGCATTAAGGATGAAGAAGGGAAAGTATTGATCACGGAACAAAATATCAGAGAACGGTGGATGGGTTACTTTCATAGGCTTTTTAATGAAGGCCACGAGATTTTATTGCAATCGGATAGGTTAGATACTACAGAAGAGGATCAAAATTATATTTTTTATCGTAGGATTTGTAAGCCAGAGGTAAAAGAAACATTAAGGCGAATGGAGAGTGGTAGAGCAGTTGGACTGGATAATATACCTATTGAAGTATGGAAGAGTTTAGAAGTGAAAGGTATAAGTTGGTTTATAAAGTTATTTAATGAAATTATGAGATCTAAGAGAATGCCAGACGTGTGGAGGAAAATTTTTTTAATTCTTATTTATAAGAGTAAGGGAGACATTCAAAATTGTGCAAATTATAGAAGAATTAAGCTTATGAGCTACACTATAAAATTATGAGAAAGATTAATAGAGCGAAGATTAAAGAAAGAGACCCAAGTTTTGGAGAATCAATTTGGTTTTATGCCAGGAAGGTCAATTATGGAAACAATATATTTGTTGCGAAGATTAATGGAGCGATATCGAGAGAATCAAAGAGATTTACACATGGTGTTTATCGATTTGGAAAAAACATATGATAAAGTACTAAGAGAGGTTTTATGAAAGGCTTTGGAGAAAAAAGGAGTTTGTATAGCTTATATTCGAACAATCTAAGATATATATGATAAGGTTACAACTAGTGTAATAACAAAAGGTGGACATACAGAAGATTTTTCGTTAATTATTGGTTTATATCAAAGGTCAACTCTAAGCTCTTATCTTTTTACTTTAATATTCGATGTGTTTGTTAAACATATCTAAGAGCCAGTGCCACGGTGTATTTTTTTGCAGATGATATTGTCTTAGTTGGAGAATCGAGAGTGGAAATGAATGAGAAGTTGGAGAGGTGGAGATTAGTTTTGGAAACTTATGAATTTCTTTTAAGTAGAAATAAAACGGAGTATATGAAGTGTAAGTTTAGTAAAAGACATACTACTTCTAGCGCAAAAGTGAAAATTAGAGAACATATTATACCACAAGTCACACGATTTAATTATCTTGCATCCGTCATACAACATAACGGGGAAATAGAAGAAGATGTAAAGTATAGGATTCAAGCGGAGTGGATGAAGTGGAGGAGTGCTTCGAGTGTTATTTGTGATAGAAGAATACCATTCAAACTTAAGGGTAAATTATACCGCATAGTTATAAAACCTGCAATGTGGAACTGAGTGTTGGGTAATAAAAAGTCAACAAGAGAATAAGTTTAATGTTGCAGAGATGAGAATGTTGCATTGGATGAGTGGACACACTAGACGAGATTGGATTAGAAATGAATGAAGGTGGAAGTCGCACTTATTGTGGAAAAGATTGTAGAATCAAGATTTAAATGGTTTGGTCATGTTGGGAGGAGACTTGTAGAAACCCCAATTAGGAGAGTAGATGAGATGGAGAATAGTCCAATAATTAGAGGTAGAGGAAAATCAAGAAAAACTATAGAAGAAATTATTAAGAGAGATTTAGATTTAAATGGTTTGTCTAAAAATATAATTTATGATAGGTGTTTATGGCGTCGATTGATCCATGTAGCCGACCCTACTTAGTGGGAAAAGGCTTTGTTGTTGTTATTATTGTAAAGGAGCACCTTGAGAAGTCACAAGAATACATGAAGCAATGTGAACTGTAAAGTGGGGAATTTGTTTATTTGAGGATTAGACCTTATAAATTGAAGTCATTGACTAAAAAGCACAACGAGAAGCTTAGTCCTATGTACTAAGGCCATTATAAAGTCATAGAAAAGCTTGGACCAGTTGCCTATTGCCTAGAATCCCCTCCCACTTTGAGAATTCACCTGGTATTTTATGTTTCTCAGCTCAAATAGTCCTTGCATCCTTCAGTTCCTTCTATAAATATACCTCCTTTTTTGTCTGAGAATTTAGAGTTGCAAGTTTGACCTCAAGTTATTCTTAAAGCAAGAAAGATGACTAATGGCAGAGTAGAGTTATTGGTTAAGTGGGAAGGATTAGATGAGTCTAAGAGCACATGGGAAGATTATGATGCACTGCAAATGCAGTTTCCTAAATTCCACTTTGAGGACAATGTGTCTCTTGTCGGGGAGGGTATTGATGAGCCTAATAAACATAATGGGCTAGGGGTCAGACACATCTGTAGCTGAAGGAGTAACAATAAAAAGAGAGATGGAGAGAATGAGAGTGGTCCTAATATAATAAACCCACACGTGTAATGGGTGGAGATGCGGGTATTTTTGGCGTGAGCAAAAGTGGGGAAGCAGGAAGAATTTCGGCTAGACTATGGAGAGACTGTCCTCTCAAACGTCAAAGAATCACTTTTCTTTTTTGTTTCTTTTATTTTCTGCCATTTGCATCTAGCATTTTCGGCTTATCCACTGTGAAGCTTGATTGTTGTAATTCAGCTTTGGATTTAAATAAAACAGAAGGATTTCATCAGTTTGTCAACCTCTTTTTCTGTTATATATTCATATATCTTCACTAGCATGAAACATGTTGAAACTGGTTGTTCTGAACTGAAGGGTCAGATGTTTTTATTTCCAGGAAAGGATTCCCATGGAGAACCTTGCTGCTGCTCTGGAAAATGATGGAATTAGTGCCTTTCGCTTTGACTTTGCTGGAAATGGGTATGATATTCTGCAAACGAAAAGTATATTAAACGAATGAATTACTATTTTGTTCGAGGATGGAAGATAAAATGTATTTTTGTGGCTAGTTTGACACTTTGATTTATTTATCCTTGATTTTTTCTTTTTGGGTTATTCAGAAATAGATTTTAGAACATCATGGTGACATGAACTCTTAAGTATCCAATAAATGTTGTGTAAATGTTATATCAATATAATCAGTACAGGATCATAACTCGTGTTTTATCATCAAAATAGAGAGTATTTTTTAATGCCATCTTCATTAAAAGTCCTTTCTATATAGTCTTTATCTCCTGTTCTGGTAATAATGTATACAGATCTGGGCACCAAATCTTCTCTTCCATTCTTGGCTTTGTTTTTTCTAATTATAACTAGGACTGAAAGCAGTGAATCCGAAATAGAAAAGAAAGGGACTGGTTCTGTCATAAAATTAAATAAAGTAGTGATTCTTCCTTGGTGGTGACTTAAAGGTGTACCTCTTGTTAAAATACTGAACATTGAACGATAAGAATTTGATATTCATTTGGGTGCTAACAGAGATGACCAATGTTGTTGTCTTCCAGAGAAAGTGAAGGCTCATTTCAGTATGGCAATTACTATAGGGAAGCTGATGATCTGCGAGCTGTAGTTCAGCACTTCTGTGAGGAGAAATATGTAATTACTGCAATTATTGGTCACAGTAAAGGTCAGAGTACAAATGTGCTCAATTCTGAAACTGAACTCATACTTATGGAAGGAAGATTCAAACTAGGAAACTTATATATTGGCTGATGACATAATGAGTATTTTAGTGACAGCTTGATACAATACATTGTTTTCTCTCCTGGCTCCTGCCCCAATTTAACTTGCTTAGCTATAAATTTTTTTTTCTTAATTTAAGTTATCAATAATGAAATTCCCATAAAAAGGATGTTTAAATACATAGGTTAACAATAGAAGTAAGAATCCTATGAAATGGATATAATTAATTCTATCCCTAGATAATATTTTATAAAAGCTGTGTTCTTTCTGGGTAGACCTGTGGAAATATGCCGAGAGAAAGAATTAGATCTGTACATCGTTTTTCATTATTTGGAGAAAGTATATGATGGGGCTTTTGGGGAGTTCAAATGGTGACTTCTAATAGTAAATGTAGGGAAGATACATATTGAGTGGTGGATCTTCAGTGCCATAAGCTAGTTACAGTATGAAAATATTTGATCAGAGGAAGAAATAGCTTTGATACGTAGTTAAAGATGAAAGAAAACTGTCTGAGATGTTTTTTACATGTAAATCTTAGAGTTGCAAATGATTGATGGAAAAGAGTAGGATAATCAAAGAAAATAAATAGCTGGGTTACATGTCACATGTTTGAACTGATAAGATATATTTGTGCAATATTAACAGAGTGTAATCTTGGATAGAGTTTAATGGTAACTAAACCTTAAAATCTCTTTTGAGAATGCAAGACAGTTTACCCTTTGCAATTTGAACAACTTATTTATGGGTGGTTCTGTAATGGCTTTTGCAGGGGGTAATGTGGCACTCTTATATGCCTCCAAATATAAGGATGTTCATATTGTTGTCAATATTTCTGGCCGGTTTAATCTAGTGAAAGGCATAGAAGGTCGCTTGGGAAAAAATTTCATGCAAAGAATCAAGCGAGAGGGATTTATTGATGTTAAGAATACAAGAGGTGAGCTTTTCGGTGTAATTAATCTCTGAATTCTATCTATCTATTAGTGCTATTGCAATGGTAGCATGTCTTGGTTAATGTTTTCTTGCTTTTTTGTTCTGTTGTTGCCATGAATTTTTTTAGTCGATGTTTAGAATAAAAGGGGTGAGCTATCATATGTAATGGATTTCATAATTCTAATGATCTATAGTCTTGGTATAATATGTTGACATCTCTTGTCCAACATATTACTTCTTTTGACTATTGTTGTTGATGTCAGATATTTTGTGCTACTTTTGTATGTTACATGGTAAACAATACTGAAAACATTGTGTATTTAGCCATTGCTTGGAGTTTTATTTTTCTTGTGTCAATCAGCATGGACCAGCCTCATCAACATCTCCTTTTCTTATGATAGGGAAGATTATATATCGTGTCACTGAGGAAAGTTTGATGGACCGCTTATCTACTATTACCCACACTTCATGTCTACTAATTCCTCAAGCTTGCAGGTGAGACTGAGGGTTATCATTCCATCTAATAACACGGGAAATATTGATTTCATCAAGTTTTCCTGATACCTTTGCTACCAACTTAGTCAATGTTGATGATGCACAGGGTGTTGACAGTCCATGGATCCAAGGATCACATAGTTCCAGCAGAAGATGCTTTAGATTTTGCCAAGTTCATATCCAATCATGAACTGCGCATCATAGAAGGAGCAGATCATGAATACACTTGTCATAAAGATGAGTTGATACGTTTAGTTTTAGAATTTATCAAGGCTCATCATGATAAGGACAGAGATGCGTATAAGCAGGCACGACTTGGAAGAGTAGATAAACCTCTTCATTCACGATTCTAGTTGTTGCGGCCAGTAATAAGTAGCTGTTGGCATTGAAGATAATTGACAGATCTCACGCACAAAGTTATAGTGTTTAGAATTATTAGTGTTCCTTCAACATCTGCACCTGTCAAGAATAGCTGCGTCAATCATCGTTATTGCCATGTTTGAAGTCGCTGTTATTTCATCAGCTAATACGGTTCAAGTAGAGCTGGCAGCTGAGTTGACTGTAAATTTTCATTGGTGGAGGGTTGGCATTCATAGTCATAGCCAACCAATACGTGGAGCATTCAATGGAGAGCAACTATGACAAACCAATTAAAAACTTCTATTCGATCCAACACTTCCCCGGGGGGGGGGGAAGTGCAAGTCGAGAATTGTTTATACTTTTTAACTGAAAAAGTCAAATGATATATTGCTAAACTATTTTTATTAATAAGTAAAATTAAATACTAAGTAGTTTTTTTATCATGTTGGATTCTGACATCTTTAGTTATGTTCATTTGTGCACATTGAAGAGTTGTGAAAAGGTAGATTTAATTTATAAAAAATAAGTGTACTTTCATTAAAAAAAAATAGTGTAATCAAATGCAGAGACTGCTTAGCTGGATGCTTCATGAGAAGTGGGTAGAAGAAGGGAAGGTATTTTGCTTCTTGTGTGCGCTATAGCATCTTCTTACGGCATATTCTAAAGCTTTAATTAGTAATATCTTTGAGGACCAAATAGCTAACCAATCAAGCGGAGGCTCATTGTTAATTGGTTTTATTTCGTTGTAAATTGTAATATTATATGATATTTGTTCCCTTCCGACACCGGGTTAATTCTTTATCCACATAAAAGTGTAACATAAGTAAGGAAAAGAAATTCCAATTTTTTAATATTTTAAAAACATGAACAATTGTTAATTGGAAATGAATTCCGAATTCTGGCTGTGTTAACTGGACCGGCAGCATACAACATTCCAATCCAACAGCTGCTTTTGGCGCTAACAACCATTCAATTCAATCTGCTTTCCCTCCCCTTGTTCTTGTGATCGACAGAATATCCTATATATTGGGCGACAAGCAGTTACAGCTAATAAATAATGATTTCTTCATTGGACACTTGTACATGTTACCTGCTTGTCAATTGTCAAAGACAAAGTCTGGAGCAGTCACAGTTCTAATCTTAAACCTTACTTGTCTGTCAAATTTAACCCATTTTATTATAAAACTTGGGACCTTTGATTTGATACCATGATAGGCAGCTAGGCAATGCAGCCCCGTGGTCCTTATAAAATATAGTTATTTTATATTCATCTTTTCTAAGTAGATTGATGATTGAACCATACAGCCAAACCATTTACGTTTAAAGTTTAAACCTTGGCGCATTCTGTGGCGTTTTTTGAATCTTCGTCCGAGTATGCATCACCCACACACGCGCACACAGCTTTGCTTCCATCACCACTCCCTTGGTCCCTCCAATCCTCGCATCACTGCAAAACAAAAGCAGCCGTCCACTGGGTTTTCTGCCAGCAGATGCCCTTCTTGCTCCATAAGATTTTGCTATTATACCCTCATAAATAGGTTTCAACACATAAAGCTTCTTTCCTGATACTACTAGATCTTTCTTTGTTTCTTCATTTCAGCCACAATGGCGGACACAAGGAAGTATATTTCACAGCAAGACCTTAGAAAGCATAACAAGAAGGGAGATCTATGGATCTCTATACAGGGCAAGATCTACGATGTCTCCGATTGGACAAATCACCACCCAGGAGGTGAGCTTCCTCTCTTTAATCTCGCTGGCCAGGACGTCACTGACGCTTTCGTAGCTTACCATCCCCTCACTGCATGGCAATACCTGGACAACTTCTTCACCGGATACTACCTCCAGGACTACTCTGTCTCCGAGGCATCCAAGGATTACCGGAGGCTTGTGTCGGAATTCTCCAAAATGGGTTTATTCGAAAGCAAAGGACACGGTGTGTTCTTCGCACTCTGTTTCATGGCATTTCTGTTTTCCGTGAGCGTTTACGGTGTTTTGTGTTGTACTAGCCCATGGGTTCATGTGGGTTGTGGTGGGCTAATGGGGTTCTTTTGGATTCAGAGTGGATGGATTGGACATGACTCAGGGCACTACCAGATAATGACAAGCAAGGATTTCAATCGTTTTGCTCAGATCCTTGCTGGGAATTGCCTAGCAGGGATCAGTATTGGGTGGTGGAAGTGGAACCACAATGCCCATCACCTTGCCTGTAACAGTCTTGATTTCGATCCTGACCTTCAGCATATCCCATTGTTTGCGGTGTCTTCGAAAATTTTCAATTCACTTACTTCGCATTTCTATGAGAGGAAGATGTATTTTGATTCTGTTGCTAGATTCTTGGTTAGCTATCAGCATTGGACATTTTATCCTGTAATGTGCTTTGCTAGAATAAATTTATTCGCCCAGTCCTTTATCTTACTGTTATCGAAGAGGAAGGTACCAAATAGAGGGCAGGAGCTTCTGGGGCTGCTTGTTTTCTGGATATGGTATCCTCTATTGATTTCCTGCTTACCCAGTTGGGGTGAAAGAATAACGTTCGTCATTGCTAGTTTTTGTGTCACCGGAATACAGCATATTCAGTTCTGTTTGAATCATTTCTCCTCCAGTGTATATGTGGGCCCACCAAGTTCGAATGATTGGTTTGAGAAGCAGACTAGTGGGACGCTTGATGTGAAGTGCTCAGCTTGGATGGATTGGTTTCATGGTGGATTGCAATTTCAGGTGGAGCACCATCTGTTTCCGAGGTTGCCCAGATGCCATTTGAGGAAAATCTCGCCTTTGGTTAAGGATTTGTGCAGAAGGCATAATTTGCCTTATAACTGCGTGTCCTTCTGGAAAGCTAATGCACTAACAATTCAGACGCTGAGGAATGCAGCCTTGGAGGCTCGCACTCTTTCTAACCCGATTCCCAAAAATTTAGTTTGGGAAGCTGTCAATACTCATGGATGAATTGAATGGAAACACTCCAGGACAGGTATCTGCAGGCAGTACAGTTCTTTATCTTGTATTTGTTCAACACTCATGCCTCATCCATTGTATGTTTTAGTATATTCATGTTATTATGCGGCCATGGATCTCTCTAAATAATCAATTGTGATATGTTTGGGTCCGGGGATTCATTGTTAGTTAGATGTTACAGTCAAATTCACTGAATGATCCTCTATTTGGTGGTTTTTGGCTTGTTGCTTCTCTATGTTTAATTCAATTCTTTGTAATTGTTATGGCAGATGGTTTGCAAGTTGTTCCATGTATTGCGAGATTGAGTTTATTAGGATTTTATTTTTTGTTGCAATTGCAGTGAATGATAAGGTGGCAAAATAGATTTGTCATTCTATATTCTTCTCTTACGAAATAGCATGAACACGAAAGGGGCAACTTTTGAGGAATTGTATCTTTTTAAGATTCCAGACTTCTATTTCTCAACTTTCATGATACTCCAGCAGGAGTGTTTAATACCGAACCAAAGTTTTTTTTTTTTTCTTTCTTTTTTCTCCTTCCACTATTATTACCTATCATGGATCCTCTTCGGTCAGTACTCAGCTCGAAATTAATCTTTTTTTCTTTTTTTAATTTTAGGTTTCAAATTATAAATTTAAAGATAAAAATTAAAGTTGAGAAATCAAAAATTATAATTATGAAAAAATAATACTTTAAAAATTTTAATTATATAATACAGTTAATTTTTAAAATATAATTTTTTTCATAGTTATAATTATTAACCTCTTAATTCTAATTTTTATTTTCAAATTTAAAATTTAGAACTTAAAACTAAAAAAAAATAAAATCCAAACCCCTCCAATCAGCGAGACTGATTGAAGATCCATGCTACTATCATACCATTAAGCGTCTAAGCCTGTTGCTACCTTCAGTCAGATTCACGCTGCCTCAGTAATATAGTGTGAACCATAGAATCTGTGATCTTATTTCCTTCTCACAAGCAATTATTAGATTATTAAGAATAACACTACACTTTGTTGCAAGAATATCCAATGGGTACATCATATGTGATTCCTTTCATCATGGGATAACATAATATAGCATTATACATGCAAAAGCAGTCATATTCTTTCTTTGTTTTTCTAAAATCCAAATATATGTGTTCTAGTTACTTCATTTTTGCACTCACTGCACCATATGATAAATATAGAAAAAATAAAATACATATAAAAAATCTGGATATCACTAGCTATAAACACACAAAAGTTAGCAATTGTATCTCTCGCGAAATGGCATTGGGAAATAGGAAAATAGCAAATGGTTTCGAAGAGATGGTAGACTCGATAACGTAAATAGTTTTTAAAATTAAATTAATATGAATCAAATCAAACTAGATCAATTACAACATAAAATTAATGAAGTCTACTATTTTGCAAAATTGATTTGTTGAATTCAATTTGATTTTAATCTAAAATTATACTAAATCGAATTTTTAAACACCCTTACACTTTTGTAAAGGTGTTTTAAATTACGGACATAAAGTTGCTCCTTTTTGTATACTTTTAAAACCTGCAACCAGATGCATGTTTCAAAAAAATGCCAATACATCTTGTTACTAGATGTGAAAGGGATGGGAAATTTTGAAGGGAGTGTGATGGGATGGTTATAATGGGACAGAGACAATCCAATCCAATCATTGAAAATTTAATAAAAATATAGATGTTAATTCACTAGTCATTATTGGAATGTTATAATATTATTAATGGAATGATTTTGAAGGAAGAAATTGTTAATATTGTTATTGTAATGTAAATCCTTCTTTTTAAAAAAAAAAAAGTGGAATAAAATTATAAAAGATCCAACCTATTTTAAACCCCTTAATTTGGAGGGTCAAAAAAAATAAAGTACGGTTTATTCTATTAGTTTTAGAATATTTAATCAATAATTAAAATACCCAACCCAATCCAATCCATGCTATCCCAATCTAACTCACCTCTCAATCAAGCCCTTGGGAAGGAGATTTCTCATTCTTTACACCATCAGTTCTTCTGTGTCAACGTGTAATGTATAGGTGCATTGGATTAAGATGAAAGAGTGAGGCTAGTTGATGAGTGGAGACGCAAAGAGTGAAGCTAGTTGAACCCCGATGCGTTGCCTCAGAGGAAATATGGGGTCGTAATTTCGAGCGTAATATACAAAGACTGAAAAAATGAAGCAAAACACAAGCAGGGACTCCAAAACGGTCAAACTCCCCTGCTGACTGCTGTGTGCGAGCAGCGATTGTGTTGCGTACAAGCAATACTACAATTCTCAAAGGGGTTCAACGATAATCCAAGTTACTTTTCTCAATACTCTCTCATTTGAGCTTTACAGTGTGCCTGCACCCGATTCTCAGGCCACAAGTTCAAACCTTTGTATTGTGCTTGATATGGCAGGGGTATTGTAGAGAGCTACACGATTGGTTTATCTCTTAACTGGTGGTACTGTTCTTCTTAACGCAAAACCACCAAAAAAAAAGAATCCATCAATGGCAGAAGAGCTTGTAAACCCCACTGTTGGGTGGCTATTAACGCGAAACCATCTTCATATGGTTTACAAATCTTATTCAAAATCAAGTCCCCTCCTTCACGTGGTCGTCATGATTTTTTTGGGTTCAAGCCCAACAACGGTATCAGCGGAGCAGCTTAATAGATATGTTACAAACGTTGTGACCTTGCCTAAACAACCGTTGCCAACGTCCAGCTGAAACTTGTTTAAAATTTGAAATCAATTAAGTGTTGGAGTTTGACTCTCGTGATGGAGCATTTCTTGTGGTGAAGGGGACCGACCTAGTGCTCAAACAGCTATGTTCAGTACAATAGGTTAGGTCAAAGTCAGACTTATTCTGGATCCTGATTCAATCTCACCAAATTCCCCATTAAATTTCTCCTCCTGATACACTCTTTCCGTAACAAAGATATGCCTGAAAACAGGTGTTGATTGAGACAACCAAGGAAGGCTACCCAATAACAAGATTCCCAATTTTATAATTGCAAGCTGTTCAATACTGAACCCGAAACGGTTTCGATCATTTATCTGACTTCACATGGTAAATCATATCACATGCATGGGCCATTAAAGCGAGAAAAGCAATTTCTCCTCCTCTGCTTGCCGTCTCAATCATCAAAACCACCGCTTTCCTTCACACTTTTCCTTTTAGCTCACAACTCACCTACGCAATGATTAATTTATTACTTGGGAACCCAGAGGTTCATTGGTTCTTTCTGGTTTAAAATTTTGATAGCAGCTAAGTGAAGACAATAAAATGTGATAATCGCGTTTCTCAAATGAATTAGGGTGTGTTTGGAAAATCGGTGAAAAATCTAAAATCACTTTTATTTCATCTACTTTTATCAAAAGTTACATTTATTTACTTCTCTCGAAATGTAATTTTAAAGATACTAATATTTTTTCAAATATGCACTTAGATTCTAAAATTGCCTTATCAGACACAGAATATGAACACGAGGAAAGGGGGATTAAAAAAAAGAAAAGGGCCGCGGGGGGGGAGAGAGAGAGAGAGAAAGGGGACATAGACTGAGAATATATATATGTGTGTCTAGGAAGATCCAACTACCCTGCCGACCAGACAAAGACCCCATAGAAACCACGTGTATTCAAATAAAAACACCTTACAGCATTCATGCTCTGCACTTGACGGTGATAAATTAGAAATCACTTGTACATTCATAAGAACAAACTTCTCTTTCCCCTTTTTTTCTTCCTCCCATTTGTTCATTTATCTTGAATGTCTTTCGTGGTATTTTTTTTTTTTCACGTAATTTCTGTGCAAAGTAGGGCCGAAAGGATCTAATCCGTATCAGCCTCCCATGTGGTTAGGAGGAACTTGTGTTTTACCTTACCGGGCAAGAGGGGGTACGTACGCCCATGAAAGAAAGCTGTTACCCATGACCCATTGCCAACAAATGCCAACAAATGAAGGTGCACAAAAGCCTTCGAATGGGGGCCCCAAGTGCCAAGTGGGGATGCCACTGCCACCCATTTGGTAAAGCTATTGCGGTTTCTAGTTATTTCCCACGTATACGTGAATGTAGCCACGAATAACGAACCCCACTTACACTGTTGCTTCTTGCCTAGATCTTGAATTCTGTGATTCAAGCTTTAAAAAGCTGTTTGAGATTGAGAATAACAGAGTATTCAAACAGCCAGGAGGTTCAGAACTCTACACGGCATTTGGTGGGGACATGTTTGTGAAAGATATAGGACAGCACCTGATACTTTACGCATTTCGTATCATTTTCAGCACTGACTACTGATTTAGTTGAGATTTCAAATCTCAGACTCTACCCAGATAAAAAGGACAGACCTCTCTTGTCATCGTCCAAGTTTTACTCTTATTCACTGGCCTTGTTCCCTTTACTTCCATCGCCGTACGGGAAAAGCAAATAAACATCCTTTGCTAAAGCAACAAGCAAAACTAAATATCCTCATTCATATCTATCTTTTTAAAATCACTGTCTCATTATCATTAGCCTTTGGTTGTTATTTCTTCACACGTGAGGGTATCACTTCAATTTATCTAAAAGAGTGTTTGGCGGAAGGTTTTTAAAAGAGAAGGAAGAAGAAAAAAATAAAATATTTAATTGAATAAAATTAAGAGAGAGGAGAGAAGCTAAATTTATCTCTCTTTTAAATTAAAAGATTTTGAAAAAGAAAAGTGAGATATTTTTTAAATTTTAATTTATTTTTTATTTTTTTTAATATATTAATATTTAATAAAAATTAAGATAATATTTTATCAAAAATTAAAAATAAAAAAAAATTAAAATTTATAATTTATTTAAAATATTATTGATATAAATAATTTTTTTATAAAAAAATTAAAATAATATAAAAAATAAATTTATTTAAACATAATTATCTTTCTTCTCTTTTTTTTTTTTCTTCTTCTGAATTAAATAATAATCGCTCCTTCGCCTCCTTCTTCCTATCAAAGAAACTCGTTAGAAATCTTTTACATCCCTTGATGCAAATGGAGCCTAACAGGAATGCACAAAATCTTATTCAAAGAGGAAGGATGGGGGTTATGAAGTCATCCAAACGTTATCATTAACGGAATAAAATTAATTGGTAAATAGTAATCTGAAGAAAAACGGAGCACTGCTTTGATTTCAAAAACAGAGACACTTGTAAAGTTACATTACTAAAAATTGAAGAAACCACTTACAGCAAGAAACTATAATAGTGGGAGGAAAAAAATTCTAAATTTAGAACTCTTAGCCCTAAATCTCCTATAACAAGCTCAAATTACAGTTTTCTTTTTCCAAATTCACCTCCTCAACACAATTTTCATGGCCTAGGATACTCTTCCACGGTTCATATATTCCTTTTTTAGAAGAAGATCAAGAGACGAAATCGTATTTAAAAAATGATGTTAAAAAAAGAAAAAGAAGCAATCGATTAGATTGATCATTACAGGTGTAATGAATCAATAATCAAACAAAAACTAAAAAGAGAACTTCCAGATCTTAATTCGAAGATCCACCTTACACTCAGAGTCCGTGACCGAAGCCAACGACGGAGTCTTCCCACTGGGTACCATCCCCTTGATTCCATCACACGTAACTCTAATCCCCACTTTCTTGCTCTTGAGCCACTCCATTTTCAACTTCACTTTTGTGTCCATCTGAATCTCCACCGGGAACCCCTTCTTCTTCTTCAGACCTGATCTCAGAGTAGTCAATGACTCAGTATCCAGATCTCGAGCATCAGAAAGGACCGCTCGAAGGCTGGTCTGGTTGTTCTTGTCGGATATAAACGCCGGAAGAGACCCATTCCCGATTGGGACGGAATCAGAGGACGCCGTGACAGTGAATGCGTCGTAGAAGAAAATGAGATGGTTGTTTGGGTTTTTGGCTATTAGAGTGAGATTGAGGAGGGTAGTGAGATGAGAGGGAGAATCAGGTGAAGTAGTGAGGTTCATCTTGGCAATGCGAAGATTGGTGACGGAGAACTGGGGACGGTGAGGGCGATAGAGGACGTAGAGTGCAGCACCGACAATGGCAGCGAGGAGGAGGAGAGCGAGAAAGATAAGTATCGACCAGAAGCAGCAGCAGCAGCAGATGTTGCGGTGGGAGCGTTGACGACGGTGGTAGTGGGATTGTGGGCGGTAGACTTGACGGTTGGGGTTGTAAAGTTGGGATTTGACAGGACCGGGATTGCCATTGGCGGTGGCTGGAGCGGCGGCGCCGGCTGTACCGTTGTGATTGGGTTTGGAAGAAGAGTAGACTTGCTCTGTCATGATGGGTGGGTTTGGATGGAAACAAAAGTATGGGATTCAGGAAGAGAAGCTGAGGCAGTAGGTGTATTATGTAGGGTGTAGGGACTAAGGAGAGAGGAAGAAGATGAGCTTGTGTGAGGCTGACGAAAAAAGAAACTTTGTAGATAGCCACCCTAAACCAAAAGGGCTGCTTCCACCTCACTAAAAATGGAATCTCTCTCTCTTTTTTCCTCTCGCCCTCCCTCTCTTTTTTCACTGGCTTTTTTTATTTTTGATTTCCTTAATTTTTTGGGGGGTTTAAATTGGATTAGTTTGTAGTATTTCTCTGTTTAATATCTATAATTTCAATCAATTTTATAGCATCTTAGGTTTTTTGGTTTTTGTTACAATCTTGGGTGTATTAATATTTTGTTTAATTGATAAATTTATCAATTAATGATTGATTCATTAAAAAAATTGGGATATCGTAGGACTTACTATAAAACTTAGAAATTTTTTTTTTTTATGCGTCCTTTATATTTAAATGATAAGTTTCAAGCTATAATAAGAAGTAATTGTAATTTTGTTTCATCGAAACGAAAGAGATGTGGCATGATTAGTGATTATAACGGAACCTTCGACAAGTCTCTGTGTGTTATTTAATTTTTGCTTATGTTGCAAGCTCGCCGCCGCTTTTCTAATTGAAGTCATTTGATGGAAGCCGCATCTTTTGTTGTTTTGGCTAGAAAGCATGTGATTTGAGTGGAGTTTCAGGAAAGATGGGGTCCACTCCTATTCCATCCATTTGTTTATTTGGTTTTTTTTTTCTCTTTTTTGTTTCAACCCAATAAATGAACAAATGGATGAGCATGGAGACGTTGACGGAACGTTTTCAGACGCAAATTTCAGGGCCATCAATTATAATCATTACAGGATCTATTCGAGTCCTCCATAGTATAGTTCTTTTTTATTTCTCCTTGAAATTTCACTTTCACATTTCGTTACTTGATCAACAAAACAATCTTCAGAAAAGAAAAGGCTCACCAAACTTTGATGGCCAGACATTTCTCGCGGCTCATATATATTTGGGAGAATTATAATAAAGAATAAAAAAATTTTATTTTTAAAAATTTATTATTACTTATTCTAAAATAATTACCACTAAGGTTAACAATCTTAATTAAATCTAATAATAAAGATCTTTAAAAATAATTTTTTTTCTTCTTTATCCTTAAACATAATTTTTCCTATATATTTATCTAATGTTCAGCATTTTTGGATAGAAAATAACTCATATCTATTTTTATGGACATTTATGTTAGTTATTTTGAAGGCAAATGTTAGTTGAGGTATCAGAATGTGTTATATTGTTTGGAGAAATATTTATATTATATATTCATAATTTAAAAATTGAATATTATTGTGATTTAAATTTTGGCAAGCAAATTTCATTTAATTTTTTTAAAAAATTATATTAGATTATATAACAGTATATAAATGATAATAATATCATGCATTTGCTTTAACGTTTTGTTTGGATAGGGGAAGAGAAAAGTGGAGGGAGAGAAAAGGGGAGAAGAGAAGCAAGAGAAAAGAAAATTGAGATTTTCTTCCTATGCGTTTGGATGGAGAGAAAGAAAATGTATAAAAATAAAAAAAAATATGTTAATTTAATATAATAATAATTTTATTGTTATTTTAAAATTTTTCATATATTTTTTTAAAAGATAAGAATAATAAAAGATATAAAAACTAATTTTAAAAAATATTTAAATAATTTCAAAAAATTATTTTTAAATAAAATAAAAAATTCATTAAAAAACTCATATTTAAAATTTAAAAATATATTCTTTAAATTAATTAAATTTTATTATATAAAAAATATCTATAAATTATTATTTTAAAATCATAAATCTTAATATTTTATTTTAAAATTTATTAATATTATTTAAATATATATTAATTAATTTAAATATAATATATATTTAAATATTATATTATAATATAATATATATAATATATAAATATTATATATATAATATTATAATATAATATTTATATATATATATATATATATGTACAGTGTCAGACTATAATTTAGCCACTTCGGATAGTTTTTTTTTTAATTATGTATTTCTTTTAAAATTATATATAATTTATTAATTTTTATATTAAAAATATATTATTATTTTGTAAAATATATTAATTAATTTAATAATAAAATTAATTGTAACATTAATTTTTTTAATTAACTAATTAAAATATTTAAATAATTTTATTAAATATATATTTATTATTCTTTTATATTTTGCGTCACTTTTCTCCTCCAATCTCTCCATTTCGGAGAGGAAAAAAATACTGAGACCCACCGTACTTTTCTATCCATTTTTTCTCTTCTCTCCAGTCTTCTCTCCGAATCAAATGGGATAAATTTTCATTTTCTTCTCCCTCCCTCCCTTTCCCCTCACTTTTCTCTCGATACTGAAAATAAACTAGTTGCTTAGATGTAATCCTATAATGAATAACCAAAAAAATTCTACCTTTGTTTGGTCAAAGGAATTGGTAGATAATTATGATGACAAAATTAGTCAGCATGCAGCAATTATATTGGATTCTTAATGCACACTGTAAGACAATAATACAGCAACTCCTCAAACCTATTACTACCATTGGATAGCATAGACATCAACCAATTCAATTATATTCATTGAAGCAGGTGAATATTCAAATCACAAATGATAATACGTAAAACTTCGAGGGAAGAGAGTGATTTTATTTTATATATAAATATATGAAATCTAACGCTGCAAAATGCATTAGTAAGATTGAATGGAGTTAATTTCTGAAGGAGCTATCATGTTATAAACTTGGTTTCCAAGTTAATCTCGAAACTGAAGAACCTTTTTTTTAATCATTAGAGGTTGAGACTTGACGTTGTATTAGTTAGGTTATAAACTTATAACGACAGTCAATTTTAGCAGTTGCGTTACTCCAAAGTCAATAATCAGCCCCCCACTCCCCACTACCAAGGTTGGATTCCCAGACTCCCTATTATTCATAATATTGTTTTACATGTTCCTATGTTTCATTAATTACCATTCATCATGCCTTTATTCTGCAAATTATAACGCTCCCACTTGTATACCTTGCTTTTCCTTTACTACTACTTTATCTGTTTAGACAATTACTATCATTATCTTAAGAGTGACAGATTTTGCATTCTCAGCCAGCAGGCAGCAGCTCTCCTTTACTATACTTAATATTTAAGTTTTATTTAAAAAAATCAAATATCAATAATATTAATTACACAATTTTTGTATTTATAATTAGTCATGAGAAATCAGCCTTAAGGCAAGAGGATATGAGCAAAAACCATTTTATCTAGAGTTCAAGGTTGTCCAGATCAAGAATTTTCAATCCAACTCGTATATCATATTATTATTGCAGTTGCAAGAGTAACATCAAGTTTGAATCCCACTAACATACTGCAAGTTAGAGAAGATTCAATCCAAATAAAATTATATGCTTCTTAATCTAACCCAATGAATATAATTTCAACAATATCAAAAAATATTCTGTATGAACCAATGATTCCTTTTACTAATAAAAATCATGTAGGCAGAAACAACCATTCAAAAAAATACTAGGGATTAAACTTGAAACCTCCAACTCTTTAAAAAATCTAAACTTGAAACCTCTTGACTCTTTAAACAAATCTGATCTCCTCATACCGAAAAAAGGAGGTTAGATAGAAGAGTGGGAGAAGGGAAGGGGGCCCACAAGAGCGATGAGAGATAACCGAATGTAATACTATAATTATGCGTCTGCAGGTACAGCCACATGATTCAGAATATACTAGTAATACATATATGCAGCTATAATACAGTTGTTCTGAAGGACAAAGAAAGCATGTGAAGGGAGAATATCTTTCCCAGATAATTCTGCTACATTGTCCAAAAGATGCCATAAACTTGATTGACGCAAGATCTCAATAATTCACTTGAATTTATTGTAAATCAAGACAATTAACAAAGGAAATGGCAATCTACTCTTATCAACGAATCAAAACATTCTGCTCTGCATATTACTCATTCACATATCCAACACAAACCAACTTGGAAACCAATAACCGCTCAATACAAAAATTTCAATGCCACAGGTTTATCGGGAAGGGTATTGATGAAATATTCTGTGACACACCAGGTCCAAAGTAACACTAAGATAAGGCAATGGTTAGTTAACATAAAACACAAATTCTAGTTAGAAACCTCTTGCCAATCACCCCAGATCTTCTAACATATATTTCTGTGTGATCCAAAATGCATAAGCTCCCATGTCCCATCCATGGCCACAAGCTAAGTGCAGTTTGGTGTCGACAGATTCCTCTACGAATGGAAAGTAAAACAGTATTCAATGCAAATACTAGATGGAATTTGGCTAAAGTCTACAGCCAAATTCCCTGGCTCAAGAAGACACCGAAGGAAACTTCATCTAATTTGCAGACTCTTACATATCTCAGGCATCGGGCAATCGCACATAAACACCTTCATCAATTTTGTCAAGGTCGATCATGGAGAGGACCCAATCTGTCACCAATCCAACAAATATTGTATATGCAATGTCCACAACCTTACCACGGTACAGCAGTTAAAGACAATAAAAGGGTAATGCATAAAAATCAGAATTGAAGGGACAATTTGCTATCCCAGTATACAAAAGGAATCAAAACAGCCACAAGATATTTTGGTTTGATGAACTGTAAGAATCAAGTACCTTTGAAACTTAAGTTCCCTGTAGATGAGCATTACACTAAGTAAAATTGGGATCAGTGCTAGGCACAAGTGTTCCAAAGAGTGCCCACTGATAATGTAGTTATTTACACGGTATATTTTCTTGTCAGCAGCAGCTTCAAATTTCGCCAGGAGATATATCCCTGCACCAAAGAGTTCAGGCCTCAAAAATCATTAACAAGTTAAAAGAATCTGGCTATTTCTCAATGCATGATATATATATATATATATATATCCTAGGTTCAAATATTAGCTGGTAGTATCCTCAAAATGTACATCACTCATGGGCAAACCAACAGAAAGGAATGGACGGCTTCAAGGAGGCAGTGGGTTCATGAGTGAAGCTTGTTATATGGGAATGAAAAACAGAAAGAAGAGAAGATACAAAATAATAACAATATAGTTATGCTAGCTGACATGCTGAAAAAGCTCCTCTTCTAACATTAAGATCTGTGTCTTGGTTGGCGAACTTAGTCCAATGTAATCAAAACAATTCTTTTAAGGCCACAAACAAAATTATAGTAAATAGAACAATACTGGGGTTTGCACAAAAATAGTAGTTAGATGACTCCAAAGTGTGCACTGCCAAAACAATTCTTTAAGGCCACAGACAAAATCATAGTAAACAGAACAATACCAAGGTTTGCACAAAAGGCAGGAGTTAGATCACTCGAGAGTGCTCACCGCCAAAACTTTTCCTTCAGAACTGAATTGCTTTATCAGAATGAGTTTTGGCCAGTAAAAAGCTTCGGCAGATAAAGAAAAATATTGAACTAACAGAACTGATCAATATTTCTGAGTAAGAAGGCCAACTAGCAAGCACAAATCAGTCACAAAACCGTTTAGGTAGATACTAGATACAGTGTTAAAATAGTATATTCAAACCCTGCCTTAAGTTAGAAACATACACCAAATCGGAAACTAGATTCTTAATCACACTACAGCTTTCAAGAGCCACATCCAATCATCAATGCAGCTTCAATCCTCTTGGCCTCGTCATGATTTGTGGCATCTTTGAGACAATTTTTCTATTTTCTCTTGCTTTCGTAAACCACCTAAAAATCTTAATACCTGAATCTTCAGCTTAATCAAAAGGAGCAGTCTTCCCTGTCCCAATCATATAGTTCACAAAAAATCCAACCAGTTCACAGGTAACAGTTTCAATTCAAGGATACAACTCTAACAAGAATCCACCATCCACCACTATGCACCAGAATAATAGCTGGTGTGACTAACGGTTCCATCTTCATATCAAGCATTTCAAAGTCAGCCTACGAAAGTAACCCCAACTCTGTAACAGAGAATGAATCTCAAAACTTCATTAGAGTAACGATGACAGGTCCCAGAAGCCAAGGGAGATTACATCAACATAGATAAACACGAGCCAAGCAAAAGTTTAGCTCTTGCTGATTCTCTCAAAAATTTTAGTCCCAATAAAATTTTTATTCAGTCACTGTTTGAAATTATAAATAGTTGTTTTCCAGATCAAAAACAGGAATAGGCAACCAAATAGAATTACCTTGTACTGTAAATAAAATAATTACGCAAGTCCAAGGCTTACCCGTCGACCAAAACCAATATGTTGAGTGAGTATATTTGGAAGGGTACATAAATGCCACTCCTGGAATAGCGAAAGGAAGAATCAACTGGAATGTCATGCAGAACCTAATGTCATTATAAATCCTGCAATCAACTAGCAGAAAGAATTCAGCAAAAAGCTCAATAACAGTTTTAGCATCTTGAGATGAAAGAATTCGAAGAGAGAAGCAGCACGAAATATACAAAAACAAATAACTAACCGTTCATAAGCTACACTAAGAAAGGCAGTAAAAAGAAGTGCAAACAAACAACATAATCCAATCCTCTGGCCTATTCTTTCAATAACCAGACAAGAGAAAAGCGAGGCGTAGGCCACCATCATCTGCAGTTAACAAATCGAAGCGCTTTAGTTTAGTCAGAAAATTGAGAAAAACTCGCATCCAATACCAGTTTGACCACAAACAAACATTTTCAAATCATACGCATGGTTATGCCTTCCATTTACTATAATGTATACCTCTTTAGTTTTTGAGACTGCTCTTGCCCCTCAGAAACAATATATAGCAATTACAGGATGGAAGCAAGCTCAACAGTCACAGAATATTAACATTGTCAAATAGACAAGTAATACTAACCGGTGAAGTGTCCCACAAAACTCGATTATTATCTGGCTTCAAATGGTAATAAGCAGAGCCAAAGGCCATCCCTAATATTCCAGCGTAATATAGCGCCCAAGCCCAAATCTCTACTCGAGAACTAAGAAACCCATGACCAAGCACAAAAAAATGCCCGATTTTATCAACATGATGGACTTCAATTACTGATTTTTGTTAGAATGGTCACAGCCTCATAGGAATCAATACCTTATGTTAAAAACACCGCCTTCAAGAGCGAAAACAAAGCCCAGAACACCAACAACCAAAAATGGGAAATTTGTGATCACATTCAAAGTGCTGGGCACCCCTGTAAAAACCCAGAAACTGAAATTATCATACTCACTAGACGATCAAGCAACCGATAAAGAAATATAAATTTATAAAGAGCGGTTACTTACCGAGAAGATTGCGCATGTCAAGGAAATGGTGGTGGTTAGGAGAGCGAGGGATTTTGGGAGTGAAGAATAGGAAGCAGATGCAACCGAAAAACACCCCTGCCCATATACGAGTTCTCTTCCACCTTCTGAACTGTTGATTTGCCACCCAAACCATCGCTCTTCTTACGCAGTGCGCTTTAGTGTTTAGTTTTTAAAAATAAGACTGCTTCGAATATAGTAGGGACAAGTGTCTCTTTCTGCCTCTCTAGAGCACGCAGAGCAGAGAAGTGACCCCCCTTTCGGGTTTTGATCTTGAATTGACTCCGTTTCCCAGTTGGTTCACACGAATACAAAAACACTCGGTTTGATCGAAATTTGAAGCATCGCAAACCTCGTGCTTGACAAAATCCCTCGTCCCAGTATGCTTCGATTCAGGTGGGCCTCTCTCTCTCTCTCTACCAGACCAGGATCAACAATTTCTTTCTTTCGTCGTTACCCGTTACCCATGAGGCCGTCACTGTCTTTCATCAACCCCTTCGCGGGAGGCGGGTTTTTCGTGTCAATTTGTCTGGAACTCTACTCCCATCTCTATCCATCAAGGAAAATTACAGTACAGATGCTAAATTAAAGTACTTTAGTAAAAGGATTTAAAATTATTTTAAAAATTTTAATTTAAGATCATAAATTAAACATTTTTACATAATTTAAATTTTTAATTTTAAGATTTTTTAAATTTTAAAAAATTTTAATATAAATATCGTTAATATAGAATCTTAAAATATAATTTTTTTAAAAGTAATTTCTAAGATGCGTGATTGCATTTGGTGCCCTCAGCGCTCGAGGCAATAAGATTAGTCGTGGAAAATAATAATTAGTAATTTAAGAGCCCAAATTTATTTTGGACTTTCAGTTGGCTTTTTTTTTTTTTTTAACAAGGCCTGGAGCTTGAATTATGTCCGAGATGCCTTGGACTTTGATGACGAAATGCGCTTGAGCTTATCAAGAACCGAATAATTTTTTTAATTATTGGTTAAAATATATAAAACTTCTTTCAATTTAGAGCGGTTCAGTTGATAGAAAAATTTTGAGAAAAATGAAACTCGATATAAAAATAAGAATAAATTTTGATAAAATAAAAATCTGTGATTCATAAATTATATTTGATATAATATAAAGAGAAATAAAAATATTATTCTATTTTTATATTTAATAAAATAAAAATAATAGAAGAAATGAGAAGTTAATAAATAACTATTATATTTTTAATATAAACAGATTAAAATATTCATTTTTTATTTTAATTTACTGAAAATTTTTAAGATGCTCTTAATAAAAATATTACAATATTTTTTATATTTTAATTTGTACAATATATTTTTTTAAAAAAATTAAAATACTGTTTAAATAACCATTAAAATGGTCTCATTTTTTTCTATTTTTGTACTCTGGTAAATACTTTTAATACATTGCTTTTGCTTTTAATTATTAATTCGTTTTTTATATTATTACTTTGTGTTTGTAATCTGGTATTTATCATTTCCAGACCTCATTTCAGGAACGCTATTCATTCCATCTTATTTTTAATGGAAAGCCAATCTCTCATTTTGAGGGAATCAAATAAAATATGGAATAAGAGTAAAAACGTTAATCTGCCAATCAAACAATAAAAATATAGAAATTCTATTCCCATTCCCAATTCTACAAGTGCAAAATCCCCATGCCAAATGGGACGTAAGATTTGTAGCCATTTATTTCCTCAAATTTAAAATTTGACTATGGGCCACTAGATTTATTAACATGTGCAACCACACTCTTTTATAGGTAAATTTTTTCCAAGACCTAACGAAGTTCTTCTTTATGAAATTATATCATGCTAGTAATAATTTCTAAACATGAAATTTAGACATGCACAATGAACCAGAATGTTCATTAAAAATGCGCAAATCCCAAATCTCCCTACTTTACCTTTTGTTTGAAATAATAAAGCTTATAAATACACTCAATCGCTTTCTTTCAAATTTGAATTAGTTTGGATTTGTAAATAATCCAAATATCCGATCTGATTTCAATAGTTTTTTGGTCGAATTTGCTAATGAAAAAGTCAAATTGTACGAATTTGTGAGTCAAGAACGTCCAGTGTAAATTTTTATAATTGACAGCAAGAATTGCATATGTTTCTAATTGAAGGAATTTTTTTTGCATTTTAGCTAGAATTATTTTATCTTTATTATTGTAACTTGTTTTTTGATTAAAAAATATATCATCTTATAATGAATGATCTACTACTGGTTTAAAAAAGATCCTTATCCTTTAGTTGAAATTGGCAGGAACAAAATTCAAATAGTTGTTGCTTTCTTTTCAATATACATACATATATACATACATACATACACACATACATACACACACACACACACATATATATATATATATATAAAGGCTGATAAAGTGGAAGGTGGCAACTATTAAAGAGCAGCTAGTTCCTGAGACCAATAACAGCCAATTGTTTTAAACCATGAAGCTTGGTGTTTCAAGTCCATTGGGCCCAAATTCAGCTATAAATTGAAAGGCGATAATGAGCAGATATGGATTGTCATATGCCGCAATAGGATGGCCCTCCAATTGAAGACTACCACTTACATCATGCCACATAGTAACACATATCTAATCCTCATGACACATCGTAGAGATTCATATAATTCTATGTAGCTTTCTTCTTCATCATATAAATATCATGTTTGGTATGTTTGGAGATTAGGCTTTAATGTTCACCACGTTTATCTAAATTATCTATTTGCTCAACTTAACATTATCTACAAGCCTCCACCCCTATTGGTTACTGTCAAAAGCAAAGATACCACTTTGTGATTCTCATCACTTAACTAACGAATTGTTTATCTTTCCCTGTCAACTTCTCAATGATTTGCCAATCTTTTTGATCAATCAAAAAGACATTTCACGACATGTATATTATTGTACATATACTACTATCTCTTTCTTCAATGAACTAATTAGTCATATTCCTCGTGAGAATGAGATTAGATATCAAGTTTGTCCAACCTGAGATCATAGAAGACTATCAACTAATTAACTAATTGGCAGTGACTTAGTTAGGTGGATCCTTTGTTCTGCCTATTAATTTGATCTTTAATTTCTCCATTCTTGACTCTAGTCTAGAATTTATCGTTAAAAGCAACCCAATTATAAACAGTAAAATTATCTATCTGAAGATTAAAAATTATGTATTGACATGGCAAACTAATTAAAAGCCATGAATATGGCATTATAGCTTGGGAACATATATGCAATCATTTTGATGGTCATGCGAGATGTGACCTGGTTACTAGAGTTTGAGTTATTTTAGCAACTTGTCCTAAAATCTAGATTGAAAGCTTCCCATATCTATTTTGAAATTAAGAAATACTAATTTTAAAAGTCGAGTCTAGTAAGAATATGAGGCAAATAATTCTTTTCAAATGATGGAGAATCAAAAAATATATATGATTGATGGCAAGAAGGTGTGGGGTCTAATTCAAAGATTGTTTCTATCATAACACTGTGCCTGTAATGCCAGCATTTGATGTCTTTTGGCAATGCTAAGGTCCGAAGGTCCTTTCCTACTTTTAAGATATAAAATATTTCTCTTTAATTCCCCCCATTATTTCAAATACATTTACTATATTAATTGTAATTAAAGAACTTGAGCATAAAGCTTCAAACATAAATTAAGATGTTGTCAACAAATATATTGACCTGCAGTAAAAAAAGATTAAGAAAGTGTTGCACTACGTCAAACATGTATTAGACATGAAAGACCTTTATTTTTTAAGCAATATATATATGCACACACGTGCAATATATGTGTGAGATAAAATGAGTAAGTGAGGGTTTGAAATATAGTAAAAGAAGTAATGTAAAGGGAGGTCAGTTGTAGTAGCATTCGACACCTCCTCTTCTATTGTCTGTTTCTTTTTTCATATTGGTTTTGTTTGATATATGAAACCACATGAATGTCTTAGAGACATACCTTTTCTTTTTTATCCTCCCTTTCTCTCCTTTTATAAAACCATACTAACTTGTAGTAAGCCGTTTTTAACCCTTTCATAATCTTTACCCCACACACACACACTCTCTCTCTCTATGTGCAATCCATGATGCCTGTTTCTTTGAACCCACAAGCTCCTTCTCTCCCTCTCATTGATCATCAAAAAAAAAAAATAACTAACTCTTCAATTCTCCTGCTAGCCAAGATTTAACTAATTCTATCTCATTTCCTACTTTTTTTGACATATTTAATGACACACACATTAGGGATATGGAAGAACTATGACATGATTAAAAGGCAGGATCATATTCCTTTCCACGTTCTATGTATATTGATTAAAACCCATCATTAATTGTACTTTGTTGGTTATCCTCCTATTTAAAATATATGTATGCTTGATCTTTCAATTATTAGATATCCATCAATAGTACATATTATTGGCGATTTGATCTCCCCCTCTCAGTTAATTAGTAGGAACAGTTATAATAGAAATGTTTTGATCTAACTTCTAAGCTTGATTTTATGATAAATTTGACCATTATATATATCATGTCAAATGCTATTTGTCATTTGTTTTATTATACAAGTCTAAATTATATTCTTTTTTTCTAATAAAGTGATAATTAATTTGTTTAACCATTCTCTAGTCATTTGGCGTAGAGTCTTGATTCCTTCACTATTGGATGATTAGTTGGTAGCAACTTTCTTAATGCATCTTTCATTATTATTTTAGTTAGCTATAGATGATTTAAGTAGCGTTTGTGGCCCTAAGTATAAAATGGAGGATGAAGAAATTAGCATAAATGGTCACATTAATTCAACAAAATGAATGTGTTCAAAGATGAGGTTAATACAAAAAATGATATTGAGCAACTCCCTAAATAGTAGTACAGCCTTTCACAAAGCAACAAATTCTACTCCAACATGCCAACACAAATGCCTTTCTAATAAGTCTAACAATGGTAATAGCATCAATAAGGTTTGTGCAAATTATAACACAATCGCTACTCCACTTTAGAGGAGTAGTCCTAATGTCATCCATCATCTTCCCTTTATTTCATTTACTACAAACCAATTAATGTCACTGTATTATTGACTGGTTATATATATATATATGTTGGTGTAGTCACTTTGCAATGCATGTAAGATTAGGCAAAGGAAAGCAAGAAAGGCAAGGGAAGAAGCTTCTAATGGTTTGGGTGCATCCTATACAAAGACCTGCAGAATAGTGCATAACAAGAAGAATAAGTCTCAATTAAAGAACAAATGGAAGGGCAATATTGGAGGCACGTCTCACTCTTAGGGGGAAAGGAAGCTTGATTTCAAGGATTTTGCATTCACTTTTAGGAGTAACTACGCTTTTCAACAACAAGTATTTCCACGAGATGAAGTGGTTGAGGTAGTGCTACTTCTCATGAATTTATCTTATGCTTTTAGCTGCTTCTTCCATTTTTCCCCTCTATTTTACCTTTTTGAATTATGAAATCAATTAAATAGATCACATATCTATTTATGTTTATATTAATGTAACAAAACCCAAATATGGTGTGTCACACTGAACTTATCATCAAATCCATGGTATTGTATTGATATTTATAACAATCACAAGTTATTTAATATACAAAATTATTAAATATAAAAATAAAAAATAGAAAATAGTAGTTGAAATGGATAACAAATGCCTATCATATCTTACATAAAAATAATAATAAACAAATAAATATTATTGAGTAATAACAAAAAGAATATAATAGGCATTGTAAAAAAATAAAAATAATTTCCTCTTCCACTCTCCTTCTCTAATACAACCAAACTACTTCTCACAGAGTTGAGCTTTCTTAATAAGCTTATAAAAAACATTCCTAAATAAATGTGTTAGCCTTGACTTGAGTGATATCTTGGACATAAGTAATATATGTGGATTTTCATCCTAATTCCTCATTTTCATTCTTTCATTTATAATTTTTCTCACTCTCTTCTTTGTTCATGAACTTCTTCATGACTAAAAGTTCACACTTCCACACACACATGTATAGAAATATTAAGTGAAAAGATTAATTTTAAATGGGAGATTGATGAGAAGAAGGAAAAATCCTTTTTAGATCACAAATTAATAATTAAAATGAATATAAAAATCATTAGTGTAAAAATCAATAAATTTATTTATTACACATTTATAATGTGTTATAATATATCATAATTAGAAGGATTAATTCTCAAAACTATAATTAAACTCGACTTCAAATTCTAACTAATTTTGCCGGCACAAGTCCACACTTCACATTATGTTCTAGAGAGGTTTCTAGATAATGGATTTAATATATAATAAATAAATAAACATTTAAATATATTAGAATTAAGTCTCACAAAAAAATACAAAAATTAGATTTAAATAAAATTTCTTATAATTTAAGTAATCTCTTGGACTCGAGCTATACTTCATTTGCATACCAAAAATATAGATAAGATCAAACTTAGTCGCATTTTGCTATATATTTGTTATTAATTTTTTCAATAAAAATATAATAAATATATAATTTGTTTAATATGTCAAATATATAGTTTAATTAGGGAATCATATATGCAAAAATCAAACATATCACGTTTTAATAAAAAAATTAATAATAAAGATATATGAAAGTGATTATAAAATTATATATATAACACTTGGTCGTGTTATTGTATAAGCTTTTAGGCCATAAGTAACGTTTGGGATTTGGGTTTTAATAAGTGGGTTGAATTTTAAAATTGTTGGTTTTCGCTTCTAGGCCACATCAGCGTATGGATTAATCCAGTTGGGCCAGTAACAGAATGAGGCCCATAAATATCTACAAACACTATTGCTGCTCATAACAGGCATCAGTGCCGTGTCGATGCTGCCTTTGTTCTTTTTTGGCCGAGGTTTAATGCTATTTTATTTAGATATCAATGATTCCCCTAATTCATGCAGACAGTATTTGACCATTTGTATATAAAATTAACAGAATAACTAATTGTCAGAAATACCAGAGGCCTATGACATATGATTATTGAAATCTCTTTTCCAACAATTATATTTGATGATGTAGCATGTATGGGCAGGAGTTCCCATGCAAATGACAAATTCGACAGATTTTTAATATATATATATATATATGAGGGGTGAAAGCAAGCATTTTGTTGCCAATGTGTCTTCACCCTTAGGCTTCCAATCCGAATTCAAGCGTTGATTTCGATGACGTATTGATTCTCCCACACAGGTTCATCTTCTTCGACGGAATCAACCACATGTGGGCAGAAAAAGTGATTGAATATGTGAAGGAGGAGTTCCAATTTTAGT
The DNA here is from genome assembly GCA_032878935.1 of Erythrophleum fordii. Classification (NCBI taxonomy): domain Eukaryota; kingdom Viridiplantae; phylum Streptophyta; class Magnoliopsida; order Fabales; family Fabaceae; genus Erythrophleum; species Erythrophleum fordii. Next base: position 12,118,029 of record JAVQMF010000058.1, read on the forward strand.
GTCAGGTCAAAAGCACCACACCAATGGAGGCATTTCTATCTTCTTGTTCCAATTGAAACCCACCAGAAAGAGAAACACAGAATGAAGATGATATATTGAAGGACAAAAAAGGATAATGAGAAGAAAATGGTGAGTTAGAAGACAACAAATAATAATAATAATAATAATAATATCAAATCAGCGTGCCCCATCACACTTGACGGTCAAGAATAACGACCTTACTCTCTTGAATTTATTTAAATCATTAAAAAAGTTTTTACATTTACTTGAAAAAAAAATTCTTAATTAATATAAAATATTAAATATACTTTTATGATCAAAATACAGTTTTCACCATTTTACAAATTTATACACGTGATTTATTTATTTTTTAATATCAAAATAGTGATTGATTTTTCTTTTCTAAGCATTGACAAATGATTGTATAATTTAAAAAGCTCATGGCACTTGCTAATTATTATTCACCTTTTTCTTTATCTGTTAATATTATATAAAAATTGTTTTTTATACAGACATAAGGTATTATACTATTTATATATCATTTAATAAAATAAATTCAAGTCATATAATTAAATATTATATTTTATTATTTATTATAATACTACTATATAATAGAGTATTAAATAAAGCTAATCATATAATTGAATTCTATTTTAGTAAATAATATATGAATAACGTGGTATATGATGTAGTATGCCGCCTTTTCTCGTGAAGTCAAAATTAGAAAAAGAATAATTAAAAGTCTATTCCATAGGCGCGGTAGGTGGTCCACGGCGGATAAGATCGATCGCCTGCGGTGGGTAATTTTATTGCATGTTATGCAGCAGTTTCTTTAATTGTTTTGATAAAAATAAAATACAATATAAAATATTTAAAAATCATAATTAAGAAAATACAAAAACATATTTTATTTCATTAAACAAAATATTTTTACCCCTTACTGCATCGTCTGGTCCATGAGGACAAGCAATACAGTGTTGAGTGTTGACCGACCCCATCTGTCGCGTAGAGATGAGAACGCTTCCGAAGTATTAGCCCAAAAACAGTATCTCACCAAATCTCTCCCGTTCTTTAATTATTACTCCCCACATCTTTGTCACTGCACTTGCTTCTGAAATCATCTTCCTCTTTTCAACGTTGGTGAATTTTTACTCTATGCGATAATCACCCTCTAACTATTTTCCTTATATCATTGTTAACCAACAAATTCCTTCAATTTCCCGTTTTAATGAAACTTGCTGATTCTTTAATGAAAGCTTTTTGGTTTTTACTTATACATCTCTTGCTATTAATAATGCTAATTGAATTATCTAAACAGGAAAAAAAAAATCACAAACCACTGTCTCGGACACGACGGTGGGAGCCACAAACGACAAACACTTTAATATACAACTATTGAATATTTGACTATTAAATAATTCACATATAACCTTTTATTGTTAATTCTTAACTTAATTTACCATTTATTCCTATTCAATCCACGCCTCAAACACGAGATGGAACAAAGGTTTAAAAGTTTCGATGACATGGAAATTAAACCATTCCCAAAAGAGAAAATAGTCATAAGATGTTAACTCTAAAAACCTAACTATATCATGATGATAAATTATGATTTGTTTCTTTTTAATGGAATGATAATAAATTATGTTGATTCATACAATACAAATTATATCATTAAAAGCTTGACCTAATGTTATAGAAGTATATTTTTACTCGTGACTTTTAAGATTAAATTTATATATATTTTTTTATATTATTATTTTTATTAAATTTTTAATAAAAGAAATATTATTTGTAATTTTTTCATAAAAATTATATATTTATTAAAAAATTTAATAATAAAAATATAAAATTGTGCTTAAAATTTCTCTTTCTTCTTATTCCCTGAACGAATAGGGTTCTATTGATCATTTGATGACAAGAAACCAAACACGTGTACCATACAAAGAATAATATTTGACTAAAAGTACTCAAAATTCACCATTATATTGTCAGACATAGATTCAAATTTGTCGAAAATACATACTTCTCCAAATGAAGCAAATCCTACCAAAAACATCATAATAGAGCTTTGAAAAATTAAGGAAGAGGTTGAATCAAACTCTCGCATTTTGATTGTGATGGTTCTCACATTCTTATAAAGAGTGTGATTGGACACACCAATCACTTCCATCTTAGTGACGTCCATTGCTTTAAAAATCCTAGCCCTAACCCAAGTAACTTTTTGTTTCTTTCTGTCAGCGGTGACCGGTGAAAGGCAAAGGAGAGAAGCCAATTGTGAAAGAGAACTTGCCAGCTACCATTCCCTACCCAACTTCCACCCAGAAACCTAAAAAATAAAAAATAAAAAGGGTTCAATTTTCTTGATGCCAGTGAAATGCATTTTAATCCTTTGAAACGCAATCTCCATACTTCAATGCCCTTTATTCATTCATTCTAGAGTTTGTGGTGTTTTGTGAGTCTGTTAGATAGTGATATACGTGAATTTGTCCTTTTCCTTCATAGGTGGGGGCACATTGACCAACCACTTACCATCTCCACTAAATCTTTAAACTACTAATTTTTGCCTCCTGAAATTTACGCATATTCTACTCATTTTTTTAACAATGATTTTATTTTTTCAATGAAAATACCCTAAACCTTTGGACGGTTAACACCGAACTATTCCATTTCCCAATGGCTTGTAAAATATTGAATCTTTAAAAGCATCTAAAATAATATTTATGTAAAATAAGCCAAGAGGCTATATATATAATCGTCAGCCTACCACCACCACACCCCCTTACACACTTTCAATGGAATCATAAAAATGTTATCCTGATTTTGAAACCACTTTTGCATACCAAACCAAAACACCAATTACTCTGTTTTCTAATTTCATACACGTTTCTCTTATGTAAATCTCTTCATATCTCTGTACAGGGTGCATTCATTCATGGAACAAGCTCTGCGGCTCGCGAACAAAGTGATTCTGAGACACCTGGTTTCAGAGGCAAAGCTATACTAGCAGAATGAATCTTCATTGAAGTCTTTTGCCCCTGTATTGTACACGCCTTCGAGGTACGTATCATCTCTTTCTCCCTTTGCTTGCAGAGGCAAAGGATCCAAATTAGAAAACTTGCTGGGCAGGAGTCTGCCACGTAATGTTGTTGGCTGTGGTGTTGGGTTCCAAACTCGATCGATTTCGCTCGAGGCACTCAAATCCAGTGACACTTTTCCCTGACACCATAACTCTGCCATTCCAGAGGAACAAATTAAAATGGCGCAGTTATATGGGTTTGATAGTCTTAACTCACTTATCGACGCAACTGTGCCTAAATTGATTCAGTTGAATAAAATGAAGTTTGGTAAGTTTGATGAGGGGTTAACAGAGAGCCAAATGATCAAGCACATGAAGTATTTGGTGTCTAAGAACAAGGTTTTTAAGTCATATATTGGCATGGGTTACTATAACACCTATGTCCCTCCTATGATTCTGAGGAACATTATGGAAAACCCATGTTGGTACACCCAGTACATTCCTTACCAGGCTAAGATATATTAGGGGCGTCTCGAGTCCTTGCTTAATTTTTAGACTATGATCACAGATCTAACTGGTCTACCCATGTCAAATGCTTCATTGCTTGATGAAGGAATTACCATTGCTGAGGCAATGTCTATGTGTAACAATATTCAGAAGGGAAAGAAAAAAACTTTTATCATTGCCAATAACTGTCATCCTCAAACCATTGATATTTGTAAGACAAGAGCAGGTGGTTTCAGTCTTAAGGTAGTCACTGCAGATCTTAAGGATATTGATTACAAATCAGGTGATGTTTATGGTGTGCTTGTTCAGTACCCAAGCACTGAGGGTGAGGTTTTGGATTATGGGGAATTCATTAAAAAAGTTCATATTCATGGAGTTAAGGTTCTCATGGCAATTGATCTCTTGGCATTGACAGTGTTAAGCCTCTTGGTGAATTTGGGGCTGATATTGTTGTTGGTTCAACTCAGAGGTTTAGGGTTCTAATGGGTTATGAAGGTCCTCATGCTGCCTTTCTAGCCACATCCCAAGAGTACAAAAGGATAATGCCTGGAAGAATTATTAGAGTTAGTGTGGATTCTTCTGGAAAGATAGCCTTGCAAATGGCAATGCAAACTAGATAGCAGCATATTCATAAGGACAAGGCTACCAGTAACATTTGCACTGCTCAGGTGCAAATACAATTTGATTTTATCTAGACAATCTTAAGATGCATTTTGGCCTCTAAGACCCAGTACGATGGATATCATTTCTAACTATCTAATCTTGCTTGATTTTGATTAGGCACTGCTTGCAAACATGGCTACTATGTATGTTGTATACCATGAACCTGAAGGCCTTAAATCTATTGCCCAATGTGTTCATGGTCTTGCTAGGTATTTGCCCTAGGGTTAAGGAAACTTGGAACGGTGAAAGTTCAGAATCATCCCTTCTTTGACACTGTGAAGGTTAAGACTTCTAATACTCAAGCCATTGCTGATGCTGCTTATAAAAGTGAAATAAATTTTCAAGTTGTTGATGGAAACATTATAAGTTCTGCCTTTTATTATATCAGATTAATTAGTTGTATTTGTATAACTTCGGCTTATGGAGTTTAGTTGCTTTTTATATCACTGTTTCCTTTGATGAAACAACCATCTTGGAGGATGTTGATAAGCTTTTTAAAGTCTTTGCTGGTGGTAAGCCTGTAAGTATAATTAGCATATTCTCTTCAAAGTTATGAATTCTATCATTAATCATCAATATAAGTCCATCTAAAACACTTATTTAATTCTCAAGTCTCCTTCACAGCTGCATTTCTTGCACCAGATGTTCAGCCGACAGTTCCTTCTACACTAATTAGGGAAAGCCTTTATTTGACATACCTTATCTTTAACACATATATCCTTTTCCACAAAACTTGAATTTATATGGCTACCTTATTGAAGCATACCTAAATTTTATTTACTCTTATTAGGTACCATACAGAGCACGAGTTGCTTAGGTACATTTATAGGCTACAGTCAAAGGATCTCTCATTGTGCCACAGTATGATCCCACTGGGATCTTATACAATGAAGCTAAATGCAACAATTGAAATGATGTCTGTGACCTAGCCTAGCTTTAGTCACATTCACCCGTTTGCACCAATTGAACAGGCTCAAGGTTATCAGGTTGTTACAAGGTTTATATAAAAATCACTATAATAATGATGGAATGAGATTCTCTTAAATACTTTTATTCCTAAAAATATAAGATAGACAGCTACTTTTTCTGTGTCTAAACAAGCAACTTTAGTATTAGAAAATGTTTCAAAATTTGGGTGAACTATTGTGTACCATCACCGAGTTTGACTCCTTCTCTTTGCAACCCAATGTTGGTGCTGCTGGAGAATATGCTAGACTAATGGTTATCTGTGCATATCATATGGTATGGTAACTTTGATATAAACATGTTTGCTTAACTTCTGCATGCTTAAATAGTTATATGGAAGGTTGATGCATATTGATTTAGTTCAGTAGGCCATTCATAGTTTGTTTCGATTTTATATCTCAGGACATATAATTTGTTCAGTTGTTATTAAATTGTTTACACTCTTTTGTATATCAACCAGTAATAGATAATTACAATCATTGAGATTTCTCTTACTGCATATCTAGAAGATATGCAGTTCTTTTCCTGAATTATTTCCATTCACAAACATACTAAAATTTGTGTGATGATTACTTGTTTTCGCCATAGAAAAATGTAGGCAAGAGGAGACCACCATAACAATGTGTGCATTATACTTGTGTCAGCATATGGTACAAATCCTGCTAGTACTGCTATGTGTGGAATGAAAATTGTTTCTGTTGGAACTAGTGCCAAAGGAAACATCAATATTGGGGAGTTGAGGAAGGCTGTTGAAACGCATAAGGACAATTTATCTGCACTGATGGTACAATATGCTTCCTATATTGGAATGGAATTTTACTTGTATTACTTAGAATCTATGTTAGTGGACTGGGAGGAGAGCAGTCGTGGAGAACATGTGCCATTTTTATGCTTATTTGGTTTTGATTTATATTATAGGTAACATATCCTTCTACCCACGGTGTTTATGAAGAAGGTATTGATGAGATATGCAAGATCATTCATGATAATGGAGGCCAAGTGTATATGGATGGGGCTAACATGAATGCACAGGTTGGTTTTTCTATATATATCTTTACATTCATGCACTGTGTGTTGAGCCCAGAAGCATGAAGGGAAAGTTCTATAAGGTAGATACTAGATAGTAGGTCATAATACATAATGAATATGTTATATGAAACTAATCTTTTTGCTAGAGTAGTTATGGCATTAGAAGCTTAAGTTCGAAGTATTAGCCTGCATCATTTTTATTCTCCATTTTGTCTGGGTTTTCTCTAAGTTATAAGTTGATCCAAAAGCTTCAATCATATTGTTTGCCAAAATTAAACTAATTAATCAATGTAGCCAACCTCACTTAATGGAAAAAAGTTTAGTTATTGTTATTATTGTTGTACATCTAATGATTTTGCTCCTTCGGTTCTATATATCACGTTGTTTTAGAATTTAACATACAGTTCATGTTTACAAGTTGGACTTACAAGTCCAGGTTAGATTGGGGCAGATGTTTGTCATCTCAATCTCCATAAAACATTTTGCATCTCTTATGGAGGTGGTGGCCTAGGCATGGGTCCTATTGGCGTAAAGAAGCACTTGGCACCATTTTTACCTTCTCATCCTGTGGTAAATATTTTAGTTATGGATGTTTTTCTATATAATGATGCATATATTTAATCATACATTCAATAGAAAGCACCATGTCTTTAGAGAAGTATTCATCCTTATCATAGCATTATGATGGAACTGAGATCCTTGATAAACATTTGCATGAGTTTGTTATTGTTGTTGTTTAATGATCTCTGTCTTCTTTGTATAATAAGCGCACGTATGTTACCATACTAAAGGTACCCACTAGTGGCATTCCTGCCCCTAACAAGTGTCAACTACTTGGTATAATTTCTACTGCACCTTAGGGCTCAACACTTATATTGCCAATCTCTTACACTTATATAGCCATGATGGGCTCTCAAGGACTTACTGAAGCATCAAAGATAGCCATTTTGAATGCAAATTACATGGCAAAACGATTGGAGGTCTGTGCTTTGTAATAGATCACATCTTTGTCCTCTTTCCCTTAAACTTTGTGGCATACAGCCATAGTGGCCCTAAGAAGAAAAAGGAAGGGGGACTTTTCGTCTGTATGGCATCATAGAATTGTTTTTTTGCATGCTAATGTTGTCTTTAACTATGCCTTGGGTTGTGCAGAATCATTACCCCATTCTTTTTCCTAGAGTCAATCGAATAGTTGCTCATGACTTTATTGTTGACTTGAGAGGCTTTAAGGTAGGTCAATTTGATGTTTGAAGTTGCTTTTCAACAATATTTATGATTTGATTAATTGGGAGCTATTTGTGTCATAGACCACGGCTGGGATAGAGCCTAAAGATGTTGCAAAGCGCCTTATGGACTATGGGTTTCATGGACCACCAATGTCATGACCTGTGTCTGGCACACTCAAGATTGAACCTACTGAAAGTGAAAGCAAGGTATGACTTTAAGGCTTCAGGGAAACTATCTCTGGATTCTTCTTTTTGACATTTCTTATCTAATTTAACTAAGAAATATCATTGTAGACTAAGTTAGACAGATTTTGTGGTGCTCTAATTTCCATTAGAGAAGAAATTGCCCAGATTGAGAATGGAAAAGCTGATATTAACAACAATGTACTCAGGGTAAAAGATTTTATTCTTTTAATTATGTGAGACTATTCCCCATTTATACAAAAAGAACTGAATTTTTTTTTTTTAATTAAGAAGTTAGATTATGTTACTGGGATAACTACTAATTTTAAGTGACTAACTTAAATGCTTTGGTGCAGGGACCCACCATCATTGCTAATAGCAGATGCATGGACAAAACCATACTCTCACGAATATGCAGCCTTCCCAGCTCCCTGGCTTCATACTGCAAAGTTTTGGCCTACCATAGGTAGTTATCTCCTTATTCCTATAATCCATGTTTTTAATTTCTAATTACATTCTTCTTCATACATACTTAGGCTACTTCATACTCCATTCCATTAAGCTACACCTTGTAGTGCTATGCTTATGTGGTAGGAAATGATAATATTTCATAAGAATTAACTTTTCTGCTAATTTCATGTATTTTAGTAGAATATGATGTTTCCAAATTCTTAAGATATACGATGATGGCATATGAATATTGAATTTCTTCAAGCTGTTTAGCATAAAGTCACAATTTTCTGACTATAGTGGATTTAGCCTATATGTGTAACTTGTATATTATTGTTTGATGGATGAGTAAAGGCTAATAAATGCGGTTGGCTGTGTCATCAAGACGTGTTGACAATGTGTACGGCGACCGCAACCTCATATGCACTCTTCTCCTAGTGTCACAGGTTGTTGAAGAACCAGCAGCTGCCACTGCCTAGTCTTCCATTCACATCTATTCTCATTTCTTGTTGTACATAAACTTCCTATTCATATAATTGTTGTAGCTGTTCATGTTTGCTTTCTCTTCCAACTATCATAATAATAATCCACTCTTCCTGATCTTAACTTTTACCTAACCCCTTCCTCAAAATTTTAAACAAAAAATGAAAGGAAAATTAATATAATAACAACTGTAGCCACCCGCTTCAAGTGTTGTAATCGACCACTTACGAATTATAGGAATGTATGCTCCATTTGGTTTGTTGCATTACAAATATATTCTATTTACATAGGGTATATAATGTTTATTATGTTTATATACTTATTATTTTATCTTTTGATTTATTTTTTTAAAAAATATGAATTAAAGATTATTTTTTATCTCATCTATTTCTACTTATTCACATTTTACGTTCTATTCACTGTTACATTCTCCAATCAAACAAAGTAGCATTATATATAAGCTATGCACCTAAAAAAAAAGGCAATTGATTGATTAAGTCATTGTTTTTCAATGTGCTTACTATGAGTATAATGGCCAAGTCTTTTATGCATTGAAAAAAAAATTTGGTTCTCCATTAAATGATATCCCTATTTTTGGGCACATAACAATGTTTCTTTTTAGTTTAAAAGGAATCTCTATTGAAAAAGTTATTATATATTCAGTTTATATAAAATACTTCTTCTTTTTTTAATCAATATTCTCCCACTCTTTGGAGATGGGATTAATCTCATTTAGATATTGAAGTTACTTCTTTTTATGACTAATTTTTTTTTTTTAAAACCAAGTACGGATTCTTGATATTATAAAGGTCCTAAGTTATTGAGTTCAAACTTATTTATTACTTAAGTCATTTTTTGTGAGTAATTATATTTGAAATTTTGAATCTATATATAGTAAATTTCAATTGAAATATTGATTTTATTCTAAATAAAAATAATAAGAATGATTTCATGTGACCAAAAAAAAAAACTCAAGCTTATCTTTATTTGAAAGTTCTTAGATAAATGTGAAATCAACAAGGCTCTAAAATAGGTTTATAATTTTGTTGATTGCCACATCCGTTTCTATATGAGATACATGGTATAAACATGATTCCTTTTACCTAGCATTAGCCATAAAAAGGCTCTCAACTTTCTTTTCTTTTATAAAATCATCTTCTTTTGGGAATTTTCTTTCTGCTTTTCCCTTTCGTGAATTGAAGGACCTGATTCCTATTTTTGGGGATAAATGGAACAGAAGTATAAAGTAACAATAAAGACACATCTATTAAGTATATTTTTCAATAAATCTTACTTCTGGCAGATAAGCTAAATTTATTAAGGATATCTTCAAGCTTTCCCTTTTTTTTTTTCCTTGTCAAATGCAATATCTCTTAAATTTTGTCATGGAGAGTTTCACCTCTTTTTAGAGGTTGAGACTTTTCACTGTATGATCATATTAAAATCTATGTATATTATAATACAAATATTATTTTGTATAAATCTTGAAGAGATTTTTAAAGATGAGAGAATTAGATTATTTTAAAAAAATTAAGTTCTTCATAAAATCAAACCTATATATATTTTAAACTTTAAATTAATAAAAATTTGTGATATATGAATCCTTTTATTTAATGGTTATATAAGAAAAGGAATAAAGACAGGAGAGAGAATTTTTAGATTAATTTGTCCATTAATAAAGACTATATTATGTTTAGTTCTTTGCATTGTAAATTAATTTCTTTTAGATAATTTGTACAATATTTATTATGTTTTTATAATTATTATTTTTATTAACAAATTATATTTTTTAAAAATATAGGTACAAAAGTTATTTCTTATCTTATTTACATACTTTTTACATTCTTATTTTATTTAAATTATTTAACAAAACATGCCCCTTTTTCTTTCTAAATGATACTTATATCCCATTTGAATTAAAAAGTAGTTGACATCCTAAACATAAGTGATGAGAACTGTTGAGAAAAAACTAATTGATTATATGTAATTTAATGATAAAAATAGTAAATTTTAGACAAATTTAAATTTACACTTTAAGACATTAAAAAAAAAGAACCACCAAATGGTTCTTTAAATGTGTTTGAACGAGTGATAAGAGATAAAATAACAATGAATATTTGAGAGTGTTTTTTAGAGATAAAATAAGATGATTAAAAAAAAAAGATTACATGACCTTTTTTTTGTCATCTCAAACTCCTTTTTTTTTTGTCTTTTTACATTAGGGGTTTGTGAACAAATGAAATAAATAGGCAATATAATTACAATTATATTTTCTCTGATTAAAAATTACTAAACTCATATTTCAACTATAAAAGTAATATTAAAAAAGTAACTTTTAAGTCATTCCATTTTATTAATATTTTTTTTTTCTTGTCTCGTTAAACTCTATAATAATAAAATGATATATAATCTATCATTTCACTCTTTATTTTTCCATTTTGTTCCATTACTTGCCAGTCCATTCAATTTTCTTGTAAACTTTCAAACATAACCTTAAATAATATCTAAATTCTATTTGATATATATATATATATATATATTAATTTGACACATATACATTATCATCACATTTGTGTAATACCGTATAATATCTTGACAATTCATTTAACTTTACACATGGTGTTAGCCTGACAATGCAACATTTATTAAAATGAAACAAGTGACAGGAATTATTAAATAGAAACTAATAACTAATTGGCTTAAAAAATGGGATATTTAGGTTCTTATTATATTTTTTATTTTAATATTTTATTTTACTAGAAATACACTTATCTTTACAATTTATAACTAAAAAAAAAAAAGAATTGGGATAAAGATTAGTTGGATATAGCTCATTATATATTTATTATCAATTTTTTAAATTAAAATATAATAAGTGTATATTTTTTAATTTAAATATGATTAGTGCATAACTTAATTAATAAATTATACACTTATCTAAAAAAAATTATATACTTATTATATTTTGATTAAAGAATATAATAATAAAAATATAAAAAATTACGTACAAAGTATTTTTTTTTGGAATAATTAGGATGAAAACATGAAGTAAGGCGGAAAAAATTAAAAGTAAATGAATGACTGAGATAATTGAAAAAATTAGAATTGTAACGAACGCCAATATTGGAATAATTGAGATGAAGACATGAAGAAAGAGATAAAGGTATTTTAGGTTTTAAAAAAATTGGAATTAAAAGTATATTCATTAATTAAGCCAAAATTCCATTTATTAAAATAATTAGTCAATTTTTTAATAAATGACATTATTTATTTGAATAGATTATATAGACATCACTTTAGTTTTGTTGAAATTATAAATTTCGTATGAAACAAAAAATTATCTTATACTTTTATTAAATTTTAATTTTGTTGACTAAAACATTTTCTACTTAAAATTTAAAAAATTTTAAATGAAGAGTATTTTGATAAAAAAAATTTAAAATTAAATTAAAGTGTGAAATAATTTTTATTTGAAAAAAGATACGTATAAAATTTTATATATTTTTAACAAAAATAAAAAAAAAATCTTTGTAATTCACTCCATTTATTTTTACCTAATAAATGCTGTGGGGTTCACAAGATGTGCATAGTTAAGGAAATATTCTTCATATTATAAGATATTGCATAAATAAGGTGGTGTGCACAAGACTTTTTTTTTCTTTTTTTTTTAAATACTCGTTATTCGAAAATTTGCTTGGTGCTCAAAATAATTGAAACACCTTATAGATATTAAAGTAATAGGCAGTGATAAAAGATATTCAACATCCCTGATTCCTATATATGCCTTTTAAGATATAATTTAAAATGCTTTTTTAAAGTTTCAACATTTGTTTGAAAATTAAGAAAAAATCTGAAACTTTAAATTATATTTTTAAAGGTTAAAAATATATATTTTTTAAAATTTTAAACTTTTGTAACTTTTCAGGGCAAAATTTTTTTTTGGAATCATTAGTTACTTTAAATGTATCGAGAAACATTAATGTACCAAAAAAAGTTAAACCATGGATAAAATTCGTTGTAAATAATGTCATTGTTATATATATATCAATTATTTTACCCATTCATTAATATTGAAGGGGCACCAAGTATGGAAAAATTAAAGCCTAATCCATCAAAATCATTTTGCTTGTTAACATCGGCATAATTTTTGGCCCATTAATAGGCGTCCGATCATCAAAATATAAGGTCAAACAAGCCGACGCTGGAGATGAAATGGAGTCTATAAAACGCAAAGCAATACAGAATGTAGGCAAACGATGAGGTCGGGGAGAAACATGGATTGTTTATCTTGGGGTCATAAAATGCATGGGAGGGAATAGGTATGGGTGAGCGGTTAATTGAAGTCTTTCAAGTGGTGGAAGCTTGACGAAGAAGAGTGCGCTAGTTAAAGGAATATGCTTCGTTTTTAGGGGTCGTAGGTTAAGCCAGTACGGAGGAACGAACCAAGACTCAGAGCGGTGATACCCACAATTTTAGAAAAGCGAATTTGTGCTTCTTAATGATCCATGCCCAGAATGAAGCATCTACTGAGAAAGCTTCACATCGGCGTTGGTATTAATGATCACCAGAGGCTGCCTGAGACTAGCCCAGTGCTCAGCCCCACTCCCAATCTCACTTTATCTTCTTCTGCTTTGGCGTCGCCTACAATGCCCGCCGTCGCTCCAAGTGAATCGGTTGCTGATCGGACGGTTATTGATGTTACCGCTGGTATTGGTGGCGACAAGGGAGTGGATTTCAATCTTTTGGAGGAGGAGTTTCAGATGCAGTTGGCTTTAGCAATCAGTGCTTCCGAGCCTGATGTCCGCAAGGACCCCGATTCTGCTCAGATCGATGCTGCCAAGCAGATGAGCCTCGGTTGTGAAGCTTCTGTTACTGACACGGAAGCCCTCGTCCAGTTTCAACCGCATCGTTATTGGGTATTTTTATTTTCATATATAATTTATTTGGCATGCCTTCAGTTGCGATTATTATGGCCTCAGACTTTAGTGCGCTAGAGTGAGAATTAGGGCTAGGGCCATTTGTTATTTGGGTGATGATGATTGGCCTTAAATATGTGTTATCCCGACGACTAATAATGGGTTTGTCCTCCTCTATATTGGGAATTTTCATGTTCTCATGGTGTTTTTCCCCCCGATATTGTAGGAACTACACTTATTTTCTGATAGATGAAATTCGGTACCCATGCATTAGAATGTAAATAGTTTTCAGTGAGATTCATATTGAGCAATACTACTGCTGCAACAACAACAACACTTTTCTCCCTAAGCGGGGTGTGCTATATAGATTAATGGACGCCGTAAAGTTTGATTCATATTTTTAGACAAACCATTTAAGATTATATTGAACAACAATAATAATTAAGTCTTTTTTATTTATTTTGGTTCCTTTTGGACGTGCAATCAACTTGAGTATATTGCTACTTGTAGACAACTAACATTGCCTATAATGATCATTCAAAGATCAAATCTTGTTAATCATGATGATAGGATTTCTAACTACTGTTCAATTTATCACTGACAGAACTATAATGTCATTGATTATGAAGAGAGAGTGATGGATGGATTTTATGATGTTCATGGCACCACCTCAAATTTAGTTGAACGAGGAAGGATGCCATTGTTGGTGGATCTGCAAACTACGTCCATGTCAGAAAATCTTGATTGTGAAGTGATTTTGGTGAACCGCGTGGTTGATATTGAGCTGAAGCAGCTTGAGGAAAAAGCCTATAGATTATCCAAGGACTGTTACCTTTCTGAACGAGGACTAATCTTAAGTGGCTTACTTCAGAAACTTGCTGACATTGTTGTTAACAGAATGGGTGGGCCGGTTGGTGATGCTGATGAAATATTGAAAAGGTGGACCGCAAGGAGCTGTGAGTTAAGAAATTCCTTAAGAACCATTATTCTTCCCATTGGCTGTCTTGATGTTGGACTTTCACGTCACCGAGCCCTACTTTTTAAGGTTGTACTATCCTTTCAATTTCTCATTTAATGGGCTTTCAAAATTGACACACTTGACTACATGAGATAGCTTCTTTTGTGTCTTTTAATCATCGCCCTGTTGGATTTGGAATGCATTTATTCAATGTGGAGTGGTGCAGTGGCCCATTTAACTTGATCTGTCTGTCAAATGACAAGTTGTGAGTAAAATGATCACATGATTACTATATCTGGAGATGAAGACTTTCTTTTAACCTGATGGAAGAACATAAAACAACCCAGAGTGTAAAATTTACATTTCTGACTCTATATTAAGCAGGCAATATACAGAAAGCTATAATGAATTTTCCCTGTCTATTTTGTAGGAAGCATTAATTACCATGTTACCCTCAATTTTGACATTGGTTATACAATTTATTTGACTATTCAGAAAACATTTCATCTGAAGCTAATCACGTCATTCTTCTGGTGCTTAGGTACTTGCTGATAGAATTAATGTTCCTTGTATGCTGGTCAAAGGGAGTTATTACACTGGAACTGATGACGGAGCTGTGAATTTGATTAAAACTGATGATGGAAGGTAATTTTCTTTTGGTAGAATTTTAATTCCCTAGTATTAAGATTGCTTAATGCAGTTTTAGGGCCTGTTTGGTTGCTGGAAAAGGGCATTAGGGAATGGAATCCAAACAACATTCCATCGTTTGGTTGCAAGAGTGCACCAGCAGAGGATTCCATTCTGCTGTCCGATTCCTGCAGATGAAGGAATGTGAAATCCTTCAAAAATTGGAAGGAAAGCGTCACTGTTTAAAGGAATGGATTGGTAGTTGATAATTTTTTACATTAATAAATCATTTAAAAATAAATATTTTTATTTTTTAAATTATTGGTCATTAAAAAATTATTTTTAAATTAAAAATTATATTATTATTATTTATTAAAAATAATTATTTTTTTTATTTTTTTATATTAGAAGTATTGTGGTTATTTAATTAATTTTTTTATTATTACATTATTTTTATTTAATCAAACATAAAAAATAAATGAAATTTTATTCCTTTTCATATCATACCAAATATGATAATAAATTATATGATTCTTTTCTATTCATTTCCATTCTTTTTTATTCTTTTTCATTTGGTCTAATTCCAACAACCAAACGGAGTCTTATACATTACAACATTCTTTTCTATTCCTTTCCATTCTTTTTCATTCCTTCCCATTCCATCTAATTCTCGTAACCAAACGCACCCTTATTCAGTAGGCAGTTTTGGTCTGCTGCATATCTATATCTTCTATATTAATATGTCTTTGGGGATCTTTGGTGTCTTGGTCTCATCTAATACAATATATATATATATATATATAAAGCAATAAAAAGAAATTGTGAAATGAAAGAGTGGCTATATTTTAACTTCCCGCTACTTCGTTTTATTACTTTTTTAATAAAAATAATATATTATTTTTAATAAAAAATTATGATTTAATGCTTATCTAAAAATTTTTAAATAAAAATAATTTAAAGAGAGAATTGACATGCAGGCCACTAGTCTAAGTGATGTCAATTTGGATTTGTTCTATTGAGTTAAAATCCCGATATCAAACTTTATCATTATGGTGGGCAAGAGACTGGGCTTGCAAAAGAAAATTCATCCTGCACACTTTCATTTTGTAGTCCCATTGCACTACAAAAAACCTGCCTCTCTTTTGAGGAAGAGAAATTGGTTCTCCTTTATTTACTCCACAAGAATATAACGTTGTTGAGAGGCATGGATAGCGCCCTTGTGATGAATATGATTTAGGTTGTGAGAGATAAAGTACATTAATAGCACTTTATGTCTGTTGGGTGCTCTAATGTTTATAAGTTGCTCTATGTAAACTTTCTTTAAGACAAGAAATTGGACCACAAACCATGCTTCTTACATCTTTTGTCCTTCTGCTCCTACCATATCAGGCACAAAGTCTTCTAATCAAAACAACTCTACTGATCACGCATCTGCATGGTGAAAATTTCTAGTGTTGTTATTTTATTTGTTAAACTGATGCAGTGAATACATTATCGATCTGATGGGTGCTCCTGGTGCTCTTATTCCTGCTGAAGTACCCAGCAGTCAGCTCCAAAACTACAGTTTTGCTGTAAGGGGTTGTGCAGATATTGTGGAAGTACCTAAAAACACACATTTGATGCTTGATGATGGAAGTGGAATGCTGGCAGTTTCATCTGATCTTGGACGAGTTTCAACAGTGGGCAACACTTGGTCAGAAGAATTATTAAAAGTTGGCAGTCAAAAAAAACCAGTTGAAAGGAATTGTGTTGCAATAAATCAAACAGAGAGATTTGGACATGATTTGGGGAATCTTCTTCAGTCGCTGCATAAATCAGGTGAATGCTCATCACATACAAAAGCATCGCCTGCAGAAAAAAAGCAAGTGAAAAATGTCTCCAAATATGTCCTCAGTGCGGCAAAAGACCCGGAATTTGCTCAAAAATTACATACTGTTCTATTAGAGAGTGGTGCAGTACCTCCTCCTGATCTCTTTTCACATATAAATACACAAGATACAGCTGAAGATAAGGTAATTGAAAATTTTCCTCAGGTTAATGAAAAAATTGTTGAAAATTCTGTTCAAGCTGATCCAGATAGCTTGTTATCAAGCTATGAGAAGTCTGTCAAACCTCCTCAATGGGTGCGCTCTGCTAGTGATAATACAAGTAAAGGGCTTGTGACTTTTTGTAATGGAATTAAAGAACTGGAGCACATTGAAGCATTAATTGTAGATAGGGCTCTTGTCAATCCTCATCAGATGCACGAAGAGCAATTTCTTGAGTCATCCTTGCCCAAGGCAGCTGAGTCTTGCAAAGGACAAACTGGGGTCAACTTTGTTTATGATGATGATGAAAATGGTCTTAATAATAAGGTTGGAGGGGCTTTTAATAACACTGAATTGGATAAAGATTCTGCTGTTCAATTAAATGAAACAGGTAATAGAGATTGCACTTTATATGATGGTAAAAGTGAGAAAGTTAACGCAGTTCTAGGGGAGGGCACAGAATGGGAAATTCAATGGCAGGATCTTCACGTTGGTGAGCGTATTGGTATTGGTAAGATTTCTCATTACTGAACTACACTAGATTTGTGTCATATCTTCCACTGCCTTAGATTTAATGTTCCAATTTTGATTTTTTCCCCAAAAACATAAGGATTTTATGTATATAGATAATGAACTTATGCCTATAGCCTACATTATTTCTGATAAGATAAGTGGTAACTTATTAATGGCTTGTTAATGTGTTATTGTCTAATCTTAGATCAATGATAGTTGGAATTTAGGCATTGATTTATGAAGACAAATACTTGCTAGTTGGGGATATGTGTTTTTTCCCCAATTCCATAATTTTACTTCTTTAACCTCATACAACTATCATAATTTTAGGTTCTTATGGTGAGGTTTATCATGCTGACTTGAAAGGCACTGTAAGTCCCCTTCCCCCTTCTCTTTTTTCATCTTCTTCAGTACATCAGTTTCTGTCTTATCTTTTGTTTGCAAGCTCTTTGAATTGCATAATCTGAACATTTTCAAATAATTCCTTGATGATTGCATAATACTCTGGTTATGCAAGAGGTATTATTGGTTAGACTTGACATGATAATATATGTAGGGTTTTCTCCTAATTTTAACTATCTTGTTTCGTGCCATATTAAGATTATAATCATGTATGCCTAAACTTGCATTGTTATCAATTACTCTCATTCCATGAGTACTTTTGTGAAGAAAGAATTTACGTCATAATGTCTATGAAATGAATGTTGCTGCTGAAATCTTTAATGCATGCTCTTAAGGACATTTAATTTATGTTAAGTTTCAGGTTTGACTTAGTCTACATGCTTCTTAAAGGGATTAAAAAAATGTAAGAACTAAGAAGCCTGTAAATGATTAATTCTTTTCCTGTTGGTCATTATTAAAATTGAGAACTTTCATTGCATTGTTATCTGGCAAGAGGCTTGTAAAATGAGCCATATGAGTGGAATGTGGATGTTAAAATTCCTTGATTTTATGCCATGGGAAATTTTATTTTATTTTATTTTTGGGTGGGAGTTGCAGAGGTTGTAGCATTTAACTGTGGCTTGGTAAAGGTCTTTGAATGTGTAGCCCCCTTACGTAGTGTCTTAATATATTATATTAGTTGCCTGTATGTGCTCATAGACAGTGAAATGTAAAGGAATATGTACTATAATTTTATCCACAAATGGACATTTATTAGCTATTTTCTTTCATCTGTGTATGCTCTCTGTGTTATCTTGCTTCGGTGTCAAAATCAGTTTTTTCTATGTTCATGTGAAACACTGATGGTACTGAACTTGTTACTGTTGTGAAAGTTCTTACTAATAGCTAATCTTGTGTACTGATCTTGCATAATTTTGTATGAATGCTTGGACATGGTAGGAAGTTGCTGTGAAGAAGTTTCTAGACCAAGATTTCTCTGGTGATGCATTGGCTCAGTTCAAATCTGAAGTGAGCAATTGACTTTATATGCATATCATTGATGCATTCATATATACACATAAATTTATACCCGTAAATTGTGTTTTTCTTTTTTCCCCTTTTTTCAGGTTGAGATCATGTTGAGGCTGCGGCATCCTAATGTTGTGCTCTTCATGGGAGCAATTACTCGTTCCCCACATTTCTCTATCTTGACAGAGTTTCTTCCTAGGTTAATTTTTGTTTTATGCTTTAAATCACTTATTATGATAGGGAGACTGGTTGAATGATGTGAAGTGAATTTTATTGATTTCTATACCGCATATGTGTTGTTTTCCAATTCTCTGCCAACATGCAACTTAGCCTATACCACCAAATCAACTGTTTAATTGATTTCTCTATGTTGTTTTGTTCCTTACAGTACATTTGTCACATGGTGTACAGAGGGAGTTTCTTCCTAGGTTAACTTTTGTTTTATACTTTAAATCACTTATTATGGTAGGGAGACCCGTTGAATGATTTGAAGTGAATTTTATTGATTTCTAGATGGCATATGTGTTGTTTTCCAATTCTCTACCAACATGCAACTTGGCCTATACCACCAAATCAACTGATTAATTGATTTCTCTATGTTGTTCTGTTCCTTAAAGTACATTTGTCACATGGTGTACAGAGGGAGTTTATATGGGCTATTACATCGACCCAATGTTCAACTTGATGAGAAGAGGCGGTTGCGTATGGCTTTTGATGTGGTATGAGTTGAAAAAATTTAACTTATCCTCATTTTATTTTATTATGTATAGTTTCTCTTTTGTTTTGTTTGATGTGAAAATCTTTATTGTACCTTACCAGGCTAAGGGAATGAATTACTTACACACAAGCCATCCTCCCATTGTCCATCGAGATTTAAAGTCCCCAAATCTTCTTGTTGACAAACATTGGGTTGTTAAGGTACTCTTATTGAAACATTTGCCCTGGAGAATTTACTTCATTCAATTGTAAATGAAAGGACTGCAAAGACAGCTAAAACCATAGGAGTGAAAATCAAAATTAATGAGGGTGGACTGGTGGATACTTTTCCTTCCCATGATTGACAAATTTATTGGACCTAAGTAATGGAAAAATCAAACAAACATGAAATATGTCTCTGAAATACAGTGATAGAATGTTGCTAATGAACCCTTTGTTTTATATAGAAAATCCATTTGTGTGCTATCATGGACATGAATGTGTGACGTGAGACATACATGGCAGCAACGTAAAATGTAAAAACTAAGGACCTGACATGCCATAGCTATATGATATTAAAACTATATGAAATATAAACAGAAAAATATAAACTACGAAGAATTCAACTAACATATGAAAGTAAGGTTATAAAAGAATGAGGTCAATTGTGTTAGTCAAATGAATACATGGCAAATAACTGATAAGGATTACTATTAAGTCAATCATACCAAAATATTACATATATTTGCATAACAAGATTCATCTCATATAAACATGAAGCTATTTATCTTTATGCATGTTGGAATTGGTAAATATTTTCCAAGAAATGTATATGAGAATTTCCTAAGTTGTGTTTGCTACGTGTTCAACTTCAAACGTGGGTAATTATTGCTTGCCCAATATGAAAATTTAGCATTTTAATACTGGTACCTAAAATTTGTCTCACATGGTAGGAATCCGTTTTTGGTATGTGTCTGGCATGCAACAGTGCTTCTTCATAGTCTGTAAGGCATTTTTAATAAACAACTTCCACTTCTAACTCTCAAACTCCTACAAGTGATAGACATAGCATTATTTTGTAGATTAATTACTTTTCCATGTTTCATCCTAATTAAGAATTGATGAAAAACAAAACTTGTCTCTTCTTTGCATTGTTATGTCTTCACACTTAGGTGACATTCTTGATGAACCTTTTTCTCCTCTCTATGCTCATTTTGTTAAAAATAGATGAATTGTCATGGTCATTTGTTTTTCTGCTCTAGTTATTTGTTATTATCATATATCTTTTTCTGTCTCTTAACAGGTCTGTGATTTTGGCTTGTCACGCATGAAGCACCATACTTATTTGTCTTCAAAGTCCACTGCTGGAACGGTAAATTTTGGTGGATAAAGGATCTTTAATAAATTCTGTGAATACCCTTCTAGATCGTACATCTCTGACCTAAATTACAAGTGCCACTGCTTTCTTTCTAGAAGATATATTTCAAAAGAAAATAGAACTAAATTTTCATTTGACTGCAGCCTGAGTGGATGGCGCCAGAAGTCTTAAGAAATGAACCAGCCAATGAGAAGTAAGATAATTGAGCATCTGTGTATGCTCCTTCATGAAAACGTGTGTCTATATGCAGGACTTAACAGTTGAGGTTTGCGGGCTTGCAGGTGTGATGTATACAGTTTTGGTGTGATTTTGTGGGAGGTGGCTACTACAAGGATCCCATGGAAGGGGTTGAACCCAATGCAGGTTGTTGGAGCTGTTGGATTTCAAAATAGACGGCTTGAAATTCCAGAAGATGTTGATCCAGTAGTTGCACAAATTATACGTGATTGTTGGCAAACGTAAGTTCTAGTCTTCCGCATGTTTTCTGATTACTACCTTTAGCATCAAGCACTGATCGTAGGCTTATTTATTGGCAATGTAAACGATTTCATTTGATCTTAAATTCAAATAATACTAATTTGATTAAGGTAAAACTAATGGATTCCTAATGAAACTCTATTAGGGATGTCTTATCCCTAGGACCAAACATTCTATCAAAAAAACTACTGATGAATAAACTTTAAATTACCTCATATTCCCCATTGCAAACACTAATGTTCAAATTAAACAACATTCTTTGCTTCTCATACTGCATTAGTAATATTGAAAGGAGGTTCCGATATACGGGTAGCATCCAGTATCTCCCTTTCTTTCATGACATCTGAATGGTGACCAGGGGGCTCATAATACTTAAAGCTGAATGCTTGAAAGAATTTATATTCTAGACGCACTTTGATGTTGGAAAAATTGAGGGCAGGCTTTCACTAGTATAATTATTAATGTGTTTCTGTGCTTCTGTTCTTTTCCAAATTAAGACATTGATAATAATTTAATGATGTATTAATGTAGTTCGGGATTGTATGTTGGTTTATATGTATATATTGATGTATTGATAGTTGATTCTGCTTGTTTGATTAAATTTGGGTTACTTGTTATGCAGGGAGCCACACTTGCGGCCATCATTCTCACAGCTCATGTCTCGTCTCCGCCATCTTCGACGTCTGGTTGTTGGAACAACAAATCCAACAACGAACTTGACTCACTAAAAGAAGTTCATAGCAGAGCTATTGTGATGTTAGAAGTTGTTGCTCGGTTCAAAGAGCCAGAGCAGCTAAAGTTTTTACCTATTGACATATAAAGAGATTGCTGAACTGGGAAGTGTAGGCTCATTCAAAGCGGGGGCCGGACACAACCATCAGAACAGAGTAAAAACCCTTCTGAGTACCTGCATTAGTGCGGTGGAGGTTTGGTTTTTACTGTTCGGTATCAAATAATTGGGTTATTCAAAAAAGTTTTTACATATTTTATTTTTTTACTGGAGAACTTGCCAGCAATTGTACCTAAGTCTAGTCAATTTTATTAAGCTTGAGTTAGAGTAGGGACAACTGAAGAATTCCCCTTGGAAAAAGAGAGAAGAGGGGGGGGGGGGGGGGGGAGGTTAAGAAGAAAGAAATAGATAAAAAGAAAAAAGAGAATAAACGTTACAAAATTGTTCATTGTAATTTGTATGTAGAGGTCTTATTTCGAATTGTGAACAGATGATCTCTGCGGTTCAGGTGGAAATGTAAACAGAAATTTCAGAAAGGAAGAGGAAAAAGCATTGGTATATTCTGCATATTTGCTCAGTTTGAGTTGCTTAGGAAATTATTTCTTTTTAATTCGTTTTTGCTGGAAATACTTGTTTGTTGTTATCTTGCTCAAAGGGGCTACAGCGAACTTCAGACCATCAATCTTCCTTTAATGTAGCACCCTATTTAATATACAGAATAAAATGAAAAATGAAATAGAATTGAATAAAAAAATAATTTTAAAGATAGAAAATAATTTTTATATTCTTATTTTTAAAAAGTAATAAAAAAGAATAAAAAATTTTAAGTAATAATTATGAGGATATAATAAATATTAATGAAAAAAGAAAACAATGGATTCAAAGCAAACAAGGCGTAGGTTATCATGCTTCTAAACAGTCGTTCATGTATTACTCCGACGCTGGCCGTTAGAAATTGCCATTCAAATCAATGACTGTTGCTCACAATACAATTAATTAACGGCTGCAACGGACAGTATCCAGAGGGATATTTAAGGAGGGAGACTAATGCTAATTACACTAAGCTGAAAAGTGATTGTATTTGCAACTGAGTTTAATCGGTTGTCTCCAACATTTTTCTTTTGTATTTTTTTTCTTCTTATGTGCAAATCCATAAGAATACAGCTTATGTAAACTGTTGTTACTATGAATGTTCAAATGAGAAAATATTATACGGTTTGACAGTTAAAAATAATTTTAAGACATAGAAACATTATTATAAAAAATACAGCAGATTACGTGGATGAATAGTCATGATACTTGAGGATTTTTTTAGTCATAGTTAATTAACGTCAAGAACATAGATTTGATTAAAAAGAATCTAGATATTAATCTACAAACAAAAACTCATATCATAAATTCGTAAGAGTTTATATTTATTAATAATTATATAATATATAATATATAAAATATTTATTTAAATATAATTCAAATTATATTAATTTTTTAAAAATTATTTATATTTCATAATTTATATTTTTTAATATAAAATTTTAATAAAATTTATATTATTTATCATTTTTTATTAGGATGTACTAAAATTAAAATTTTTTATTTTTTAAAAATTTAATTTGATTCAATTATATAGTAATTTATCAAATTTAATTCAAAAAATATTAAACTAACCAAATTTACCTTAGTCAAACGACGAATCAAATCAAATTTATACTGAACGCAACTTAAAATTTAACAACAATGTGTGGAGCAAAAGGTGGAAGTGACGGAGTGATTGCAGTCCGCTGAGCCCTCCCTATAGCAATGGCCACAACCTTGCGTATATCACCGAGACTATCTTCCCCGCTGCCAAGACCCATATTTGCCTTCGCACCAAAATTCCTTTTACCCACTCTCTTCACAAACCACCGATTCCAGCTTATTCACTCCCGTCAGTATCACAACAAAGGTTTGATTCACAGACAGTCGTCTTTCAGAAACGAAAGTAACACCCCATCTGAAACAGAGTGCCCTGTTCCACAAGACCAGCAGCCCATAAATGAGTACCAGTCCCTATCAACCTCCTTTCCCTTTTCATGGGCCTCTGGTGATATTGTTGAATACACCTCTCGTCTGTTCGTCACCGGCGCTTCTTTTGCGCTCTTCATTGGACTCCCAGTTTCCTGGTTCGGCTCTGTTGGGGCTGAATCGGAGCCGTTGAAGCGAATTTTATGTGCTGCTTCTAGTGGGGTCTTTGCGGCGACTCTTGCTGTCGTCAGAATGTATCTGGGTTGGGCTTATGTGGGCAATCGCTTGCTCAGTGCCACCGTCGAATGTATACTCATTTTTCGCTTTGTCTTTTGTTATTTGCAACTATGCCAACTTCTGTAAAGATGAGTAGAGTAAAAGAATAAATGACTTCAAATAGACTTAAGAAATAGGGAATAAAACTTCTCTCAGAGCATCTCTTTATTTTGCAGACGAGGAAACGGGGTGGTATGATGGCCAGGTACATTTTTTTTTCTTTCTAAACGTTTTAACATTTTCTTGGAAATACTGATAAAATCTTAATGAAGCAGAATTCAATTTATTTGTCTATGTTTTTTCTGGTATAATTTCTTAGCGTGGCCAATTAATCTCAATTGCTTGTGGAAGTTCCTGGTTTCTATGATGAAGAAATTTCTCTATAGTGAAATATATTACTATTTGCTTTTCCAATTTCTTTTTAGTTGTTTCATGAGCTATAAGTCGGTGCTGAGATTTCAGGAACTTTTAGACATATTATTTATGAGGAAGGCGCCCTAGAGTTTACATAAATATTTAATGATGTAAAAATAAGACTTTGGGATCTTTCCTGGATTATTCTTATGAATTCTTCTTAGAAATTCTAGTTTTGAGATTATTTTTGGTGCCTTAACTCATGTGCTATGGAATAGTTTCAAAATACTGCAAGCTTGAATGGATTCTTGGGAACTTATAGAAAGTAACCTCATTATGGCCTTTCCCCAATTGAGTGCGTTGTTCATCATTTCCAGTAGATCTGAAGTTCACACTTTCTGTAAAGGTTGTACTACTGAGCCTTTTTGTATAACCTTAAGCATGGCACAGGTAGTTATAATCAATTATCCATTGCCATGAATGCAAGTCAGGTGCAAATGCCGCTGCAACTTTGTGCTTTTATTTTCCTTTGTTTGGTTTCGCTATTTTCTTCCAGTTATGCCCTATTGAAATAATGCTGTTACTATGAATTATGATATCTTTAGGACTGTAAGTTCTGGTTCTTTATCCAGTTTAATATGACTTTTGCTTTAAAGTAAGTTTTTCTCAACAGATATGGGTGAAGACTGCTGAAGTTTTGGCACGTGACCGTCTTCTAGGATCATTCTCTGTGAGTAGTTTTGTAAATGTAATGCAGGCTCTTACGCATGATCCAGCTTTTTTGTTGCTGGTGACTCTGTTAACCATGAATTAAGTAACATTGACTGTTCTTGCTTTCTTTGTTGCTAACTGTGTCTATATATATTTGTTAAGATTTAGAGTATGTTGGTAGTAGTTTATAGGTGACATCACTGTAATAATCGTAACAACCATGGTACATAATAATTGCTTTATCAGGACTTAGGAATCGTTTTTGACTTAACTGCAGAAGAGTGTGCATTCTATGCCTTATAACTTTATCTTTAATTGTTAGATCTGCGGAGCTTACTCAATATCGAACTTATTACTTTCTTTGATATACACCTTAGATATGGGATGGTTATCATGTGTAAAAAGTCATCCACATGACTGCAAGATTTGTAGCTTCATGTTAATGAAGTGCTGTCAACTAGAGTCTTAGTTCAAGTGGT
The DNA here is from genome assembly GCA_032878935.1 of Erythrophleum fordii. Classification (NCBI taxonomy): domain Eukaryota; kingdom Viridiplantae; phylum Streptophyta; class Magnoliopsida; order Fabales; family Fabaceae; genus Erythrophleum; species Erythrophleum fordii. Next base: position 12,144,108 of record JAVQMF010000058.1, read on the forward strand.
ACCTCCTTTGGACTTAAATGTTAGGAGGATTTGATGTGCCTAGATTGGATCATTATCCTATCCCTTTTCCCTCTCCCAACTCCCAAGATTTTGTGTCTCCTTTGTAGAAAAGAAACAAAAGTAACAAGGTAGTGCAGAGATAATGGGTCTGCAGTGCTGATGCATTGAGAATTCATTCGAGTGCAGAGTTTGTGCACTGATCTGGAACTATGGTTCCTTCGTAATCTCGTGGTATACTATGCTTCTCTCAGAAATCCTAAAACACGAATTAACTTGAAGATAATGACATTGCGGTGTGAAAACTTGCAATTTTGCTGTTATTCTTTTTTCCTTTTCAGTTCTCTTGGAGACGTGAGAAATTATTCTTCTATTCTACAAATGAAACAATATTTTTTTTGCATTTCTCTCATTAAAATGATAATCTTTTGCTGCATGATACTTGAGTGACTGCATATTCTGTGTATGTGGAAGGTCAAGCCGGTACTGAGCAGATTGAAACTTACTTTGGTCAGTCTGGCAACATCGTTATTTGTATTTGCTCTTATCCTCATTAACATGGATGGGGACCAAAATAGCTCCTATATAACATCCAAAGAAGCTGGAGCTCGAGTTATACCTGGAGTTTACAGTGATGATTCTGCAAAATCATTTGAACCAGATGCCTTTTGTGGCGATCCTGATCTTCAATGATGATCTCTCTTGACAACTAATGCTCAAGAATTGTAAATCCTTGACCCTCCATGTATAGTATTAATTTGGGGGTAGGGGTACACCGTATATTCTGTAGCATATTCTATACTTCCTGTGCATAATTTTATTGTCTTGTACCATCCTTCTTGCCTATGTTTTGTAGCCTTGTAAACTACTACAAAGTTAAAATAAAAATGTCTCCTTTTTTTTTCCTTTATTTTCTTTCACTCTTTTTTTTTGTTGGGGAGACCGGGGGGGGGCGCAGTGAGACTTCTTGTTTAACTGAAGATAGTGCTACCCCTCCTAGTGAGAAATTTTATTATTTTATTTTCTTTATAAATAAAGAACAAAATATTTTGAGAATACTGAGATAAAAAAAAACAAAAAAAGGAAGTACCAATGGGACTTTTTACATTTTTTTATTGCTAATTTTTCTTATAGGTGCTCTGAATAATTTTTCAACTTAAAACTATTATTTTGATTACATAAATTCATAGTTACAGTGTTGATAATCCTCAGATTATTATATTAATATATGTTTATAATAATTGATTTTAAATATAATTATACACAATATTTAATTTTAATTTGTAGTTATTAGTGAATAGAAGTATTATATTCAGCTAAAACGAATAAATAATATAAATCTAAATATTAAATCCTTCATAAGATATTCTGTGCATTCTACGAGTTCTTACCTAAGTATAAGTTAATTGAAGGCGTCATATCTTAGAAGTAATTATGCTGTACAGCTTGTGTATTCTTATTCTAATAAGATATTCTGTGCATTCTACGAGTTCTTACCTAAGTATAAGTTAATTGAAGGCGTCATATCTTAGAAGTAATTATGATGTACAGCTTGTGTATGCTTATTCTAAGGAAATTATCAGGAGGTTTTAACTTCTGCGAGTTTTTTCAACCCGGGTTTGTAACCCTCATCGCTAAATTTCTTGTTTGACTAAATGCCAGAAAAAGAAGGTAAATTTTTAATGAATTTAAAGAAATTAGGGCCAATTAATTATGACAAATATATTTGTTTAACCCAAACGAAACTCTTACTGAAGAACAAGAAGGTGAATACGTCACTTTTAGGGGGTTGACTAATTTGTTTATAGATGTGTCAGGGTACAAACAATTCACGTTCAAGTAAATCTTGATTTTTGGTGAACCAACATTGTAAAAGGAACACGAAGAAAAACTGGATATTGGATGGATGAAGATGGAAACAAACCAACCATTGGGTGCATGCACTTCCCAACACAGTTCCACACGGAAAATAGAGAATTGGCCAGCACTACCCAAGCCAGGGCGTGTCGATCACAGAACACAGGTGATGTTTGCTAAAAAGCCAAAGCAAATTATATGACGAACATTTACTACAAAACATTAATAAAAATAATACAAATCATACAAGTACGGTGGGGGCCCACAAGGGAAGAAAAATATCACCAAGGTTCACGCACCTTTCCCATTTTCCTTCTTTTTCAGAAATCGGATACTTCCCAGATGGAATAAAAGTTACGGAATTAAAGTTTCTAAGATGAACAGATTGCAGAAGCTCTTTTTTTTTTTTTTTTTTTCTCCCTAAAGTGATTTGCCCACAGAATAAATACCAGTCTTCGTTTTTCCCATCAATGAACCCCAACGGCATCACTTTCGCTTCTGGGTCATCTCCTACGATCCCAAGATCTTCGTCGTTGTCTATCGCTTCTCCAGAGTGCCTTCATATTTCTGGGGCAATTTTGTATACTTCATATATACTTTCATCACCTCCTTCTTCGGGTAAGGAATAATGACTGTTCAGGTTAATGATTTCTTTCATTTTCGCTGCTTCTTATTCGAATTTAAGTATCGTATGTGGGCTGTTCTCTAATTTACAATGTGTTAAGACATCTGAGTATTCGTCTGCCTGCCCTTACCGCTGTAATAGGAACATCTGGTTTTCCTTCTAATTGCCGATCCGCCCAGCATTTTCGAGGGACATAAGTTAATTGCTTCTATATTTAAAAGACGTTTTCAGTATCCTTTAAAAAAGGCGTCTTCCTAAGAGCCCGAGTGATGCGATTAAAGTTTACTTGGGTTCTCTCTCTCTCTCTCTCTCTTCCTCTCTCTTCTTGATATTAACTTTGGATTTTATAGGCACTAGCTACAGCAACATGAACTCATGTCCAATAAATTTAAGTATTCCAAGTTTATGCTCGCGAGGGTAATGCTGCTTCCAAGCAAATATAGGCCTAAATTTTGAGATTTTAAATGGAGATTTTCTTTCCTCGCATTTTTAACCTCTAGCGTTCTTCTTCTTCATCTTACTGGTTGAAGTCGTAATACAAGTAGTCTTGAAAGAAAAGTTAGTCAACTGGGGGAAACATAAATGAATGCAACAATTTTGAAGTGGGTAGTTGGTTTCAGCTTTGAATTGAATTAGGACCACCAAATTTGCGGATTGATGGCCAATTTGATCATTTCGGCTCAATTGGACACATTGGTTATGATCACTAATTTCACCAGTGCTATGTAGGATCAATTATAGATGCAACCAAAGTATTTTTACCTAGTGTTTTGTCTGATGGTTATTCATTTTCAGCTTAATTAATTATTATAATTCCACACAGAATTTGTGTGAAATTGCTAGACCAAAAGTGGGAAGGAGAAACAGTGGGCTAATCAGGCAAAGAATGCCTACCTACGTCGCTGGGCGAAAATGGTGTTGATTTCAGATATTGCGGTAATAAGTTTAAATTGGCTTAGGAGGAAGAATGCTGACACGAGATGTACACCTATTTTGAAATTTTCCTACTCAGAAAAGTAATTGTTCCTTGGCATGTTATATAATAATGAAATAATTATGATGTGTAAGGACACAAATATTTGATAGTTATTCCCTGAACTCAGCTTCTATCTGATGATGAATTATTACGGGCATCAGGCACAGAAGCCTCAACAAATCTTCGATTTAAAGAATCATTGCAATATGTGGAATGTTAATGTTTGACATGATCCTAAAGACCTTTTTTTTTTGACCCTCCATTATTTACATTTGATGATCAATCAGCTGCGCATGTATTTGAAAGTAATACACATAGATTTGGGGACCGTAGTTAGTCATACATACCTTCGAACTTTATCTCGACACAGACCATATTTTCTTTTGTGTTTCTTCCCCCTATGCTAAATTAGTTGTATATGTATTAAAAATTTCATGATTATTGAACAGATATCATGTTGTGAAAAAAATAACTCTCACTTGATCTTTATACGGTATTGGGAACAGGCATGGGATCTCTGTGGCTGTAGTTTGATAAGGTGATGTGTCCACACAGAAATTCGAGCAAGGCTGTATGCTGTGCTGTATACCTTTATAATGGAGCTAAATGCAAGTTATGACACTGGACATTCAAGTCCTATGGAAAGAATCCAGCATGAGCTGTGGCCACTGGATCCCATTGATCCAAATAAGGCAAAGTTTCCATGTTGTTTAGTCTGGACTCCACTTCCCGTTGTTTCGTGGTTAGCACCCTTCATTGGTCATGTTGGAATTTGCAGGGAGGACGGAGTTGTTTTAGATTTTTCAGGATCTAATTTTGTGAATGTTGATGATTTTGCATTCGGTGCGGTAGCAAGATACTTGCAACTAGATCGTAGTCAGGTAATGTTTTCAAATTTTCTCTCACATTGATGTTTTAAGAAAAATAACCGACAGAACTAATTTTGACAATAATAGTAATGTCCTTGTTGGGAATGGTTGCATTTGGAGCTAGAGGTCTCTTTGAAAGTGAGAACCCACAGGACATGTCCCATATAAATCTGAGTGGAGGATTTTACTGTGGGATTTAAAGCTTGAAAGGATGAATTCTGCACCCTATTTAGGCCTTTCCCTGATGTGGTGATTCCACCTTGCTTTTGGAAGAAAAGTAATTCAGTTGGAATTGTGTTAGCATATTATTCCATGGAGTCCATTTTCACAAGCCGCCCCCTCCCGCTTCCCCTTAAAATGTTTTAAAAATGTTTTAAAGTTTCAACTCTTATTTGACAACCTTGTTTTGGAATCTGGGATGTTACAGTGTTGCTTCCCCCCAAACCTATCTGCACATACATGCAAGAATGCGTACAGACACTCTGAGTACGGGACTGCAATAACATGGGATGATGCCTTACGATCAAGCATGCGGTATTTTGAGAATAAAACTTACAACCTTTTCACATGTAGCTGCCACTCATTTGTTGCCAACTGTCTTAATCGGCTGTGTTACGGTGGATCTATGAGTTGGAACATGGTCAATGTAGCAGCCCTGGTTTTATTTAAGGGGCACTGGGTCGACCTCAGGTCAATTGTAAGGGCTTTCCTGCCTTTTGTTGTGGTTGTGTTTGTGGGAATTCGTATTGTTGGGTGGCCATTTTTGCTTGGGTTACTGTCATTCTCTCTCCTTTTAATGGGGTGGTTTCTTTTGGGTTCTTATCTTGTGAAAAATCTGTTAGAGTGCTAGATGCACTCTTGAATTGAAGGGGTGGCTTTCAAGTGGAATATTCCACGAGAAAATCTCTGTGATTTGTCTTACAGGATGTTTGGTGTTGCTGAAACTATTTGTTACCAAGCTGCAGATTGTCATATTTCTTTGAGGTACGAAGGAGGAAACGGAAAGATTTCTAATGAAATATCTTAAATATCAATTTTCTGCCAATAACAATGAATTAAAGTTTCAGTCCTATATTGTTATAAATCTCTTTCCATATGTTTGTATTTTCAATGAGCAAATTCATGTTCAAAAGGCGATATGATCATCATTATATATTTTTATTTAATGTTGCATCTTGATAAAATTCCCAAGCATATATTCAGAAAAATTGCTCTCTTTTTTACTAAATTCTTTGTTTTCTTTAAATAACTAATGAGAAAAAGAAAAAAAAAAGGTGTGAAATATAAATATTATTTTCATTTGTTTATCATACATGAAAAAATGGCGTAATGCCTATGCATCGCGCCCGGCTACTACACTAGTTTGTTCAATTTCTGACCCTTTGTTTCTTCCGGGCTTAACAGGAGGGGACATGCTTCATTTTAGAAGATTCAAATCAAAATTTCAATCTCGGGTCAGATTCTTATCGTTTATAGAGAGAAAAGTATCATTTAAGCATCGGAACTAACTTTATTACGTGACCGATAAAAGTAGAGTATGAAACAAGTAAGTTAAAGGTGTCAGACATATTCAATAGGAAGCCAAGCAGGCTGAGCTCAGTAACAAGAATTAAATTGAAAAAGATAATCATGCTCCATACTTGGGAGCTTTCCAAAGCTTGAAGGCTATCTCATGCAAGAACCTATCTGCCGGTATTGTGAGATTGCCACCACGCTGCAGGAAAAAAAAAAAAGGAGGAAAGAAAGTCTCTAAGTTTCAAGAACAAAGTTTTGCCACCAGGTGCATCTGATGCTGAACATAATTAATTGAACCACTAATGATGCAAACATTAAAGAAGCAAGATATAGAGCATAGGCTTGAAGTAAATCATGCGCCAAAGGCAAATTAAACAGTATCACCGATTAAGAATAAGCTTTATTAACTAAATTAAACAGAATCTTGTGTCTCAGAAGTATACCTCTTTATTTACCCAAAGTAAACAAAAGCGTACCTCTTTGAAGTCTTCGAATGAAAATTTCTCTGCATTATCCTTGCGAGTCACACCATGCTGCCATTGAGCGATCAACATAGGAGAATGGTGCCTGCATCAAAAAAATGATGTGAATAAGCAAAATAGTCCCAAGAGAAAGCAAGGATTACCAAGAGCTTAATTACTTGACTTGTTTACCTTACATCCTTCCGATGAATTTCTCCTTTCATGCTGTAACTTTGTGGAGGAAAGAGCGTTGAAAGGTAAGAGTTCTTCTCATCAATACTTTTTGAAACTAAAAACTTGGAATCGTCATCCTTCAACACATTCCCATAGCTCATGACAAGGGACAAGTGCAGACGAGAGCTGATGTCAGATCCAGGTTGGGCCTGGCACATAATCCCACCAACTAAGGCATTGGTATACTCCATGTCAGCCGCAATCACTTTCTGTTCATTACTGTTCACCTTCTCACCAGCTCCAATGTGAAAGAAAACAACGTCAAAGTGATCATTGTCTACCGCCTTTCCTTCTTGAAAGCCAAGCAACTTGAGCAGCTCAAGGGCCTCAACATTAACTTGAAAATCAGTATTATGAGCTTTCAGTAACTCATCAAATTGGACTACACTGAAGCCAAGTTTGGCACTAAAAGATTTCAAGCTTGAATTGTTAGTCAGTATAGCAGCTTTCATTCCCATGAACCTGATGTCAAAGGAAGTGCTTTGGTTGAGATAATTTTGCTATAGATCAACATGATGACAACTAAGGGAAACAGATAAAGAGAAGTACCTATCAGTTAAGGACTGCTTCATCGAATTCCTTTGATTATCTTTATCAGTGTTTTGCTTACTCTAGGAATGAATTTAAAACCATCAATGATATGTCATCATGAAGCTAGCTTCTCTAAAACAAGACAGTGATGCACAAATGGACCTCACCATATTTAAATAAGTTTCGTATGCATCCAGCAGCACAGAAAACTCTCTAACAATCCTCTCATCCTCGCTTTCTGAAAACTAAAGTCAAGTGAATCTCAATGTTATAGAGGCAACAAATGGCAAAAGTAAGACAAGCACAATGGTAGAAATACTGTGACATGAATAAATCGGCCCTGAAACTTAGATTGCTCATCAGTATTCTCCACAAGTGAAATGGACCCCAATGCAAGAACAGTCTTTTCCAAATCACGATTTCTTTTCTTCCAAATACACAAACTTTGATGACCAAATTTTTATTTCCTCATTCATTTACCATGATTTTTCCAAAGAATTAATGTGACATGTAAAATTGTAGTTTTTACTCATTATGCATCTTCAAATCACGTTTACAAAAGTTTGATAATAGTAGAGCATGACTCATTTCATCTGAACAATGAAATTATACTCATCCAAGCAGAAAAGCAGCAGAAAACACCTATTGACCATCCTCGTTCCATATTAAATATTCAAACAGAAGTTGCTGAAAAATGAACTCAAACCTACAACCACACAAGATGGTTGAAGGTATACACCATGCACTTACTACATGGGATACACCATTATCAAGAACCAATTCCTCCCAAAAGTTTAAACTGTGAGGAGAAGGCTTAGGATTGGTATTATTTATATCTCTAACTATCATTAGTTAGTAATGCTTAAGATAGACTTACGGAATCTGTCATATTCTACAAGCATCTTGAAGATTTACGCTGCCAGATTTTGTCATACGACTCCTAAAATTTCTTTTTGCCCAAATGTATTAACCCAAGACGTTAAAGCACAGTAGGAAAACAAGGTCGGACTTGAACATATCGGATTACATGCCATATACCCAAGGCCGAACTATAATCATAAAATAAAATTCTGATCACTTGCTGGTATATTGACCCTATTACAATCAGGTTTCGGTTTCGGATGAGTAGTAAACGGGCAAAGTATCGCCAATGTCTTGGATACCTAGCGAGAAGGTGAAATATACTTTACAATTAAACTTGATTATCCGCCAATCACATTTGCTCAGTTATTATCAAAATCCAACTTTATCACGCATTTTTGGATACGATCTACTTTGACAGTCGAGAGCTAAACAAAATTGGGGAACAGAATGCGCAAAAGATTGTAAAATACAAGAAACAGCCTTTTGCACCATGGGATTTCAAGCAGAAGATCAAGTGTTTTTATGTAGTTCTTCACCGTATTTATAAAGAACTCAGTTAATTCTTCCTGCGTGATCAATAACTCGAAATGCGAAAAGAAGAGAGGGTTCACCTGAGGGAGGAGAGTTGGGAAGGCTCAAGAAGCCACAGAAACCTTCGGACGCGAGAGAATGAAGATGAATGTGGGACGGACCGATAAAACGGGCCAACCCGTCTCCGAACAAGACTAGGGCTCGGCTTGGCTTGTCTGCCATTCAATTGTCTCCGTCTTCTCCTTCCTGGTTTTAAATGCAGCTGAGAGAGAAGGAGACCACGAGGGTAAAGCAAGCTACAACACCAGAAAGAACTATATTCCGGTTGGCGTAGTCTCTGATATGGGGAATATTGCATACGTGGCCATTGCCCAACACCGTAAGGCGGTAACAAGGAATCGGCAATTCACCCAAGCGTAAAAGATGAAAACGATTATTTCACGCTCTAGTTTTCTCATTCAATTCTATTTGTATTAAAAATTTTTTGGGCTCTGAGATTTTTTTTTGAAAACTTTTTATTATTTGTTTTATTAAAAAAATTAAGTATTTTTTTTATAAACTCAGAAAAAATTTTTACTTGACTAAAATTTTATTTCAGTCTATAAAAAATAATGTATTTTTTAATTTAATTTTTTATACAATTATTTTTTATTTAGTTCCTCACATATAATTCAATCAAAATTCACTAATTAATTAGATCAATTAAATGAAATTTGACCAAAACCAATTATATAGATTTGATTATTTGATTTGACAGTAGACATTCAAAATCAATCGCGCGCATATATATATATATATACATATATATATATATATATATATGGTTGAAAACTTGCAATTTGCTAATGTATTAAATTTTTATTTGATGAATTTTATTTTCATTTGAATCTTAACTTGTTTATGGTTCAAATATATTTAAATTTATGTTAAAATAATCCAAATGTGAATTTTATTACTGAAAATGCCTATTTTCATGATTGAAATTGAATAATTTTAATGTTGCTTTTTAAAAAATTTTCAAGAATTTTTTTCTCCATAACCAACCATTTAATTCATTTCAAACTAATCAAAGTTGGATTGAATTAGTTGGATTTTGTCCAAAATGACTAAATTAATTGGATAAAATTTATTCTCACTTAATTAGAGTGGTTCAATTGGCTCAAGTGATCCAATCAAACAAATTTAAATTAATAAACATTTTTGTTCTATTTTTAATTTAATTTTTTGTAAAATTATTTTTTTAAATTTAATCTTTTACATATGAGTAATTTTTAATTTAATTTTTTATAAATAAAATTATTATTATTATTAATTTCATTTTTTATTAATTTACTTAAAATGAAATTAGTAGTAAATTAATTAAAAAGATATTATTTATAATCTATTAAAAAAATATGCTAGAATATAATTTATGATGGATTGCAACAATAACATTGGTCTGACAACTGCAACAAATAATTTATAAAAATGTATTAAAATAAAAAATAGCTTTTTATTTTTTTAAAAATTCTTGTGGAATGTTGAAGAATAACTGAAATTGATGAAAGAAGTTTCCTTACAAAATAAATACAAGCAAATTGTTTGTCGTAATTTTTTTTCCCCCCTCCACTGTGGACCTCTCCGAAACAAGCAAGTTTCAGCTCACTAAGCTTCGGTGATTCTAGACATTAGCTGAGACGGCTCGGAACCTCTGCAACTTTCTTGATCATTACCGTCGCTACCGTTGAAAACTCCATCCCATTCTCTACAGCTATCTTCACCGAAATTCTAGAATCTTCTCTGAACTATCGATGTCGTCTTCTTCAATGAACGATGCTGAAGCTCTTCGCAGCCGTATCCTTTCAAGTAAGCTCTACTTCGATGTGCCTCTGTCCAAGGTAAACTACTTATATTTGAATCTTTGTTTGCGCTTTGAATTATGTGGCTTTTGGACTCAGAATTTTAATAAATCAGGTTCCACTTATCTACTCGGACTCGTATGATATAGCGTTTCTCGGCCTAGAGAAATTGTAAGAAATCATACACTTGATTACTTAATTCAGACTTCTTCCGTCATGTTCTATTGTTGAAGTTCTTGGGTGATGATAATTTTCTGTGTTTTTGAAGAAGCTCACATCGTCCCTTTCTACTTTTTCTTGGGGGGTGGGGGCGAGATAAGATGTATACCGAAAGCTTATACTTGTTAAGCAACCTTAAGGAAAGGTATCAGTATAACATTTCGAAGTCATTAATTTTGGGGGGAGTATCATATTTTAGTAGCGCATAATGGATCACAATTCCCAAAGGCAAAGTTACCAGAGTCCCAGTGAGATGCTGATATGCTTGAGAAAATTTCGGGAAGTTTCTAGGCCCCTTTTATCATTCATATAATAAGTTAGAAAAGTTTAGCTTGGTATCTTAAAGGTGACACTAAAATTGGTGTAGAAAAGATGAGCTCCTACATATGCTTTAAGTATATTGTTTGCTTTGTCTTCTTTCATTATGGCATTGTTGTAGCTCTGATCTGAGAACGTAGGCCGAACGCTGATTTGGTGACTTTGATGCCCTGGGACTGCTTATTTTTTTATGTAGGCACCCATTTGATTCGTCTAAATGGGGACGTATTTGTCAATTCCTTATCTCCTTTGGTATTCTGGACAAAAGATGCATTGTTGAGCCTTTGGAAGCTTCCAAGGATGATCTTCTAGTGGTAATCACTAATAACTAAATATGTTTCAAAGACACTTCTACATGTAAATTTATTGGTATTGAGTTACATTATATGCATGTGTTGTAAACATGAAGGATGAAAATTTTACAGGCCATCCCACCCCAAAAAGAGGGACAACTGTCCATGTTTCTTTGGTGGTTGATATTTTGAATTTTGATCATTAAAGATACTGGACTGATCTTTTTGCTTATTGTTGGCGTAAGGCATACAGATAAATGACAATCTTACTTAAAATAACGTGATTTAAGCAGATCATATAGTGCTGAATCCATTTTCTTTCTTCCCTTTTCTTCATAGGTACATTCAGAATCATACTTGAATAGCCTGAAGGAAAGTTCAAATGTTGCTAGGATAATTGAGGTGCGTTCCTCTGGGTTGCAGCCCTGAGACATTTGCTTTTTGTTCCTATATTCTTATCATTGCGCCCTTTTCCCTAATTGTGAGTCTCCTTGTCTAACTTATTGTGAAGGTTGTGTCTAAATTAATATAAAATTTTATCTTGACATGGTAGAGTAGAAGAAAACTGATATGATATGATGGAAAGTTTTTGTCTTTGTTTCCATTACTTTTCTTGTTCTGTATGACAGCATGCTTTCAATTGAGTTTTTTACTTAGTGCTTGCTATACAGGTCCCTCCTGTGGCATTACTTCCCAATTGTCTTGTGCAACACAAAGTTCTTTTCCCATTTCGCAAGCAGGTGAAGTATTGTTTTTGAAGTCTGTTTAACTTATCTAAAACTAGGATCTTACTACTATTCAAATGATAGGTTGGAGGAACTGTATTGGCTGCAAAACTTGCAAAGGAGAGAGGATGGGCCATTAATGTAGGAGGAGGTTTCCATCACTGTTCTGCTGAAACAGGAGGTGGATTTTGTGCTTATGCAGATATTTCTCTATGCATCCACTTTGCTTTTGTTCAATTGAATATGTCAAGGTACTGTTAGATCTAGGCTATACAGTTACAAGTTACCATCTGCTGCCAAGTAACATTTACCTGTATAAATAAGCATTTTCTCTATTTGTCTGCAAAATTTACAGGGTGATGATCATTGATCTTGATGCACATCAAGGAAATGGTCATGAAGTGGACTTTGCCAATGACAGTATGGCCAAAAAATTTCTCCTGGTGTTTGAATTAATATTTCTTAGGATTTCACTTATAGATTTTATAATGGCAGGCCGTGTCTATATCCTGGATATGTACAACCCTGGAATATATCCTTATGTAAGTTATCGTCTTCTAGATCTGTTATACATTCTCTCTCCGAAATCCATCTAGTTTCTATTTTGTGAAGCAATTTTCCTTCTCTTTCCTTTTCCTCACCTGCCTATTTATTCAAAGATGCTGGCTAACATGCTGCAAGCATTCTGCAGGTTATAGTTATACCATACATTTTGTTCATCATTGTCCTTTGCCTTAGTGGGGAGGATGAATATTTCTCCCTGTGCATTCCATTGCTGTCTGTGGGTGAAAAGCATATAATGCAAATTTTCCATTTTTCTTTCTACAAACCAGGGGTCAAAAACCTGTTGATCTGCAAAAATATGGAGCATTTATGTCAAGCCTAATGTGCTGTGAATCCCTCTGATTGCATTAATTTGCGAAGTTAAATGAAATGCACAGGAAACAGTGCTACTGATACAATATTGAAAATGGCTTTATTAAAACATGTAGCATTTACCTATTTTACTGTGATGCTTTGCAATTATGTTAGAGTACTGTTTGTTTCACAAAGTAAGAAGAGCGGGGTATAGATGTACATGGAGGTGGTGCATTAACAACAGATAATTTTTATTTGTTTTTAACTTGAGATGTGCATCAGAGCTGGTAGGCCTATCATCATTTTTCTGTATTTAGGCTAACTTAAGACAATCTGATATCTTGTACTCCCCCGCCCCTCTCTCTCTCTCTTCTCTTTTCAGGATTATGAGGCGAGGAACTACATAACTCAGAAAGTTGAAGTGAAGGTGCCCATTCATTATCTCAGTGAATGCCTTGATCTTATATGCTTCTATAATAATTACATGTTTTCTCGTCCCTAAACATTTCAGAGTGGGACACTTGCAGAAGAATACCTGCAGAAATTAGACAAAGCGCTTGAGGTATTTCATTGTGAACGTTGCTATCTTCTAATTTTTGTTGGCTTGAATAATTTACCACACAACTAGCATTAGCATTAGGTGTATCTATGCAATTTTTTATGTTTTGCATTGTTATATTATATTTTGACTATATTAGTTTTGAACCTTTGGCATGGGACTTTTTAAATTATCCTGTGTTTGTTTGATTTTTGCATGCACAATTTTCTTGGCTATTTCTTAGATTACATTCTCAATAGGATTGCTTAAGGTGCTTTTTTAAGGTGTGAAATGATTGTGCTTTACAAAAGGAATGCTGTTGATAATTTCTTAACTTTTTCTTTTGTTACTTTCTTCTGGGGACTTTGCTAATTGCTATGACTATTTAGTGCTCTTATTTTACCTTTTTCATTGTTTCATCCGTTATTTCCCCAATATTGATCTGGATATGGCTAGAATAACACCATTTAAAGTTCTGGACAATTATTTATTAACTAAAAAAACTACAATAAAAGTGACAGTCATATAGTTTAATTAACTTGTGTTTCTCCTGAATGTAATTCAAGGTTGCTGGGAATAGCTTTGACCCTGAGTTGGTAGTTTATAATGCTGGAACTGACATCCTTGAGGGTGATCCACTAGGCAGCTTGAAGGTAAAGTTATTTATGGGCCCACTTTATTGCAGTGAAAAATCAACTTCTATTGACTTCAGTGGCTGGTCATTTTTTCTTGATCAGTAGTTTCTATGTGAAACGAATAAAACACTGAGATTATGTTTTTGGTTGGCTCTTTTATTATTTACCTTAGGTGTTGTTTGTGTTGGTTTGTACATGCAGATCAGTCCTGAAGGGATTGTGCAAAGAGATGAGAAAGTTTTCCAATTTGCTCGTGACAAGAACATTCCTATTGTCATGCTCACATCAGGTTTGTTCCTTCAAGTATTTTCTCAGCTTATTGTAATACTTCTATTGCGTTGTCTTAATATTTCCTCGCATGTTTCAGGTGGTTACACGAAGTCCAGTGCTAGAGTGATTGCAGATTCAATAGTCAATCTCTCGAGGAAATGCTTGATACAGACAAGAGAAGGTCCAAGGTCTACATAAGATGCTCCTGCACTTTCAGATTTCCCTTTTCTCACACTGACCTTGAAAAGATCCGTTGCAAGAGTTTTCCTTGAAGTATCTGGATTAGAATGTTGTTATATATAAGTGCAACGTAGATGTATAGTTTTTGATAAAAGAAAAATGTAAATTTAGCGGAAAATGAATTTTACATGTATGAGATGCAACTTGCAACTACACTTATGTAAAGGTGAAGATGTATGTATAACAGAGATGAGGTGTAAATTATAATGTATTTCTATGTGTGACACTCAAACAGGAATAACCGCATCAGTAATGTCTGTGCGTGCTGCATGTATAGCTCACCTCTTGGGCGGATGTAGATCTGGAAAACCTCTTGTATGAAGATTTAACGTCGAGAATGCAGGTGCCAGTTGATGCTGCTCAAGAACTGGTAATGTATGCTTTTTTTACCTACTATGAAGGTCATTAGTTGCGACATGAAGAAGAGAGATAATCTCTAGAGACGACGATGTATATCGTTTGTAAGGATTGGATAATTTAATATATTAGTAAGGGTGAGAGCACTTGCAGAGCAATCCATAGGGTAAATATGTATCTTTTATTGCCGCTAACACTGATTTGTCACTCTGGCCCAAAAAAAACAAAAAAAAAAACACGGATTTCTGATCTCGGGATAGCAAATTAAGTTCGGCTTCCTCCATCCAATTCGTTTTAACCCATTCAAGTTAAATAAGTCAATTGTTAACTGAGTATTGGAGTAAATTTGAGAAAAGCCCAAATATAAATATTTGAGTTTGAGGCGGTGCTAAGGTATATACTCATACATATATTTATTTATTTATATTAAAAGGCTTGTTGATGTTTTATTATATGCTTCTTAATTATGTGTTTGGATAGTTGTATTAAATAAATTGATGAATATTTTGATGTTTTAAAATAACTATGTTATGAATCTTTAGTACTTTGTTGCCAAATTGTATTTTTATGTGTATCTAGAATAAGCGGGGCAAGGCAGGACAATCCCAATGAGTTTGATTATGGGAAAAACAAAGATCCCACGAGATATGGGATAGAAATGAGACAAGTTATAAAAAAACGAGACAATGATTGATGGGGAAAAAAATTCACCCGGATCCATCCATTGTCATCCCTGGAGTCCCAGATATGCACCATTGCACCTTATTTGTCATAAACTGAAATGAATCTAAATGTATCCATGGATTTGTTATATTTGATGCTATATAAGTAATGGATAAAACTGATTTGATTTAGTTACTTCAACTAATTGAATTGATTTAATTAGATGATTTAAAATATCATTTAATTAATTCACTAAAGTTGGTTATAACTGAATCAATTTAATCTATTCCTAATTAATTTAGACTAAATTAAATGTCAATTAAAAAATTAAAATTCAACCTTAAATATTTCTTGAATAAAATTCAAAACTTCACATTTAAATGTTATTTTCTTACGATCCTGATTGAACCATGTCCAAAAGTTGGAAAGTCATTTTAACCTGTTACAGTAATGCATATAAAAAACACATAGTCAACCCAGATTTCTTACTTTCCACTTTAAATGAAATAAATCCAACTTGCTTGATGAAGGAGTAAATTACATTCTCCTCTTTCAAAGGATATTTTAACAATACGACCTTTTTAATTATTTTAAAAAGTTACACTTTTTTCTATGAAATTAAAATATGCATTATATTGACTTCTCATGTAATAAAAGATGAATTACAATTATATTTATTTTACCTAAAATATCTTAATATATATTATTTATATAATATAATAAATATTGAATATGTATTTAATTAACATATTTTTTTAAATTTAGATAAATTCATAATTTTCACATAAATAAATATTTTTAAAATAAAAATTAGAAATATATTTTTAATAAAAATAAATATTTTTTTAAGTGTATTTTAATCATATTTTAACTTCAAAGAAGTCTGTATATATTTTTATAATAAAAAATTATATAATTTAAATCACTTTTGGAAGAGGGTGGATAATTTACTTTAATTATTAATGATTAAGATCCCAAGTTTGATTACGTAATACAGTTGGATCATTTTTGTTTTTCGAACATTGTTGGATCATTTGTGAGGTATCTCCGCGTATTTTAAATTATCTACGTCTAATAAGTAAATACATAAAAAGAAATAAAAATTACCAATGCGGGTTGGTCTGAGTGGAAGAGGCCCAGATCCTTTGCAACATTTCTCAAATTCTTTTTCATATGCAGTGCTGATAAAATTTAAAAATTTTAAATTTTAACTGTATAATATAATTACAAAAATTTTAAAGCATAATTTTTTTTTATTTTAATCATATATTTTATAATTATATTTTATTTCTTAAAAAAAAAAGATTTTTACCCCTGCTGCCCCGTCTATAGTAATATTTATCATAGCAGACAATCCGCGTTCTCAAGAACGGGAGTGAGTTTGGTGGTCGCGACCCATTCTGATGTTAATTACGTACATTTCGACCAAAAACATAATGTTAACTACGTAACCCCAACGGGCCACAAGTTCACTTCTAATTATGTCACATCAAAAGCACGGATATTGCTCCTCTTCCTTTGATAAATAATAATAATAATAATATTAATCTTTATAAAAAAATTTTGTCAACCACTAATTATTGATTCTCTGTTTCAGTGCCTGATAAAGAATATCTTGGGACAAGCCCAATACCGTCTCAGCAGCCGAACCTCACCTCCTAATGTGCCCAATGGGCCTAGCCCATTAAGATGCATACACATCGCAACAATCATAGGGACAATGGTACCAAAATCATGCCCTATCTCATAACTATTGGAACAATCATGCTTTCACTTAATTTCTGATCAACCTAGTTACTCGCCTAACTTGACACGTGAAATATAACCACAACTAACCAACCGGTCAGGGAATAAGTCTTAATACCCTCAAGGTCAAGGGATCTCCCATGAATAGCTCATGGGGTATCAAATTAACTATAATTTACATTATATTATTCTATTATATACTCTACTCTCTATGTAAACTTAAATATCGAAGTCTTTATAGTGGTATTCGTTTCTCCGCAATTGCTGCAAGAATTCATGCCAAGAAAGACTTTATTTCACGTGAATTCCTATTAAAATATTTTTCACCACTACTTTTTATAGACTTTTATTTTTTAAAAATAATTTCATAATAAACAAAAATTCATCGCACCAATCAATTTGAAAACTTTTTCAAACTTTCAATATAAGTTATGCATATAAAACTCGGATATAACTGTTGTGAGAATTAAGAATTATGAATATATTATATAAGCTCCATTGTCCTACTCACAGCCAAAAGTAGATTCTCTTGTACGGACATTTAAACAGCAATCTACTAACCCTTTTATTTAATTTTGTATTCCCAATCTTATCTGCAAAGATTTCATTTGAGTTAATATGATTTATCATGCTTCTCATAACTTGCACGTCGAAGACGATAATTGACATCAAAACAGGTACCTTAATTATTAATTTGCAGTATTTTTATTTTTTAGAAGCTCTAAATTGACCTACTGCAGTGTGGTAAATATTAAATAACACTACTTCCAATCTCATATATAATAAATAATTAATTAATTTATGAGAATTAAAAAAATTAGTTAAAAGTAATTAATTTTTTTAATTTTGTTATAAATAATTTTTTTAAAGAATTTTTCTATTTAATGTATATATTTTTTTAAATTAATAACAGTTACTATTCATAATTTGAAAGACTCAGATATAATTAAAATATTATAATTAATATATTAGATATTAAGCTAAATTAAATTTTTTAAAAATCTCTTGTATATGAAATTCAAGATAATAATTTATTAGAGTAAACACAGATTTTCATGTGGAAGCATCATGCTAGACAATTGATTTGGAAGCAAGAAAGGTTGATGTTTATAACTTCAAACAGTCATGTCCCCATGACTATACTCGACATTTCAACATACTCCTCCAAGAGTAAAATGGTTACGTTGAGGCTTACTTGCTAATCATTTGAGCCTTGGGATGAAGTCCCAAGACGTAGACGAAGCAAATCGGTCCAATGAGATTTGCCTTTTTAAGGGGCTCCGTCTGCTTTATATCTTTCTGGATTTCTCTTTTCAACCTATGATTTAAGAATACATGGATCCATCATTGAATCAAAATAAAAATTTATTTATAATTTAATAATCTCATTGAATTATTTTAAAAAATAAAAATATAAAAATATAAAATATTTTATAATTAAATTAATAAATATAAAATAATGTTTAAAATGAATATAAATATTTAAAAAATAAAATTAATTAAAATATTTAATATATGATAAAATATTTATATGAAACAGATTTATTAAAATTTAATAAATATTATAAATCTTTATTATAAAATGTTAAAACTTTAATTTAAATAAAAAAATAAAATTTAATTTTTGATCGATTAAGTGCCAAATTAATTTTTTATCAGTTTAATTAATTTTTTATTTAATTTATTTTCAAGGTTAACTGGATTGAAATTTGTGATGATGCACTAATCAACTTGTTTGGTCTAATTTTTTTAATCATGTTTTCAGCACTAAACTAAACTACCACATTACCTCCTCAGTTTGATTGGCTCTTAAGACTCTTATCCTTCACTAAATTTGGAATTTATCAATATTTTATACCATTTTCAATGTCCAAAGAACCTAAGAGTCATGCTCAAAATTGAGTGATATTTTTAAGAATATGTTTACATTAAAAATTGAGGAGAAAGAATTTGGGATGTGAACATTTAGGATATTTTTTATTTATACTTATTTTTAAAAAATATATTTAGATTGAGAAATATATATATATATATATATATACTAAAATTAAAATTTTACGTTCCTTCAGTTCTATTTTCTTCCATTCTTCTCTATTCTAGTATATTTGAAGAAAAACTATATTTCACTCCTTAAAACTAAAGTATAAATATAAAAATAGCACATGATCTTTAAAAAATAACAAAATACTCCCTAAACTTTAAAATAAAATAAAACTATTAATTTTCAATTAAAATTAAGATAAAAAGGCATCTCATTTTGATTGTAATAACATTACTCCACTTAACTCAAATTTCTAAAATTATAGTTCCAAAAAATTAACTAAAATGTAAAACAGAGTTTCCCCTGTCCTTAAATACATTGGTATACAAAAATATAGAATAAATAGAACAAATCACAAATCATGAAAAATATATATAAATATGTTGATTTTTTTATAAACAATTAAATTACAAGATTTTTTTTCTTTTTATTTTGAAAAATTACATTTCCTTTCATTATAATCAAAAGATTTGTTTTTTTGACATCTCTTGCAACAAAAAATAAGTTATAATTACATATATTTTGACTAAAATAATGCTATATTTATTATTCATAAAATATAATAAGTATTTATTTATATATAGTAATTAGGGTTTTCTTGTAAAAATTTCTCACTAAATTCATACAATAAGAAATCCTTATGGAATTTTTAGTAAACTTAGTTATAGTTTACAAGTTTTTTTACAATTTTTATAGTAACTTTTCATTATTTTTATTTTCATAACAATTTTTTAAGAGAATTTTGATAGAATGTGGTATAGTAGGAATGAGGCATCATATTCTACAAGAAAAAATTTGATAAATAATTTTAATTCTTGCAAAAACATATTGTAAGAATTATAAAAAAATAAACCTTAAAATTTTTTTTACTATTTCCACAATAAAATATCATGAGAAAAGAAAAAAGTTTCAGAATTTTCAAATTCTAATAGTATTTTACTGTGAAAATAAAAATTTAAAATTTTTTATTGCCATAGTAATTTATCATGATAATTTAAAAAAATTTGCAAGATTTAAAAGGAAAAATGTATTTCTATTCTCTCAACAAATGACCATAATAAAAAAATTAAAAAACTTTTCCATTCTCATGTAATTTACCATGATAATTGAGGAAAAAAAATTATATATTCTTTTGAATTTTCAAGGCAAATTACCATGAGAATAAAAATTTTTAATTTTTTTTATTTTCATGATAATTTATTGTGAAATTTTCAAAATTTTTTACAAAATTTAATAAGAAGAATGTGCTTTCATTATCATGGTAAATTATTGTGAGAATTAAAAAAATATGCAATTTTTTTTATTCTCATGATAAATTACTATGAGAATGAAAATATATCTTTCCTTTTAAATTTTGTAAAAATTTTTCAACTTTTCACAATAAATTATCTTGACAAAAAAATTCAAATCCTTTTATTCCCAAAAGAAAATATTGTGAGAATTTAAAATTTTTAATTCTTTTTTTTTTTTCACGACAATTTACTATGAACATAGTAAAATGCCATGAGAATAAAAAAAATTTGTTTTTCAATCCTCATAGTAAATTATTGTGAGAATTAAAAATTTTGAATTTTCTTTAATTCTCACATTAATTTATTGTGGGAAAGGAGAAAAAAATAAAATAATTGCATACATTTTTTTAATTTTTGTCATATATTATTATGAGAATAAAAAAATTGAATTTTTTTATTATTATAGTAATTTATTTTGAGAATTTAAAATTTTTTACAAAATTTAAATAGAAAAATGTATTTTTATTTTTATAATAAATTACTGTGAGAATTAAAAGAATTTATAATTTTTTTATTCTCATAGTAATTTATTGTGAGAATTGAGCAAGAATATTAAAAAAAATCTCAGGATATATTACCTCAACAAAAAAAATGAAAATTTTTTATTGTTACAGTAATTTAATATAAGAATTTCAAAATTTATTGCAAAATTCAAGAGGAAAATTTTGTTTTTATTCTCATGATAATTTATTGAAAAAATAAAAAAATTATAATTTTTTTAATTCTCACAATAATATAATATAAGAAGTCAACAAAAAATTACACAATTTTTATTATTCTTATGATAAGTTATCATGAGAATAAAAATATTGGAAAGCCCAAAATGTGTGTTGCTTTTAAAATACCACTTTAGAATACTATTTCCCATTGCATTCTCATGGTAAAATATCATAAAAATGCTAAAAAATAATAAAAACCTAAACCCCCCACACTTAGTCATTTTTTCTCTTCTCTTGCATGGCCTTCCTCCTTTCATTGGCCTTTATTCCTCTAAAAACAACTTTTGGCCAACTTTCATCATTTGGTTTGGGTAAGTCTAAAAACATATGATCTATTCCTCCTTCTCTTATTTCAACCTACTAGTCCTTCAATTGGCTTTGACTTCCCAAGTTGAGGTTAGAAAAATTGGAGATTTTGGTTGTTGAATTAAGAAAAGAAAGAATAGGGGAAAGAGCATAGTTTTGTCGTAAGAAATTCTTCTCCATTTATAGTCTTTCATTTTTCATAATTCTCTTATGGTTTTATTTTTGAATGTGGCTGTCCATGTAGAGATGAGAAATATGAAGATTTGAAGTTTGAAGCTTGGAATTTTAAAAACTCAACTAGGTGATTTTCTTTCCCCACTTATAACATTTTTTAATATTTGGTTTTTATAAGTTTGAATGATTCATAATCTTTCCTATGGTCTAGTCGAATTATAGGAGGGAGAGTTTAGATTTTATGAAGTTGGATTATAGTTGTGAGAACTTCGAAATTTGGAAATATTAGGTAAATTGCAAATTATGATTAGGATTATGATGGTATTTAATTAGGATATATGCTTATATAGAATTAGACTTTATTGACTTACATGGAAGAACTAGATAACATTATAGAGTGTAAGGTTGATTTAAGTCAAGTAATAAGCATTTAATTTTTGTTATATGGAGAAATCATTTGCAAATTCTTAAATACTTTGAATTAGGTGATTAAGGTTGTTGCTTTTAAATTTTTTTTATGTACATGGATTGTCTTATAAAACTCAAGGGCATATATAGTTGCCAAAGTTTAGGATTTGTTTGTGATCTAAAAGGTTGTTTATGATGTTTTGTTTTGTATAAGGATCATGATTTTGATTAAAGGGATGCTTAGATGCATGGTTTGGCTTATTATCATGGATATGAATATAATAGTTATTGTTGAAATAGAAGTTGTGCAGTTAAGTTGCTTTGAAGATATTTTATGGTTCACAATGCTTTAGACTGTTAGAGATGTAATTCAAAATTATTATAATTGATTTCTGCAAAATCTTTTTAGTTAGTTTGTTAGCTACAAATTTATCTAATTTTAAATTAAATTAAGTAGTAGTTAGTTTTTATAATTTTCTATTTTTAGTTAACACTTATTTTTATATTTTAGTTATTTGTAAGCCTATAATAAGTAGTCTCAGTTATGGAATAAAGTGAAATAGTAGAATATTAGTTCTTCTGCATAATTTTCTTAATTTTATTAAAATAACCTATTACTTTAAATTTTTAACATGGTATAAGAGCTTTTATGGATCTTAAAAAAGATGTGAATGACCGACCCTCATAACTTCTAGTAATACATCAACTTTTTCACTTTCAATTTTTAATGGTGAAAACTATCAAGTATGGGCTGTTAAGATGAAAGCTCATTTAAGAGGTCTTAACTTATGACAATGAATTCAAGATGAAAGAAAAATACCTTATTTGGGAAGCATTCCAACTCTCAATCTAATCAAAGCTCATGAAGAAGAATAGGCAAATATGATGGAAGTGGTTGAAAAAGAAACTTTTTTTTGAAAGTTGGTGAGAAGTGCTCCAACAATTGAAAGTTGGTAAGAAAGTGCATCAACAAAATGATGAGAAGTATATCATGAAGTGAAGAGAAGTGCTTCATAAATATGAAAATGTGGAGAGAAGTGTTTTATAAAATTTGATTTTTTTTGCAATTTTGAATCAAGAAGGAGTATTGAAAATGTGATTCAAATTTATTATAATTAATTTTTGCAGAATTTTTTTAGTTAGTTTGTTAGCTAAAAATTTAAAATTTTATCTAATTTAAATTAAATTAAGTAGTAGTTAGTTTCTATAATTTTTTTATTTTTAGTTACTACTTATTTTTACACTTTAGTTATTTGTAAATCTATAAATAGATAGTTTCAATTATGGAATAAAGTAGAATAGTAGAATATTAGTTCTTCTGCATATTTTTCTTAGATTTATTAAAATAGCTTATTACTTTAAATTTTCAACATAGACTTTATAAATTATGTTATTGAAGTTGTTATACTAATTTAGGTGTTTTATACTTGATGACAAATTAGTTGGATATGAAGTACTTGAATTTGCTATATTGGCTTTTACTTGAGTATGAGTAAGTTAGGCATATGTAATTAGGTGACTAAAGTACATGAAAAGTAGTTTGGGACTATTTTTTTGAGTATCAATTAATTTTGGTCAGTCGCTTATGGATTTTTAGTTATCCTTTTTGTTGTCATTTAATAAATTTACTATCATAATTTTTTTTTTGCCACATGTCTAGTTTTTCTTTTGAGGTTGAAGGGAGTATTTCTCATAGGCAGGAAGGGTGATTTCAATATGAGTTCCTTCCATTTTCAAAAGTTACGTGGTGTCTTAAATCTTAGTTTAGTCACTAGTGGGATGTTTATACTATACTCCTTTTCCTAGTATTGCATCTTGGCAACATTGTCTCTTGTAAGTATCCAACTTGTTTTTCAAACCACTAGAAAGGTACTTATAAGTTTCCTCAACTTAGAGGCCCTTAACATCATGAGTTTACTTCTTTAGATTACTCTTGTAATTTATTATGACTTTATAAGTTGTAACTTTATGATTTTAAGCACACAATTATTTGACATTTAATATACTTTGTGACATTTTTAATTCATTTACTACTCATTTGTTAATGCTTTTCTTGCATATAATGCTTTATTATTAGTTGGTCATATCCAGAATTTGTATTTCTTGACTATTTAAACAAAAATTATGTTGTTTAAATAAGAGGTTGATAGCTAAATGCAATGTAAATAACAAAAAATTTGCAAGATATTTGTGAATTTTTTTTTTCATGAAAATGCTGTAAATTTGAATTTTTTTTGTTGGGTATTGTGAGAATACAAAAATATTTTAGAGAATATTAAAAAAATTCTCTAAAATTAAAGTTTTCTTTTAAACAAAAATTATGTTGTTTAAATAAGAGGTTGATAGCTAAATGCAATGTAAATAACAAAAAATTTGCAAGATATTTGTGAATTTTTTTTTTCATGAAAATGCTGTAAATTTGAATTTTTTTTGTTGGGTATTGTGAGAATACAAAAATATTTTAGAGAATATTAAAAAAATTCTCTAAAATTAAAGTTTTCATTGTAATATATTGTGATAATTATTAAAAAAATTACTATGGTTCTAATAGTAATTATTAAAACATTTTGAAAAATTTTTGTTCTCACAGCAATTAAGATTTGAAAATTTTTTGTACTCATGGTAAATTATTGTAAAAATTTTATTAGAAAGTCATAAATTTTATCACAACTTTTGAAAAAAAAATTTCATGAAATGCTTTTTTTATGTTCTCACGGAATTAATGTTTTTGGGGAAAAATTTTACATAATTATAAATTTCTATGACTGTTTTTTTTAAAACCCAAAATTTGTAAAAATTTTCATGAGAACAACAATACTCATGAAATTTCAGAGTTTTTCTCATGAAAAAATTTCATGAGAATTTTGTTGTTTTCTTTTTTGTAGAGATCAATATAAACTAGTCACTTCTTTAAACTTAGAATAAATTAAATTTATTGTTTTTTAACGCAAAATAAATAATACTGAAATAATAGCATAAAAAATATATTTTTTAATAAATTGTATTTTTAGTAAAAAATTAATATTATTTTTAAAGGTATTATGATGATTTTGTTTAATGCATAGAGGTACCGCCGGGCGCCGACTAACGATGAAGAATCCCAGCACACATTTGAAAAAAATTTTCAAAATACAGCTACACATGCAAAGCTGTACTACAATATCATAAGTTGCCTGCTTTCTGTTTCTTAAACTTTGCGTGGAAGCAAGTCCAGCGTAAACAAACATGACCATGCTGGTGCCATACTCTCTAACAATGATAAGATATATATATATATATATATATATATATATATCATTACTCTTACTTTTATTTAATTATTAGAAGATTAGAGTCTAGTCTAGAGATCTAAAATTTCAAGCTATTGCAGGGGAAATGGGGGGTCCTTTTGCACGAGGGTGTGAGAATCCCGCAAAGTAGATGCGAACAAAGATTCTGCTAAGAGTTCTCACATGACCCACCAATCTCCCCAGCTTCCCTTCCTCTGATTACCCTCCTCCTCTCTTCCTTCTTACTGCTCAACCAAGCCATACCCATGGCATTGAATTTCCATGTATTTACACAATTCAAACGTCAAATCATATCAGTTTGACTTCTTCTGTATATAGAAAGATTTTACAGTATAAATTTATGTTCTTGTACACAATAATATATTAAAAAAGGTTAACGGCATGCTTAGGAAATATTATCAATCCATTTTAGCTACACCCAACTCCAAGGTAATTCTTTCCCAAGATGTTGGTAATAAGGAAGAGTTTTACCAATAACAATGACTTCTTGCTAGAGACATTTAATATTTAAAGAATTTTTAGTTGGTTATTAGCACATAAAATATTATCAATATCTTATAAAAACATTATTATTTTGCTAAAAGGACGTAACCAGTAGAATCGACATTTGATGTATATGACCCCCTCCAAGACAAGTAACGCAATTGCCTCACCTTTAAATTTGTTGGCCTAATAAAAATGGAACACCTATCAATCACATTGATACATACATAAATATAAATTTACACCATAGAATTGGTTTATATGTAATGGAACCAACAAGTCAACAATATACACAATAGCTAGCTATAATAAAGCTTGTTGTTTTGCATGCACGAACCAGGTCCATAGTACACTACTAAATTTGAATTTGAGTTTTCTTTAAGACTGATCAACATTATGGGCCTTCTTCGGCCTTTCAGTGTTTAATTTGATTATAATATGAAAAAGAGGCCTCAGAAGAACAATCGAATCAACCAATATGCTTATCTCAAGAAATAGGTCTTGAACATATCCTTTGTCAAGTCGCCAAAGACAAATCTGAGCATTTAAAAAAAATTGTATCAGAAACAGCGCTTTCCTTATATAACTAAAGTTATGGTCCACCCCTTCCATTCATTTAGTTTGCAAGTAAAATATAGTCCTGATCTTGCTGTTATATAACTGAACTGCCCGGGGCATATATGTCCAAAATAAAGCAGACACTACTCACCCAAAGATAAATACACAGAGATCCTCGTGTGAGAGCTCACTTTCACTACTCCTAGCTCTCCCAATGGCCTCAGAAGCACAGCTTCGTGGTCTAAGTGGAGCAGAATTTGCAGAACTTGAGCCCATCATCAACAAATACCACAAATTCGAGGCTTGTCCCAACACATGCACTTCCTTTATAACACAGCGAATCGAGGCTCCAGCGCGGACGGTGTGGGGTTTCATTCGGAGCTTCGAGAACCCTCAGAAATACAAGCACTTCGTCAAGAGCTGCAACATGAAAGGTGACGGAGGAGTGGGTAGCATCAGAGAGGTCACTGTGGTTTCGGGTCTCCCAGCATCCACCAGCACCGAGAGGCTGGAGATCCTAGACGATGACAACCACATACTGAGCTTTAGGGTGGTGGGTGGCGAGCACCGACTCAAAGATTATCGCTCTGTTACTTCTGTGAATGAATTTCAGATGGAAGGTGGTAAGGTGTACACTATAGTTGTGGAGTCATACATCGTGGACATACCACAAGGGAATACCGCAGAGGATACGAAGATGTTTGTGGACACTGTGGTCAAGCTCAACCTTCAGAAACTTGGCCTCCTCGCCATCTCTACACTCCATGCGCAACATTAATTAGTCAATAATTAAGGAGTTGGTGCTACTGGGACTCTGTCTGTTTGAGCTCGTCGATCCTTAGTTAGTGATGCTTAATTCCTAGCTGCAACTTTGATTGTTTCTACTTAATTTATCAATAAAAAAACAGTTTTATTTTATCAATGGTGTTTTGATTGAGAGATGGAATTGATTTGTGTATTTTAAATGAAGTGACTTATGTCAGCTGGTAGAGATTGAGGGTACGTAGTTATAAATTTAATTAATTGATAACTTTGTCTTGTTAATTAATGTTGGAAATAATAATGCTTATTGGGTGATCATGACTTCGCGGTCGAATGTGTGTATATATATATATATATATATATTGCCGTGGGCTACGTACAATTTTGATTTTAAAATCGAAACTTAGTGGTCACGCCTTTTTTTTTAATTTATTCAATAGAAAAATGGTTTAAAATCGAACGCGAATATTTCTAATCATATATAAAATCAAGTTTGTTATTGTGGTAATGCAGCGTTAAAAATTGGATTTATAGTTCCCATGTTTGGAAAGTTAATGATCAATCGAGTTTCTGGTTTACTCAATCAATTATATATAACATATAGTTGATAACTGGTTGGCATGCAAACATCGAAAAGGGTAGAGATTGAATTTATGTAGATCAAACAACAAACTCATCGGCAGATCTAGTTGCATTATTTAATAAATGGATTTGAAAGGTCAGAAACCTGATATTTGGGCTTTCCGTATACTCAAACATGAAAAAGAGAGTTTGAATGGGGGATGACAGAGATACAGCCAGCTGGTCAAAAGGAAAAAGAAGCAAGTGTGCGTGCGTAAATTGAAGAAAAGGGTGGATGGTAGGTGTGTGGTTCACTACCTTTTCGTGCGGCTTAATGTCAACCCTGATTGCAACGGCAAGGGCCAAAAAGTGAGAGAATCTTGGGGTTACTTGTGATCACACTCTCACCAACATGTGACTATCAGGATCAACACTTGTCTCTCTCTCTCTCCATATATATATTTGCATGACTCTATCATCCAGTAAATAAAAAGTGGTTCTTTTAATTAATTACTGATTTAATTCAAAGAAAAATCACTGGCTTTTTAATTTAATTTTTTAAAATAAAACTTTTCAGTTTAACTATTAAATATTTTTGTCACAAAAAAAAAAATCATTTAACAAAGTTATGATAAATTAATTACAAAATTTACATGGCATAATTGGGTGCATGTCCAATTGTCAAATGATAATTTGAATATATTCACTTGCCCCAAAACACCAAAATGATGTAGTTTTGCAACTTAACAAAATCTGGCAGAATTTTGGAGATGTAGCAAAACTATGTTTTCTTGATATTTTGGAACATGAGAATATGTCCTTCCAAAATATCACTTACAATCAGGTAAGTACTCATTTATGGCATATCAACTTTTTAGTTAACTTATTGTACTTTGTCAGATTGAAGAACCTTTTCAATTGGACAAAATAATTTAAAGGTTAAATTGAGAAATTTTATTCTTTAAGGAACTAAATTAAAAGAAATATTCTTATTCAATAACTAACTCAATACTTCACTTTGTTTTTTGGTCAATGTAGTTCATATTTAATTCATACTATAGTAGGTAACTTTGTTGATAAAACAGAAAGAAAAAGACAGAGTGTTGGCCGCACATGAAACATATCTGGAAAAATGGGCTTGGCCTGTTCATAGGGCCTGGGCCTCAACTGCCCTGGGCTTGTGATTTGTGAAGATGCTGGTAAAGCTCATGAACGACACCTTGGAAGTATAAAATAAAACTCATAAGCGGAGCTGGTTATGCTTTGCAAGTTTAAGCAACGCTTTTGTTATACGGCCACAGTAATAACAAAATATAAAACAACATTTGGTATACGAAAAAAAAAAAGAAATTGAGAAAATAGGAAAAAATAGATAGACAGGATAAGAAATAATATTTGTATTCCTATTTTAAATGAAAAAAATATATATATATTTTTAGATAATGATTATAAAAATATAATAAATATTTTTTAAAATTTCTAAAAATCCTTTTATTCCTTCAATTTGAATTGCCATGTATCACTCGTGGCCGAATAAAGGTGTGGCCAAGGCCCACATGGCAGCGCTGGCTTTGCCATTCATGAGGAAGAACGGGCACTATGCTGACACGGAGGCCCATACACATACCCCACATATCACCCTGTGTTGCTGCGCTTAATCGCCAACATGTGCTTTTTTTGTTTACTCAACAGAGACAAAAAATTTTCTTGGCGTTTTGATTGTAACAGGTGAATGAACAGGAATAAAATCTTTTTCCACAGTAAAACACTGTATCGAAAACCATTTGAGCATTAATGACCATATTTCATTAGAAAGAAAAAGAGAATAAAATTATACGATAAAAAAGGCCCACGCGACAAGCCGTGTATAGTGATCTCCTTTTCTTCTGGTCAAAGATCTTCCTCCCCCGTAGCTGAGAAAACCTCAAATGAAAAGGCAATATACACCCCGAAGCAAGACTGTGGTCTGGCTCTTGAAACATCATCTCAAAAAATATTCAGATTAAAATAACAGTTTCCACAATGAATACGGAGGTCGAGCTTCTGCTTAATTATCAATTATCGTAATTATAGTCTATCCACATTATAAATTATGGTGCTCTTGGAACTCAAATTCATACTCATAGGATTGGCCCACGCAATCAACACCATGGAATGGATAGGTTTTGTAATTGCTGTAATAAGTTCGTCAAAGAAGTTTTTCATCATTTGTTTTGGCTTTGCTTACCTCACCATTTTATCTCTGTCTGGCCACCCCATAAAAAAGCACACTGCTAAAACAGTGATTTCTCTTTCCCTTGCGCCTTTAGTTGTTGCAGTCTCAAGAGAAAGTAGGAGACTTTTTTACTCCGCTTCCTCATCTTTCTCCTCACAGTACCTCCTTGTTTTAAAATAGCTAAAAAGCAAAGGACTTTCTTTGAGAACACCTGCCATGAACAGAAGTTTGAACAGAGAGAATCCATATATTTTGATCGCGATGATTGCAGAGAAACAGATAATAAGATGTGGTGAGGAGGACAAAAGAGATCAGAGAGAGGGGCAAGACATGGGCCCCGTCAAGCCTGCATCAGAAATGAGTGCCCCTCCCCTCCCCTCCCTTCTCTCTCTTTGTTCCTTCTCTCTCTTTCTTTGTAGCAGCGCTTCTTCCTTCCTCTGTCTCAATCAATGAGCCCTTTTGTCGCTCACCATTCAAAACACTCGCGCATAGCCCCTTTTTCTTTTCTTCCATCTTATGGTTTCTTTCGCAGGTGTCTAGTTTATGTTTTAAGTTTTTGAGAGAGGAAGGCAATAATGGAGTCTGAAGCAACAAAACTCATTTTTTGGGTTCCTGGCATGTTTTGAACTTTGAGCAAGGTGAGGTGGGAATGACTGCCTTTTGGTTGGCCTATTCCTTGTTTTCAAACCAAACAACCTACCTGTCCACTTCTGCTTTTGGCTATAATCTGTAACTACTGACAATGAACCTTACGCAGGGCCTCTATTTTTTTTTTCTCTTTTCCTTAGATTACCGGAGGACAAGTACATATACTGGCTATCAGCAGTCAAATGTTTGGACGATTTCTGGTTCGTCAAGGAAACTCTTATACAGCGACTTCCCTTGCTTTCTGGGGGTGAGAACTCCCGTTGTGTGAAAGAAGGTTGGTTACTCTTTTAAAGTCATTTGTTCATGTTCATCGATACATTATACTTGACAGTAGTCTGAAGCTGTGTTTGGAAATGCTTTTAGAGACCCTCAAATCACGTTTCACCGGAAGCAATAGGGTGGAGCTTTTATGTAAACCTAGATTTTGAAGGTTTTGAACGTGATTCCAAACATACATTGAAAGCAATCCTATATCAAAATTTCACCTTTCATTGTATTGTCTACTTTAAAATATTTGAGAGGATGATTTATTAATTAGGATGTTTCGCTTTTTCCCTGGTTTTATTTTCTTGTGACCAAAGAGAGTTCTTCTAAGCGAGAAAGATAACTAGATTCTTTTTGCTCAGATTACCCTACATTCAATCAGAGTGATCATGCTGTTCTTACAGCTTCTTGTTAGCTTTACCTGCTATTTATGTCCTTCCATTTAGTCATTATGTGGATGGAGAAAAATATGTTGAGTGCTCCCATGGATATGGCTGGCCGAAATTCAAGTGTCATAAATGATACTCCCCAAAATCCAACGCCCAACTCACTCATTCAGTGCTATTCATTAAACCTCAATGACCAAAACCGTATCATAAACGGAATATCAATGCCTTCTGGTTCTGGAGTGCATGGTGAACCTGTAAGTAATGTCAACGTACACATGATAAATCCTGAAAGTGTTGCTGATTCTAATATATTAGTTTCATCGCAAGGAAAGATTTTCGGATATGCCTCACTCGGAACTTCAAGTCCCATAGACAACAGCGAGTTTCAAGATCAAACAGCCAGAGTAACGCCAATTACCCCTGCTTCACTTGCTGCCATTCTTGCTTCTAGAATTGGTCTTCAAGAAAATTTAGAGAAATCACCAGCTTTGTCTCCTTCATTCAGTTCCTTGGACTCATTGGGACCTTATATCTTAGACAATTGGCCATGTACTCCAAACCATTTGAGCTTAACTTCCGGGGACCATGGCTGCCATCAAATACCTGATGGAAACCTGGATTCAAATGGATGGGCTTCATCACATGTTGCAAACTTGAACAGTCATGCTTACGGTTCGTCTAATTTTAGTAATGAGCCTGTATTAAGTCTTACAACATCTCCCACCACAGGTCTGTTCTCAGAGGTGAATTGTCCTGACGATGTTACCCATTGCTTCAATAAAACAAGGTCAGGCTTGGAACATGCCTCTTGCAGTAACAGGGAGCTTTCTATGAGTTTGAACTCTAATAGACACGTTCATTTTTCTCAAGCAACGTTGGGATCAAGATATCTTACTGGAGTTCAAGAGATACTTGCTCAACTTGCGAGATTTTCACTTGAAAATCTTGAACAGATCAGATATTCACAAGCAAATTCTGTGTCCGAAGTTCACATGGAAGCCCCATTGCAAATACAAGCAGATGAATCAAAGAAATCCCAACTGCTGACACTTTTAGAACTGGTATGAATTGTACATCCTTAGCTCACTTGGTCTTGGTATCAATTATGGTCCTTGTCGATTTAGGGATGTAATTATGTTAAATTTTTGTTTTTCATGTTTCAATAATTCATGGATGGAAAATGGTTGAAAATTAGCGATCTTCTTTTGACTCAGGTGGACAACCGATATAGTCGGTGTTTGGATGAGATACATACGGTTGTGTCTGCATTCCATGCTGCTACAGAGTTGGACCCACATGTGCATGCACATTGTGCTCTTCAAACAATCTCACTCCTCTACAAGGACTTGCGAGAGAGGATTAGCAATTACATTCTTGCCATGGGAGCGGATTTTGACAATTTATGCACAGAGGAGAAGGAAAGATCTATTGAAATTTCATTCATTCAAAAGCAATGGGCTCTACAACAGTTGAAAAGAAAAGATCATCAATTATGGAGGCCCCAAAGGGGTTTGCCAGAAAACTCTGTCTCAGTCTTACGAGCCTGGATGTTTCAGAACTTCCTCCATCCGTGAGTTTTCTTACTAGAAAATATATTATTTATGAACCCCACATATATTAAGCTTAATATTCTCAAATATATTTTTTATATGATTTGACGGATTTCAGGTATCCTAAAGATGCAGAAAAGCATTTACTTGCAGTAAAAAGTGGGTTGACGAGAAGCCAGGTACATCCTTGCTTGACCGAACCTTGATCATTTGTATGGGGAGGAACAATCTGCTCTGCAAAATGTGTTAATCTTGATAATGCTTTACATAATCCGGTTTTTCTTATTTCTATTTGGACAGGTATCAAACTGGTTTATAAATGCTCGTGTTCGGCTATGGAAACCTATGATTGAGGAAATGTATGCTGAAATGGATAAAAGAAAGGCTAGTCGAGATGGAGGAGGATCCGAGAGCAGCCATAGAAGCAGGATAAGCTTGGGCGGTAAAGAATTTAATATGAGATGAAGGTGAAGAAAGTCACATTAACATGTAGGGGAGCATTTTCTCTTCTTGATCAAGACATAAACAGAACACAAATAACATAATGCTCTGTATAGTTGGATACTGCGAGGGGTACAGTACTAATGGAAAATATGCTTTCTATGATGGTTTAAGTGAGGGTTATGGTACAAAAGGTGATGCTTGATTATTATCTAAGGTTTTAAAATAGTATTCTTGTACTATTCGTTCTCACCTTTGTAACATTAGCCTAAGCTTGTTTTTTTTATGCAATATCTAGTCCGTGATCATAATTGTATTAACTTGAAATGGTAAATTATTGTTTCATCCTTGACAGATGTCTAACCCTCTGTTTTAAAAGTAAGCTGTAATTATCACAGATCTAAAAAAATTAAGCTATAATTATATTCATTTTAGTCAAGATTTCTTTATATCTATTATGTAAATAATATAATAAGTATTAAATATATGATTAATATAGAATAGCCAATTTTATAAATTTAGCAAATTGTAAAATTTGATTAAAAAATATCAAAAATAAAGAATATATTTACAAAATAAATGTTTTTAAATTCAATTAATTTATAGATAATAATTTAATTTTTAGAGCAACATTTGCACTAAATATATAGTAATAAGCATAAGTATTATTGTAAATTTAATAAGGTTTTAAGATAAATCAAATTTATAGTTCTTATTCCAAAGTAAATAATAGAAATAAAGTTTTAAAAAACAATTTTTGTAATATGTTATATTTTTAATACTTTTAAAAGCATTTTAGTCATATTTAGAGATAAACACCAAGCTTAGAGCTCTGGGGTGCCAGGTTTCCAGCCAAATCAAAGTGAGTTAAGATAAAAGTTTAAAATTAAAAAAGTTAAAATTTTTTTATAAAGATTTATATAAATTTTTTAATTTTTTTAAAAATAAAATATAATTTTATAAATATTTATATAAATTTTTTTAAAAATTTTTAGAATAGATAAAAAAGATGAGTAACTCCATACTTAATCTCCTAAGCTTGGACAATAGATTTCATTTTTTTAATTTGTTTAAAATTGGACCGAACATCAAGTTAGATGAAAATTCAATCCAACTAACTCATATTCACCTTTAGTTATATTTTTTATTTAAAAAATAAATGTATATTTTTTAAACAGAAAAGAATAGTGTGAAATTTATGTATATCTAATTTACTCTTAAACCATTCATTTTAGCAATAACATGACATGACCTAACTCTTGGTCGACTCCCAAACTTCAGTAGGATATATTTGTCTGCAATCATTAATAATAACATAAATTAATAATAACATACTATCACTTTTAGAATGATGCATCAACAGTGAACAGTCAACGGACAGAGGAGGGTTCCATATTGTTTTAGAAGACTCTTGTTTTCCCTTAGAAGTGTCTGGAACTTGTATAAATCACAAGTTCAAAGAGGGGCTTCTTTTCATGAGTACTCAGACACACAAAGGAATGAATAAGAGAAGCAGGGAGTTACTGACTAGGAGACATTCGGTGAAGTTATAGCTATGGTTCCCCCGAAAGGCACCTCCTCAAGATTGAACTACAAATACCAACCATGGCTTAACTAACTTTCAAAAACACGCTGGAGGTCCCTATCAAAAGACAGGCTTCTCAGTGTTTCCGATTTACTTAGCACAAAATGACTGACCTGCCTAGCATCCTCGTATGGTTGCATAAACCATCATATCTCATTGTCCCCTTACTTTCAAAACTTCAGAGAACCGAAACATCCAGCTCACTCCCGCTATCCAAATCATCATTGTTGCCGGAATACAATTGAGTTTTCTCTCATTGAATTCTCGTGAAACTGACACCTCATAAACTTTACCTGTGTTTTAGTTTCATCCACAGTACCTTCTTTGCGTTTTCTTGTCCCATCAGCGCTGGTGGTGTTCATTCTATCATCTGCAGCCAAAATCATGGCATCCATAGGATCAACCATCTCTATATCACGGGCATCAAGTTTATCTTCCTCTGTCCCTCCATGAAGAGAATGTAAAAAGAGATTCTTATCCACATTGTAACAGGAATTTTTTATAACTGGGAGCACGTACTCAGTTCTTGATGTAAAATACTTAGCTTTTGCACGAAGCTTGGTAGTATCACCATCAAAGACTGTCAATCCTTGATCCTCAACAACTAGAAGCCACTCTGATTATTAAACCACTTGTTAGATATTTGAAGAAGAAAAATTCTTACAGACGACCAACAAGAAAAAAGAAAGAAAAACCACGACATGAGAAGCTTGTCTCAGTTAACCACTATCTGAGTTCAATCACCAAGGCAGTGACAATGCGACAAAGTGAAATTTAGAGTGAAGCCACATTGACTGAAATAGCCTACTAGACTTCTGAAAGATATAATTACAGCTACTTGATACTACAAAAATAACAGACAAAAATTTGCAAGAGTTTCTGAATCTTTGCCAAGAACTCACTTATAAGAGCTATGGGCGTGGAAACATTTGGTTGGCTAATCATTCCGCCAACACTACTCTGACTAGTAATCCAATTAATCAATTGAATAGGTATGCGGGATCTAGAGAAGGCATTTAAATAAGACACGGCTTTCTCTTGATCGCCTTTGCCCCTGTGAGTAACCAGATCATGAGACTCATCAGCCAAATCATTTTAGAAACCCCTTGATCCATCACAGCCACAAAAGTCATTTCTCATACCTAGCAGACTGTATAGCTAAGTCAGCGACAAACAACCATGTCAAAGCAAAATCTTTCAAGCTTTTGGGATATAGTGGAGCTCCTGGTCGAGGGTTAATAAAGGAGTACTCTACCATCATCACAGCATCGAACAGGACTTCTTTAAGAAGAACTTCATTTTCAGGACCCTATAGAGTAAAGCAAGTCATTAGTTGTTGAACGGAATGATAAAAAGGTAGATATATATGTACGTGTGTGTGTTATATATTTTTTGAAAGTGTAAGGACATAAATCATTCCATATAACTATAAATGTTTACAGAGACTAAATGCCATAAATAGCTAATCCACTAATCCTTTTCAAGGACAACATACCGAAAATCACGACTTGGTATCTATTTATGAAGAAGCAATGAACTAAATCATCTTAATGAAAAAGGTTTAATACAAGTAAATTTAAAAATTACAAAAATCTAAACCATACTTTCTAATCTTGTTCAATACTTTAACTCCAGGCCTTACCTCAAATATCACATGAAGAATATAACTTCAAGTTAACTGACGAGAACAATATGACGACACAATAGCTCACCCCATTCATATTCTCATCTGTAAAATTAAAATATGTTACAGGGTGCCACCCAAGGGGGCAGTGGCTCTGGCATCTATTAAATTTATGCCTTGTGCGCAAAGGCACGGAAGTCTCCTCAATTCTCTTGTGATTGCTTGAAATTATTCAGGGTTAATGTTATGGCACCTTAAGCTGTGAAACCCACACATCACTTTCTGGTGAAGTACGTGATTTGCCTAAATGCAAAAGCCCTTAATTCCAAACTGCAATGTATGACCAAGGAAAACTAAAACAAAGAAGACATCATACTGACCAGTAGGTTGATCACTGGTAAAACTGGCTCCCGCATCATCCTGGAAAGGGCATCTGATATGCAAAAATAAGAAATCAGGAGCTACAAACATGAGAACTAGAATAAGGTCAACCCAGGAAGCTCAATAGGTTCAACAAATGACAAGGGGGAAAAAAACAAATAGGGAGACGTTACTTGGTACGCGGTAATCTGATTAGTTTGGTCCGTGTAAAACGGGTGAGGGATCCCGACAATATCAAAACAACCTTGAGTATTAAAATGCCAATATAACTAAACCAATAAACATGCATCTCGTCAAGGTTCAGCTTCCTAAAACCCAAGAACCCAGATTCCAAAGTAATGAAATAACATGACAATATTAAATTACAAACTAAATAATGGAAGTATAGCGTTACAATTTAAATTTTCGTATGGGGGAACAAATTTCTTACCCAAAAAGTAAAAATTGCGAAACCCAGTGATGGTCTGAACTGCTGGACCGTGCAACTTCTTCTCCTGCTCCGCTTTCGTAATCCCTGATTCGAACTTCAGGCACAATTTCAACAAGAGAGCTTCACACATCACAATTCCGGCTAAGAGACCAATATCACACCCCGATTTAATTCCCTTGCGAAGTTGGTCGCTGACAATGGGGAAAAATTCGTTCGAGTGATCCTGAACCCCAGATTGATCAACTATCCACACGGGTATTACGTCCAAGAAACTCGGGTCCAAACTCGTCATCCCATCGCTGTCTTCTTGAAGCTCCTTGCCACAGAAAATGCTGCAATAACTAGTAAGTCCTTCCAGTAAGCTCTCGACCTCGCTCTTCAAGTCTGTCTCCTCGAGCGCCAAACGGTACAACTCATAAACGAAAGGAGCTAGAATACCGATTCTTTTCATCGAACCACAATAATCCGAACAAGAGACTAGCAACTGGAATAAATCTTTGGCTATTGCTGCTCTTCCTGAAGGTTCACTCCGAACTGCTAATTTGGTCGTATGAAATCCAAGGGCCGAATAAAACCAAACGATTCCCACGGGTGGGTCGGGCATGTTCTGCAGCAGTCGGGAAAATATAGAACTGAAATCGCAGAAATCAGTGACGCCATTCCGGTATTTAGCTAGGAAATGGTCAATCGATTCTTTGAGCACAGAATGGTGGGGTGGTACGTGGACGATGTTCGGATTTTGGGCAGGGATCAATGGAGTTTGGTTCATCTTAAAATCTCCACTCCAGTACCTTTCTCAAGGGGCAATTGGTCAACCAACTCGTTGCTCTGTGACTTTGACTGAGTTCTAATTTCTAAAGCAACGAATTGGAGGGTGAAACGATGACAGAAATTTGAAATCGGTCAGCAGCATGAAAACCCTAGGTTTGCGGGTGATAAAAACGGGAGGGAATATGGGGCATTTTGGTAACGGGCGACTTTTTGAATTCGGGGCTTGCTTTCGCGTAGTTAATATCGTTACTTACATAAGTATGTATTGTTGCGACTTGCCAGCTTTGATAATGAAATGGAGAGAAGTCAAGTCAACTTTGATGATTACATTTTTTTTTTTTTTGATAAATCAAGACCAACACAAAACAAATGAATGGTTAAAACGAATAAACATGCCCCAGACAGAGAGGTGTACGGCCGGCCACATTTTCAAGACAATTTTTTGTTTTAAAAAATAAAAATATAAAATATTTGTTTAATAATATATTTTTTATAAAGTAATTTATAAAACATAAAAATAAAATTGTGCTTTAAAAAAAAATAATTTCTAGAAATATTATTAACTTTTATTTTGTAAAATAAAAAATATAAAAAAATAATGATTTTTCTAAATAATAATTCAAATAAATTTTTTAATTTTTAAAATTTATTTTAAAAAATATCTATTTTAAAAATATTAAAACAATAATAGAATCAAACAAGTTTATAATTAGCATATATTTTTATTTTCTCTTCCAATCTCCAATACAATAATACTAGAAAATGAGGGGATTTATTCTCAATTAAAACTATAGGCAAAAAATGTAAAATATTCTTTTAATTTTAAGTTAGTTGAAAAGCATCTCTTGAATTTTAAAAATTAAAAAAATAATTTTTTATATTCTGAAAAATAATTATTTTTGACTTTTTTTAATAAAGATTTGATGTGAAAATGATAGTGATTTTTTTAGATACGCGAACATTGGAGATAAATAAAAGTTTGCCACACCAATTCTGAAAACGAATGATATAATGTTTTAGCATCTAGATTCTCTTAAAAAAATAGGAGAGTATAAAATAAAATAGCGTTCGTGCCTCCCAAATAAGGGGGTTGCCTCTTTTTTTTTTTTTCTTGTTCCCCTTTTCCTTGCGATTCTCATGCTGCCTAACAGAAAATTCATCTTTAGTGTTTTGAGTGAATATCATTTAAAAAAAAAATGATACAGTAACTTATTTCCTTAAGGCTGAAATGCACTAAATCATCCTTACTAATTAGTTTAAAAATCGAATTGTTTGTTCGTTCGTTGGTTTTGTCGAGCTACTTTCCTCACAATGAATGGCATTTGATTTTATACGCATCCTTTTCACATAACAGTTACCAAATTCAGGTTATTGCTTTGAGAAGGAATTTGACTCTTTGTTGTGTAATGAATTGGTTGAATGCTGAACATCAACTTTATTAGAACCTTTCTTGTTTCCAGTTTTGATATTTATAAATGTACCGCCCTAGTAAACTTTGTATTTTAAGTAACCTGCTTTGAGTCTTTGAGTTTATCTTTTAGTATTATACTTTTCTAGACTTCTTGTTATCTCTGGACCTGCATTACCCCATAGCTACTTTCCTTCGCCACGACTATAAAAGGAACAGATAATTCAGGAGTTGATACAAATGGGAATGCCTTTGATTTTGCTGCAGAGTTACTTCATCTAGCATGGCATCCGACTGCGAACTCACTTGCCTGTGCTGCTTCAAATAGCCTTTACTTGTATTATGCATGAAAATCTATATAATTGTTATACGAGGTTCATAACTTGCAAGTGAAGGTGGCTGCTCTGCCTTAACCCATCACAGATGATGTGGAATCTACCCTCAGGTCTGGATAATTTTCAGACCCACTAATACTCTTACAAAAATCTGACATCAAGATTCTAATGGGTTGATTTGGTATAATAAGTTATTGGCATTTTTATCTCATATAAGTGTTCCTTGCTAATTAATTATTTTTATTTTTCTTATGGAATTGTAATTTTTGTTGGTCTTTTGGTTCAAATAAAATGTGATTTATATTACTATATAGCAATTGAGATTGTTGAATGGCAATACTTGTTGTAGGAGTCCACATTTTGTTCTGCTTCTTGCAAGTAGATATCATTTTCTTATAGCAAAGAAAGAAAAAACAGTTTAGTAAAATCTCAATTTTATTTTTTATAATTATTACTCAATTATTACTCAACATTTTTTATTAATAATTGTTTAATTATTAAAAATAAAGATATTATGACTATTTCTTATTTACAAAATTATCTTTTTTTTTTTCATACCTTAATTTTTACATACTAAACGAGTAATAAAAAGAGAAGAGAAAATAAATTTAAAAAAAATGATACATACTCTCATTTTCATGTGTTAACTTTTTTTTTTTTAATATTCTTTTTTTTTTAATATTCTTTTCTGACAAAATGACTCAACTGAAAGTTACAAGGCTTGGGATTTTGTAGTTGCTGTCCGCTGTTTTAACCATTTTCACATCTTTCAGAAATTGAAACTTTCGTATTTTACATGTACTAAGGGACTCAAGTGCAATTTAAAGGCCTCTAATGTCAATCACTTCAAGGGTCAAACTCTAGAATTGTCTCTGGGGGTGGATTGTAGGGATTGAAGTGATTTTCCAATTAAAGGGAGCGCCTCTCCAAAATATTGTTAAAGAGGAAA
This sequence comes from Erythrophleum fordii, assembly GCA_032878935.1. NCBI lineage: Eukaryota > Viridiplantae > Streptophyta > Magnoliopsida > Fabales > Fabaceae > Erythrophleum > Erythrophleum fordii. The sequence goes on from JAVQMF010000058.1 coordinate 12,184,852, forward strand.
AAATACCATGTATTTGTGGGTTTCTTCATTAATATCATTAACCAGAGGAAATTTGTTCAAATTCCAAAGTTTGGAATAGATGGTATACTTTTGGGGAAATCAGCTGCATTTTACCATCAATATTTGTTTGACTGCAGATTGTGCCCTAAATGAGCTGTAGCTTCTTGTTTTCCAGAAAGCAATGTAATGCAAGGTATGTCTTGTCTTCCTGGATCATTGGTTTAATGTTTTTAATCAGTACAAATAATGGCCACTGAAAGTTACTGATCACTGCAATTGCGCTAATATGGAGATGAAGTGGTCCTGAAAATTGCTCCAAGGGTTCATCCTTCTTTTTTTTTTGGCTTGATACTGCAACAGAATGAATTACTTATTACGTTCTTGAAGTTAAGCAAAATTATTTTAAGTGGTTATTCATTGTAAAGTTGGTTTTAAGTGGTAATCATATGTGAAGCACGCGAAAATTTGATTTTATACGTGTGATTCGATATGCGCACATTTTCTTTTGTTATTATTAAGCGAGTTAGTTTAGGAAAGAGACATACAACGCTGAATTTAGTTCTGAGTGGAAAATAATTTTAAAATAGATTAAATTTAGATGAAATTATTTATATTTTTGTTATTAGATTTTTTAATATACATATAATATATGTTAAAAAAATTGTTTAAAAAACTTAATCTGTCAAACTATAAACATTATATTTTTATTAAATTTACATATAATATATGTAAAAAAAGTTGTTTAAAAAACTTAATCTGCCAAACTATAAAAATTATATTTTTATTACAAATTTAATAAAAATTGTACATAAATTTTCTCATTCTATCCAAAATGCAAAGTAAAATTTCACTAATCATATATTTAAATTAAATGAAATCAAATTGATCCAGAACCCGGCAATGGTGGCGATGTAATGCAAAAAGAAAGGATAGGCTCTTAGAATGCATTGGTAACAGGGTTTCCAGGTACATTATTAAGGACAATACGATACCATTTTTATTCAAATCACACAATTCAGTTATCAACTTTCGTGTGTGTGTGTGTGTGTGTGGTGTATATTAAAAAAAAAATTGCAACACCCGTGGGTTTTTGACTAATCTATATATGCTATAAAAGAGTGAGAAGTTAGTATTGTTTCTTAACTACATAATGGTACCTCAAAATAGTACCGTTTCTCTTTGCATTAGATTGTATGCCATTTTTTTTTTATCTTTGTATAATTTTTTTTTTTTTTTAAGTTGTCATGAGCCCACCATACAGAAGCTATAGATTCAATGCTAGTTGTGATTAAAAGTTAATCAAATGGAAGAGGTTTTTTTTTTTCGTTTCTTTTAATGTTAAACTTTTCTTCGACAAATATGCTTTTATTTCCTTTAATTTTCTTGAAGTCAAGGTGGAGACTGGAAATACCGAAGGAGCAACAAACGCTGTTCGCTATGTTCCTTCCCTCTGAAAAACGCCATGGCTCTTGTCAGCCGAGCTTCCTCGCGCCTCCCACAACTTGTATCGCCTCAACATATAGTTTCCCCCCACACCTCTCTCCCCTCTCTGTCGTCCTCCGCCTTATCCTTCGGCAGTGCCGCACCGACATCATATGCTCGGCCACCTCCCCCTTCGGCTTCCTCTCCTGCTGGTCTTTCCAAAGCAGCGGAGTACGTGATCTCCAAGGTTGACGATCTCTTGAACTGGGCTCGTCGTGGTTCCATCTGGCCTATGACCTTCGGCCTTGCTTGCTGCGCAGTCGAAATGATGCACACTGGAGCCTCCCGTTACGATCTTGATCGCTTCGGCATCATTTTCAGGCCCAGCCCCCGCCAGTCCGATTGTATGATTGTTGCTGGCACTCTCACCAACAAGATGGCTCCTGCCCTTCGCAAGTACATTTCACTCTCCCCTCTTATTTTTCTTTGTCTCTTTCCCTTTCATATAACTCTGCTCGCTTGCTGAGAAAATGTGCGGGGACTAGATCGTAAATTTCAAAGTTTTCGAGCCTGATGAGAATTTCTGCTGGTCTTAGTTCTTTCCTGTTTCTCTTTTAGGTCTGCAGGTTTCTGATCTGATCGTTGAATTCTTGGTTTATTACGGTTTTCAACTCGTCGTCTATGTTTTATTTGAGCTCCACGATATCTTTTGATTTTGTTAATTTCAAATACCCTTGTATTTGATCTAATTATTAACAAATTTTTGAAGCTCAGTCAGATTTGCTTATTCATTGTGAATTATCTCCCACTACAATCATGGGGTGTATATGACTCAGTAGAATATAATGACTTTATATGGATAGATTTCTTTAATTTGGTTTGCCTTGTGAAGATTGTACATTTGATAAAATGTAATGCTGGACAATTAGGTGTTCTTTTGGAAAGGTGTGACGAATGAAACGTGCATCTTTTAAATCCTTGGACTTCATTGTCGTTCCTCTCATCTTTCCTTAATAAACCCTGAGAGGCTGAGACTAATCTGTAATATGTGGCTACTAAATAGCATCCCCAGTGACTTAAAACGTCATCAATGCTTTCATGTGCCTTTGGAGGCTGTTATGCAGTTGTTGAAAACCTTATGGAATGGTCATAAAACATGCCTCGTATTCAAGAAAGTTTAATGTCTGTTGTTTCTCTGGACTTTTGTTTAGTGGAGGATTTTCAGAGACTAAATTATATATTCAGAGAAAACTCTACTAATCCTCTATATTTAATCAAGTTAATGATTCGTTTAATCAGATTGACTCTGTTGATTTGGTGTTGCAATCTCAATTTACCTTTGGTATATTCTGCCACTACGAGTCTGTGAGAGTCTTCTTTCATGGTTGAATGCTGATGCAGAAAGTAGCATTACTGAAACTGTGTTAGATGTTCTTACACTTTTTAGCTGTGATTTTAAGAGCAGGAAACTATGGTAACTACATATAATGTGTTGGTCTCCCACGTCGTTGGCAGTCATATTGATCCATGGATGAGGACATCTAGGTCCACCTCATAGTTGATCATAATACCAACTAGGTTGGGTAGCATTACATTTTGGGTACCGAAGAGTCGCCTTTAAAAAAAAAAAGATTATAGGTTCTTCATCTTTGTACATCCATTCCTAAAGTTTTGTTCTTAAGCATTACTGAGCTTGTTGCTGCTCCACTTGGACAATGCAAATTGATTTAGTTTACAATTTTTTTTCCTTGGTGTTGGATATTTTTACTAGAGACGAAATAATTATGTTTTCAATTTTATTTTGATCCTCTAGACTTGATTCATGTTCTGCCTTGCACTTAACTAAGCTAATTTCATTAATTTCGCAGTTTTCTTATTGATATTGATTTTTTTATTTTCAGGGTTTATGATCAAATGAACTCTGCCTATACTATGCTTTAATGTAAATCATTTCATAGCTGGTTCCAAGCTCTGAAAAAAGAAGAGAGTTATGTTAGGCAGTCGATAACCAATGTAAAATTTCGTTGAATTTCTATGACATAGATCAATGATATATTAATATTAAAGCTAAGGCGTTGCTTGTAAGTAATACGCTGTATAACTCGGGTATAATGTCAAATGAATAAAAGCTGTTGCATCGTTGCCTGGATGTAGTGAAAAATAAGCAAGGATTCTCACATTTTTGTGAACAAATATGGGTAAAAAAATTAGTTCACGAAAGTAAAATTCGTCTTGGAACTTGGAATATAGGTACACTCACAAGTAAATCAATAAAAATAGTAGATATTATGATGAGGAAGAAGGTTAATTTTATGTGTTTACAATAAACTAAATGGGTAAGAGAAAAAGCAAAGGAGTTAAACACTTCAGGTTTTAAGGTTTGGTACACTGATAAGATTAAATCTAGAGATGGAGTAGGTATAATTGTGGATAAGGATTGGAAAAATGCCGTGGTGGATGTAAAAAAATTAGGAGACAGAATTATAACGTTAAAATTTATAGTGGAAAGAGAAACTTTTAATGCTATTAATGTTTACGTATCACAAGTAGGGTTAGAAGAGCACTATAAGATAGAGTTTTAAGAGGATTTAGAAGGTTTAGGTAAGAAAATACCTTTAGGGGAAAAGATTATCATAAGAAGAGATCTTAATGGTTATGTTGAAAGTATATCTAGATGTTACAAGGGTTTGCATGGAAGATATGGTTTAGGATAAGTAAATGCAAAAGGTAAAACTATTTTAGACTTCTCATTAGTATTTAGACTTTTCATTAGTGTTTAATTTTACTATAGCTAACACTTATTTTAAAAAACGTGAAGAATATCTTATCACGTATAAAAATGAGAATATATGTTCTCAAATTGATTTCTTTCTATTAAGGAAGGTGGACAAAAAGATTTACATGGATTGCAAAGTTATACTTAAAAAGAGTTTGACAACACAACATAGAATTTTAGTGATAGATATTTAAATTAAGAAGATAGTAAAATGTAAAGGTCAATATAGAATGACAAAGATAAAGTTGTGGCAATTGAAAGATAATAAAAAAAAGAACTTGCAGGGAAGGATTTTGAAGGATAGATCATGGGAGGTATAAGGAAGTGCAAATGATATGTGGAACGAGATGGATAAAGAGATTAGGAAGGTTGCAAAAGAGATATTTAAGGAATCAAGAGGTTTTGGACCTAGGAATAAAGAATCTTAGTGGTGGGATATAAGCATACAAAATATGGTTAAAGTTAAAAGAAAATGTTACAAAGCATGGTCTTTGTGTAAAAAGTGAGAAAAATTGAAAAAAATATAAAGTAGCTAAGAAAGACACTAAAAAAGCGATGAATGAAGCAAAAGTTAGAGCTTTTAATGGGTTATATCAATCCTTAAGTATTAAAGTTGGAGAAAAAAATATTAAAAATAGAGAAAGAAAAACAAGACACGTTGACCAAATATGATGTATTAAAGGCGAAGAAGGAAGAGTCTTGGTCACGGAACGAGATATTAAAAAACAGTGGAAGTCCTATTTTCATAGACTTTTTAATAGAGGACATGTGTTTTCATTGCACTTAAGTAGCCTAGACACTATAAAACAAATCAAAATTATACCTTTTATTGTAGGTTTCGAGAGGCGGATGTAGAAGAAACTTTGAAAAAGATGAAGACTGGTAGAGCAGTAGGTCCTGATAATATACCTATTGAAGTATGAAAATATTTAGCAGTGAAAGGTATAAGTTGATTCACAAAATTATTTAATAACATTATGAAATCCAAAAGAATGTCAGACGAGTGGAGGAAAAATACTTTAGTTCTTATTTATAAAAAATAAAGGGGACATACAAAATTGTACAAATTAAATTAAACTCATGAGCCATACTATGAAATTATGGGAGATGGTTATTGAACGAAGATTAAAGCAAGAGACTTAAATTACAGAGAATCAATTTAGTTTTATGCCTAATAGGTCGACTATGGAAGTGATAAGAAATATGAAAGAAATAAAAAAGATTTACATATGGTGTTCATTGATTTAAAGAAGGTATTTGATAGGGTGCCAAGAAATATTTTGTGGAAGGCTTTGAAGAAAAAAGAAGTTCGTATTGTATATATTTGAGCAATTCAGGATATGTATGATGATGTTACAATAAGTGTGAGAATTCAAGGTGGGTCAAATGAAAATTTTTCAATAACTATTGACTTATATTATGGGTTAACTTTGAATCTCTATCTTTTTACTTTATTTTTAGATGTGCTTACTGAACATATTCAAGAGTCAATGCTACAGTGTATTTTTTTTGCAGATAATATAGTCCTAGTTGTAATATAGTCATAGTTAGAGAGCCAAGAGAAGAAATTAATGATAAGTTAGATATGTGGAGACTTGCTTTGGAAGATTATGGATTTCGTTTGAATAGAAGTAAAACGGAGTATATGGAATATAAGTTTAGTAAAAGGCATATTAATTCTAATATAAAAGTGAAAATCGGAGAACACGTCATACCACAAGTCACTCAGTTTAAGTATCTTTGGTCTATCATACAATATAACGGAAAAATAGAGGAAGATATAAATCATATGATTCAAATATGATAGATGAAATGAAACAGTGCTTTAGGTATTATTAGTAATAAGAGAATACCAATTAAATTTAAAGGTAAATTTTATCGTACAATTATAAGACTAACAATGTTATATGGGACTGAGTGTTAGGTAATAAAAAATTAATAGGAGAATAAGTTTAACGTCGCAAAGATGAAAATATTACGTTGGATGAGTGGACATACCAAATTAGATAAAGTTAGAAATGAGTACGTTAGAAAGAAAGTTAATATTACACCTATTGTAAAAAAGATCGTAAAATCACATCTTAGATAGTTTGAATATGTGTAAAAAAGATCTATAGAAGCTTTAGTAAGAAGAGTAGATCAGATGAAGAGTAGTCCAATAATTATAGGTCAAAAAAGATCATAAAAAATTATTAAAAAAATTATTAAAAAAAATTAAATTTAAATAATTTATTTAAAAATATAATTTATAATAAAATTTTATGACATTATTTATATGACCAATTTAGCCGAATGAAAAAGACTTTGTTGTTGTTTATAGTCAAATGCCTGAGCCTAGGTGGGTCATCTCTATGGGAAGTTGTGCCAATGGAGGGGGATACTGCCACTACTCCCACTCTGTCGTTCGAGGATGTGACAGGATTGTTCCTGTTGACATATATGTTCCAGGCTGTCCTCCGACTGCTGAGGTTTATTATATGGACTCCTCCAGCTGCAGAAGAAGATCAATAGACGCAAGGACTTCCTGGTGTGGTGGACAAAGTGAGAGCAACTGACTTTTATATCTTGGCAACTAAGTGTGTCATCATGTTATAGAAACAATACAGATACACTTCAGTTTGCCTTTCTGAACAACTTGTAAGGGAGAGAATGTGTTGATGTTGATTTACTCCTAAATCACATCCCAGGATGTTCTTTTGTTGTGTCGCATTCTGTGCTGCCTTCGTAGGGCATAGCTTCTTAAGGTCCCGTTGAAGTTTATTCCTGTTAGAGTTGCATTTACTTATGAATTTGCATGCTTATTATTTTTGGCCAAAACTGCGTGTTTCTTATTTGTTGATGCTTCTTCTGTATGTTGATTAGTCTGAGAGTACACAAGACACCTCATCTTTGAGTCGGTTTAGAGAGTGGCTGATTCCAGATCATTGGGGTTGGAATTGATTTTTAAGAATGATTTTCTTAGATGTGGCCATTTCCCCTCTCCCCTCCCCCCTCCCCCGGCTTCCCTTTTTTTTCTCTTTTTTTCTCCCTGATGAGCGGGAAAGTGCGAGGATAATAACCCGCAGCATTTGCGTTAAAACCCGGCTGCCTTACATCTGATGCCAGTGCGCACCATTTGGCTTTTATCATTTGTCATTCTACCAAAGGAAATTAGCTCTTTCATATATCAAAGACTAAAACAATGTGTATGTTTTCAGAGTTATGTACAGCAGTTTAGTCTGTAAATCTCTTCCTTTTCAAGTTATAACTCTGTATATGATTTTCTCCAATGTTACTTCAACAGTTCAACCTAATATCTATTTATATGTATAGTAGACATTAATTGTTCCAGTTTCTATACGGCTTTTTCTTTAATTAAAAAGAAAAGGACGACTTTGTAAATTTTGCTTTTATAAACCAATTGACTTATGCCAATTTATTTATCTCAGGAAAAAATGTATCAATATTAGGTGAATAATAGCTTGATAGATATACAAATTTTAAATAATATAATTAAAATGTTATAAATGTACATAACATTAATCCCAGATGGAAGTAATACTTATATTTGTAAAATAATTTTGTATATTCGTATTTCTGTTTGTGGATTACTTGTCCCCGTGCAAGCCATCAGTTTCTGTAGCATTAGTCCTCACTTGCGTTGTTTGTAGGTTATATCACATCATATAATTTTAAGATATAAATAATTGAGAATAAACCATTATTTTTTGTAACACACCTTTTTGTGTAATTTTTTAGTTAGTTTTTATTTTACCGATGGGGTAGGAAATCTTTTGCATACGGAAGATGCAGACGATATTTTCCCAAGCGTAGAGGCTAATATCTCTCCAACCACCACTATATATAAAACGACAATGCCAAGCCCTCGTACCTAATCTGAGTCTCTAGGGTTTCGTCTATTCATCTTCTTTCGAAGAAACTAATGGCCGACGAAGCACAGTATTCATCGGGCACAGAGACCACACCTCACAAGCGCAAGTACGAAGAGCCATCGCTCACACAATCCGCCGCTCACAGGCCCACTGGCTTTTCTGCGCCTATCGCGTCTACATCTCCCGATGGTTCTCACGCACCGCCTCCTTCCTACAACAGCGTGCCTCCCCCGGCGGCAAGTGGTATCGAGCTTGCCAAGCAGCGTGCTCAGGAGGTTGCTGCTCGCCTCTTAAACAGCAGTGGAGCAACCGGGCTGGATGCCAAGCGTCCCAAGGTTGAGAACGGTGCTACAGGATTTGATTCCATCGGTAAGGGTTTTACTTCTGCCCACCGTGGTTTCCTTTTTTTTTTTTTAATAATAATTTTGTTGTATGTTCTTCCTCAGCGCTGTTTGATATTTGGTTTTTAAGCTGGGGTTTAGTTTCTTGAATTATTTTTTGAAGCCGTGTTTCTTGATCATGTTTATTTATTTCTGGTTTTACTGGTATTTATCCAGTAGTATTGCTTGTCCTTTTCCGCTGGAAGGGTATCTTTCATCAGTACTAATGCACCCTTTTAACTGATGTGATCTCGCTGAACACAGATGTGAAGCCTCAGTACTCAGTCCCTTCAGGTGCTCCCATTTCTTATGCCTATCAGGGTACGAGCAAAAAGATAGACATCCCTAATGGAAGGGTTGGAGTTATTATTGGTAAAGGCGGGGAGACGATCAAATATCTTCAAACGCAGTCTGGAGCAAAGATCCAAGTTACCCGTGATATGGATGCAGACCCGAATTCTCTAACTAGGATGGTGGAACTTATGGGTACTCCTGATCAAATTGCAGCTGCTGAGAAATTGATTAACGAGGTTCTTGCTGAGGTATTGCTAAGTGTTTCTTCTTTGCAGATTCAGTCAATTGCTGGTTTTCTCATATGATGAATTTGTTGAATTGGCATGTGTGGTGTCTTTATGTTATTACGACCTTATTCTAATCTCTTTGACTAAATATCATAATGTGTAAATTAGTAATGCCTCGGTCTAAAGGTTTTCTCCTGCCCAGTTAGAGTAACTACCTGTGAATTATTGTAGAGGCTTGTATTATTTGTAGAGTATTTTGTGCTACAATACCCTGTATTTTTTGATAAATTGTGTAGAATATGTGTGAGTGCAATAGGGAGTTGATAGCATCTCACTAACAAGTCATGTATGTAGCAGGCTGAAGCTGGAGGTTCTGGCATTGTTGCTAGGCGGCTGACTGGACAAACTGGGTCTGAGCAATTTGTGATGAAAATCCCAAATAATAAAGTATGCATAGGGAATATAGATGTATATATAAAAGTTGTGTAATTTTCTGTTTATATTTTTTTCTTATTTATTTGGGTGGGGATGGTGTTCACCTGCAGGTTGGCCTTGTGATTGGTAAAGGAGGAGAAACAATAAAGAATATGCAAGCTCAGACTGGAGCACGAATTCAGGTTTGTCTTTTTAGCCACATATGGTATATTGCTCCCATTTGGTTCTTTACTGTAGCACTGTAGTCATTGCTATTCGAATAACTTCAGGATCTGAAGTAGTGGAATTTCCATTTATTATTTTTATTTTATAATGTAATGTGTCCTTTTTTCAGGTGATACCATTGCATCTTCCCCCAGGTGACACATCAACAGAAAGAACATTACAAATTGATGGGACCAATGAACAAATTGAGTCTGCTAAACAGTTGGTTAATCAAGTCATTAATGAGGTATTTTCAGTATGCATCTTTGTGTTGGATTTGGCCTTGGTTAGCATGTTTGCAATGTGCCAAGTCTATGTGTTTAGAAATATGTATTTCTATTGCATTTTGCATGTCTAATCACACTGTTTGATGATTGTGTTTGCTTAAACTAGATGTGTTATGTCTGGATTTGGCCTTGGTTAGCATGTTGTTTGCACTTTTATTTTGCATTATTATTTAAATTTAAGCCTGGTGCCTCTGTTGAAGTGTGTTATCTAGTCCTAATTACACTGGGTTTATTTCAATGCTTCTGCTGGATTACTGTAATCCTTTCTATCCTGGTGAGATTTTTTTATTAAAAAATTTCAGTTGCAGAGGCTTAGTAATATTAATATTCAATCTGGTAAGTTTTACAATATTTTTGAAATTATTGGCCCATATGCTCTTCATCTGTCTACATTTTTTAATTATTAGTAATGATAAGTGTGATTGGCTCTGTTATTAGTATGTTTCTATTATTTTCTATTTGATATGGCCTAGCCTTCTAATTTATTAATTTAGGAGTGAAGAAGTTATTGTTAAGATATTGATGTCTCTGACTAGTTGTCTTTAATTTGAGATACATCTGTATTGTACTATTGTTATTATCTTCTTATCTGAAGCAGAAGAGCAGTGTCAGGTCCCTTTCATTAGTCTGCTGTTTTCATCTTTCTTGCTATGCCGGCTGCTCTCAAGACTGCTCATTGGATACTTTCTTGTAAATAGAAGATACACTAAACTGATATTGTGTAGGGTTTTCTACTGCTAATCTTCACATTGTAGTTACATTAGCTTGTCAGTTGGAAATCTGAGTAAGGACCTGCACCTCTGGAGTGGTTACCATTGTGAGAATGTCTTGTTTTAGTTGAAATCTATGCTCTATCTAGTTTGAGTAGGATAACGATATTAACATGCAGTGAAAGTATTTTGGTGTAGTCTCTGACCAGATGGACCTGAATGAGCAGTGTCTTCAAAGTTTTGACTTGCTAACAACATATCTTGTGTGTGTGTGTAATATATACTCCTGCAAAAACAAATATGACTAAGTGTGTATTCATATATTCATAAATTGATCGAGCAGGGTCTTGGGAACAATTTTTTTTTTTTAATTTGGAGAATTGGATGCATTGACTTCGTTGTACAAGATGCCAAGCTCTTGCAAAGACTGATTAGTAACTGTGGTTTGGTTTTTCTCTTGGATTCGTGCTATGTTGAGGTGGTTTGTCCATATTATTTGTGGTGTAGGATGTGGAGGACATCAAGGCTCCTTTAATTATGCTTTTGTATTTTGGTCCAAGTGAATAAACATTGGGGTTATAGCCTAAGCCTGTTCAACCATGGAATCTGCTTATTAATTGTGTATCCTATGACTGATCTTGTTATTGGGACTATTGTAGGGTTAGTGTATATTGGACCAATGGTGACACCAACATATAATCCCTTTGTTGGTGTTCCCTCAGCATGCCCCCGGTATGGTTCTAAATCTCAAATTTGATATTAATTATCGAGGGCTTTTAGTCTCCTTTTGTTGTCTATACCGTATCATTAGATTGGATATTAAATTATTGAAATTTTTTAGACAATATCATATTTCCCTGTGCTCAATTGCTTGAAATAACTACTTACCATCTGTCCTTGTGTTTTATTCAGCCACTTACACTTGGCATAACATCCGTACATTCATCCATTATGAAACTCTTAGTCAACATTTCTATATCCTGTTATTTTTGTCCTTATTTCAGCCTTGTAATTGTTTTTTGTAACAATTATAATTTGGTCTTTAAGATTGATCTTTTCATTTGAGAGTGTTGTTTCTGTTATTTGTTTCTTATGCCTAGTGGTATTTAATTTTCAAATGGGACGCCTTGCTATGGCATGTGCCCCTGAACTTCTGGTCCTTACTCTCAGAGCTTCTTATTTTTCTAGCCTTTTTTCCCCCCTGTAAACTGTCCATTTTTTTCAATTATAATTATAATATTCATTGAAATTTGAGTCTGGAAATTCCTTCTCAGTTCAAATGTTCATTGGTTTTATTTATTTTCATTTGATAATGATTGCTAACTTAAAAAGCGTGATCTATTGAGCTGGAGCTATTAGATTGAGCTTGTGGGAAGGTTGAGAGAACAATTTCTATAGTTCTATGTACTTTTAGCGTAAAGGAAAGTCTGCGTGGTCCTTGTAATTTGGATTTGTGGTTTCTCCTACCTCATAGATGTTGTAGTGCATAATATATCTGTGATTTGGTTGTTATGCGATGGCTCAAACACTGAGCTTGTTGAATTACTATGAATGATTAGTAATGCATAAATTGAAATTAAACACTCCATTATTTGAGATAGTTGATACTACACAGTGGTTTGCCTTTTGAGGCAGCAAATATTGTATGTTTGTCTGCTTCTGTGGTTTTTTCTTTCTTTTGTACCCATTCATTTCAAGGGAGAGGGTGTGCTTCTGCTGGAGTAACTCGGTTATGTCACAAACCAGTACGGTATGTAGGCTTTTATACCCCTTTTTAATGCTGTATGGAATTTGTCAATCTAAGACAATACCCTTTATATTGTGTATTTTATATGTTGATTTTTGGTGGTGGTAGCTTTACTTGGTTATTTGCATGCATTATTCACACTATTCTAGAATTTCAATGCACCTTGGGACAGTTCACTTTTTTAATATTGTTATTACAATTTCTTTTTCTACAGAATCGTCTTAGAAATCCATCAATGTCTGGTGGTTATCCTCAACAAGGTTACCAAGCCCGACCACCCTCTAGCTGGGTTCCCCCTGGTGCTCCTATGCAACAACCTGGCTATGGCTATGTGCAGCCTGGAGCATACTCTGGTCCATCACCCCAATATAACATGCCTCAGCCACCATACCCAGGATATCCTCCCCAATCATCTGGTGGATACTCCACCAGTTGGGACCAGTCCAGTGTACCACCTCAGCAGTCTACACATGGTGGTGGTTATGATTATTATAGTCAACAGCCACTATCACAGCAACAGCAAAATGCTGGGGGTCCTGCACCTGCAGTTGATGGGACTGCTTACAATTATGGTCAGCCACCTTCCTCTGGTTATAACCAACCTGGACAGGTTTATGCTCAGGACAGCTATGGTGGGTATAACGCACAGCCACAATCAGGGTATGGTCAGCCACCGACGTATGATCAGCAGCAAGGCTATGGCTCAGCCCCCAGCTATGGGAGTGGGAGCAACCCAACACAGGAGGGCCACACTCCCAACTATGGGTCTCAAGGGGACTCAAACCAACCTCCTCCAGCTGTCCAAACTTCAATGTCCCAGCAAGGTTATGGTACAAACCAGCAGCCCAGCCCAAACCCTGCTAACTATCCAGCCCAAGGAACTGCTCAGCCAGGTTATGGGATGACTCCAACTACCCAAGCAGCTTATGGCAGTCAACCACAAGTACAGTCTGGTTATGGAGCTGGTTATGGACCCCCTCAACCTCAAAAGCCTAGTGGCACTCCTGTTTATGGGCAGTCCACACAGTCACCTAGCACAGCAGGAGGCTATGGTCAATCTGGCCCATTGCAACCAGGGTATCCTCCCTCTCAGCCCCCGCCTTCTGGCTATGCTCAATCAGAATCTGGTCCACAAAGAGCACCCCCGCCATATGGTTCTGCAGTGCAACCAGGTTATGGTCCCCCACCATATGGTGCTCCTCCTGGTGGTCAGCCCGGTTATGGTCAAGCACCGCCATCATACAACAGTAGTTCTTATGGTACTGGTTACACTCAGCCTCCAGTATATTCTAGTGATGGTGCATCTGCGCAGGCTGCTCAACAGGGTGGTGTTGCTAAAGCGTCGCCTCAAAGTTGATATAGTAGTGTGTTGATTTTGAATTTATGAATTGATGGGCTTTTAGTGTTTTCTGTTGTAATAGTAACTACATAGGTTTGCAGTGTTTAGATGGCAGCATTGATGTCCTGAGATTCTACTTTTAAGTATTTTGTACGGATTAGTAGGAATTCAATATTTTGTACTCGGTGTTGGATTCAAACTTAAATATTTGAACAACATTTTCTGCCCTCAGCTGTCTTTTGTTGTTTAACTGCTGATCCGGACTAGGGGTGGTGAGCTTTTTTTTTTTGGACTGTGCTTCATTGCCTAGCAAAAAAAATTGGTCCTCGCGTCTTTCCTTAATAAACCCTGAGAGGCTGAGACTAATCTGAAATATGTGGCTACTAAATAGCATCCCGGGTGACTTAAAACGACATCAAAGCATTCATGTGTCTTTGGAGGCTGTTACGTAGATGTTGAAGACTTCATGGATGGTCGTAAAACCTGCGTAGTATTCATGGTAGTCTTGTGTCTGTTGTTTCTCTGGACTGTTGTTTAGTGGAGGGTTTTCAGAGACTGAATTATATATTTAGAGAAAACTCTACCAATCCTCTATATTTAATTGAGTCAATGATTCGTTTTATCAAATTGACACTGTCGATTAGGTGTTGCAATCTCAGTATACCTTAGATTTATTCTGCCACTACGAGTCTGAGTCTTTCGTGCTTGAATGCTGATGCAGAAAGTAGCATCATTGGCTGATACCGTGTGAGAGGTTCTTATACTTGTGAGCTGTGATTTTAAGAACTGGAAACCATGGTAGCTACATATAATCTATTGGTAACCTACTTAGTTGGCAGTCATATTGATCAACGGAGGAGGATACGTAGGTTCACTTCAGTTAATAACATATACGTAGGTTCACTTCAGTTAATAACAATGGCAACAAGTTTGGGTAGCATTATATTTTGGATACCGAAGAGTTGCCATTAAATAAAAAAAGATTATAGGTTTTGCCATAAAGAAAAAAAAAATAAGATTATAGGTTGTTCATCTTTGTACTGAGCTTATTGCTTCTCCACTTACACAATGCAGTTTGATTTAGTTTACAATTTTTTTTTTCATTGGGGTTGGATATTTTTACTAGAGACGAAATATTTCTGGAGACTTGATTCATGTTCTGCCTTGCACTTAGCTAAGCTAATTTCATTAATTTCGTAGTTTTCTTGTTGATGTTGAAATTCTTTGCAGGTTTTATGACCAAATGCCTGAGTCTATGTGGGTCATCTCTATGGGAAGTTGTGCTAATGGAGGAGGATACTACCGCTACTCCTACTCTGTCGTTCGAGGATGTGACAAGATTGTTCCTGTTGACATATATGTTCCAGGCTGTCCTCCGACCGCTGAGGGGTTACTATATGAACTCCTCCAGCTGCAGAAGAAGATCAATAGACGTAAGGACTTCCTCTTGTGGTGGACAAAGTAAGGGCAAGTAGGTTTATATCTTGGCAACTAAGTGTGTCATCATGTTAAATAAACAATACAGTGATACATTTCAGTTTGCCTTTCTAGGCAACTTATAAGGGAGAGAATGTGTTGACTTACTCCTAAATCACATCCCAGGATGTTCTTCAGTCACATTCTGTGCAGCTTTTGTAGGGCTTAGCTTCTTAGGGTCCTGTGGAAGTCTATTCCCGTTAGACTTGCATTTACTTATGAATTTGCATGTTTATTATTATTTCTGGCCAAAACTGTGTTACTTCAACAGTGGTCATCTTTATCTTTTTTGGACTGTGCTTCATTGTTCTGATAAAACATTGAAAGTGGCCCTGTCGGCGGTAACAGATATTATATGTTTCTTTTCGGTTGTATTCCACTTGTTGCTTACTAGTTCCCACTCGAAAACCGACTACTTCTGGTGTTGAAAATAATTGAGCTCCATTGCGCTTTGAAGATCAAAATTGTCTCCCTTTGATCAATTGTCTATAATGCCCACCTAGTTCAACCCCCAACCGTTATCATTTACCATCGATAGAGAAACAGCTTTACACTGCTATGTTATCGACTCTCGCAAGTGGCAGTAACATTAGAGTTTCTCACTAAGAAACATTGTGATTATATTGTGTTTGTATGGATGTTACGTCCAATGGGTTCTGCTAGTGCCCCCAGGCTTAATTTACACATCTACTCAAGGAATGGCTAAAACGAATAAGACAAAGAATCATGTCCAGTATTCTAAGTCATTTGTTAGCAAAAGCTAGCTCCAACTTACAACAAGTGCAGCATCATCAAATTCGGTACTTGTTGCATCAAAAGAACCATGGAATGGAGAAAATCAATCAAAGCAACCTACTTGGGCTGAGGGAAACTCTGGACCTCTCTCGATCAAGTCTGCCATTGACTTGATAAAACCTCCTCTTTGATACCAAGAGTTTTATAGTGGAAACAGGCAGCTTACACAAATATCCATCTTCCCAGATAAATAAATAACAAAAAAAAAATATATCAGTCATTATAAATTTTTAAATTACTTAAGAAATACCACAAATTAAGTAACACTAAAAATTAGATGAATATAATAAGATGAAGAACAACCAGTTGTAGATACTGAAAACTGGGGATAGAGAGGCAGCACCGCAAGCCTTGTTATCCTATCCCTCTTAATCTATCGTGCTTTAGAGATTAAGGGCCAAGTTATTATACATGAATTTTCATAAGTCATAATTATGGTCCTCTATTTCATTTGGTCGTAAAAGGGAAAGCTTAGACATAAAAGAAAAAGATGTCATTCCCACCGAAAAGACCAAGGACTCGCTGAATTGCTTCTTCTGGGAATGGGTAACAGTAACGCATCCCAACATAAACATTTGAAGAGGGTCTCTTTGCCTTCTAAAGCCATTTTAAGTGCATTTGCCTTCATAAGCACAACAATTAGAGTCAAATGTCAAAACCACAAAAAAGCAGAATGTTGAATTGAAGAATAAAGTACTTAAAAAATAAAAATAGAAGAATAGAAGAGGCTTTGAAGTGCACCGGGTTGTCTGTAATTTTGCGTAATGCAAAGCCACCTCCATTAGCAGCATATCCCTCCTTGGATTTAGGAGAGCGAAGCACAGAAATCAATTGTGCCAATGGTCGCTGCAGAAACCGAAACAACCTTGGAAGACGAATGACGACGTCCTATATATCACGCTCACAGTACAAAAAAATATATATTAGGCTTAGCATACGGATAAATATGTATATATGAAAGCCTGCTAAATTAAGCTGATATGAGTGAGTTAAAAGTAATATACAGGATCAGCGAAAAGATTGAACAGAAAAGATCAAAGATCCTTTAGTGTAACTTTTTGCTTCATAAGGTTTCACCTACTAGCTTTTTTCCACGAGAGGATTAAGAAACAACGTACTACTGAAAGAGTTTGCCGCTTATTGAAGTACTAATGAAGCTTTCAGGTTAGTAACTCCATGTTTTGTCAAGCAATTATAGCATTAGCCCAAAATCAAGGCTGCTTTTTGGTATTTATCCAGCATTAAAACTAGATTTAAGTGTTGAGAGATTGATAAATGTGAGATTGACAAGATCTCTGAATATATCACTAGAATCTTGACTAGTAATGTTAGTAATTTATTTACAATACCATTTTTCATTAAAAAAAATTTGCCAATAACCCACATGAATTACGCCTATCTCACAAACCTGCATCTGTTTTTTTTTTGGGGCCATGAACACTAACCTGCATCTATCTGCATGGTGTGGCTCAAGCCTGGAACTTGAGGGGAGAAAACAAATTCTAATTCTATTTCAAACAATTTCCTAAAGTTATTTATACTGGGGGACACGTGAAGTGGAATCCTTTAAACCTTTAGGAGGCAAAATAACAAGACAAAATTATGAAATGGGGAAGCATATAGATGCTTTGTCTGCAAGTAAATCCATACGTAAACTCATTTTGGATATCACATCATCTTCATCAGTCAGTCTTGTTTAATTCTAAGGCTCTTCGATTTTTTGTTTTTCACATCATAGTCTTTTACTTGACTTAGCAACAAGGGTCCAAACAGATTATTCCATTACAGCAGCAGAAATTAGACTTCTAAATTCACAATTTATGAAATATATTCCAATCCATACCCTTAATTTTCCTATGAAAAAACAAACTAGTGTAGAATTAAAAATTCCAATGACTTCATTGAACTTAAAATTTCATCAAATATCAGAAGGGCTAGTTCGCGCATTAATTGGGCCGAAAAATAAAAAAGTTCACACATTAAATCTACCAATGCATAAATTTCCCTGGTAAAACATTTGTCTCCTTCCATAGCACAATACAAAATCTATTGAAAAAAAAAAAAAACTCTGTTAATAAAATTCCTTAAATACACAACTTTTACCAAACCAAGGCCCAAAATAATATTTGATGGATCAGAGTTGGCTAACACCCAGTCTCAAATGGAGTTATGTTACTGTCAAAGTAGAATCTAACAATGCCACGAAATGAAACTCATTTTTTGAACTAAATGATACATTTTGCCCTGCTTCGCCACAAAGAGGGGAAAGATCAAAGAAAATACTTTATTAGTATTGCCTAAATGAAGCATGTCACTATATCATCCCCCCCCCCCCCCCCCCAAAAATTTCAACAGCTTCCTAGCTAATAGCACTCATTGTGCAACTACTATACCACTTAGACTCCGGGAATTGGATATTGAGTAGTGAGAGCTTCGACTTTTGTACGCAAGTTTGAAATCTGATCTTTCAAAGGAAATTCAGGGGATGATATAAACTTCATAAAGTCCTGGAGCTTAGTTGCCGGGGCCAAACGTTTGGCCTCAAGTGTTATTTGTACACCCTCATGAATGAAGTCTGCAATTCGAACAAATTCTTTCTCCTCAAGTCCTCTTGTTGTCATTGCAGGCGATCCAATGCGAATGCCTCCTGGAACCAGGGCGCTCTTATCACCTGTCATGATTCGCATGTGTAAGTAAAAACATGGAAGAAAGATTTAAACGAAAGGAGAAAAGAGGAGGCAGGAGGAGAAGATCACACAGAATAAATAAACATGGCAATGAATATGGTATACAACAAGTAGCATGAGTCTCACCAGGCACTGAATTTTTGTTGAGAGTTATAGAGGCCATGTCAAGAATTTTCTCCGCACGAGCACCATCAATACCCTATGAGATGTGATGTTGGTTAATATGAGATATAGATTAAATAAAAGAAAAGAGCTGCGCAACCCCAATATATATATAGACACAACACTCTGTATAATGTTAAGTTCATAAAGAACCATACAGTTGATATCTACAATCATTTTGAATTTTCATTAAAACCAAGGAACAGGAATTAAATTTGGGCCCACGACAGCATGCTGCAAAACAAGTAAATTACATCGCAAATTATTACAATAACTTTGCCACCTTTACATTAGTTTAATATGGTATGCATGAAATAATTTTTAGAGCAATATTTAAGCTTTAGCAGCATAAAGCGACAAAATACTGAGGGGTTTAAACAGCAGGGGAATAAGAAGAAAGCAATGAACATCTTATTCTGAAACTTGATATAAAAGAGCAACATGCTTACAGATGGCCTCAGATCAACAAGAACCAGGTGATTATCACTTCCACCAGAAACCAATTTGTAACCCTGCTCAATTAATCGATTAGCTAGAGCTCTACAGTTAGAGACCACCTGCAGGATGGTAGTTATATGGGTACGGTTGTCAAGATATGCCCAGGAACAAACTGACCAGTGATGAAAAGAGAAATACCTGGTTTTGGTAAACCTTAAACTCTGGTGATTGGGCATACTTCAAGCACACTGCTAGTCCTCCAATTGTGTGGTTATGAGGACCACCCTGAATAAAGATAATTTTACATTATATTACAATACCAAACTAGGAAGGTAGAGATATACACATCTGACTTCATAGTTCATAGGCAAATAAGATACTAGACATTATCTTACCGACTAGAATAGTAAAAAGAGACCTAGGCAGAACAAATGTCTAATTTACCTGTAGGCCTGGAAAAACAGCATTGTTAATGGCAGACTCTAGATCAACACCGTGCACAGAATCTTTCTTGAAGAATATCATACCACCTCTTGGGCCTCTCAAAGACTGGAAGGAAATATTTAATTATGTCAAGTCATAGTTGTGTGAAACCCAACATAAAAGAGTATATAGTTAAACATAAAATATGTGTGTTAGTTGTTAGAAGAATGAAAGCAAATTCTGCTCCCTTCTCTTGTGAACCAAAAATTAAAGCCCAATGTTAGGAATGTCCAGAGGTAACCTTGTGGGTTGTGGTTGTCACAATATCACAGAATTCAAAGGGGTTAGCAACCACACCAGCAGCAACAAGTCCACTAATATGAGCCATATCCATCATGAGAAAAGCACCTACTTCATCTGCAATCTTCCCATACATATCAGATGTAATTAGCTTTTTGCTAAGAAAAGCAAAATCACATATCACAAGAAGAGATATTAGATCGCAAACAAAATATTCTAGAAAATACATAAGAACAGGACTTACTTTTCTCATCCGTGGATAGTCAATGTCTCGAGGATAAGCACTAGCACCAGCAATGATGAGTTTCGGTCGGAAGAGATTAGCAGTTTTCTCAAGCATATCATAATCAATAAGGCCTGTTTACAATTTGAAACCAAGTTAAAGTTAATAAGCTTCCCACAGATTATCCAATATATTTGCCATAAATTTAATGACAAAAATGTAAGCACCTGTCAATTCATCAAGTCGATAAGGCATAGATTCAAAATAGATTGATGTGCCTGATACACGTCTTTTAGGAGTCATGAATCCATGAGATAAATGCCCCCCATGGGACAAGTCCAAACCCTGGAAAATTATCATTTTATATCAGCACAACCTTGTAACAGAAACACTATTTTGGGATAGCAAAAATTGCGTGAGTGAAAAATAGTTTACCATTATTCGATCATGTGGCTTAAGAATTGCAGTGTAAACCTCCAAATTAGCTGGAGAGCCAGATAAGGGTTGAACATTTACACCCCACTTCTTCCCATCCAAGTGAAATGCAGCCAATGCCCTTTCTTGACATAGTATTTCAAGCTCATCAATGTACTCATTTCCACCATAGTACCTTACATATATAACAAGACTTTAATCAATGTAATTACAGAAGTGAAACAGAGAGAAGGCATTTAGTAAAGCATCCATTTATGCAGAAAAGGAAAAAAAAAAAAAAACAACAAAGAAAAGGGAAAAAATAAAGGGAGAAAATTTACCTTTTGCCAGGTAGACCTTCTGAGTACTTGTTTGTAAGGCATGAACCAACTGCTTCCATCACTGCTCTAGATGTAAAATTTTCTGAGGCAATAAGCTCAAGGCTTTTATACTGTCGGTCCTTTTCCTTGCCAATAATTGCACAAACCTCAGGGTCAGCTTCACTCAAGCCATAATCCAGGAAGCTACTTCCATCACCTGAAAATAGCATGTGATCCAATAGACAAAAAACTCAGCCTTTGGGCCAAAGATTTAATGATTGGCATACAGGTACATATTGGTCTCAACTATTCAGCTGACTGAATACCCTGAGCACTAAACAAGAGGAAAGAATCTAGTAAGGAGTTTCCAAAAATGCTTCTATTGTCATGAAAGAAGAAAAATAATCTATTTTATAACAATACCAAGGAAATAGATGCCTTACACATGCAACCATCATATTAAGACATTGAGCCAAATAATGGAGTATCTACAGAGTTTGTAGAACAATAGAGTATTTAGCTGATTCCAAAAAAAAAAAGAAGGTTTACAACTAAAGATAAATGGACTGCTTCGCATGTCGCAATATAGAAACTGAAGTTGCAATCCAACGGTAGATAGAAAACTAAATGTTATAGTTACCTGGGCAGCCTCAAACTTATCCTATATACAACTAATTATGGCATCAAATAGTGTAAGCCTTACATATTTATATGGTCTTTAAAAGTAAATACTAGCTAGTCAGTCACATGAAATCCTTCCAACTAAATGTTATAGTTACCTCCAATTTCAGGCACAGAGACTGAGAGAGTGGATGGTCTCCCACTGATCAAACTTCCTTCAACATAAGATGCTTTACAAGCTTTCACATTATTGAGCTTTACTTGAGGTATAAACCCATAACTGTCACACCCATTAGCAGGAAAATTCAGCACCTTGGTCCACACGGATGGTTGCCATGAACCCATCATTGCAACTCCACCGCAGACTTGCATCCTCCTCTATGATTCTATAATGCAGAGTCCTGCGTGGTTCAGAATACATTGTACAACAGAATTGAGATGGCAATGGCACACTATATCACGTAATAATTGCAACAGCTTTCTTTCTCGCTAGTGGAAAATATTTGAGACAAACAAATTCACTACTCTAAACTTATTTTAAGAATTCAGAATATTTTTTATATGAAAATGTTCAGAATAAATTATATACGGGCGTCGGCATCTAAATACCGATGCAGCTTCTATGCCATGAAATTCTCAAACGTAAGAAGTATTACTCCATCGTTATTTTCCTATCGAAATAACAATCTGGCGGAGAAGAATAGCGACTATCCAGTAATATGCAGTTTGTCCACAATTCATAGCCCTCTTTATCTTTCTTTAACGACACTAACAATGCCGTTTTCTGGAACGCTAAACAACATTAAAACGAGTAGTTTAGCTTAGATGCATCCTAAAATATTCAATAATACTACCCCAGAAAAAAAATCGTATGAGGACACAAACATAAAACTCAACATACACATCTTTCGTCATTCGATTATCCAAAATGACCATATAGAAAATAATGACCATTAACAACGTATATAGAGAATAAAAGCAGACCAAAGATTAATCTTTTTACGCTACTCCTTTAGCCCGCGTAGCGGGGTTGATTGGACTCGCCTAAAGAAAAGCCAATGAGGCGAAGTAAGCAGGAAGGGAGAAGACAACAACAGCAGCTTCAGAGACAAAAGAAGATGCGAAAAGCTGCTTGCTTTACCCAAAGAAGCGGAATTGATTGGACTCACCTCAGGAAAAGCCTATATGGCGAAGTGAGCAGCTAGCACACAGACCACTGCTTCGGGTACAGAAGAAGCGGAGAGCAGAGTGAGGAAGAGAAGAGGCACCAAAAGGGCTTGCCTGCAAGGAATGTCCGCGAAGGTAAGAAATTACTTTCCTCTTTTATTATTTTTGTCAGGTTAATTGAGTAATATGGCAAGAATTACTAAATGAATTTCTTTTTGGGTTTTATTTTTATTATTAAATTTTTTGATAAAATTATAATATATAAATTTTTTAAAAAAATTTTAATTACATTATGCAAAATTATACATTTATTATGTTGTTATTAAAAATTATATATTTATTATGTTTTAATTAAAAAAATTTCACAATAAAAATGTTGAAAACCGCATATATATATATATATATTTCATGTGGTAAATGGTAAGTATCAAATTGGCCAAAAAATGGTAATTATAAAATGCTATAAGTTTTTTTAATGGAAAATATGCAGTATGTCAATTCATTCTGTCTATAATATTTATTCTTTATATAGAAATTTGTTGTATAATAAATTTCTTAGATTTTTTCTTTTTAGAACATAAAACTACTTGTAAGAGATTGACTGCTCCCACCACGCCTTGGACAAAGGGCTTGAGGCATTACATCCCTGTTCTCGCTTCCAAAGCGTCTGTAAAAGCATATATATATATATATATATATATATATATATATATATATATATATATATATATATATATATATATATAAAGCTTACACAATTCTTTTTGCTGCCAAATGATGTTGAAGAGATCAAATTTAAAGCTTCTACTCACTCCGTAAAACTTTTTTACCATTAAATTATATTTGGGAGTTATTTGGGAAACAGAAATTTAGACATAAAGATAAAAAATAAAATAAAATAAAAATGATTTTTATATTTATACTTTTAAAAAATAATAAAAAATAAAAATTATTAAAAACAATTATAAAAATATAATAAATATTGCAAATAAAAAAAAGAAAGAAACTCTTTTCTTTGAACATATCAATCAGCCTAAGATTAGTATGGACAGTATAAAAGTAAACTGAATTATGTAACAAAGTATAGTTTTCATTAAAAATATTACAACACAGATAAAAATATATTTTGTCGGTTAGAACTGACAAAGTTAAATCGCATCCACACAAATAATCCTCTTATTTTTCATTTAGTCAAAGTATTGCGTAATTCTTACACCAAAGAAATTGTATAACACGATAACAAAGCCCAGGGTACTTTCGGAAATGACTTAGCCCCGTACAACTTTCTTATGCAAAAGCTGAATCAGATTCTGCTGCTTTAAGAAAAGTCATCACATATGAACCATTCATGATCGCATCAATTTACCTTTGAAAGAAAATTGTTCCTAATTGTCAATGGCATTTTGCCAAAAGCACATATTCTCCAGCTGCAGAGAATTGAGGAGGAATTTAAATAATTTTCAAAAAGCTGCAAATTCCCGAAAATTATAGTAACAGTACTTCAGATATCATTTGCCACGATTCAAACACACGGGCAATGGGAGAAGGGGGAGGGGAAGGCATTAATAACGTTGGCTGTAATGAGATCTTTTTCTGTGGATACAACCCTAGCATGATAAAAAAAAATGTAATTCCAAATTAATATGTCCAAGCTGTTTTCCTGATTATTTCATATTTTTACTTGATAAGAAACAGGTCCTTACTCCTAATCATCATTTAGGAAGGAGGATAGGGCTGGGAAACTTCTGAACCAGCTTAGGATTTAGGTTCGATGGTCAGATATTTCGATTATTATAACAGTTCTGATGATCATTTCCCACATGTGCAAATTTACTGGACCATAGTGCTGGATACAGAACTCCATATGCAATTTACAGAAAAAAAAAGGAAAAAAAAATCCTTCATTGTATAGGATTGTATTTATCCAGTTGTAACTTGTTCTTGACCTAAAAGGTAGGAAGAACAAGAGAGGGATATTGGGTTGTGATGGTTATCCTGTTAGAAAATAAGAGTTTGTCTCATTCAACGCGGGAAAGACCGCCACCACCTTCAGCGCGCGTCCTACAAAAGAAAAACATCAGTGTTAGAGAAAATGAACATTATAACAAACTAAAGCTCGTGAAGCATATGGTTTTTCAGAAGGTGAACTTTCAAGACACGCTGAGGCATGATAATTACCAACTCTAGGACATGATAATACTGTCTCCAGTACCCGCCGTAATATAGCATGAGTTTTGCTTAGCCCAGCCTATGTAAAATGCTAATAATTTTGGGACACGAAACTAATGGAAAGAAACCAAAGCAGTATACACAGAAGAAAGAAATTAAAGCTTTTTTGTGCAAGGTGGATGCACTATATGTCATGTTTGATCCATATTTTCAGGTCAAACAAACTACGCCACATATGGGCATGACAGCTGTCCAATAACCAACAGTGAGCACTATGACCAAGAAATGTATTTAATGGAACGATAAAACATAAGCGATCTCAAATTAGTCTCTTTCAGAACAGACTCTTCTACTAGTTTTAGCAACTGAATCCTTTCAGGATTAAAAACAATAAATTGCAGAAGCTATTTCCAAAAAGACACTACGAGCCCAGCACTCGAGAACTCAACCACCTTTTCCTTCCCCCACACCTCTCCTGACAGGAAATTAGACCTCGACCTTTTTGCTAGCCCTCTTAGTTTAAGCAGAAGTATTGCCTTGACATGATAATGATATTAAAAAGAAGAAAACAAAACAGAAAACAAAACCATTTCAATACTAAATACTTACTTGTGGTCAGAAGGATTTGGCGTAAGCTCATAAACAATAGTAGCAACAACGTCCCTTTTTAACTGTACAATGAACAAGAAAGTTAATCCCCTGACAGATTATAAGCAATCTTATAACCTTTAAATTAGCTGTTAAACATACCTGAGTGGCTTCGCCTTTGAAGCCAATATATTGTATTTGAGTTGTGTCGCCACCAAAATTCTCAGGAAAGTGCAACGTAATGTTTGCCACGCTTTGGAATTTAGAATATCTAATTAAAAGAATCAACACATGATTGTGGTGACACAAGAAAACTCAAAGGATGCAAAGCACTAGTGCTGTGATTATTAATATGATAACATTTTAATACACTACATTACTAGTTATAACCACTTCGAAAAGATATTGTATACATGTATCATGGTCTTCTAGTATATCTCTATTAGTTTGCCTGGTAGAGATGTTTGTAAAAAAGAGCAACGCAATGGAATAACTAAAATAAGAAATGGGTAACAATTACCTTGTCTGGTATTCCAGTACTCCCTGCGTATTCTCAACCAAATCCCATTCCTTAAAGAAACAAAAATGCAATTATCATATACGTTACTGTGTCTAATTTGTCAATTAATCATAAGCGACCTTGAATGAGGATATACCTGAATGACTTGCATGCTTTGAGCATCTGAAAAGTCAATGCCCTCTCGATTGACGAACCTATTCAAGTTGAAGTGTTCAGCCTTTGTATAGAGGAATATTTGCAATGAAAAGATATATTCAACGAAGGTGTGGGTGTGTTTACATGAAGGGGAGGAGGGAAGAAATTAGCATTGAAACTGAACATTTTGTGATGAAAAATTAAGATAGCATTTGTAATATTGGAAAAAAACTTTCATTCTACATGCTGAAATTGTATTGAAGTAAACTATGGGCATTTAATAAAATAAATAAGGCTATTAAAGGAAACTAATATCACTTAAAATTTAAGTATGGAAGGGTTTTCTGCTGAATGCATTCAGTGACTTCCTGTAAGTTGAATGATTTGACCACTTTTTCACTTGAATTCCTTTTTGTTAAGGAACATTACAAACATCAGTAAATCATTTTAACACTGAAACTTTCATTTTCAGCACTGAATTGACTTTTCAAATGGGTTCTAAATCTATATTATATTATTTCCCAAAGATGTTACATATAGGTGGTGTTGACTATGATTAGCATACCAGGAAAATAGATAAAAAGGCCTTGATGATCCAAATACTAGACTGCATTGCCTTTCAGTAAAAGTAGTCGGAGGTTTCTTTGTTATCTTACCCTTTCGGGGTATAAGTAACAAAAGAAAGTTCAAATAGTTATAGATTCTTTTGAGGCTTTTCCTCCTGCTTACCTTCTCATCTTCCAAAGGGTTGGGAAGGAAACAGGCTCATAAATATCTTCTATCTTCTTCTATTATCTTAAAATCTTTCCTCCCTGGGCTAACTCTTGTCCCATGCACATTTCTTTAAAAGAAACCAAAA
Source organism: Erythrophleum fordii (assembly GCA_032878935.1). Lineage (NCBI taxonomy): Eukaryota > Viridiplantae > Streptophyta > Magnoliopsida > Fabales > Fabaceae > Erythrophleum > Erythrophleum fordii. Next base: position 12,211,842 of record JAVQMF010000058.1, read on the forward strand.
AGGAGGGTAAAAAAGGAAAAGGGGGGGGGGGGGGGGAGAAGAGGTTTGCTAATAAATAATGTTGAAAATTTAGTTGTATTTGTTTTGACAATCCAATTGAGAATGTAACTCAATCATACTACAAGCAAAGAAGTATTAGTGGAAAAAAAAGAGCAATGACACAGAAAATTAAGTAAAAGGATGGGATAGAAGGTTAAGGTAGCAATATAAAATAAGTCTATACCACTTGAAATAATCCAATTCCAAATAATCTAATTAAATTTCACAAGCTGGACACAAGGAATGAAAAAAATGTATCAAATAGAATAATCTGCTTCACAGCATAAACACTTACGCTCTCATCTTGGAAGGACTTGTGCCATCAGCTCCACCAACTATGCATATACTCTTGATCTTGACATCTGAAGTAAATCTATTTCATTCAGAGGCATGAAAGGCTTTGTAAGCACTTACAGAACCAAATTTTCAAGAGTAAAAATGGAAAATTGTACAACAAGTTCCTATATACATAAAATACATATACAGTTACACACACTTAACCAACATTCAGTTAAGGGCTGCAGTAGATGTATTCATGAAACATAAAGAGATTTAACTAAAATGAATACATCAGCAGAATCATTTTATGTCGTTTTTGTTCCTATTAAGAAAATTTGCTTTATTCATGATAAATGAAGTATATCAATATTCTGGTTTAGAGCTTTCATTTTAAAAAAATCATTTCACCATTCTTGCCTTGCTTCATGCCAAAAAATTAATATCTTAAAGGCATGGGTAGGATCCAGACATCAAATTTGTCTGAGACAATTAATTTACATTATATGACATTGCAGATAACCTAGCTCATAACTTCATGCATCTAAGCAGTAAGATTATGCATAAATTTTCAAACTACATGGCTGCATTAGACATAAGAGTTTTCCTTCATCCAGCCTTGTTTATGAGAGTCAGATTCAGATGCAATGATTTTCTCACCTGAATCAACGTTGGTGCTAACTGCATTAAAGAAGAGCAGCTGATAAAAATAGAAAAGGAACACATTCCGTACAGCAGTATAAATAAACTATAAAGTACAAACTTCAAGATGAATTACCCTGTTGTCAGGATGAAAAATTTATAAATAGCAACTTACGGAATGAAAACAAGTAATTCAGGGTCACCCTCATTGCTTTCCAAGCAGTCCTGTCATAGCCAAGAGGATCGGAGAAGATACATTATATATTGAGGATTAGCATGCAGGGAAAAAAAAAATCCTAAATGTACGATATTTATCAAAAATTAAGCCATGAAAAAGGGGAATCAGGTCAGTTAATTCATAAAAACCGAAGTAAGTGGATATGTTGAATGTATTACCCCAGAAGAATTCAGACGATGTTCCCAAGCTTTAAAAACTGACTTAACACTTCCTGGAGTTGCCTCATTTAAAGCCGATACCTGACAAAAATTTAAAAAGAAGTTCAAGCAGAAGAAGTACATTTAGCATTGTTTATTCTTGACACATGCCAACTGAAGAAAGCTAAATAAATATTTTAGAACTTGAATCTTATCAATCAGCAGTTAAGAGATCCTGCATCATTATTTATTGCCAAGATCACAAAACTGTACAATATGCACTATATAATCCTAACTGCTCTATAAGGAACAGATATGATGGGATAGACAGAGATCTACAGAGAGAGCTGCAATTTGGTAATAGTAAAAGCAAATCTAAAAATCATACAGCTAAAACATAGATTTATGCACGTGTGTGTACATGTATGTTTCCTTACATACAATTCATTATATGCTGGTGGGACCACAGAACCAAATCCAGAAATATTGGGCAAATTAATATTTTAAACAGACAAGCAAGGATATGGCATTTTTCTAGGCTGTAAAACAAAAGAATGGGCCAGATCCGAAGGAAGCAAAGGTATAAATAACATATCCTGAGTAATAAGGGATTAATAAATAAAGAGACTGAAACTCCAAGGCTATGAAGAAAAGTATTGCACTAATGAGATGCTATGCAGGACCCAGACCATCCTAGAGTTCAGCAATGGATTTGTTAAGAGGGTTCTGCTACAATACATGCAGTTCTACAAGAACACTACTGCCTGGCTTGTGACTTGGAAAGGCTCGTATCTCAAACCTGTCATATATATACTCTTAGCCTCATCATTCATACCAATTTTAACACCCTATCACCCTCTGAAATTTCCATACAAGCTCTCAAGTCTCAGTGGTTGCAATAATTTAAGAAATAGTGAAAGTCAACTTCATATCACAGTAGACAGTAAGAGTCAAATCCTCTTTTGAAAGGTACAGATCCTTACAAGCCTCTTCTCATAAAGCACTCTATCAACCAAACTGCCTTTTTTAAATGTTAAATGAATTCAGAAATTAAAATTCTGCAGTCTTCTCTAAATAAAGTATCAAGCAGGGAAAATAAAAAAATCCCCTTCCTATGTAAAACTCGTCAATTACCTCCCATGCTACATTTTAATCAAAGTTGTCTGAGAAGAATAAACACGTTAACTATATACAAGAGCTCAAACATTTTAAAGGTTGAGTCCCCCCCCCCCGGCCCCGGGGGGCCCCAAAAAAAAAAAGTGCATGTCGAGATTTTTTCCCAGCATAAACATCAGATACTGTCGATAAGCATTACTTTTAAGATTAAAATCTTGCGGAATGCTCAAATATCCTCTTTAGATTCTATGATTATGAACGCTGGAAGTTTAAGCTATGAAGGACAAAGACTTTCAGACATTTAGTTTATAAAAGCAGAGTTCCTTCAATGACAACATCTAGTTAACATTTAGAAAATCCATTGAATGTCGATCTTTTTAATCCATGATTGAATATCGAATTTGATTGCAACGAATTGTCACAATAGAATCATTAAAAGACAATAAATAGTCTCGACGAACGAAGACGATGGAGACAAACCTTGGAGAGGTCTATGTGTTTGTAGAGAGACCAATCAGAGGAACAATCGTGGTCTTCACAACTGTGGTCATGTAAGCACGCCATTTTTAGCTTCACTCCCAAAAATTTCAGTGAGCGAATGCGATACGAAGCTGCCAGAAGAGCGAACGGGCAAACGTGGATTCTTTTCAGATTTCCCTTCTTTGTCTCTCAGCGTGCCACACGACATCAGAGACGCAGGGCGTTTAACTTTCGACTTAAACGACAGCCTACGAACCTAGGTTTTGTCTAGTGGTTAAAAAAGGTATTCCCCGATTTTGGATGTTTTCGTTCATAATTTTGAGACTACTTCCCTTGAATACACTTTCTCAACGTGGAACGTAACCCTTCAAAGGAAGAATTTAGTCTAAATTAATCTAAAAAAATTCTTATCATCTAATCGTATATATAAAAATTAAGATGAATAATACGACATAGCTTGCAAGACCTATTTCACATGAAATGTATACGTTGGGTCAGACGAACATGTCGCACATATTGAGAAGTAATTTTTTTAAAAATACATTGCACAATCTCTTCTAAAATTTAACTAAACTATATTTGATATTTTTTTATTGTAAAAATTACATCTAACTTCTTTTAACATCTTGATATATATTACAAAAATCTATCTTTTGATTTCTTTTCTATCAAAGAAATTAATTTTTTATGTAATATGACAATGTAATTTATTTTTAACATAATAATAATAATAGATAAATGATTTATTAAAAAAATAAAATACCAAATTAATTCATGCGTATGAATTAATTTTGAGATAACTATTAATTATTCATTAAAAGAAATAATAATATCAAAGATAAATTTTATTAAAATATATGCTATATTTTCATTTTTTGTAATTAATTTTATTTTTTAAATAAAATAAAATTTTCAATGAGAACTAAATTACTCAAAATAAATAAATAAAATAAGATTCTTCTAAAAATATAAGAAAATATAGGATTTTTAATTTATATAATTTTTATAAAATGCACAATCCAATACTCAAATACCTCTTTTAATTTTTTTATCTTTTGCATTAAATTATCTTTTTATTATGGATGAAGCACAAAGCCTTAAAATTAAGAATAAAAAGAGAGGGTGGAGAAGAATCAAAATATCCTTTTTAACTAAAAAAGAAAAATTCTTAGCAAAAAGAAGTCGTCTAATAAAGGAAGCCCGATATCTACTCAAACTAGATTCCGCTCTCACTAACTTTGGATCACCCAGCCCGACCCAATGAAATGAAGCATTGTTGTTTATCCAATCTCGAAATAGAAGTATTGTTTGTTATTGAAGGGCCCTTGTCAATATCAAAATGATACCAGCACGCATCAACTATCTACTATATTGTATTATTTTATTGTTTGTCCAAAATCACTCTTCAAGCTTTTCCACCATGTAAAATTAACAATCAGTTCATCTTTCCACTGAATGATAAAGCCATCTTTCTATTTTTGTATTTTCTAATAATTCAAACAATTGTGATTTTCCAAGTTGTTTATGCTATCGGGAATCAAATGTACGTGGGACCTTGTGGGACGAAATGAAAACGGAAGGGAAGCTGATAATAATATGAAAAAGAACACACACCCCAAGGGAACCCATCATGCAAATGCTGGTGAATGATTCACGCTCGCAGCAGAGCTGGCCATTCTGTGAAATCATAAGCAGATTGGAAGATGTTCCCAATATCACGTGCTTGTCAAGATCAAGAAAAAGGATATCAAAATGTTTTTATGTTAAATGCATGTTGGGTATCAAAGCGTCTATGTTAATTGCGTATTGAAGAATTTCGTATATCAATAACTAGATTCATGCATTGGACAAAAATATAGATTCCATTTTTTGTTTTTAACAGAAGACTAGATTCCTCCCATAGAAAATGCATGTGGGGCCGCTGGTTAGGTGGGACCAACAGCTCCAATAATTTCGGTGCTCCGTGTCTGTACCCAACTAATTTCAAACGTTCAAGCATTGCAAATAGCAAACACTACGTTGAAGTGTACGCATCGGATGTAACTTGATCGTCAATCCTACATTGGCAAATGAGAAAGCGAACCAACGTGGGCCATGCAAGTTGGAGGAAAGTCCCAAATGGTAACCAATTATAAAATATCAAACGATCCAAGCCCAACCCACAACACACTCTTGTTCTTACAATACTATTTATTTGTTTCAACCAAACTTTCTTTCCTTGCCTTCTGCCTGACTATTTGGAATGGATTGCTTTCGTATCGCACTCACCGTCTTCCTTATCGTAACCCTCTCCGGTGCGGTATCTGGTGGTCGAGACCTCGATGGAGGTATTATCCGATTGCCCTCGGAAGTTACGAGGTTCGTCCACGGAGATCGTACGGAGGAGAACAACCAAGACGTTGAGGCCGAGGGGACGAGGTGGGCAGTTTTGATTGCTGGTTCAAGTGGCTACTGGAATTACAGGCATCAGGTCATGCCTTTTTCTTTTTGATTTTTGTGCTGTTGAAATTAATTTTTTTGGGTGTCTTTCCAATTTTTTTCCTTTCTCCTTTTTAATAAATTCATATTTAATTTACTGTGTATCATTTAATTTTTTCCTGCTGGCATTGGGTAGCAATTATTTGATTTTAAAGTAGACCTTTACCGAAAACTCAAGATGGGCGATTAACTTAATTGTTAATTGGCGTTTCACTTGTTTGTTTTTAGCTATTATTAATAAAACTGACCACCCTTTTTCATATTCTGGTTACAGTCCTGTTTCTTCTCTGCCGAGTGCATATAAAAACTATAAGAAAAGATAGTTGCTCTAAAACTGATGGCCGTCTTGTACAGAGAATTCTATCATCGTCAAATACTATCAGTATTGTTGAATGGGGACAGATCTAGGATTAAATTATTGGGAGACGGAAATTAAAAAATTTAACATGCTTGCCCATATAAAATTTTAGGCTTAAAAGTATATAAGAATTCGTTTTTTTGTGGCTTGGCTAAATTACAGTCAATATTTTTTCTGTTTTAAAAATATTATTTAACTATCTCGACATTTGGTATATTGCAAAAACCTGATATACTTTTTGTTAATAAGTTGATATTAAGTTTCAATACAAAACTGAAAATTTATTTTTAATATGATAATAAAGACAGGTAAGAGATTCCTTCTTGGGGGGCGGGGGGAACAAATGTTTATTGTACAGAAGGTTAACTTGATTCACTGAAGTAAATAGTGGAGGAGGTTTTTGTAATATACATTAAATGTTAGGCAAGTCGGGTGGCAATTTTGATATAAGAGGAGTATCAAATGTAATTTAAGAAAATCTAAGGAAAAGTTAATATAACTTACACTAGATAATATCGTAATGCGTATCACCGTACAGTGGCTTGTTGTGTTTTGATTGCAGAAACTTTAACTGTAGGGACATAAGAGAAATTAGCTCCAGCAATTACGCAGATATCGAATACAAAATAGTTACTTTTTTTTTTTCCAAATTCTTTTTATTTGTACGTTTTTTGGCAAATTTTTCTCTATGAAGGTAGTTTTTGATTTTGCAAACTTATGAATACCTAAACATCTCTGTAATGTTGAATAAAAAACGGGGGGATGCAAGCACTCCCCCATCCCCCCCATTGTATCTCTCACTATTGTTGACGAAGACATGTTTTTGTTTCCATCGAAGTATATTTATGCTGTTGTACTTAGGAAATGTAAGAGCTTATTTTATGCTCCTTGTAACTTGTTAAATTTATTGTGTTATAATACTCTGCAATTTTTAATCAAAATAATAAATAAGTAAATGAAAGAAAATAGTTCTTTGCAAATACCCAAGCTATTCTCAAGAGCTTACAGAGACTTTTGATTTTACATTTGTAGCTGTATTATTTGATTAATATTAATTTTGGGCCTTTGCCATTTTTATCAGTCTGATGTTTGTCATGCGTATCAACTATTGAGGAAAGGTGGCCTGAAAGAAGAAAATATTGTAGTTTTTATGTATGATGACATTGCTTTCAATGAAGAGAACCCAAGGCCTGGAATTATCATTAACAGCCCAGATGGGGATGATGTTTATAAAGGAGTCCCAAAGGTCTGTTGTCTTTCATTTTGGTATCTTGTGGCTATTTTAAATTTTATAATCCTAAAATATGGAGTTTATTATTGCAGGATTACATTGGCGAAGATGTTACTGTTGACAATTTTTTTGCTGTTATTCTTGGAAATAAGACAGCTCTTACTGGTGGCAGCGGGAAGGTTGTGGATAGTGGTCCCAATGATCATATATTTATATACTACTCTGATCATGGGGGTCCAGGAGTGCTTGGTTAGTAGCTCTGAATCTTTTCACAGAAATGCTAATGAAAATCATGAACCACTTGTTATGTTTAAGCATTTCAGCATAACATGGGCCTTGTATTTGAGGTTTTTACTGACAAATTGTACTGCTCATAGACCATAGTTGTCTGGTTGATTGTTTGTTTTGTTGCTTAATTATGAAACCCATAAACTTTAGCATTACTAAAAGTTGCCTTTAACAGGAATTTGTGTCCTGTAGCTCTTGGAACCTTACAAGCAAAATTGTGTCTTGTTTGTTTAAATAAGCCAAATTAACCGAAAACTGTGAACAGATAACTAATGTATCTTGATGAACTTATTTTAAGGATGAAATATTTCAAAACTTAATATTAGTTTGTCAGGAGAACATTTTGAATCTCTAAGATATCTCGAGTGCTTAATATGAATTGTATTGTGCTGCTGTGATTCCCTAAGAATAGAGAGGGAAATGAATAGAGTAACTTGGTATTAGGCAGCGTTGTTGGACAACATAATCTTTTTGAGGCAATAAGTTGATTGATTTTATGGTATGTAATGTTATTTAAATATATTTCTAGCTAGCAAAGAATTTACATTCATCATATCTGATGCACTATTGTATAATAATTATATTGCTAAGTACTAAAATGATAATCATGCTGGGTAGTTACTTTATTTTGGTAATATTAGTTGATTATTATATATATGTTCACCATTTTGCTAGAGACTTTTCACATCTTCTTTATTATAATTTTCGGGGGGCGGGGGGTTTGGATTTCAGGGATGCCTACTAGTCCTTACTTATATGCAAATGATCTGAATGAAGTCTTGAAAAAGAAGCATGCTTCTGGAACGTATAAAAGCCTAGTAAGTAACTAGTAAACAATCATTTGCTGCTGTTATGCCATAATTTATTCAAGCTAAGAACTAATGCTTTGTGTTTATAAAATGGTGATGCAGGTATTTTATCTTGAGGCATGTGAGTCCGGAAGTATCTTTGAAGGTCTTCTTCCTGAAGGTTTGAATATTTATGCTACAACAGCTTCAAATGCAGATGAAAGCAGTTGGGGAACTTATTGCCCTGGGGAGTATCCTAGTCCTCCTCCGGAATATGAAACTTGCTTAGGCGACCTGTACAGTGTTGCCTGGATGGAAGACAGGTATGTGCATACTTTCTACTATTAAGTTATATCACATATGATTAGGAAACATTTGCTATGTAGAATTGTGGGGTGCTTTAAATAATTATGAATATAAATGCATAACTAGATCATATATCACGCCAATTTGGGGCAATATATTATACTCAAGTAATCACCATGTAGTTTAAATTCTAAGTTTATGTATACTAATTTTGGTTTTCTAAACTCCTGAGCAGTGACATACACAATTTGCGAACAGAAACATTGCATCAACAGTATGAACTGGTAAGATTCTGTTGCTAACATGGAAAGTTTATAGCAATTTCATCAAATTCCTGGTCTAATTTTATGGGTTAAAGACATGTCGAATGTGTCTATTTTGTGTGATGGATGCCTTCTTTACTCTGCTGTGCTCGCAGGTTAAAAGAAGGACCATTAATGGAAATTCCGTCTATGGCTCTCACGTGATGCAGTATGGTGATATAGGGATAAGCAAGAATGATCTCTTCATATATTTGGGAACAAATCCTGCCAACGATAATTTCACTTTCGTGGATGAAAACTCCCTCAGGCCACCTACAAAAGCAGTCAACCAACGTGATGCTGATCTCATCCATTTTTGGGATAAGGTATCATGTCCGTGCAATATTATTTGATTAAAATTTTATAAATGATTTCTTAATTATGTCCTTATTGAGATTTTGCTCCCAAACTCAGTGCAGAGTGGTATGTAAATGGTTAGGATAAATTGCGAAGTTAAAGATCACCAGGATCTTTTAATTAAACATTACCAATGAGGACGTAGTAATGGGAAAATCTCATATTATTCTCTCATATTTCTCATGAGGAATTAAAAATAGAAGTGTTAAGAGTAGATGCACTGGATACCAGATATGCAGATTTCAAATCATTTGGATGCAGAACCTTAGGTAGCCAGATATATGGCGACATAGAACAAACTCAAGGTCACGTGTTATAAATGGAGAGAAGAATTCAAAAAGTACATGGATTGGTCGGTAAAAGTTGTCTGAGTGCCCATGCATTTAAGGAACATAAGCGGGTCGCCGCTAGTCTTTTTGTCTTTTTTCCTTTTCCCTCCTTCCCCCTTTTCTTTCTTCCCGTCTTCTGGGCACCAATTTAATGCAGAAACTATGAAGAAACAAAGGTTGTTTTCTGCCGACACTTTAAAATTCAAAGTCCACCGCCTCGCCCTTTTCTCTCGCATTTTATCTCCATGACTTCATCTCACTGTTCTGTGCCAGTACCGCAAAGCTCCCGACGGTTCTCCAAGGAAAGTTGAAGCTCAGAAACAAGTTTTGGAAGCTATGTCTCACAGAATGCATTTAGACAACAGCGTGAAACTTATTGGAAAGCTGTTATTTGGCATTGAAAAGGGTCCAGAAGTGCTCAACACTGTTCGGTCTGCTGGGCAACCACTTGTTGATGACTGGGACTGCTTGAAAATGATGGTACTATTTCCCGTGATTCATCTTCTTCTCTGGTGCTGATAGGACAATAGATTTATTGCTTTTTTGTTTGTTTTTAAATTTTTTTTTTCCATAATTTACAATGTGAGACCTGACCCCAACAGTTTTGTTTTCCTAAGACTAAGCATTCATTTCTTGATCACAGTAAATAATCTTGTTTCCACTTTGATTCAAGAGAGTACTTCTTAATCTATTCTCGGTGCAGGTCAGGACTTTTGAGACATATTGTGGATCCCTGTCCCAGTATGGGATGAAGCACATGAGGTCCTTTGCAAACATCTGCAACGCAAGAATACAGAATGAGCAAATGGCGGAGGCCTCGGCACAAGCATGCGTCAGTGTTCCTGCCGGTCCCTGGAGTTCTCTGCACAAGGGTTTCAGTGCATAATCGTAGGAGAATGAGCAGCACCCGTGAAGATCAATGCATAATTGTTGTTTTATATGTTTCATAGCTGTATATATAGCGTTTACTGCTCATGAGTACTTAAAGCAATCTCTGTAAATATAATCGAGCACTATGTGGGACCTTTGGTATTGTAACTCTGAACTCTCGCTATAATGTAACGATCGGGATGCTATGTTTGCTTCACCATTTCAAGATAAGTCATTAAATTCTATGGGATCCTCTATTTTGCAGCAGAATCTGGGATAAGGTGCCTCGAAAGTGAAAAGTGAAAGTAACATTTGTTTTTTCCCCATGCCTGTTGCTACTAGGAACTAAAACATAAATAATTTCTCTCTTTTTTACTTTGATAGGATAAATAATTTCTCTGTTAAATGATTGATTCTACAAAAATTGATTCCCGTCGTGAGCATATTATTATAGTAATCTGAGTTGCATGTTTACTACAAGAGCTTAGATTTGAACCGCGTGTAGAAAATATGTAAGTATTCTATGTAGTTGACATCATACTGATGGTGTATTCTATGTAGTTGACATCATACTGATGGTGTAAAAAAATTTATTATAATAATGAATCAAAATTGTAAAATTATAAAGCTTGTAATATTATACAAAATTGAACGTAGAGTAATAAAAAGTCAAAGTTAATAGAAGAATAAGTTTATTATAGAAGAGATCCTAATAAAAAAAGTAATTTAATAAACAGAGATAAAAGAAGATAAAAAAATTATTAAAAAAGATTTAAATTTAAATAATTTTTTTATAAATATAATTTATGAAAAAATTTTATAGAGTTAATTGATCTATGTAACCAATTTTATTCAATAAAAAAACAGCTTTGATATTGTGGTTGTGATTGTAATCAACCAAAATAATGCATTCAGATTTACATAATATATGTAACCATTTTTCCACGGGCTTCTATCTTGCACTTGGGAACATATTTTATATACCGTGGTAAAATTCTCGGTCAGGTTTGAGATGGGGAGAAATGGAATTTTCAAAGTTGGGGAAATTGGCCCTCGATGCAAACTTGAATTTGGATTGGCTCTATAATTAAATAGAAAGTCATATTTGAGGATGTTTAATAGTTTATTTTTTCCATTAGAAAGATGTCCATATTATAAATTCCCTTATATATTTTGAGAAAGTATATTTTCTTCTCTTAAAATTAAACAGATGCACTATATTGATTTTTTTTTTAAAATAAGTTATAATTAAACTTATTTTAAATAATATATTCTTATGTTTATTAGTTATATAATATAATAAGAATTAAATATATTTTTTATTAATACAAATGAGTTATTTTTTAAATTTAAATTAAATTAATATTATCATTAAAGATATATATATTGTTTCAAGAAATATTTATTTATATTTTTATAATAGAAGTTAATTTTCACATCTCTTATAAAAATGAAGAGTAACTTATTTATTTTAATAGATATCTTTGATATATTTTGAATATTTGTTTTTAATTTATAATTTATTTCTTAAAATTCATAATTATAGCCGCGATGGAAATACAGACGGGCATGATTTAATGATTTCGTCAATATGAAGTTACTATATTTAAGTTTAGCGTTTATAACTGTTCAAGAAAAAATATAATAATAAAACACAGCTTTTATCTGCGAAATAGTGTACGTCGCATAGTCGCCTTACCCGAAGTTATGGAGCAAGAAAACAAATCAATATGACTAACCTTAATCTACCATGAGGCAAAAGCCATCATTTCTGACACCACCAGAATAATCTAAACTAAAATATATGTATATTAATATGACCCAACGAAAATTAAAGTTACTTTATAAAATTTATAAAAGAAAGTTTGGAAAAATGAAAATATGATTCTATTAGAGTTTTTTTTTTTAGTTTAGTTTTGAAATTAAAGAAATTAATGCAATATATTTTTTTGATAAAGAAAAAATTAATGTGATATTAAGTAAGGCATCATAGGTAAGCTAATTGATATTTGAATCTCATTTGGCTAATTCGGTTCATGTCGTAACATAACATTTAACGGCGGAATGGCACGCGCAGAGCACATAAACGGGGTTAACGCGATGTGAGCGGTGACCTTTGTATGGTTTAATGGAGGATAAACGACTGCCGTCTGATTTTTGATTAACGGTCACCAATTCTCGGAGGGGACGGTTGGTGTGAAGGAGAGTGGCACACCATGTATATAAACAGCCTCTACAAGAGAAAATCAGCATTTCGTTTTATCAGAAGAAGAAGAGGAAGCTCCCTGTAGTCTTCTTCCCTCTTTCTATTATCTCTCACCAATTTCTTTTGCTGTTCCCCATTATCCGTCGAATCCAACAGCGGGATTTAGGAGACAAATTTTGATAACTGGACGGTGAATGTTAAGGATCTGGGACTTCTTTGAAGATATATGTATGTAATTGTATAAAAGGGTTTAATATTGAGCGACGAGCTCAATTTGTATTTCTTCTTTTCCTGTCTTTCATGGAGCAGAAGCTCAAATTTGTGACCAATTCGAATTATTGATTGAAACTTGTTTTTGGCTCATTCTCTGTCAATAGGTGCATGCCAAGAGCATTTGGAATTGGCGAATTTGCCAGAATTTGATTTTATTTATTTCTCTAGCTGTTTTGGAGATTCCCTTCGTTCATTGTGATACATAGGGGTGCTTAAGAATCACCAATTCTGGAGGTTGGGAATCAATCAAGCCAGAGCTTCATTCTCTTTCTGTTTTTGTTATTTGACATCTAAACTTAGTTATTTCTGTGTTCTTGTCATCTGCAGACACATTTCCCAGGAAATCTAGGCGGACTCTGGAACTATAAACCGTCTGCCAGATTACAGGGACGATCGTCGCTTGCTAAGTTAAGACTTTAACCTAAGTCGCGGATATAAACTATGGAATGTCATCGTTAGTTAGATTTTCGCAAGGCTTCAGAACTGAAAGCGGCGAACTTTTCGTACATCCTGGGTCGCGGATTTTAGCTGAATCAGATTGATTTAGGTAAGGAAATAACATACTTTCATAAAATCAGAACTGAGGAATTGATTTAATCGAAATCTGGCTGCTGATTTGCTACTTTTCGCCGCAGCAGTTGATCCCATTCTGCTATGGTTGATAGTTTTTACGCTGCTCTGAGTTCTTTCTTCTCCTTGATTTCTTGCAGGATATTGAAAAATCGGCTTCTTTTCTTCTGCGTACGACTTTTTCAGAAAAAATTGATTGCTGGCAGAGTTGAAGTTTTCTGGTAATGCATTAATTCCTTGCTCTGTCTCGTCTTATGCTTGCTTTCCCGATCTCTTCCCTTCTCTAATAATTTGGATGCTCCTTTCTTTCGCGTAAGATTTCATGGATTCGGGTCCTTCCCCCAACGCCGGCTATTTGGCGCCGCCGTTAATCTTCTGGTTCTTGAGCACGGTCATATCGTTTTTCCCGATTTTGTCTGGTGATAGGATTCGTCTTTCGTCTTTAAATTTCAGGAATGATGGGAAGCAAGTTCCATTTCCATCTCTCTCTTTCTCTTGATTTGTTTTTTAGTCTCTCTGTATTGCTAAAATGGTTGATTGAGGCTTGGCACTTTGTGTTGGCAGCCTCAATTTATGCCCTTCTTTTTTTTTCTCAGTGACTTTTCATATGATTTCAGTCTTGAGAGAAGAATCTCTTTTGTCAGTCTTCTAAATTCAAGGTTTCAAGCGAGCTGATGCAATGATATGCAGACAACTGAGGGCTGGTTCTGGGGTGTTTTGAGTCCCTTGGGAAGATGAACCATTGAGCCATCTAGTACCAGGAGCGTTGAATTGATTTCCATTTTTCTTTATTTTCTACATTGTCTTCCCTGTCAAAATGTGGCCATAATCCCCGAAAAGGGGGGAAAAAAAATTTGGAACCTCCTTTCTTTTGGGTACGCAAATTGAATCTTATATTGTTATGGATGCGAAAAGATTTTCATAATCTCAGGTTCCCCCTCCCATAAATTTCATCATCCATCTTGTCCTGATACAGAAGATGCTCCCAGCGCACATGATTCCCATCGTTTTTCTTTTTTTCTGGGGAAACCGTGGACCGTACCCTCCTTTGTTTAGTGTCTGTAGATGTATGAATGTGATTGCTTGAGACCGAAGTGTGGTGGTGGTGTTGTGGAAGTTGCAGAATTCCAATTTGATGTAATAATATTTGTGTAATTCCAAAATTAACCCGGGTAAACTTTACCTATTAATGATGACAGGGGCAGGAAGGAGATGGATAAAGAGTCACTTAGGAGCAATAATAACGTTAACAACAATAGCAGAGAGAAAAGCGGAGGAGGCGATGGGTCATCATTGTTATTAAGGGGAAGCTCTGACACCATCAGACAGACGACGACGACAACCACGACGTCTGATTTTGTGCTGCAGTGGGGGAACCGGAAGCGGCTAAGGTGCATGAAGATCCAGGTGAAAGACGACTCTTCCGCCCCGGTTCAGAGGACAACGGTTCGGGTGGACCGCCGGGTCGTTAAGGATCCACCAAATCACCCCACCCCTCCCATTCTTTCTACTACCACTACCCCTCATAATCATAGTAACCGCTATCCCAATCTCCGTCAACGGTCATCTTCGCCGCAACAGCCTCCTCCACGAATTCTCAGGTGATTAATTTGCTTTCAAATTTGTATTTATTTGAAATACATGTATCATTGTGGCCAAAAATAAAGAAAGAAATATCATATTACTCCGTCTGAGATCGGTGGTGAGGGGTGAGTTAACGGCGTGATTCCCCACGTTTTTAGAAAGAGGTTGGTCTGTGTTTGGAGGATTTAATAGGTGTCGTGAAGAAAAAGGATTTATAAGAAATTGAGGTTTTTTTTTTAGGTGAAGCGTGGGTCAGGGTTTGCATTAAGAGTTGTTCGACTACAGTTGTCGACTTGTCTTGATATTGAGCTCGGTCTTTTTTTTTTTTCCGTATATATTTTAATTATAATTTCTTTTAGAAAAAGAATTGTTTTCTTTGTCCCAATCTAACATGTTGCTTAAGTTAAATATCCGATCAATTTGTTGGAATTTCGAAGTGATGAATTCAGATTACTTCATATCCAATTTTACATTTTATTTATTTAGAAAGAAAAGAATATTGAGACAGCCTTTTTTTTTAAATGAGATGAAAGGGTAGCGGTAGTGGTGGTGGGAGGGTGGGGGCAGATGTGTTGAATTATGAGTGACAGTGCTCATCTTTAGCAGCGCTTTTATAATTGTGCTGTCCATGTCTGCCACGAAGTTTCGTTCACCCAAGGCAACATGTAAGTCTCATATGTCGAAGAATCTTCAGCTTCCGATTGTACTATTCATATCATCAACCGTGGTGGGTGCCAGTGGTTCCGGAGCCCCGGTGAGATGGAAATGTAATTCTGGGTAGCTATTGAAGATAAGTATTTGTGATGTGAATACTATAATGAGTACTGACTATGAGGCTTATATTTTGTCCACCCTCCAATTGGTCAGGTCCTGGCGGATATGTGTCATCCAAATGAAAGAGCACCTCACGGTAAGTGCGTGAGATCCGCCCTTATTCCCCTCCAAATTTATTTGGTTTTTGTCTATACTCAAATAGGCGAATAGATATTCCTCTCTTCGATATCATCCGGTAGGTAGGGTAGCAACTCTGATCTAATCCCTTGGTTTTATGTCCATCATAAAATCTGAAAATTTTTAAAGGTATTAGTTGACGATCACTGTACTGTGCCCTATTTCTGGGTTACGTCTTTGTTGTGTATTGGAACTTGGAACCATGTTCCTTCCAATTTTCTATTTCTGGCATTTCTTAATACTCATGGTTTGGGATTAACTGAATTTATTATGTGAGTATGAATTTTCCACCTGGGTTATAGTCAATTAAATTTTGTTATTGTGTCGCTGTTAGCGGTTGATTTCCTTGAGATGGCATCATAACAAGTAAGATTTCAATCCATTGGAAATCCTTCGGTTTCTAGATCAATGGCCTTGGAAAGAATATAGCACCAGTTTATTCCTCCCTGGCACCTTGTTCACAGCAGACTACACGCTTAAACTCTGTTTTCTGGATGCATCAATTATCAGGATGGTTGGAAACATGGGATGGAGAGTCTCCTTCCACGTGTTCCCCGAAAGTCCTTTTCATGTAAGAAATCCCTTAGGCGTCCGATGAGGGACCAGGGTGCAGATCTGATCCGTCCCAAATTCCACACATAACCTTCATTTATCCAAAAGGCACTCTACATCCAACGGCGCCAAACCTGCTGTGAAACCAGCTGTGCCCGTTATAGGGAATCCCATCTCTCAAATATCTAATATAATCCTTTTTCTCATTAAAGAAAAAGAAATGAACGATCCCCTTGTTTTTTAAGGCACAATAGAATTACAAAGTCCCCGAAGAAGCCAAAAGACTCGCCCCATATTCTACGCAAAACCCGTTCGGATTCCAGTTTCTCCTAACCAGAGATCTAGACCATCCCAAGGTCAATTTCGTAAACTTACTACTTCCCAGTTAATTTCCTCTCTTCTTTTACTTTTTCTTTTTACCCCCCCCCCCCCTTTTTTTTTTCTTTCTAAACTGTCCAAAGAAATATTCAATCCAGATTTCTCTTCTTAATTTATGTACATATTGTTATGATCAAGATATGGAATATAATATCTGGTCTTGGGTGTGCCTGGGTATTTTCTAATTTAGGAACTCTGAGAGTTCGAGTGCTATGAGAGGCCAAAGCAACGGGGGTGTTAGGGGAATTGCGTCACCGGACAGGGGTGCGCACGATAAGAGAGGGACCCATCACAACAACAACCACCACCACCACCATCACCATAATGACAATAACAAGTCCGCCGCCTCATCCGACACTGCGCACGATAGCAAGAAGGGTGGCTCGCCGTCCGGTAGCGGGGATGCGGCTCCACAGGTTTGGCCCCCCAAGTTCGTGATAGCCCTCACCAACAAGGAGAAGGAAGAAGATTTTCTGGCAATTAAGGGTTCAAAGCTGCCTCAGAGACCCAAGAAGAGAGCCAAATTCATACAACGCACTCTCAATGTAAGCTCCAATTTCTTTCATCTGCTTTTTTCTTTATCTTTTTTTCGAGTTTGATATCTAATTGATGAAGCTTTGTTTGTGTCATATATTTCAAAACTTAAATTTGATAAATGGATGCATTTAAAAGACAACAAATTCTTATCACAGGATTTCATTTTAGAATTTGGATCGTACGCTTCCTTAGGACTTTAAAAGCACTTTTTTTTTTCTTCCCAAAAAAAAAAAAGGTAATAGCAGAAACTAAAGCCTTATTACACAACTCAAACTTTAATTAGCGTCCTACGAACCTTAAGCACTAAAGTTGTTTTGGACTTTTTGGTAGCCAACAAGAAGTATGGTACAATTTTACTGCAGTAATTGGAGAAATGTTACATTTAAAGGTAGGGTTAGCTACTTGTGGATAATTTACACGTGGCAATAGAAGGTTGGTTTGCTCAGAATATGACCCATGGTTTGTTGCAAAGTCTCGGTGAAAAACTAGTGGCACCACCTCTTTGGTTGCGGCTATGCTCCCTCTGTAACACGAATGGGGGAGCTAGTATAGATTAGTTGGTTTTCAAAATTGAAGTTTGACTAGTTTCTACGAGGGTGAAAAGCAATCTGTAAAATTTTAAAATAAAAATTAACTTCTGTTTATGTTTAAGGAAAATTCATAGCGATCCTTGGATTGCCACTTCCACCCACAGATTGCCCAGCAAAACCTATGGACTAGACTGGAGATAGAGATGGGGTTTATTTATTTATTCATTCATTCATTAATGTTTTTTGTGGTGTGCGTGCTTTTATTAATTTCCTTCTTTTGTCGTAGACTGGTACTGAAAAATCGTTTGCTTCTGGAAACCTGATAAAATATTACATTGCAGTATTATTGTGACAGATTATGGATTATAGACCTAGTGGTGGTGTGCGTGCTTTTATTAATTTCCTTCTTTTGTCGTAGACTGGTACTGAAAAATCGTTTGCATCTGGAAACCTGATAAAATATTACATTGCAGTATTATTGTGACAGATTATGGATTATAGACCTAGTGGGGTCAATGGACGCAATCGTTGCCTGGGTGGGCTTTCTAGTGTGTCTGATCTGATCACAAGGCCACTACTAGTTTGATGTAGTCGCAGACAGACAGCTGTGTAATATACCATATGCGTCCTAACATTCTGTCTTTTTCTTCCTTTGATTATATTTAAGACCCGCCAATAAAATGATTATAGTATTTTATAATAACATCGCATCTTAAAAGAATAAATGTGGGACATGAAGTTTGGGTTGAAGGCTGGACACTTGTCCGTCTGTAATGTGGGCTGTATATGTTGGAAAAGTGGGAGTGAGCATATTGATTATACCCCGCTTGATTGGGACGAGGGGTGCTGGTGTGCCACGTGGACGGCGGGATGGAGTAGTTATAACAATAAAAAGTCAGACATGTGATGTAACCGACAAAATTAAAAGGGCTACCGGCTGGGCGGCTGGCCTGTCTTTCTCTTTCATCTCCCTTGTGTGCTTTTGGGGCATATTCGACTTCGTAGCATTCTCTGCCTTTTCTTTTTCTTTTTCTTTTGAAAAAAATATCCTTTTTTAATTTTGGATTTATTTCATATTTGATAGTGAATTGGAATCTCGAAATAATTGCAAGATTTGCACTCTGATTATGAGCTTAATATTTGGTTTACTTGGATCTGTGTGGCAGCTCGTAAGTCCAGGTGCATGGCTGTGCGATCTCACCCTAGAACGATATGAGGTTAGGGAGAAGAAGATATCCAAAAAGGTATTTAATTTTAGTTTATATCCTCGGTGATAAATGTTTGTCTTCTGCTGCAGTCGTTGCATGTCCTTTTTCGCATCTACCGAATCCAGTATTCACCATCCAGATATATATATCTTGTCTTGATATAGAAATTGCTGATTTTTTGCCCCCACCGTCATTAAAAAATGTAATGTGTTATATGCAGAGACCAAGAGGGCTTAAAGCAATGGGCACCATGGATTCAGACTCTGAATAGTGAAAGGCTGTGAGGAAGCAGTGGTATCAGCTAGGCGCTCGGAAGAGGACTTTATTGATGGTAGGACGATTAATTGAACATGCTTGTGTTGGCTAAGGATGTGATAGATGTCCCAACAGTGGTTTTTTCAGCGTGCCATGAAATCAAATGCAAATGGCTTTCTCTTCGCCCTTCTCCCACGTTAAAGTTTGTTTTAATCATTTTTGTTTTGTAAAACCTAATTAAAATTACGGACGGAAGGGCCCACTTCCAGCAGAGGGATATTTCGCTTCAACCTCAATTTTGGATAATGTTTGTTAGACATAATGACAAACATAAAGGGCAGATAATTGTGCGAGGGGTTTGAAATATCTGGCGTCCGGGAGCGAGGGAATAATAGCTTTAAGAAGGAGGAGCTAATTGAATAAACAATACATGAGTGATTGTGTAGTACAAGATTGTGCGATAGAAGTCGAAAACAATAATTTAAGACGTACCAATGGCCAGATTTCTTTTTACAGTCAATTATTTTAAAGTTGTAGCTGCCTAAACAGCCTCAATCCTTACTATTTTATAATTCCATAGTTTCTCGTCCTGAAAGTAAATGTGAGGTAAATGGTAGGCAAATTTATAATTGAACATTGTTGACAGAAGTTTAATATAATGGGCTTTCTACTTTATCAACAAATCAAGTGGGGACGACTGTGAAGGCAAAGGAGTAGTCCTCGGCAACTTAGACACGCTGAAGTATTCAATAAGGCCTTATAATTCCGTTGATGGAATTTGAGTAATTTTGTTGGGGTGGCCCCCAAGAACGTAGGCCTAATCAACATTAGATTCTTGAAATACAGTCAACGCTGAAGACTTTGACTTCAAATCCCAAACCGGCAGATTCCGTGGTTTGTAAACGGAGAGAGCAGAGATGCATACTTATGGGACCACTTGTCCGTCGATACCATCCACGCTTTTCGTGCATAAAAGGAATTACCTTATGACATAAATCACGATATGGACGCACATCAAAAGTGAAGTACAGTGTACTTCGTCAATCGCTTGGAAGCTCTTACTCTTCTTCCCTTAATAAGCAAATATCAGGGTTACACATGTAAGGCTAGCAGATCCCACATATTTGTTCCTAATTATGATTAAGATGTATCTCAGAGCCCAGTAGCTCATTCACAACAGAATAGTCAATCTTATATACCGAGAAAACAGGCCAGCAGCAAACTACATACATGCCTATAAAGCATGAACACTCGAATCTAATACACGGTTCTTCAAATAACACATCAACTCTCAAGATTTTGTCAAGTCACCATGCCAATGTATGTGTTGCGTGCCCCTGTCCATATTTGTCATGTGCACTCTACTTTACCACATCAAAAGTAGCACGAACATTAGATATCATGACTGGGCACTCTCCCTTCTCATCATACTCAGCAAACTCTCCACTTGACAAGTCAACATTTTCAAATTTAGTTCCCTCTAGCTACAAAATTAAAACTCGCAATAATTAGGAAATAGGGAAAACGTTAAAAAAGTAATAAAAAACAAAGTTATAAGATAAATTACATAATATACAGAAAATGTTGACTAACAGGATTTCAGTGCAAGAAAGAAACATGGCAAATAAGAAAACAAAATACCCATGATTGAAATATAGAGGCTTCCATGAAAAATGATCAACGAGCACAAATTTTGCATGAGTTTTGAATAAAGGGGGGAATGAGGTGGTGCATATTTGGCAAATCTTGCCATGATAGAGATAATGAAAACTCCACCCCCCCCCCCCCCCCAAAAAAAAAAAAACAAAGAAAAGTAACAATAGAGATTGAACGCTTAATATGATACATATCAATTTTACTGGTGCCATTTGAGCTACTAGAGTAACTCCTTGGCTTTATTTGCACTTGCTTATTTTCTCATAGAATTGTTGGTTTAATTCTTGCACAATGTGAAGAAATATTCAGATTTACCATCATCATAGTCATCTCTTTTTCAAGTTTATGGGTAAACTACTTTGATTGGATTTAGGATTACATTTAGCTATCAACAGTAAGCACCAAATCAGATAATATGTGACATCCAACAGCAACAAGTCAGGAATCAAACCATAAGAAGTACATTATGATATGTTTGCAGAGTGCTCATCGTTGCTTCATTTAAAATGGGGCAATATGAGCTATTTAAAATACAGCTAAATATCAGTGGCATTGAGCAGTTATTGGAGACCGGAGATACAATACCAAAGGTAATGATAAGAAAGTACAGAAATGAAAACACTCACAGATTCAACTTTCCATCCACCACTAAATACAAAATCTACTGGCTCATAGCCCCTGCAGTCAAATAACATCACTGGGGCATGCTTCCCTGATTGACTTGTTTCCTGGGTTAGTGGTTTACCTCGGCCTGGGATCATTGTCACTGTGCCCTCCCTGCCACAAAACTTGCACTGCAGACCAAAGAAGAAGCATCAAGAAACCACCAGCTGTAGAAAAAAACATTTAGAAGAATCTAACATGGACAAAATTGTTGCCAATGTTGAAGTTATGCATAATTGCAATAGTTAAATGATGGTGTGCAATATCAGTCAGCCATAGATATCACTGTCAGGATCTTTCCTCCTATGTCAGAGCAAAAGCAGAAAGCCAATCATGCTAAATTGATAAGATTCTGATTAGTCATAACCAAGCTTACAAAGTGATAAGTCAGATTCGTAAAGAACTACATTCATGAGCTCATTCAATCTTTGACTACATGTGAGAAATGATTTCAGTGAGATAACTGGATGAGGGTGACGGGTTGCATCTTCTTTGTCATTTGTACTTCTACATAGTTGAAAAGAAATTTAATGGACACCATAGTAGACAAAATTGAAAACAAAGTATTGGATTATGGTGTCTCGGCTTTTTCTGAAAATTCACACACATGGTTCCTATCAGATCACTTCATTTAAATTTCTATATGAATTGAGAGTGTAAATACTAAGGAAAAAAAAAAAAAAAACCTTATCTAATCTAATAAAACAAGTGCATATAGCACAACCCAGCAGAACTCTTTAAGTCCTAAAGAATTAAAGACCTCCAACCTAGACTTAAATGCTAGGAGAAGCTGATAACTAGCAATAATTTGTGAGTGGGTAGCTCTAAATTCTCAGGTTGCTAAATGATCCATGTAAAATAACAAAAATAGAAGAAGGAAATCTCAGAATCATCACAGAACCAATAGAATTGAGCTAATTATTCAATGATGGCAAGACAGTCAACAAATTAGTAAAATTGCCAAATGCAATGATGTTCCCTCTACGGATACTGATAAATGGAGGTGAAGCAGGACTGAGAGTACCTTCTGTATGAGATTAGTTGTCCCCTTACCAACTGGGAGAGAAACAGTTTCATTCAAGGCCACGCAAGTTTCCTTTTGGCTCACCTCTCCACATCTCCCACATTTTACCTACAAGAAAATATTATGAGGATAAGCAAAACAAATCAGAAAATACTAGAGAATAAAATCAGGATATCTAAAAAGATGATGATAGAAATTACAGTAAGAAGTACAGGTGACCCATAGAGGTTGCACTAATAATATTATCAAACATTTCATTCACATTGTTTTGGAAAGAAAAGGCGCATCAAACACCAGCACAGAGTACAGGGATATTAAGCTGAATGTATGATAAAAGGCGTTATGGAATTCGGAGATATGATTGAAACTAATTAAACCTCCGTAAAAGAGAAGGCAAAATACATAAAAAGGAACATGAAGATTCTCTATAAGATTATTATATTATTCATTTTAAGCTTTAATCATTTTCCTACATTATCCTGTAAGCAAGCGCAAGAAACCTTGGAAAGACACAATTTAATATAATTACAGGCTATTATTTGTCATCCATCAAAAGAGGAAAAGGCCAGAATGAACCAGTGCAGATTACACATATAAAGCAGAATCAAACAGTATCCAACAAATCAAAGTGGAACAGATTCAATGTCACAGAAAAGAATTGGCAGATAATGAACTGAAGAATCGCGTGAATTGAAAAGAAAGTAGTAAACATGCAATAGGATCCCCAAAAGAAAAAAGCGAAAAGCGTAATGCAATAGGGAGCGAAAATGAAGATTGAAAAACTAGAGGAAAGAGCACGGAGAAGAATGATAAAGACAAAGCCCTAGAAGAAAGAGAGACCTTGAAGAGGTAGGAGAAGTTGGGGTCATCGCAGCCGCCTTGGGGTTCAAGATTGGTGAGGTTCTCAAGGTCGGCGGTGATCATCAGCATGTAGTTCACCATTGTTACTTGTTGGGCGCCCCAGTTTCAAGCGATCCCCGCTCTTCTCTCGCTCTTTGCCGTCCACTCTTCACCTCGGATTCGGATGCTTCCAGATGGCATCAATCTCAGGGTTCCTATATATCGCAAATTGGCGTCAACGTGAATTTTCAATTTTGCCCCTGGATACAAGTTATCCCACCAGAATTTTGTCGCGGGTCTTGTCCAAAGGACTAAATATCAACCAGGCTATCGCTTCTGCGAATGGAGACTTCACGACTTCAGACCTTCAACTTCCCAGAATGGGTTGACGCTTCCCATCGAATATGCTTGTTATGAATTATGACGTTTGACATGTGGGAGATTTATGTTCATTAACTTGCGATATATATAGGTACATTTATATAATTATTCTTCAGTAACTTGTGATAATTGTGATCTTAAAATTATAGAATAAGAGATTTATTTGTAGCCTGCAATATCTTCTTCTCTTAGCCATGTCATTAAATTCCATAGTAATAAGAGAGTTCAAAATTACATTAAAGATCAAAATTATATTAAGGATTACCGTTGCTACAGATTACAACTGAAATTTAAAGGATTGCTGACTAAACTAGAAGAAAATATCATTGAACCGATAAGGGACTTGAGTATTGTGTATGACAATCACTTGTCTTGCAGTCAAATAACCCCTTTCCAGTGCAAAGGAAGGGCCCTACTCTTCGGGTCAACAATTTCAGTGGCATAGGGTATAAGTAAATATATATATGAAGACAACATATGTTAATATACATTTGACTAGTTTTGATATTCCATAGATATCTACATACGAATATGCTGTAATTAGGTCAAAACCAAAAACAAAAAAATACAAGGAAATAGCCCGTTACAAGATGTCATACATACCCTATCTAAGAATACAGGAACTTGATGCACTATGGCATACCAACTCAGATGAAGAGCACTATACTGAGTCATACTGTTTTCTCTCTTCTTGAATTGACTGAAAAATTCTAGCTGCTGATTCCGTTGCAGATCTGGCGTTATGAGGCACAACTTTGATCACTCGCGTTTGCCGTCTGGTTTCTAGGGGAGACTGGGGGGCTCCCTCTGCCTCTGCCTCTGGAACAACTGGAGAAGGCATTGGAAAAAGAGGAAGTGCATCCCTCCCTTTGGCAATTTGACCTGTGCTGCTGATTCCTTGTGCCATTTCACTAGGACTACTCGCTGTGCTTCCTTGTAACTCGCTAGCCTTGGATGCCTGAAATTTCATGACCTGTGACTGTGATATAGTTCTACTTTTCTGAACTGGCGGCAAATTACAAGAGCTTTGATTATGACCATTGCCGTTGCAGTTGGCTTCCTTTCCAGACAAATGACCATTTTTACCGTGAGAGCCTGGCCCAGCAAACTGGTTCTTCTGTTCAACGGCTGACCCTGACATTGCTGGAGTCATAACTGGCATACCATAAGGAGGAAAGTAAGCATGACTGCCCGGAGGTGTGTCTGTCAGAACCCCAAAACCTTGCTGAGAAGTTGGGACTCCATAGGCAGGATTCATAAAAGCACCTCCCAGAGGACCTGGCCCAAAAGGCCCATATCCTCCACAAGTTGTTCCTGTAAATCCAGGTCCAGGATATGGCTTGTAGACAAGCCCTTCAGAAGCAGACATCACAGGAATTAACCATTGATGCCCAGGTGACTGATGTAAATACCAGGGATTGTTTACCTGGTGGGAGTTTCCAGAAAAGGGGGTGTAATTTGAAAGGTGGCTGCCATTTTTCACAGATGAAAGAGATGTTTTCCCAACTGCATTCTCTGCAGAACATTCCATTTTATGGTTTAGCTTTTCAGAGTCATCTTTGCACTTGAGATTTTGTTGCCGGGGTTTTGTGACATATTCCAATGAGTGTTTTTTGCGAGTAGATCCCTTTAAAGAAGATTTTCCTAGAAAAGCACCATCCTCAAGCAAAAGATCTGGTGATCCAGCAATCAGCCGTTGGACCTGCTTAAATTAAAAAAATTACTCTGTATAAACCAACTCCAAGGATGGATGTTTGTGTCTATGTGCATGTGTGTGAAAAAAGCTAATATGTTTCTCTTTTGGGACTACCACAAGCCACTTATGTGCTAGAGATCATTTTACCTTTATCAGTCTGTGCAACTCAAACACTTGGACAGCAAACACTCTCTGTTGACTGCAGGGAGGAACAGAAGTTGGATCAAGAAAATTTCATAGTAATCATCCAATCCAATGTGGCTTTGAGACACAGAATCAAAATTAATTGGACAACACGGTTTGGAACTTGATATGATCACGTTAGAAGGACCATTATATAAATTAATAAAACTACCAAATTACAGGATCTTCAATCATACTTGGTAACTGATTAAGTGGGACATATACCAGTCTTGAACTCATACTACCTTTTATCTTTTATCTTCATAGAATACAGGACTCTGTCAGGAGTAACATATCAATTAAGCATGAATATACTCATTACCGCACTTGTTTGATAAAAAATAAGACACAACACACAAATTCCTTGGACATAGATCCCTACAATTCCAACAAGATATCTCACATGGTTTAAAACAGAAAAACACATATGGGATACACTATATATATATATATATATATATATTTATTTCATAGCAGAAAATCACATTATGTAATTCAAAAGAAATATTTGTGCAATTTCTTTTTCTCTGATTTTTAGTAAAGATCAAACTCAACAAGTGAACTTTGAGACATACATTGAATTCTAGATACATTTAGCACTCTTAATTGAATTAATTAACATGGAAAATTTGTAGAGCAATTTCTTGGGTAAAATTATGAACTAAAGATATATCTATATGATTTGAAAACTATGAACTAAAAATGGTGGGACACCTCAACTAGTTAAATTCTGAATGTGTATAGAAAAGGAAAATCACAATTCTAAAAGATCTCTAACACAGAACCAAGAGACTAGATAGGCGATAATATATATATATATATATATTTTTTTTTTTGCCATGATATCTATTAAGTACTTGTCATAAACTCTCCATATGTCCATATTTCCGGGGATCATCCTGCATTACTTGGTCCCCTTCTTATTAATCCAAGTCCTTCAATGCAATGTAAAGAAACTTGCCAATGTTCACAAGGAAAACCAAGCAAAAGATAGCCAAGACAGGAATATATCCAAAATCCAGTTGCTAAAGGTCAGTGAAGAATGAGGTGATATGCTGTCATAGCATTTTCCTTCCGACATAGCATAATATTAAGACTTCTCCCATACTGCTGTAAGATGATCCAGTACCCACCATTAAAATATTATTGATTTCAAATGTACAAAAACCCCAATTTAGAAGGGATCCCAAGTCTGATAAATTTCCTTTATTCAAAGCCATACATAAAAAATTCTTAATTAAAAGATAAAAATTTCTAGCCCAAATGTAAGGATGCATAAACCAACAACTGCAGCTTCAAATTTGTAGCAAAAAGAGAAAAAGACAAATCCTAGCACTAAAGTAACAGTTTCCTAAAAACCACCTTTTCTGGTCCTACATTGCTTCTCTCCAAGGGAAAAATGTTTCTCATCTTCTCAAACTAGACCCATAAACTAATCAAACATAAAAAATAAAATTATATTTGGAAAAAAAAAAAAAAGTAAGAATGAAAGAGGAGAAAAAATCTCACCATTACATCAAAATAAGTAAGATCCTTCTTATTTCATTCCAAAATTATAATCACTACAAATCTCAACAATTACAAGATACCATCACACAAAAGCATGTAATAGAGTCCACTAATCATATATGAGAAAAATGATTCACAATGAAAGATTCAAGTTTAGTAGGACTACCCAGAAACAGATGTTATGTACAGTCAACATGACTTACTTGACAATTGCTCTTCTTGCTTTCCAGAAATGTTTTTGACCTATTATCCCCACAATATCGTCAGGAGAAACTTGTTGGGTTAACAAATTATCTACCATTGAGATCTTGGAAACAATGTCACTTTTGTCCCAATTTTTCTTCGATATTGTACCTTTAGTCCTGGTATCATGATATTCAGTGTCATCAATAGCCTCAACTGGACTATTTTGATCAGCAATAGAATGAAAGCAGCCTCTTGGTAAGGGGACATTTCCCTTATCTGTATCCCTCGAAGGGCTGACGAGACCATCCCCATGTCTGGTGTCATTAGATAGTGACCCAGCTCCATGATCCTGTTGTAAGCAAGCATCAGCCCGATGTGATCGGCTAAAACTTGATACAGGACAATCCTGATACTCTTGATTTGTAGTCACTTTGGTTTGCCTCGCTAAACTGTCAACATTTTCTCCATTTAAAATGTTTCTGACAGATTTTACTGGCTGTTCCCTACTTGGGCTTACATTTGGAAGAACTTCACTCTCACTTCTCATGTCTTTTCTTATATTGACATATGAGGAGCCAAACTGTTTGGGATCCCTACCACAATCATTTTGCACCTCTACTGAACAACCAAAATATCTAGGGTCCATGGTAGTGTATTTTTTTCCATCAAAGCTCCTCTGAGTTTTATCATTAGCTTGACCAATTCTTGAATTAATGTATATAGGAACCCTAAAGTCATCTTCATCTACCTTCTTTCTTTGTTCAGCTGGTGCCGTCAAGGGGTTCAGATTTGCCCCATCAGATTGATGAGAAATATTATTTTCAACTTGAGAAGTAGGTGTTCGTGGAGGTAAATGAACTGGGAGGATATAATTTCTCTCAGGGCCAGTCCCCTGCAAACATGTCGATCCAGAAATTCAGAAAGAAAAACAACTATTTCTTACCTTACACAGAGTAAAGGTATACACACATACAAGCTCCATAATACTAAAAACTCCAAGGTATAACTTAAAAAACAAGAATCACTAATTCGTGAAATACAAATACTCTTATGCTCAATGAACTAAACAAGCACAAGCATTCCAAGCTTATGAACCTTTGAAGCACAAACACCTCAAAAAATAATCATGTCCGTGTCCATCACATATGGGACACTTGTATTAGACATAACGCAACCCTTCCAATTATATGCAAACACTTCAGCTATATCATGTCATCTGTCAGGTTCGTCGCTTCCTAGTTATACACTAGAAAGAAAAATCCCCCGTCACGAGGCATTTTTCATATATAGCTAGCATATAAACTCACTTTCAGGTCCAGCTATCCAAATACTGGACATGACTGAAGCAATACTCCACTAACGGTTGACATGCATATGCAGCCAATGCACCAGAAAATGAAGTTGCAGAAAACAAGGTCATCACTAGCAGGAATAAGTTTGGAACAGGAGGCGAAAGCAATTAAGAATACAAACAAAGCCAAAAAATCCAAAAGTTACCTGGCTTGAGGATGCTGGGGGAACTGTATTACTAGAACTAACAGGGTCAAGCGGCTGAACGCCTGGGTTGAATCTTTGAGATGGAATACTAAACTGTTCATAGAGGGCCATCTTATTCCTTGGCGGTGCTCTTGGACCTCCCTTCTCCGTATCACTGACATGAAGTCTAGGGAACATTGGCCTGACGAGCTTCTCATCATCTTTCCCTCTCTTCATCTTTACTCTTTCTAACGGAAGAAAGCTCCCTTTATGTTAAAATGCAAACGCGCAAAGTATGCACGATCTCCAATCCAAACATCCAGATAAAGAAACCCAAATTATTTAAACCTAGACAACATAATAAATTCTCAATTGCGAGACTCGAAGCAAAATATCATGCTGCAAACAGAAAAGTTATCGAAACCTAGATGATTAAATCGGCTCCACTTCTCGAAAAGATATCAATATTTCGCCAACTGGGCACCGAGCGGACCTATGAAATTCAATCTTGCTGGCAAGAACTCAAAAATATCAAAACCCAAATACAGGTTGCAATAATTTCCTGGTATAAAAACAATTCCTTAAAAAAAAAAAAAAAAAAAACCCAAAGAATTATTCCAGCTCCGGAATCCGAAGGGAACTCCTCTCTCAGGCTCAGAGGCCAAATTCGAATTCCTTCATTCCCCGAAAATGGAAATCAAGCAATATCTGTAAAACCCGAAGTGAGAGATGGGGGTACTTTGGGAATAATACTCACGGCGGAAATTAAACCCAAAAACAAAAGAAGGGAATTTTGGAAAACGGTAGGAATATAAGAGGGGATGACAATGAAGATAGAGACCACAGAGGGAGGGACTGCGGAGTGCGAACAAATTCGAGAAGGAAAAGTAAGAAATGGAGGTAGGCTTATTTAGGGATTCCTGAGAGGATCACCATCGTCTTAGAATAGGAAAAGAGAAAAGTGCGGAGTTGTGGACCCTGTTTGGACAGAACTAGAAGATACTTTCTGCACTTAATAATTTAACTGGATTTTGTTGTCCAAATATTCTTTTTAAGTTTTATGTATTTTCTGGATAAATACATAGTGATACTTAACTCTTACTTTGCGTTTTTGTTTTATATGGCTTTTTCTTTCTAAAAAATGTTAAGCGGCAAATTTGGTATGTAAACGCTAATCAAGAATTTCTTCGCTAAACGTCCGACAAGAGTGCCTAGTTGTGGTCACTGTCCAATGGTTTAGATTTAACAGTGCGGTCAAAATAAATTTATCCTGCGCATAAGATAAACGTTTATTAAGGGGACAAATAAGAAAAGGCATCGATCGGGTAAATATCAGAAAAAGTAAATAAAATTAAAATGCAACCATTTCAGTGAAAGGCAAAGGAGAGAGAAGTTCCCCTACCCATGGTCCAGCCACTTGCTGGTCTCACTGCTTTTTTGCATCCGTGAAAGGATTGACTTTTCAACTGTCTAATCTTTTAAAATTTATGTAGTTATTGTAAAATTCATAATAAATAATATTTTATATTTATATACAAATTTTTATATGTGATGAGATTATTAAAAGCTTTTTCTCTTAAAAAATATGAGTAAATTATATGAATTTTATTTAAATTATATATTTTTAAACAAATTTTCTTGAATTAAAAAATTACAATATATTTTAGTTTAATTTTAATTTTTTTTTACTAAAGTATTTTTTATTAACTTAAATATACATATTTTTGGGTTAAATTTATTAAAACAAAGTCTATTTTTTTACTTTTATTTATACATATTTACAAATAAATTTTATTTTTTTATTATTTTTATTTGTGTATATTTAAATATAATACATATTTTTATATTTAGATTAATTAAAGACATTTTGATAAAAAATAAAATTAAATTAAACTATATATTTTTAAAATAAAAAATATCTGTAATTTTAATAAAATTTTAAATATATCCATATGTGATTGATCATCCCTATCAACTCTCTTTCCTGTGCAGTTGTAGACTTAATTAGGCCTGTAAATATAGAATGGGGTTTTCAAAGTTGACAGATATTTTTCATGTATGGTAAAATATTGGGTAATTAATTTAGATCATACAATGATATTATAATCCATGGTTAGACCAAAGATTCAAGAAAAAGATTATAGCAATTAATGAGAAAAGCAAAAAAGACAAGTTATAAACCCTTAAAGAGGTAAAAAGGCCTATCAATAGATCAAGCTAACAAATAACAAACCCTAACTAATATAAATAAAGTAATTAATTTAAAATGATTTGTAAGTGGGAATACGTTCTGTATAGATTTACGAATAGCTTAATTTATTATAAATTATCTATAATATATAAATCTAATTTATTTATACTGCACTAAATACAAAATCATTTATTTGATATTATTCAAAATATAATATGTTAACTAAGTTAATAATTAAATAATGTTAATTCACAAATTAATAAATATGTTAGTAATCTGTTATTTAGATAACATTAATTAATTGATAAGAATAAAAACAGATTAATAGGATATACCAAAAATATCAAATAATCATTATGAACATACACAAGGAAAAAAAAAATGTTAAACAACAAACTCGCAAATGAACGATACCATTTGCACGCTCTTATACAAATTGCAAGATAAAATATTGAGAGATTACTTTAGATCATACTAAATTCAATGCTATAAGCCATGATCAAACTAAAGATGTATGAGAAATATCGCATAGGTTACAATTTAAATAAATAAGATAATTAATTTTAAATAAAATATGAAATAGAACATGCTCTTTATATGAACTTATAGATAACCAAATTTATTATAAATTATCTATAATATATAAATTTAATTCATTTAAATAATATGAGATATAAAATTAATTATTTAATATTGTTTAAAATATAATTTATTAATTAATATGGTAATTAGTTAATATTAATTTATAAATTAATAAACATTTCAACAGTTAATACTAATCTCACACTCTGTCTCTTTAATTGCTTGCCGGCCATGTTTTCCTAAAGCGCCAAAAGAAAATTTGCACGTGGTGGGTTGCCTGTTCAGATGGCAAGTCTCAGGAATGAATCGCGAGCGTCGTTCCACGCCGACATTATTGATAAGGTTGAGTACAACTATTTCTTTTTTTTTTTTTCTTAAAATTTTTAGCAAAATTTTGAACATTATTCTATTAAAATAATAATTTTTATTTAAAATCATATCTGACAAAATATTTATAAAAAAATTTTTTAAGAAAATTGATGACAATTTTTTATTTTTTATTTTTTAAAAAAATAATTTAATATAAAAGTTGAAAACTATGACTTCCTTACAGGCTTCTCACATAGTCTAGCAATGCAATTGCATTACACTATTAAAAAAGTTATAGTTTTTAATTCCTTTTACAATTTAAAAAGAAAAAAAAGTAAATGATTTCTTAGTATTATATAAATAAATCAGTAAGATTTCTAATCAAATAAGATATCTTTACATTAATTGGATTTTCTATTCTATATCTCAATTATTCATTCAAATTAAATTTTCTCTTAGGTAGGACCAGCTTTATTCATAATATATATATATATATATATAATTAATTAATAAAGCCCTCTTTATGAACAAACAATAAGTTTTCCTCTAGTTTAGTCCAAATTCAAAAATAAACTAAAAAAAAAAAAGAATTCAAAATTTTCATTATATGTATATATATATATTAAAAAAAATTCAGTTTTAAAAGAAAGAATAAATTATTTAAATTCAAAATTTCTAACTATAGTGAAAATATCAGCTAATTTTTTAAAATTAAATATTTTTTGAAAAAACTGTAATGTAGTTGTTAAAATATTTATGCTTTTTGACTTTAATGAAATTTTATTTTTTAAAATTATTTTTATATTTAAATTAAACTAAAGAAAAATTTGTTGTTTGTAGGATATAAAAAGGGCTTTACTAATTTCTTCTTACCATATATATTGTGAATAGAGTTAGTCTTATTTAAGAAAAAAATCTAATTTGAAAGAATAATTGAAATGTAGAATAGAAGATTGAATTAATGTGAGCATATGTGATTTGATTGAAAAATTCAATGATTAATTTATATAATAATAAGAATATTTTTCTAAAATTGTAAAAATAAAAAAATAATAGTGTAATGCAATTACATTTACACTCACAGGTAAATTACACAGGCTACGCTAGTAGCTTGTAAGGATAGCCCTGCCTTCCGACTTGTTATTAAATTATTAAAAAAGAATTGGAGAAATCACAACTTGTGTCATCAACTTTTCTTGTTAAAAAATATATTTGTTACATACAATTTGGAATAGAAATTCTTATTATTGTAATAGGATAATGCGCAAAATTCCATTTTTAGCTCCCTTGGCTTAGGTCTTTTAGTTTTATGGTCATTTCTTGCAAACCTTGAAGTGCCTATTCGTAGTAGTCTTATTTGCTGTATGTGAAAGGCCTTGGATACGATTGTAGCATTTAAACCGAAGTAGGTGGAATGGAAGGGTGGGGGGAACGAAAATACAATCGTAGCATTTAAATACAATAGTTTTAGTTCTACTGTCTCTTCACATGGCCAGCCAGCGAGGCACCTGTTCTGTTTTACAATTGCATTCTGTGTTACGACATCAGTCACATGTTCTTCGTCGTATCGTAGGTGTCGAAATCCTCCTGTACTCCTCAGATTGCCTCTATAATTCTAAGGTCGCAGTCATGCCATGCCATGCCATTGTTTGCTGCTTCAGCGAGAGAGATTTGTGATCATTTCCTTCTTCTGCTTGCGGTCTTTTTCAGACTAAATTGCTCATAAACCCCTTTTTTTCTTTTCAATAGGCATTGTATTTTCAATTTGGAATCAGGTAAACGAGGTGGTGGGTGAGCCTGCCTTGTCACCAGGCTGCTGTTCTCTTCGATTATGATGGCTGATGGCCGTCGTCTAAACAATGACTGACATGGTCTTTATCTGATAAATGTTCATAAATCTCATTTTCTTCCATCCTTTCATCTTTCTTATCTGTTATTGCCAACAAATGAAACAACTAAATGGGCGAGGTAGGTTGGTTTTGCCTCAACTTCCTGTCTCTGCTAAAATACCAACTAGGATTTTTTGAGCTTTTATCTTACTTTTTTATTAAAAAATGATTTAAATCTATACTCATATAAAATATTACACTCAAATTTTATAAATTCAATAAAAATCAAAACTTATGATTCTGCTTTTTATTTTTTATTTTTTTAATAAATTAAATTTAAAGTCAGATCACACAAATCTAACTTTAAAGTTGTTACAATAACACATTGAAATCAGATCATACAAGTTTGATTTTCATTAAATTTAATTTAAATAGAATGATGAGAGGCAAGGGGGGAAGGGGAGTGGATAATTATTTTATATAATATATTAGATTATATGTAAAAATATATATAATATATAATATATTATTTAAATTTTAATATAAATAATAAAATATAATTAATAATAAATGTAAAATTTTAATTTTTTTAAGATGTTATATTTTTAATTAAAATTTCAATTTTTAATTTATTTGTATAAAATAATATTTTTAATCTTACTAAAAGTGATAGTAAAAGTTATTTATTTACTAATTTGTTAGATATAATAAATATTAGTTAATAATAAATGTTAATTATGTAATGATTATTTAATAAATAATAGTTAGATAATAAGTAATAATAATGAGTAATAATCTAGTAATGATTAATGTATTAAAGAAATAAAGATAAAGTAATAACAAAATATAAAAAATATAGTTTAAAAATAATTTATTCAATTATATACTTTAAAAAGAGTAGTCTTTTAGTGCCACAAGATAAAAGTTTATGCTAAGATAAATTTGTTTATTATTAGATTTAAATTTTGACATTTATGGCAAGATAAGAATAACAAGAATAAAATAATTAATAATAGTTATGCTTTAAAAAAAGACCATTATTTGATATTATAATTAAAATATTTTCTAAAATTATTACTTCATACAAAATTTCTCACATCAAAATGTATATATATATATATATATATTTACTTATATATAGTTAAAAAATCATTTAACCAACTAACAAATAGACAATTTTTGATTAATTATCAATCAAAATTTATCTGATTACTAGTTGATCGGACAAGTTCTAACTAATACACATTTGAAATTTTTAATTTTTAATTTTTTTAAAAATTAAAATTATTATTTATTATTTATTTAGATTATTATTTTAATATCAAATATTATTATTTCTACTTTTTTATAACTTACCATTTATGAAATTTATAATTATTAACATATATATGAGTAATTTTATATTAATTTTTAATAATAATTAATTCCTATTAAATATATTTTTACTAAAATACAATGTATTATTATATGTTATACTAAATTATTTTTGTACTATTAAAACAATTCATTTTATTTTAGTTGAAAAGGTTGAAATAGTTGTTACTTGTTAACTTTTGATTTTTTGTCTAGTCATTATATTCTGACTCAATAGGAGAAAGTAAGCGAACTATTTTGCTTCTGAATCTCAATCAGTTAGTTTGCCATGGACAGCTTTGGCCCATAAGCGCGTTTGTTGTCAAGTCAGGCCACCATAATACAACATATTATTAAACTTGTTATTGAATTAAACTGATCTATTATTTTAAATAAATTAAAATATTTTTTGTATAGAATTTTTAATAAAAATGAAAATATTATTTTATACAAATAAATTTTAACTAAAAATATAACTTTATAAAAAAATTAATTTATATATATTTATTTTTATTATTTTTATTTTATTATTTTATATTAAAAATTAAATAATATATTATGCATTATATATTTTTTACATATAATATAATATATTATATAAAATAGTTACTTATCCCCCACCCACCCCCTCCCTCATTATTCAATTTCATTGAAGTGGCCTGTCACTATGACATATTTCAAATCGGACTTGTATGGTCCAACTTCAACTTTAATTTACAAAAAAAAAATTTGATAAAATAGAAATTGGAGCTGTAGGTTTCCATTTTTATTGACTCTAAAATTTAAGTATAATATTTTCCATGAATATAGATTTGAATCATTTTTTTTTTTTAAGTAAGTTAAAGCTTAAAAAAAATCCAACAATTAGTGTCAATCGAATTTTCATCAAGTAAACTGGTGAGAGTTTGCTGTAAATTCTTCACGCGGTTCTCAATTGTATCTCTCTCTGTTGCCTTGTCTAGGTCATCTACTCCCGGTCTTTCAAAATCATATCTGGTAAGCTCTCCTATGTAACATGGATTTGCTTTTTCTAAATTAAGAAACTGTATAATTTTGCTGTGATGCATTATCTTATTCGGCATTTTATTTCATTGAAACGATAATTTGGCAGTTTTTTTTTCTGCATCGTTGGGTGGAATCATAATCCAAACAAAATTTTATACTACCTCTGATTTAATATATAAGAAATAAATAACTAATTCACGAAAATTAAAAAAATTAGTTAAAAGTAATTAAATTTTTTAATTTTATTCCAAATAAAAATTAATTTTTAAAAATACTCATATTTAATCTGTATATTTTTTTTCTTAAATTAATAACAGTTACTACTCGTAATTTAAAAGACTTATTTAATGGAGAGTATAATTAAAATATTATAATTAAAATATTAAATATTAGTGGTTTATTTTTTATATTTTAAACTAAATCAAATCTAAAAAAAAATTTATATTTGAGACAGGAGATAATATTTCAATTTTTTTTTCAAGTCAAACCTGATTTGAGCCACCTCAAAAAACTAATCGCTAGGCTTGTCGCACCAGCGCGTGTTCCAAGGCCTCGTTTGGTATGAGGGATTAGGTTTTAATCATGGTTCAGAAAACCGGACCGGACCGGCCGGTTCGACCGGTTCGACCGGGAACCGGTCCTTGGTCCGGTTCGATTGAGTTAGAAAACCGGTCAAGCAAAAAACCGGTCAAAAACCGGTCAAACCGGTTTGAAGCATATTTTGATTTTCTTTTTTTTTTTTTAATTTTTTCTATATAACAGAATAATTCATTTTAAATAATTTTAACAAATTAAAAATAGAAAGTAATAAAAAAGATGAGGGGGTTGAAATATGATTTTTTTTTTAAAAAAAAGAGAATATAAGAGAAATAAAATGTGTATAATTAATTATTTTTTATATTTACTTTTTATCATATTCAATTTTCTAATAATATTGCTCTCAAATATCAAGATACTTAACTAAAATTATTATTTATTATTTTATTTTTTAATAATAAGTAAAATCTTAATATAATTTAGAAATTTTAAAAATTTAATATTAAATATTCTTAATTTTTAATCATAGATAATTTTTATTTTAAACTAAACATTAATTTTTGTAATATCTTAAGAAATGTTAAATTAGTAATCAAATATTTAAAATTTACTAATATTTATTTGTTATATTAAAATTTTAATACATAAAATTTTTTTAAATAATATATTTAATTATCACCGGTTCGACCACGGTTCGACCAATGAACCGTGAACCAGTACCTCCACCGGTTCAATGACCGGTCCGGTTTTAATAACATTGGTTTTAATAGAATGGGAATGGAAAATGGAATGGGAATGAAAAGGAATCTTGTACCCCATAATTATGTTTGGTATAATAGAAAAAGAAATAGGAATATTTTTACTTTTTTATATTTAGTTAGATAAAAATGACATAAAAATAAAATGAGAAGAGAATTAAAAAATTAAAATATTTTTAATAATTATAAAATATAATAAAATATTTTTATTTTTAATTACCAATAATAATAATAAATAATAAAATAACATTTTAATTTAAACATTTATTTTTAATTTACCTTTAATAAAAAAAATTATCTGAAGAAGAACAAAATAGTTTTAATTTTGATTCTTCTATTCAGTAAAACTTTCTCCCACCACAAAACAATGGAATGAACTCTCCCATATTAGTGGAAGACAACTCTCCCAGGGAAAAAAAGTCTCTTGCCTACTAAACATGCTTTTCTCTCAATCTCACTCCCTTTCCCTCTTCATCACTCAACTCTCCCACAAACCAAATGAGGCCCAAATGTCTAGTTTTAGCCACAACACCCTATCCAGAAAAAGAGTGGTTGCCCCTTTACACCCCGTTTAGTATAATAGAGACGCAAACATATTTTTTTATATATAATTTTACAATATTTATTATCTTTCTATAA
Source organism: Erythrophleum fordii (assembly GCA_032878935.1). Taxonomy (NCBI): domain Eukaryota; kingdom Viridiplantae; phylum Streptophyta; class Magnoliopsida; order Fabales; family Fabaceae; genus Erythrophleum; species Erythrophleum fordii. The sequence goes on from JAVQMF010000058.1 coordinate 12,249,938, forward strand.
TTATTATTTTATTCACCAAATCACAATTTTAATCATCAAATTATTTTTTATTTCACTTATCCCATCTACTTATGTCTTACTTTCTCTTTTCTTTCACAACATCACCCCAAATATACCCTTACACTATGTTTTGATGAAGGGAAAAGTGGGGAGAAGGAAGAGGAGAGAAGAGAAAACGAAATTTTCTCTCGTTTGGTAGGAAGAGAAAATGGGAGAAAAGCATGGATTGCAAAATCGGACCGGACTGGTCGGTTCGACTGGAAACTGGCCCCTGGTCCGGTTGAGTTAAAAAACCAGGACAATCAAAAAATCGATCAAAACCGGTGAAAACCATACTGAAAAAATCGATTTGAACCGGTTTGAAGCCTTTTTCTTTTTCTTTTTTCTAATTTTTTCTTATATAATAGAATAATTTATTTTAAATAAATTTGACAAATTAAAAATAGAAAGTAATAAAAAAGATGAAGGAGTTAAAATATAATTTTTTTTTAAAGAAAGAGAATATAAGATAAATAAAATATGCATAATTAATTATTTTTTATACTTACTTTTTATTATGTTCAATTTCCTAATAACATTTCTCTCAAATATCAAGATACTTAACTAAAATTATTATTTATTATTTTATTTTTTAATAATAAGTAGAATCTTAATATAATTTAGAAATTCTAAAAATTTAATATTAAATATTCTTAACTTTTAATTATAGCTAATTTTTATTTTAAACTAAACATTAACTTTTGTAATATCTTAAGAAATATTGAATTAGTAATCAAATATTTAAAATTTACTAATATTTATTTGTTATATTAAAATTTTAATACATAAAATTTTTTTAAATAATATATTTAATTATTACCGATTCGACCACGGTTCGACCAATGAATCGTGAACCAGTACCTCCACTGGTTCAATGACCAATCCAATTTTAAAAACATTGGAGAAAAGAGAAAACTTGAAGGGAAAAGTATCGTGAGACCCACGCAAAAATTTTTTCTTTATATCTGGAGAGATTACGGAAGAAAACTCAATAACAACAAAACATATGTATATATTAAATATTTTTAATATGTAATATTTATAAAATTTTAAAATAAATAATTATATTTATTTTATTAAAATAATAATTTATAAATGATATTTAATAATATACTTTTTATAAATTAATAATATATTTTTTAATATTAAAATCAATAAAATTATGCATATCTAAAAAAAAAACCAACTAACTACAAAGCAGTCAGACAACTCTACAACCAAAGGCTAGTCGAACATTATGTCCGACTAACCTTCAGTCGGAGCTGGCAATGCATATCAACATATATAGATATATATATACATAATAATATTATTAATATATATTATAATATAATATTTATATATAATTAAAGATATTTATTATATTTATATATATAATATTTAAATTAATTAATATATATATTAAAATAATATATAATTTTAATTTTAAAATATATATTAATATTTATGATATTAAAATAATTTATAAATAATTTTATATAAATTATAATTTAAGTAATTTTTAATATATTTTTTAAAATATTTTTTAATTTTAAATATGTGCTTTTTAGTAAGAATTTTTTTTATTTTATTCAAAAATAATTTTTATCATTTGAATATTGTTTAAATTGATTTTTATTTTTATTTTAAAAAATATATATATATGTAAAAATTTAAAATAATAACAATATTATTATCATATTTAAAATAATTAATTTTTTTCTTTTTCATTTTCTCTTTCTCCCTCCATTTTCTCTTCCTCCGTCGAAACACACCAAGAGATTTTATTTTCTCCCCACTTTTCTTTTCTCTCCCTTTTCTCCCCACTTTTCTCTCCCCTCCCCCCTTCTTCTCCCGATACAAACAAAGCGTTAAAGTCTAGACACCACCTGTAAGAAAGTAAAAATAGTACCAGGAGAAGAGAGAGAGGAGGCCTTAAAGAGGTTGATCATTGCAGTATTTAATGACTTTTAGACGACGCAAACAGCAACCTTAAAGCACGGACATTTTACAACTCAGAGCAGTGTCAACTTTAGGCAGTGTGCAGGAATTTGCAATCAATGACAAACAGTACAAATTCAATTGTGACTAATCTGTATGTGAACAAAACCCAGCATGCTAAAGAGCTCAACAGTTTCGATAATGCCGACACACAGAATATGTAGTAAAAATTTGATGGAATGGAAAAGTTTAAAATCTGGAAGGTTTACTTTTGAAACCCACTAAATTGATATTGTTGGCTGCTCAAATTTGCAAATATGTCGTCCCCACCTGCTGGCTGTGAAGGAATGAATCCAGACCTACCAAGACCAGATCCTGATCCCATAGCTCTCCCCATGTAATACGATTGCGGAGGGCCTTTCTCCCTTTCATCTGATCCATCACTCAATCCGCCCACAATCCCAACATCTGTTAGGGATACTTTCTTGGCTGCAACACAATACAAAACTTACTTCATTGACATAAAAGGAAAAAGAACAAAATGTGCTTACACGGTAAACCTAAGAGCCCACATAGTCATAATAAAAGGAAGAAAAAGAAACAAAGGCTCATGTCATTCGTGACAGCATAATTAAATATGTCCACAGATACAGAAGGGGGCAAGGGAGAAGGGGATGAACACTTACGTAGTTCACCAAGATCCACCTCTATTCATGTATATATATGTACTATTAAGCAGAGGTCCAGTGCATCACAAAAATATACCAGAATATAATATAATGCCTTAATCATTCAGTGAGACATAAGATATTGTCACCTAAAAGGCTGAAACCCTGATGCACGTGGATTCGATCCTTACCCCATCCCTTGCTCCGTTCCCATTCCCAAAGCCTTGCGCCTCCTTTGTGACCCAGAGAGAGAGAGAGGGGGGGGGGGGGGGGGATGAAGGTTGAAACCCTAAGGATCTTGATACACGTCGGTTCAATTCCTATCCTGCCTTTTTTTCCACTCCCTACTCCCATCCCAAGTCTTGTGTCTCCTTTGTAACCAAAAACAAAAAGGGCTGAAACCCTTTGGAATAGATTGTGCATGGATCATGGATGTACTCTACCAAGAAAAAGATCATGCAGTTTTAAAATATCTGAAGTATGCAGATATAACAAATGGATTGTATAGCAACTAATCAAGAGAATATATTATGCCGTGGAAAACCTATTAAGGAGGTCAAGATAATAAACTTACGAGCAGATATATTGAGATCAATCAACCCACGGCTTAATGAATCAGCCCAAATACCAGACTTCACCTGGAAAGCATCCTTGTTAGGTGGAATTTTAGGGTCTGCTAAAGGTTTACCATTCATTTTATCATCGCTACCATCACTGACAGGACCTTTTGAGGGCTGTTCAGACACTGAATCAGAATGAGAAGCAAATTCACCAAAGAGATCAGATCCATCAAAATTATTAAGAGGAACAGCAGCGAAGGGATCAACAGTGTTATTATTTGTAAGACCAGAGCTTTCTAGCTTCCGGTCTGGTTGCACAACTGGTTCAGGAACAGAAAACAAGTCAACTGTTGCAGTAACTAAGGAAGAAATGGCCGGCTGGGAAGCAAATAGATCAACTTCATTCTGTACAAACAATCACCAATAAATAAAAAGGCCAAAAAAAAAAAATCTTTGTTAGTACTGAACAAAAGAATTTAGCCCTGTGAAGGGAAAAATATGAAGAAAGAAAGTAATCCCATGAGCAATTTACAATTTTAAAACTTTTAAGATGACCAATTTTAGTCCATGCTTAACAACACATTTACACTCTGCCTATGATAAATTGCACATCACTATATTAACTGTAAACGGTGTGCCTCACTCCAACTCTTAGACCCCCTCCCTGATCATTCCAGCATACTAACTTTTGCATGTTTCTACCAGAATGACACACCCCAGTATGTAATAATATGTAAAAAGAAACTGACGTCAGGTATTTATACCTAGAAACTGATTGAGTAATCTGTAATCCTCGTCAAGCAATATACTGGAGCAAATAGGCAACACTTTGCCTTTTTGGGCCATCATTGATCATGGAGGACAGGGGTTTTGAGCTTAGAACCTACCCTTAATAGCAGAGATGTGTGCCACTAAACCAGTAGGCCATTGGACACATATAGAACTGCAACACTAAAATTAGAGGTAATAACATCTAACCTGTGATTGAGAACTAGCTCCTTGGTCCAATTGAGGCCCCGCTGAAACAAATGCTGCATCTGCAAAGAGGTCAACTTCTGACACACTGCTTGTTGCAGCCTTTTCAGTGGGAACAGAAGTTGGAGCATCCATGAGGTCACCAATTAAATCTTGTCCAAATAGATCAGGCTGGTTAGAGCTTCCAGCTGAAGCCTCTGTTGGAAAAAATAAAAGAAAAATAATAATAAATAAATAAACAACCTCATGAAAAGGTAAATCAATCCTACAAACAAATGTACAAATACTCTGATTACAGCACATGCAGCCACCAAATACATGGTATGTCTACCTGGACAAAATGTTAGAAGGAATGTATGTTCAAGATGCACCGCACATAATGGCAAAAATGTGCACTACAGTGAATTCTAATTAACTTGAAACATTTGTCCACAAAGTAATTGAAGGAAATCAGCAACCACAATATAGAAGACACCACTTCAGAATACTTACTAGTAGTAGAAGTTCCTCTTGGATCAAAATCATCCTCATCATTGTTCACAGCTACACTTGAACTTTGAGAGGGAGCTGAACTGTAGTTATCATAGTCGTTGACATTAGTAGATGGCTTTGATACTCTCGATGACACACTATCCTTATTTTTACTACAAGGCAAACATTCTGAACTCAGAATAAGTTTTAAAAAATTACAATGCAACTCATTGAACAAGGAAAAGAAGAGTAACCATCAAAGGCCTTAGACTGGACATAAATCCTGTCAACGTGTACGAGGTTTATCATACTATGCACTGGTAGCATCTCTTTATAGACAATTATAGGTAGCCACTTTTTAAGTTATTATATTCATTTACCCAATTTAATTTCTCTATTAAATATACTCTGACAATTTTAAAAAATTAAAACATACACTTGAAACTCAAGAAAATGAATCCAGATAAGCTTCTGTCAAATAAAAATAGAAATTACAACTAGCGTATTATTTATTTCAAATTTATTCAGAGTGATTCTTTATTCTAAATATTTCTCATTTTAAACCAATATTTTTCCTTTAATAAGATTTAGTATCTGTATGAGATCCTTTATGATTTAGACTTCACATTCTTCCTCTAAGAATATTTATAAATATGTCCCAATAGTATTTAAGGAAAAGGAAGATAAAATATTTGAATGTATTTCAACAAAAGTTTAATTATTATCAAATTTGATATTATTTTAAAAAAATATATTGTGAGTCGAATTAAACAAATAAGAGATAGCTTCTTTATATACTTGCCATGAATAAATGTTTGTTATTTACAAAAATTTCTAAGGGCAACATATGTACAAAAATAAGGCATTTTTTGTAAGCAAAAGTTCCGGTCGAACACCAAATTGGTCCTTCAGGTAAGGTAACTGCAGTAATTCTAGAAAGTTGAGGCCACAATTTGACATAAGACAAATAATAATTGAGCATCAGAAAATAACATACACCAAAATTACATGTATAAAAGTATTAATCTAATAATTACTAAATCTATGTCGTACGTGATGTAATAGCCACCACTTGCTCAGAATTTAAAATTACCTAGATGACAACATGCTCCAAGTCTGGCAAGGGATAAACACCAAACACATTAACTATTTGCAAAGCATAATAAATGTAGGTTATGCCCTACCTGACAGAGCGTGTGCCCTTCTTGAAGGAGCTTTCTTGTTTGTCACTTGAGACCCCATAGCTTGATTTTGCAGGGTAGTATTTCTCAATTCTTTCTTCTTCATAGTGAGCCTTGTCTCTATAACTATCCTTATACTTGTCACCATCACTTGAACCAAAACCTCCATATCTATCGCTGCTCTGACTCTGATAGCTACCACTGCTAAACGAAGCTGATCCAGACTTATATGTAATTCCAGTAGAAGAAAGTCCAAAGTACCTAATTAAGCAGCATAAACAATTTACTTTGCTGACAATCAAACTTCCAGTAGCATACTAACATAGATAACCTCATTATCTATGGGATGAAACAATTGGCAAATTTCACTTACTTGTCACGGTTTGCAGCAGCTTTATTTCTGACTTCTTGTATCTTATCTTTATTATTCAGAAGGGCCACAATGTTTTCTGCCTTCTTCCTGACATTGAGTCCCACATCCTTTCCACTGGGTTCAACATATTCAAAACTAGAAAGCGCCTTTACCAATACAAGGTAAATGATGATTATGTGAGAGAATGTCCTATCTTATAGTCAATGCTGCTGAAAATTGCAACGAAAATTAACTGAAGGCTAGAGATTGGTCCTTACGGAGATCTGAAAAGTATGTTCCACAATGTCATCAACAGCACGTTCAGATCCATGAGCTACCAGATACTCTATGACAGCTAGTGCCTAAAACAAAAGTAGTTTCAGACATTGAAACATAGAAAGCAGTATGTATTATGTACCAACATTGTAAATAAAGGGTTTCTCCTTATACTTTATAATTTTAAGCAACGGCATAATTATGTGGTAAGTGTTACCTTGTATACATAACGCCAATCTTTTCCAGTCTCACTCAATCTTGTCCAAAGAACATTCATGACCATTTGACATTCAGTACTGGAAAGTATAGCAAAATAAATCAACTAAGAAAGATATCAAGCAACTTTCATCGACAAATAAATACTCATTCGAAAAGTAATATAAGTAGACAAAAGTTCAAAAGTAAAGAAGTTTACAATTTTTTGGTAGCCTGTGCAATCTCTGCCAGCGCAGAACCATGAGGACCCCACGGTTCATTATCAGTAGCATCCAATACCTAGATTATAAATAATGGTTAAAAAAAATCAATAAAATAACACAAATAAAACTGAAATAATACTGGTGGATTTATCATTCATATACTTCAACAATTCTGTGCATTACTTGCATTTCAGAGTCTACAGACAGAAATTGAGGGCCAAAACATACCATTCATCCTATAATAATTCTACTTGGAATACCAAGTTAAATATAGAGCAGAAGCTTGATTAGTGATTTTCAAAATTGATACCTGATCTCAAAACTGAGAGAACGGCCATTACTTAGATATTCCATATTTAACAATATTATGTTGGACAAGAAGCTCCTAATATCATAGTCTTACATCTCTATCAATGAATGGTGATTAATCAGTCTGGACATGGCCCATCAGTATACATAAAATGGGGAAGGGAATATACATTAAAGGGATTTTTTTTTTCTTGAGACTATAATACTAGAACATTTCAAATTCACCAGTGAATCAAAATAAAGAACTTAAAACTTGATTTAAAAATCTGTCTCTTTCTCTCTCAACAGGCCTGGTCATAAGGATTCAAATCCTCAGCAAGCCTCTGCCTTGCATCAGGCACTGCACCAACATTACGTTACACTAACATAGTAACAATGATTTGCCAATTCTGTAATGATAGATCGCTACTAACAGCAAATCGCAGAAGTTCTTCCCCTTTCCCGGGCGGAGAGAGGGGAAGAGAAACAGTTCTCATAAACATTCCTTCTAAAAACTCAATGGACGTTATCAATAAAATTGAGAAGATAAACTGTAAGATAAAACGTAATTCTTGAATTTGAAATAGTCTTTTTAAATATAGGAAGTTATACGGGGAAAACAATCCGACAGCGCTACATTGGAAAATGCAAAATTTACAATTAAAAGTTAGATTTAAATACTTCGCCATTAGTGTTTTACCTTCTGTTCGATTTCGGGAACTTTGAGTACCTTCAGATTCACCTCTCTCTTTCTGTTCCACAATTAATTAAGATAAAGGGATTAAAAATTGCAGCGTACCAGAAGGAGAAAATAAAAACCAGCCACTCAAGGAGAAGAAGAGCTCACATTTCTCGAACAGTTTGATCGAAGACCTTCATGAAATCCATGGTGGATCAGCAAAAGATTATTTCGAAAAGAAAATGATAGGAAACTACGAAAAAAGAAGCAGATCGAAGAGAACAAGATGCCGTAGATCTGAAATGGTTCAGAAGGTTAAACGTATAATTACAAAAAATTCGATGACCTTTTAGTAGGAATAATATAAGCTGAAGACAAATTAGATCGGGAAGGGAGCGTTTGTGGTTTTCAATCCAAGTGCGAAGGAGAACGGAAAAGGAAATCCAGGTTGTTTATGCAAACGAATTCTTTCGTCAGGTGGTGGCAGCATAAGGTCTTGAAAGAATTTGCTTTGATGAAGCCATCTAACTATTATCATGTTCTATTTTTCGTTTTTTGTTTTTTATTTTTTATATTTAGAAAGATAAAAAAGTTTAAGTATAAAGATAAAATTTTTAATTATAAAGGCTAAAAATTTTAATTACAAAGATTAAAAATTTTAACAATAAAAATAAATTTTTTATTTATTAAACATTTAAAATAATTTTAAAATGTAAGAATTTTTATTATAAATAATTTTTATAATTAAAATTTTTTAATCTCAATTAAAATTTTTCTCATGAGCAAAACTTATTCTTAAGGCATCATTTAGGATATGATTTAAAAATAAATAAATAAAATGCAAAGCCATGTGAAATCTAAATATTTTAAAATTCATCTCAGAAAAATTTTGTGAAAAAAGGGAGAGAGAAGGGGTTTATTTCTGCTACGTGAGTTCTATATAAGTAGGGACTATCCCTTTCTCTTTTTTTTCTATTCAAACTTCTTTTAAAATAATTTTAAAAGATTTACTTCAAAATAAGGTAACAATACTCGATTAATTAGATCACTTCAACAACATAAATTCTTTGAACATGACCATAATAATGTTTCCTCTAAAATTTAGTTGATCCCTTGTTTTTCATGGTTGAGACTTTGAAGCACTGTCCACTAATCCCACCTCTGAGTTTTTTTTTTTCTTTTTAGTTTTTTTTACATTTGCTCGTAATCTCTAGTAATCTTTGATTTATACAGTACCTAATAACATCTTAAAATGATGTCTAAATTACAATTTTAACATCTAAAATCTTGTGAATGTTCCAAAAATTTAATCTGTGGAGATTGTGTCGCAGGGCAGCTTCCATAATCTACATGATGTCACTTTGGATGCATCCAAAGATTAGAGCCTCTAAACTAAAAATTAAGCGAGGAAAAAAGGTTGCTTGAGAGTTGTTTTCTGCATTAGCTGTGGAATTCAGGCATCATTTAAATGTGAGAAAGAAGACGGTTGATCCAATTAAACTTACAGTGCAAACATGTTCTGAATCTAATTAGGTTTTTCTGATAATTTATTTAAAAGAAATCTCCACTTAACCGATTGGGTGTGGCACTATCATTCATTGATTATTAAAATAAAAAGGAGAAGTCATATATTCAAATGAGATGGTTCAAAGCTAATGAAGAGTGTGAGTAATTTAATAAATAGTTATTTTATCAGAACTCTCATATTAAGGTATTCTTAAGAGCAAATTATGAAGGAATATTGATCCAAACATATAATGCCATGAAGTTGAAGTAGCAATGGAGGGCGTTATACCACCACATCTAAATGCGATAGCTATAAACACGACAGCAAACGGCGTGTTGGGCCTGGTTTGGATAGAGGTCTCCTACTTTTATTTTAACTAGTACAGTAGCTATAGTTAAGCAAGCCAGCTCCAAATTCACTTACGAAATCTTCTGTTTTATAAAGATTGTTTGAGTCAAGACTCATATTTCATACATATATTTTTTATTGTCAGTAAAACCATGCATAAAATCTGTATATTACGCACACAATATAATAAATATGAAGACTCAAATCTCATTACACACACAAATGAAATATATTTTTATTTATTTTCTTATAAAATTATTTTCTTAATTTAATTATTCTTAGATGAGACTTTTTTTAACTTAGTCTCTTATAATTTTTTTTTTTTAATTTATTCTCTCATATATAAATATTTATCATTTTTGTCTCTTACAAATAAAGCTACTATTAGTAACTTGTTCTTAATTTACTGTTGATGAAAATTTACATATATATGTTATAACCTATCCAAAAAAAATTACATATAATTACATTTGTCAATTTCATATATAATAAGTTAACATAAAAATATTATTGATAATAATTTTATTTGTAAGAGACCAAATTAAAAAATATTTATACCCGAGAGATCAAATTAAAAAGATATTTTATGAAAGACTAAATTAAAAAATATTCCTTTCATGAATAACTAAATTAAAAAGACAATTATATAAAAGGCTAAATTAATAAATGTTTCATTTGCAAAGAACCAAAAATAGAGTTATTCACTAATATGAAAAAGAGTCAATATTTACTATTAATTCTTAAAGTTGCACTCAAGTTTCATTTTAGTTTAATATAATTCTCAACTTATTTTAAAATTTAATATCATTATTTTTCTTAACACCATTAATTTCATTAAAAAAACTGTAGGACGGGGCATCATATACATAGCTTTACGTACTGAATACGATGTTGATGTAAAAGCTTAGATTCAACTTAAACTTATATTACACCATTTTGCTTTTTTTAGTCATTGTGATTCTCAAAAATCTAACTCTTCATCAATTTTGTTCTTGTCTTGTGTGTAACACAATGTAATTTAAGTGTGAGTTGGATATGATTTTTTATGTTGGCCTCCTGTTGAATTCCTAAAGCACATGTGTGGTGTCATTAGGAAAAAAAAAAGATGATATTAAATTTATTTAAAATTAAAAAATATATTAAACTAAACGTATTTTAAATTAAAACAAAAATAAAATATCAATAACTAAAAATATTGCCATTTATATTTTCTCAGGCCTTTAGGAATGCGAGTAGCATTAGGCAGAAAGACAATAGAATGCAATTAAAACTAATCATTAAAAAAAATGGTATATATATTAAACTGCATATGGATGTCTATGATAAGCACATGAGTAGCGTAGGTGAATTTCTGCATAAGCCAAGGATTCCCAAACTACCAGTGATTGTGGTTTGATTTGAGGGTCATATATCAGATTTGATGTGTGTGTTCCTATCTCGTGAGGTGAGTTTGACGTACAGCAAAATGTCTCCGTAAGTATAACAAATATAAAACAATCAATGAAAGAAATGCCCTACTCTCATGTCTGCCTAGTTTGCCAAGTGCCTTACTATTTGCGCACAAGTACAGGGAAACACGCATGCCTTTGAACATGCGATTTCTCCATTTCAACGATTAATACGCAGTTTCTTACCATGAATTTATTTCAGAGTTCAGAAGAATCAGAACCATCATTTACTATTACACCTCAAAATGCATGAACCAGGACACAGAGAGAGAGAGAGAGAATGTTTGAGAGGGACACAATATTCAATTCTGAGGTTTGAATCGGCAACACCAGCATGCAGCTCTCGTGAGCACTGAACGACAAGAAACTGGCGAATATCCATATGTCAATATTCCAAATAAGCAGATTCAAAAAAACCCTACCTTCCAAACTAATTAGACAAACTAATCAAGTCTCTTAGACCCCATAATGAGAGAGAGTCCTTGTTGATAATCTTTCATCTTTCATCCTTGCTTAAATCAAACTAACCTACATTTTATGTTCCTCTCTATGAACAGAACACGAGTAGTAAATAATACTGCAACAAATTGAAAAAACGTCAGCTACTTCTCCCCTTCCCATGTCTTTTCTCCGTCTGCTTTCATAGATGGGAGTTAACCGTGGTGGTTACATGTCAGCACAGTTAAAATCAACCAACTCAGGATAGCAAATTGGAGCAACTTCCTCTTGACAGTAAAGACCATTGACAAGATCAAAAGGAAATCCAAAGCCAAAATCCATGAGCACTTGAGTAGCCCCATCGCCAACATGTTGTAGCCGTGACGCGCACTTGTTGTCCACTGTAATAGAGGGCGCATCTGAAAGGCTTGAACCTTGTTGAGACAATGACACAAAGTGATTAATGATCCTTGAGCTTGCACCAAATTCTGCGACATCGTTGACGTTAATAAACTCAGAAGTAGCACCAGTTGAGATAGGTAGCGCCGAGGGTGAAGAACTCTGATTTTGTGAAATTTTGGTTGAAGGAAGAATGCCACTGTGAGCAGTCGTTGTGTTGAGGCTTACTTTTCCTGCCATTAGTTTCTTCTTTAATTTCGTGTTCCAGTAGTTTTTCACATCATTGTCTGTTCTGCCAGGAAGCCTAGAGGCTATGGCGGACCATCTGAGCCATAAAAAAAATTTCATGAGAAATCCTAAATAAAAAATGCAAATATTTCAATTAAAGCAATTGGAAATATTTGCCTGCTTCCCATCTGAGCATAGAGGGTGCAAATGATGTTGTCCTCCTCTTCAGTAAAGCCTCCATGTTTGATGTCCGGCCTAAGATAATTGAGCCATCGTAGACGACAACTCTTGCCACACCGCCTAAGGCCTACAATATTAGTTGACATGTTTGCTAAACATAAAAATGCCATTGCCAAAATTAAAATGGTAAGCTGTGGCTAATTCTTTAAGAAATTCATTGGTGGAACAGAGGGACTCATGGTCCCTGTTTCATGCAGGGAAGGTTCTCAAACTTGATACTGAAATTTTGAAAAACTATAACATATGCTGAAAACTAGGCTTCTCCTCGAAGGCTCGGAATTTGAACAAATGAATGGACCAGAGTCACCGGAAACACAAGAAAGCAGCAATATTTGTCTTCTTGGTCGGCGCAAATTGAAGTTAGAGATGATGAAGGTGAAACCTTGTACTGTGAATTGAATCCACAATGCTAGAAATTCATCTAAAGCCATGCAAATGATCAATTTAAAAAAAAAAAAAAATTCGCTCAAACCCTCACCCCTCCCTTCCAAGAAAACTTGCATTTCATGGTTTGTTACCGCTTGATTTAGATGTAAAAATGTGAATGCAAGATATGAATGAAAAGGGAATAGGGAGAAAGACCAGCTTTTCTGGGCAATGCAATCCAATTTCCACCAGTGCCATGAGTCTGTACATAACTCCTGAGTATAGCGTCTTCTTGGGGAGACCATGGCCCTCTCTTAACATTTGCTTTGTCACAACAAGGAGCTCTTCCCATTGCAACTCTCACCTACACACACGAAGGGATTGAGCTAAACACAACAGTGACCTTCTAGGTGTCTGTAGAAGGGGTTATAAAGTTGGGGGCAGGAATGCCCTTCCCTAGACATTTGGACTTCGTATCACATACGAAAGTCCTAATATCGTTTCTCTGCTTTTATTTATTTTTTCCTAAAATTAGTTTAATATTATTATTTGGTGGTAATATGTTGAATTTATTGACATCCAGCAATGACCAATCACACACACACACATGACCATTTCGAAAATCAGGTTCTACATTTTCTTCGTTTAAATTCTGAAGATCCATGTCGATTCGTTGTATTTTATCTTTGGTTGGATGCAGCATGAAGGCGGGTGGGTAGGAAATTGAAGCAACTAGGAAAGTGATTAATTATCCTCCTATCAACTCTTTTCTCACCCATTCTTATCTATTTCTTTCTCAACAGTACATGCATTTCAGAAAAAAAAAAAATTTCCAATGCACACTAAAACGAGTTTTTGATCCAGAAGAGACTAGTCTACACAAAGGCTTTTTTTTTTTTTTTTTTCCTTTTGTACAACAGAATCGGAAAGCTAGGCTAGCACCCTAAAATACCAATAATATAATCTGTTTTTATGCTTATTTCTTGGCGTTTTTTGTGATGCACTTAGTGCATCAACATAAGTAGTAATATTTTCTTATCGTGCTATAACATTTGCTTAAGGTTCTGGTGCCTACATATTGTTATAATTAATAATTGGACACCAACCAGCATGATGAAAACATGTTATCAATCGGCTGGTAATGAGCACATTACTAAAACGTTACTAACATATTGCATAGTCATTATTAACACATGAGAAAATATTACTAATTGGTACATTTAATTCTTTAATATACACCACAAAATACACACTGTTTCTTTTGTTGAAGGATATAAGATGGATTACTAGCTATTTGCTATTCGTAAACATGTTTCAACCTGCAGTAGCATATAAACCTAAGCTTTGAAAGTCTATGTTCTATTTCTAAACCATTTAAGATATCTTTTTGAAGAAGTAAAAGACTGAATTACATTATTTATACTGCAACCACGTAGAGCAGAAATTGAATCAAAGAGGAAAAAGGATATACTGAAGAAAGGGGGAAAGAAAATATAGATCTAGTTTTAAATTGTAAGTTTAAAAGAAAGTAAAGTATACAAATGATACTGTATATAAAATTAAAAGGGAACAAAAAAAAATAGAAAAAGGACGTAATGCAATTAACATCAATATTCTACATGAACTGTTGCCCAACATTTATAGATATAAAAAGCATGCCTATAAATATCTTTATGTTTCAGAGTCCTAACATATACCGTATGAAGGGAATTTAAAGATGAGAAAATGACAATAATTAAAAAATAAAGTTGGAGTCGTTCATTTCAAACCCCAGAAATGAAATGATCATGCCTTGGTAAAGTTGCACCTTTAAGGTATGAGGGGTTACTTTTTTAAGTTTGTTTTCAAAGGCCGAAGAATTTTTACGTTCAAAGTTGTGGAAGAGGGAATGTACCGTGGATGGCAGGGACTAGCTGCTTGAAAAAGCCCCCTCAATCAGTCATAAAATGTTTCATTTCTACATCTCAAGTTCATTTTCTAAGGCAACTTTTTGACTTCATTTTGTATGTCTGATCGTTTTCTTAATATTCTTTTAGAAGTATAATATATATCTTGAAAACAAATACAATTTGTTTACATACTAATAAGTTGTCATAATATATAGCTATATACCAATGGAAAAGTTCCATGCATATTTTGACTACTAAAATTTTTTTAAAAAATTTAAATTTGGCAAGAATACATATTGGCTTGGTGTGCATAACTAAATCAAGTCAACTAAGCATCCTATTAGCCATATTAGCTAACTTGGTTTAATCTAACAGTGTATAAAGTAATTTAAAAAAAAAAAAAGAGACCTAATTGAAAGCCTTATTTTTTAAATAGCTATCTTATAATTTTAGCCAAACATTTTTAATTATTATAAATGGTTGAAAGGTCAAGGCTCCTATTAGTCCTTTTGTGAGTATGATTGTTATATTTAGACAAAAAAAAAACATTTATTTTTTGAATTTAAAAGTAAATATCTAAAAATCAAGATAGTAAATATGTGCTTTGGGGGGGAAATAAGAGTAACATCCTCCAATTAACACACACTAGACTTAGGATAAATAAATAATATTAGAGATAAATGAGTAATAAGGTTAAGCCTAGACTTCAAATTCTCAAAAAGACTTGCACCTTTTAATCATAGCTTTACATGTATAACAATAACTAATTTTGTCTTGCATTGACTCAAGATCTACTTAACTAATACTAATTATAGTTAATTAGGACTCCACAGGGCAATCGCCTAAAACACCTTGTAGTTAATTATTTTCATCATTTTTGAAGCCTCTCAAATGTATAAGTATTAGTTAATTATTTAGGTTTTAGTCAACTAATACTTGATTTTCCAATTACTAAAAAATATATTGTAGTCAACTAAATCTTATATAGTTAACTAAGTTCTTGCTATTGATCAAGGTGAAATTTTGACTTTTTCTTTAAGGCACTATAATTCACAAGACTTTATCTATAGCTCCTTTGAAGTGGTAATAGGGTATTGTAAAAGTTTCAAACTAAAAAGATACAATTTAGCCCCTTAAAATCACAAATTTTTAGATCAGTCCAAATATAGTTGTAATTGAAAATAGAGAACGTCAGATAACTCCTTGGCTAGGCTACCCTACTTCAAACCACCTATCTCCTTTACATATTAAACCTTTAACATGTCAACTAACATAGATTTGAGTTTCAAGTCATTTAGGGATGATTTATCTTGTGAATGAACTCAAAACTTGCAAATGATTTTGATATGGAAAGTGCAACAAATTTTGCTAAATGTTACTACTAAAGCTTTCCTTTATTATAATATGAGCCTTCCATTGTTACAAGTTTAGAACTGATTTTTGACAATACAAAATACTCTCTTCTAGTAAGGTGTGGCATATCTCAAATTGACAAAAGCTACTCTGAAACCTACCATAACCATACCAACAAGTCACAAATGATGTAGTGCATTATTCCACGTCCATGGAACCCCATAAAAACACATTTTAAAAAATGACCACAACAAAACCTTTTATGCAATGCAAAATTAGTAACATAATAGCTAAAAAAAAGTACCCTTGATTCATAAATGGCATATCTAAAATTGGCTCTATTCAACCATTTTCTCTCAAACCACCTCCAAAAACTTTTAATCACTTAACTACATAGTTTTAAGTTAAAGGACCCAACTAATTCAAGGTACCTAAAAGTAACTATACTACACCTCCTAAACACTTTTTAGCACTTATAACAATAAAAAAACTATGCATAATGTAGGTTCCACATAATCAAATGGAATTTAAAGGACTCTAACCTTGTGCTGGCAACCTTTAAATACCAAAGTACACTTGTTCAATACATCAAATCCTCGAAAATACTTAGAATGGCCAAAAAGATCATACCAAAACCCCTATATCAAACTTAAGCTTAATTTAATAAGTTCCAATTAACCAAAATTCTATAATTCTAATAAAATCAAAACTTAAATTCTCCTAAATCAAAATTTGGCCTTGTGACCTGTCAATCATCTAGTCCGATTTACAAGTAACAATTTCCATCTTTTTCTAATTCACACTCAAGCTTCAATAACACAATACGAGTATCCCTACACAATCACAAGCTAATATTTCATTCTAATCATATCTAAGAAGAATAGATGCATAAGATTACATTGGAAAAAAATCAATACATTTTATTCCATGGATGAGCCAAGTTACATCAATCATACATATACAAAAGAATTAAAGTGTATCCAAACTATACGTCAATTTCACTTGTATTGAATATAAGAATTCGTACACTTGGCAAAGCATGATTCATCATAGTAAAATATACAAAAGCAACCAAATATATAGTTCCATCAACTATAACAACTCATGTACAAAAGGCAAAATACCCCAAAGTTTGCATAAAGCTAAGGCATCATTATCCATATTTTGATTATTTTCCCTTGTCATTAGAGGATTCTTCATATGAAAAGTTAGCCTATAATTAAGTTGAAATACGAAATCTCAATAAGCAATAAGCAAATTCTATTTACATTTATATGGAATAATCAAGATCAATGCTTAATGTATAGAAATAATCAAATATACCATATTCAATCAACCATATTGGATAAATTCAACAACAATAATGTTCTTACGGTACAATACCATTACTAAGATAAATAACATAGTCATTCGCTAATAACTCTTAATAGGCAAGACATACTAACAAAGTCTACTATTTCCTACTAGTCAAGACATAATAACAAAGTCCACGGCTTCCACTCTATTAGAACACTTTAACAAGGTCCATGATGGTTATCAGGGACACATTAACAACGTTTATGATGAAATACAACAAGTAGTCAAACTTAAACATAGCATCATAAGTATACAAACATGCATGTACAAGCTATTATACACGATCACTCAATCAAGTATGAATGGAATTAACTCCAATTAACTATGCATTTATGCAAATGGACTAACTATTAACACCTTCCAAATAGAGTCTTAAGCCTACAATAACCGTAAATATCAAACATACACTTGTTAGTCCAAGAGAACCCTAACACCTAACAATCAAAATCACTACAAATCAAGTAATCTTTCCTTACTTAAGCTTCCTAAAGTCCCAAAGCCTAGCTTCTAGCACTTAAAATTAAGTTTCACAATGGGCTCCCCTAAAATTTGCATATATGAACAAAGAATCCATAAACTTAAGCTTTAAGATGGATTTTGGGAAGAATAAAGACCAAAAATAAAGGGGTAGACTTACCAATATCATATGCTTGCTTCTCTTGTATCTTCTTCACCCAAAAACACTCTAAAACCCCTAATCTAACAATTTATGATTTCATAAATAGTGACTAAACCATAAACTATTCAAACCAAAATGTAGAGAAAAAAAGCATAAATTAACTTTCTCTTTACTCAACTAAGCCAAAACTTGCATTCCTCCCCAAATCTAGCTTTAAATGTCATGTTTAACTTTACTTACTCATTTATGTTTATTAACAACCATGTTTACTACATTATTATGCTTTATACAACCATTTTCAGTCCAATCACGTACTAAATGGAGCCAGGGGTTTATTTATGGGTTTTACTTTTCCTTTATTTCTATTTATCATAAACAAATTTATTTGAGTCCATTTAATCATGAAACACACATTAGAATCTCATAAAGTCACTGTAGTCGAATTGATACCAAATTTCACATTCTATATCAAACTTGAAAAATTTATATCTCAAGTAACAAAACTTTGCTTTGAGCAAATGAGGTGTTTACAAAAATCTTAGGATGTGAATTATATGCTATAAAAATTTCAAATATAATTGAGGTCATTTGGCCTCTTAAAACCTTGAAGAACCACGACTATACTGGATGGACTAAATTATACCAACACATACATCAAACCCTAACTTAAAAAATGCATAACTTTGGCTACACAATTCTGATTAATGCAAACTTAGTGGTTATGGTAAGTTTATAATATCAGCTATATACTTGTAAAATTTTATGAGCATTTGAGTTCATTTTGCCTATTAAAGATGTGAAACATCATAACTAACCAGTAAGAATAGTACTAGGACCAAACTATACAATTTTCTAAATTTGAAAATTAGTGAAATATTCTATAGAGTTTCAAAAATTTTAATTCTTATCTTGTTAGAAAGTTCTACTAAAGGTCTAATAGCATGCAAAATCTTATACTCAAACTAAATCATTTAGGTCACTTTTGATATATGAGTTATTTATATTCCTTTTAAAGTTATTCTTGAGTCCAAAATGGTCCATTTGGTATCCAAATCGAATTCTGTCACTTTGAATAAATTTTAATCATCATAAATATCATTTTCAACCATTTCATTGCATACAAAAAGGCTCAAATCAAGATATGATCTCTTTATGCCTAAGTATGCGCATATACATAATGACACCAGATATGTAATTTGCTACACTATTACCCATATATTACCATAAATTGCTATACATTTACATTCTCATGCTTTTACATATGGTTTTGTCATCAAATATGGATTATCTACAATGGTTTACATCATAGCCATTAATGGTACAAAAGAATATCATACTTTTACATATATTAAAATATAGAACATGTAAAAATCCTAATGCACTAAGGTTTAATTTGTTTCAATGTCCTTGTCCTTACTTGGTGACCTTGAAATTTTAATGGGAGTATAGGGGTGAGATTTTATGATGAATGTTAGTAATCAATCTTAACCAATCCATGCGTACATAAATACCATAAAAAAATGATATGCATATGGTGCAAAGATGCTATAAATGTGCTTCATGTAAGTCAAATGTGTCATTTAGCATAAAAACTTATTCAATCTCAAGCCATGGTATAATTATAAACTAGTTAGACTCAACTAATCTTAACCTGGGGCTAATGAAGCATTGTTATGCTCAATTCCATGTCATAGGGAGCTATAAGCCATCACATGAACTTTTCATGTACATATAGCTTATTTAGGAAAATGTGACAAAACATATTTTATAAATGCATCAAACAATAGCACATACAAGTATTTCAACTCATTCAAGTATTTATATACACGCAAGAAAGGGAGATAAAGTTACTTTAAGACTTTTAAAGCTTTAAGTACCACTAACCCATTTGATCTTGCCTTTTCTATTGATTTTCTCCCACTTGGCACCTACACTTATGTGTGTTTGAGCTAGAAGGGCTTACACATAGCAATCGTGAGGTAAATTAACCCAATTGAACTCATTCTAAGTCTCATTATCTTTATTTAATTCCATTAAAGCCTAAAGTGATAAATAGGGCTAGTTTAAGTCTATTATGAAACAACAATTCTAAACCCCAAATTCTTACTTGTTACAAGTTTTATAATTCTAAAGAAACTCATTTGAATTAATACATGCTTTATTATAGGGAGTTTAGGACTAACTTGCTTAATTAATCCAATTTAGGCCTAAAAATGTCAACTTTTATTCTAGGGTTTCTAAATTCGATCTAATGATTTCATAATTATTTATACATCATATCTAAACCTAAAAATTAATTAGAACTTAAAAAATTACTCCCTAGGTGCATCATCCTTGTCTTGGCTAAACCATCACCCTTAAGGAGGCTACATGGAGTTTTATTGCTTCCTTCTTAGATTTTGATACATATTCATATTCTTTGGCCTCTCTTTAATCTAATTGTACTCTCACATAATTTAAACTAGGCTCTAAGAGTTTCATATCTCCTTAGGTACAATTAAACTCTACTTTTCTTATCTTAAATTCTAATGTTTTTCAATCGGTACCAATGGCATAATCTAATTTCTCGTGTCTTAAAACCTTTGTTTCTATGTTGTTATGGCCAAAATTCATCTCCCCTTATATAGCTTTATGTTTGGCCAAACTTAAAGGAGAATGGAGAGGCAGGAGGGAGCAATTTTCCTATTACAAAACATACCTTGTCTTAAAGCTTTTCAAGAGAGGAATTTGGTGTTACACTTGGCTTCTTCAATTCCTCTCCTTCTTTCAAGAGATCAACCACAAAAATACTCCTTTCAAAAAGCTAAAACCATCAAAAGAAAGAGGTTAAAGGGGAGAACAAGGTTGGTGAAGGTAAAACCATGAAAAAGAGCAAGTTTCCTTACCTATTCATGGCTTTCTTCCTCCTTCTTCCTTTTCCTTTTTGTGTGTGTTTAGCTGCTATTTCTGGAGCAATATAGGTTGGTTCTAAGAAATGGAGGGTGATGTGGTTGAAATAAGGAAGAAAGGCAATAGTCTATAACATTTTTCATAATTCTCATTTTGTCCTTTTACTTCAATTCCTTCATTTATACTTATTTTAACTTTTTTTAAAATCTTATTTTTCATATAAAAATTTAGGCTTTCAAGTTTATTCAAAACATTGACTTTCAATTATATAAGGTTCAAAGTCATTCTAAATCGACTAGTCAAAGTTTGAATCAACTAATGACCCAAAATGTACACTAAAAGGATTTTAGCTATTCTAAGAATTTTTATGATTTTTTTTTGCCTTTAAAAACTTTGAAAAACTCAATTTTATGATTTAAAACTTCATTATTTGAATTTGTAAAAATTTGCTTGAAATTACAATTTTGCCACTACATTTTCAGTTAAATTTATTTAGCCATTCTGGCTCCGATTTCAAGTCATTTTTAGAAAGACTAGGTATTACACTTGATTTCATCAATTTCAATTCATTTGATTCTGAGTTCTTTCTTTGTTATTTCATCAGTTTCAATTTAATTTTAGAAAGATTAGGTATTACACTAAACATGTAACCTTAAGCCTTTTTCCTTCTCCTATGTTTGTTCTCTAGCTGCTAAATCATGCTAAATGAAAATGACAGAGAGAGAGAAAGTGAAGGTTTAATCGATAACTCAAGTGAAATTGGTCATGGGCCAAGTGGGCTTAAGGATTTATACTAGGTTTTTTCTATATTTTAGCTGTGCCTCCACTTCTTCCTTTATTTTAAAGCTCCTTTAACATAAATTTAAATTAAGCCTTATGAAATGACAATCTCTAATTAATTTTTCTCAAGACAAAATTACTAATTTTCTTAGATTAACTAATTAGTTAAATAAACCACTTAAAAATAATTTATTTCCTTTATACTTTTCCATAAAGTCTCATTTTCTCTATATTTCCCATTGAATTAATTAAAACTCATAAAAGAAATTATTTTCCTAAATAATCTCTTATTTAATTTAATAATCCTTTATTAACTTTTTCTCTTGTTTATTCCTTATTTTTCTCATTTCTCCTTTTTCATTTTATAACCCATATTACTCATTTATAAGATATTATAATAAATGAGTAAACTATCTTTCGCACTTGTATTACTTTTATCTTAAAAAATTATCCCAAAAAAAATCACTTAAAATAGACCACTAAATTTCAAGTTATAACTTTTTGAACTTTTACTCTCTACACCTATATTTTGTTCCTCTTTCCTCTCCTAGGCTCACATTTTTTTTTTCATTTCCATTACATAAATCTCACAGAAACATATAAAAAAGAATGGTCTTATGCCTAAAATGATCAACTAGTTACAATGATATAAACATTCAAAATTTTGAAATCTTTTAAAGTTAAAAAAAAAATTAGAAAAGCCTTATCAAACTCAGCTAGCCTGTCCTAACTAACTTAGCTATGTGACCAAACTTATACTGAAACTAGGCTAACTTAGGCACCTGGCTAAGTATAAGCCCAACTTATGTATTCCCTTAATTGGTAGGAAATAAATTAGTTTTACAAAAATAAAAACATAAAAAACAAATGGTTATACACAACTATGCAAATGTACGATGGCCATCCATTTTATCAATATGACATACTTATGTTTTTCATTTGTAGTAATTTAAATAGATGGGAGATCAAATTGCACATTCTAATAGTATGAGTATTTAATTATTTACACCTAACTTTAATTTGTAAAGGGTTAAATTGGATACATGTATTACATAGCATATATGACTTTGGAAAACTTTGTGTAACATCTCAAATTATAATCTATTTATAATTTTGGTATACAAATTTTAAAATATAATACTTTATTCTTTGAAACTATTATAAAAATTTAAAATATTATATACTAATTAAAAATTAATATCTAAAATATATAACATTTTCAATTTTAATAATAGTTTAAGAAAGAGATTTAAGTCTTATCTTTTTATTGTTTATGTATCAAAATTATAATTAAGTTATAATTTAAAAAATTATGCGTAGATTTCTTATAATTTGTTGGAGTAGCAAGTTGACCGAGAAAAGCCGGGCTCCATAGACCATTTAGCTTTTTTTTTTTCTTTGGGAAAATTAGAAAAAAAAAAAAAGACCTAAACTTGAAAAAAATTATGATGAGGGACTTTAAAAGTTAAAATTATTTTGAAGGCCTTGAGAATCTAAATTAATCAATGGAAGGATTGAAATGCCCTTATAAATCCAAATGTTACCTTGCTTCTCTCCAGATGTTGTTCTCTTCTTCCTTGGGCCTCCATTGCCATTACTTGTTCATTTTTTTAATCAAAAGTTACCTATCCTTTGATGGTTTCTCCCATAATGGTTTATTGAAATTCTTTCAATAGTTTCTCACTAGATGATTTACTAAAATACATATCCTTCAATAGTTTGTCCCTCATGTGCAAAACCTAGCCTTCAACAGGTTCTCCCTCACTCACAAGGACTCTTATTTGACAGTTTCTCCCTCGTGCGCACAACCTTTCCTTCTCTTTATCTTGGTGTGCTCTGCAAATTTGTGACAATTAACGATGAGCAGAACCTTTCTTTCTCATTCGACAGTTCATAGGGTTCACAATTTCCTTCCTTTTAAAATGCTAGGATTTACATGCTTTCACTTCAAATTCCAAATATGTCTAAGTTTTGTTAGTTAAGGGAATTTAGATAGTGAAAGACCACAATCAAGAGATTGTAGATTTAAAAATTTAGATATCAAATTCCTACTGGCTTTGGGTAATTGTTGTTGTATATTAGATATTATTGATTTTTTTGAAACCTAAATTTGGGATAAGTAAATTTATAATAATCCAATAGCAACACATCTAAACCTAATAGTAATAAGCTTAAAACTCAATAGTAAACCACAGGTTCTAAAATGTAAATAGTAAAAATCCTTAAATCCATTAGTAATGTCTTTAAACTTGGTAATAAAAGTTCTAAAACTCTAGGTATGCTATGTGAAGTCCCTAAATATAGTGGTAGATTTCCTTAAATACAGTAATAACACACTTAAACTTGGAAGTAATAGGCCTAAAAGTCAATAGTAAAAGATAGGCCCTAAAACTTAGTAGTAAATTTTCTCAAACCCAGAAGTAACATCCCTAAATGTGGTAGTAACAGGTTTTACAAGGTCCTTGCATATGGTAAATTTCTTTAAATCGAGTAATGACACACTTAACTTAATAATAATATGGCTAAAACTCAATAGCAAAGCATAGTTCACAAAACCTAATTGTAACTATCCTGAAATTAAATAGCAACATCCCTAAACTTAATAGTAGAGGGCCTAAATATCAATAGTAACTATATTCTACAATGTCTCTAAATATGGTAGTATATTTCCTTAAATGTAGTAGTAATGTACTTAAACCTGGTAATAATGGGGCTAAATAAATGTGTGAACTATTAATGGAAGGTGAGCATAGAACCTATCATAATCTAGATGTTATAATTTGATTATATAGTGCAACCTATACAATAAAGCATAATGTAATCTTAAATCCTCTTTATATAATGTGGGTCATACATATTATACCATAAAATATTGCTTGTAGATGCAACTAAATGGCTTGCAATTCCTTATAATGTAATAGTAAAGTATATATAATCATAAAAACTAGTAGTAAATTTTTTAAAAGTTGATTGTAAGTACCTAAGCACGTAAAACACATATGTACCTCATTTAGTAGTAACACCCACCCCTTTTGCATTTCTATATTGTTTTCCTTTTTATTTGTAATAAAATTACTAGATTACTTCTAGTTAGCATGTCTAGATTTATTGTCAATTACACTTAGATAAAAAGCATAAGAATATATTATTTGTGTTTTTGTTAGTTATTTATGGCTGTGATTAAAAGGTATTAATTTTGTAACTATCAAGATAGAGTATCATAAAAGATAAAGATAACATCTCACACAAATGCAAATTTGGATTGTAAAAGTTCTTATAATGGTTTTGTGTATTCATTGACATGATTGTGATTTATGGTAATTCAAATAAAATCATGCTTATAGTTTCATTTCCAAGGCTGAATTTTATAGTAAAAAACAAACAAACGAAAGTCTTATGATGTTAAAGAGGTAGGTAACATAATTGCTGTAGAGCAAATGATGTTTAAAATATAGTAAGGAAAATGAGTAAGACTAGTTGTCATCCTTTTATAGGGAAATATTGCAGTACTAGCAGAATGGAAGAAATTGAGTGAGTAGAAAAGATATAATGACGAAACATATAAAGAGTGAATGGTGTATAAAAAGTAGTATCTTTTAGGAAGTTTGCATGTAAGGAAATAATTTATTATTATGCATCCTTTTATGCCCTGATTTAATGAGTTCATTTTATTTTATTGAATTATTTATGTTCTATAGGTACCAATTGTTACAAGGTGCTCTCTCTCTTAGTTCAAGAAAGCTATAAAACTCATTAAAAAGAACAATGTGCTTAATAAGTTATAAACAAGAACATTTATTAAACAAATGTCATGATGATATATTGCCTTTTACAATGGTAACAAACCAAGCAAAGCAAACTAGAAAGTAGTGATGAATTGATTGTTTCATCTACTACATCTTCTTTGATTATGGTTATAAACAAGAACATCCTAATGTGAACATTGTAAAAAAATAGTTGTAAATATTTGATACTTATGATTATAATAAGATTATGAAGTTTCTTGAAATTTTTTTTCCTACTATCATAATAGTTAATCTTCTTAAGATCTAGTAAGTCATGTCATTAAACTTTAGATTTACGATTCTAAACTCAGTTATTGTACAAGGAGCCTAAATATGGTAGTAAATTTTTTAAAGTTTAGTTGTAATATCCCTAAAATTTGTACTAATGATCGTAAATTGCACTAATAACTATATTGTGGAAGGTCGCTAAAAGTAGTGATAATTTTTTTTAAATCTAGTAGTAACACCATTAAATTTCATAATAATGGTTGAAACTCAATACTTTGCAAGAAACTTAAACATGATAGTAAATTTTTTGAACTCAAGTAGTAATAGCCCTAAACTTTGTTATAACGATTATAAACCACACTAGTAACTATACTCTGCAATGTCCTTAAAAGTAGCAGTAAATTTTCTTAAATTCAATAGTAACACCCTTAAAATTCTTAGTAATAATTCTAAAACTTTATACTTTGCAAGAAGCTTAAACATGGTAGTAAAGTTCTTGAACTCTAGTAATAATATCCTTAAATGTTATAGTAATAGTCTTAAACCACATTAGTAACTATACTTTGAAAAGTCTATAATCATTGCAATAAATTCCTTTAAATCCATTAGTAATGTCTTTAAATCTGGTAAAAATAGTTGTAAAATTGAGTATACTCTGGAAGATCTTAAACATTGTGGTAAATATTCTTAAATCTAGTAGTAACACCCCTAAACTTCATAGTAATGAGTCTAAAATTCAATAGTAGTAAAATCTTATGAAGGAGTTATAAATGTCATTAAATCCAGTCGTAGCAGATCTAAACATAGAAGTAACAGCCCTAAAACTCTTGTGAAGCATGGTCCAATGCATCACTAGGTACATTGGTCTTCACTTTAAGGTTTGCTATATAGGACAAAATTAGTACATCAGTTTCACTGATTTCAAAAGCTCTATACCCTTGTAAGGGAAAGCCAAGCCCTTGATGGACATAACTGTGCAAGAGAAAGCCAATGGAAGAAGTACATTGGCACTTCTCAGCTTATAATAAGTAACAGCAAATCCTAGTTTTGAAAGTGAAAATGCATGTCTAAAATGCTAGTATCTACTTATGTAAGGGAAGGGAAAGTTGCCAAAAAAAAAATCTCTAAGTTCAGAAGGTTTCTTTTAATGTTTAGCAGTAAAAATATCTTTCTCTTCCTATAAATATAATGGTAAAATCCCTAAACTTTGTAATAACAACCTAAAAAAAATCAATACTAAAAATTACGTGAGTTAGTTAAGAAGGCTAAATAATTAAGGGAATAAAAATGCAAACTTTAATAGTACTAGGTTCCCTTATACCCATTACATACACAAAAGCTTTAACAATAGTTGTATACAAAATATCACTTAATATGTTGTGAACTCTTTTCATTGTCTGTACAAAGATTATATATAAACAAATATTGTATACACATATCACTTAAAACATAAAGCTTCATGTTTATTAGTAACATGAAGTCAAACATTACTTTCATTGTAATTATTATATACACAGATAAATATTACATACAGTTGCTAAAAATCCAAAAAATTCAAACCTTACTTCATCTGTAATCATGACAATTTCACTATATCTTTGGTTGTTGTAAAAGACAAAAAATTTAAACATGTCACTGATGCATGTACAAACAAAAATGAGCTATGTCTGTCTATGTACAAAAAAAAGCCTAACTTCTTCATCTTCAATAAATAAGTTATGTCTGCTTATATACAAAAGAGAGCTTAACTTTCATACTTTCAAAAAAATAGTTTATGTTTATCCATATACAAAAGAGAGCCTAGCTTCTAAACGTTAAAAAATATGTTATGTTTGCTTATGTACAAAAGAAAGTATAACTTCTATACTTTCAAAAAACCAATGATTACTTTCTTCACAAAAGTCATAAACAAAACCACTAATTACTTCTTTCACGAAAGTGTATATAAGTTTGTGGGCCATGCTATACTTGTATAGTGCCGACTTGAATTCAATGACATTTGAACAAATTTGTCTAGACTCAACAATCAAATTTGTTCATTTTTCAAAATTTAACTTAGACATTGGTGCAGCAGTATTTTGTATTACACATAAATAAAGTACAAGTTCCTGGTGGGAAGGAGACCTAGCATTAGAATGAACTAAATTTGAATTCATTATGCCTTTTCATTCAACTAATATTTCATCAGGCTAAAGAGTGACACCAAAGTATAAATATTACAACGTACAATGTATATTCATTAGACAAGTTATAAAAGACTAATTCCTTAAATTGTTATTGATTGGGATTATAATGCTCTAGTTAGTTGCCCATTCATTATATACACATATACACATTAATCATATTATTTGATCAGTTATAGCATATTAGTATCATCTACTATGTTTAATAGTTCAGAGGCATCAAATTTTAATGTGTATTTCAATTACATTTCATTATCATCATAATTTATGCACGATCTTATTACTTTTATTAGTTTCTGTAATCATATCCCTTCCTTTATTAGTCTTCCACTTGTTTGACCCCCACATAGCATAACTTCTTGCTTGAATCCTTTAAAATTTGTCCATCAATATGAAAATAGTAGAACAACTTGCCAGACATATGATTTTCCATCATTTGATTATTACAACCACAAAAAAAAAGCTTTAGACTTATTCATCATTTTTGAACCAAAGCAACATTATCATGCAAATAGTGAAAATAAAGCTAAAAGTAGGTAATAACATTTCTAAGAGGAAACAATAATATTTCTAATAGGTATTATATTCTTTCATATGGTAATAAACTTAAATAACGGTAGTAAAACTACTAAAAGTGCTTATAACTCTAGCCCAAATATTGAATACAATGCAGACAATCCTTAACAAGTACAAGAAGAAGAAGACATTTGCCATTAAACATGAGGATTCAAAAGACATAAAAGATCATAAATTTTTACTCACTAAATCTTACAAAATAGCCTTTAATATTAGCAGATTAACAAGTCTCGACAAACCTTTTTGTTCTACTTACACCATGATCATAAGAAGCTACATATGACGAGATTGGAGAAACAACTAGCGAGATGACAAGAGGAACAGATGAAGGGTGAAAGAAATGAGGGAGAGAAAGCATGAAGAAATGAAGAGAATAAGGGAAACGAATTAAAAGGAAGAAAGATAAAGAAATAAGGGGGAGGAAGACCATGGAGGAAGCTAAAACTGGTGAATGACAAAAATGGCAAAGGAAGAAGAACCTATCTAGAGAAACAGTAGGAGTAAATGGCATAAGAGAATATGACTTATTTAACAGAGTAAGGGTATTTTCATTTAGCCTTACAAAATAATATCAATTTTTAAAACCTCTCATTATAATTTTTACCAAGTCTGGGTTCTTCTTTTTAATTTTTCCTTCTTTTTTCCCATTCAGCAGTAAGTCTTTAATGTTTTCAAACCAAGCAGAAAATGTCCTAAACTTATTTATTGGGCCTATTCTATCAAGTAGCCAAAGACCAACACTTTGTTTTGAAATACTATATATCTACTAACACAAAATATAAATTAATTAATTAACTTTCTTGATTTGATTACATTATAGTTAATATTTTTTATTGTAAAAATTACATTTTATTTTATTTTTAAATTTTGAGATATATATATATATATATATTAAGAAAGTTTTTCTTCTAATTTATTTTTTGTCACAAAAAATATACACAATATAAGACCATAATTTTATTCTTAATAATAGTAAAAATAGTTAATTAAGTTGATGTTAAGCTTAAATATAAAATTATAATTTTATTCTTAATATGATAGTGGAAAAAATTAATTTTTTTAAAACAAAATACCTATAATAAAGAAAGTTAACTTCATTTAAAAAAATAAATTAAAAAATGAAATATAATTTTCAAACAAGAAAGTATTAAGCATAATTTAGTTAAATCTTAAAAACGGCTAGAGTAATTTACTTAAAAAAAAATTTCATCCTATGTGCCTACGAATTGGGAGTTAGTTTGGTTTCCAGTGACAAAAATACTTTGGGCGGCAAGGATGAATCCATGGAATTTCAACAGTACCGTACGAATATCATCAAGCGGCAGTCAAACTTCTATTTTTTAACAAAAATAACAAAAAAATAATTACTTAAAAATTATCAATGAAAACATGAAGAGCAAAAATTATCTAGAATTTTAAGGCCGTTTGGTAGATAAAAAAGGAGAGATGAAAATAAAAATAAAATATAAAAAAATAATTTTACAAATAAAAAATATCTATAATATCATTATTTTTAATAATTAAATAATTATTATTAAAAATATTAAATAATGATTGAATAATAATTATGAAGATAAAACTAAAATTTGCTCAAACTTTCCGTTTTCCCTCAAATTTTTCCCCCTGATTTCTTGCTAGCGAACGAGCCGTTAGTAGCAACTTCACAAAGTTGGTTAAATTTTATTTCTTACCTTCCAACTTCCATTCATTATCACCTTCTCTCTTCTCATTTAAATTACTTTCAATTATACCTAAATAACACCGTTAGTTACTGCCAAAGCTGTAGAATCCTTACTTTGGCGAATGACATTAAAATAAATAAATAAAATAAAATGCATCTTTGATAATAAAGAGTGCTGATAAAGTAAACTTAATTGCCTCTAATTTAATACACGGATCAGCTAAAAAGTTGACTTAAATTTTACTTTGTTTTCTTCTCATTCACGTCGTGCGTAAATGTTGTCATTGTAGCTTTGAAGTAAATGTAAGGCAAACAAACTTTTATGGCGAAAATAATTTAGAAGGATCAGTTTACAATGCATGCGCCTTATAATGAGGCCCTTGCGTGGTAGTGAAAGCACTTGGATATGGAGTTTGGCGGACTGTGAGTTTCCTCGGGAGGCGTTTGGTATCTCAAAATAAAAATGGAATTAAGATTATAAATTTTAAATAATATTTATTATGTCTTTATATTTATTATTTAATAATATTTATTATTTTTAAATAAGAATAAAAATTATTTGTTTAATTTTTATCTGAATAATTTTGGGTATCATATAGGATTTCAATATAAAATCTGCCTCGTCGAGCAAGTTATGCGAGTCTAAGCAAAGGTGGTTCCACTATCACTGAATTAATTGTGAATTCAGAATCAGAAACAGTCCGATTTGTTTCATCTTTTCTTTATTATATACTTATCCTTACCACCAATTAATGCCCCACTTTACTTTGTCATGTCAGATATTGCTTTATTTCAAAGGCCCCCCAAAGCTGTAGGTGCATCCTTGACCACATGCTTTCCCTTTTAACATTTTCGCGTCAATGGATATTATCCATATTTTGTTTTTAAATGAATATTGAAGAAGCATTCAAGTACCAAGTGGCAATAAGTAATGCGTTTCCAAGACTTCTTAGGCAACACCAGATAAGGACGGCCTTGTCCGCTTCACCTTCCACGTTTCGGATAAACCCCACTGCATTAAATCAAATCAATGCATCAGATCAAGCTTTATTCATCCCTAATTAATTCTTTCCATTAACCCGTTTGTCTAATTCTTTTTGCCTCCCTCAACTAATATATAATACTGCTTCCGATTTTATATATAATAAATAAATAAATAATTTATAAAAATTAAAAAAATAGTTAAAAATAATTAATTTTTTAATTTTATTTTAAATAAAAATTATTTTTTAAAAATATCGCTATTTAATATATATATTTTTTAAATTAATAATAATTATTATTAATTATAATTTAAAAGATTTATTTAATAAAAAATATAATTAAAATATTATAATTAATATATCAAATATTAGTAATTTATTTATTATATTTGAAACCAAATCAAATCTCAAAAAAAAAATTTATATATGAGACCAGGTAGTAACTTGTGTATGACTTCAACTCTCTTGCTGAACGTAATTCAAGTAAAATTAATTGAATTTAATTTTTAATTGCAAAATCTTTTAATTATACAAATAACATTTTTATTTTTCGTTCAAGTTATCTCTTGAAGATTTCTGTTTTCCGCCATATATAAAGAAAAAGGAAAGAATTTGCTGTTTACAAATTACCGAGTTTAACTTTACACTAGTAACTATGTCCTTCGACTTACTTTAATTAATGCCTAACCATCTTGCTTGCGAAGGAGGGGAAGAGGGGACCAAAATCCTAACTAGTGGATAACCTAAAAACCCCATAACCAAAGGCAATGGATAAGGCGTTCACAGCATAAAAAAATTGGAACCATAAGAAACCCTGAACGAGCCTAGGATCAGAGAACACAAATGTAGGCAGCAGGTTGTGCAGAAAATAGGAGCAATTCGTTTGTAAAACTCGATGGGTATTCTTGATTTCTTGCTTTATCCTTGGTTTCTTCTAGACAGCTTAAATATAACTAGTAGAAATGAACATATAAAAGAACGAACAAAACATAAATTTAAAGACAGAAAATGCAAATTACAAAAAGAGCCATGGACGATGACACAATCAAATGCTACCCAAGAAATCCTTCTTAAACATAGG
This sequence comes from Erythrophleum fordii, assembly GCA_032878935.1. NCBI lineage: Eukaryota > Viridiplantae > Streptophyta > Magnoliopsida > Fabales > Fabaceae > Erythrophleum > Erythrophleum fordii. The sequence goes on from JAVQMF010000058.1 coordinate 12,282,143, forward strand.
GAAAGAACGAAAATTCAATGTCATATAGAAATCACAAAACAGACACGAACAATCTCTTCCTTCTCGACAATGTACAGAGACTTTATTATAATCAACTTAGCTATTCACAAGTCAGAAAAATCAAAGGTCACCTACTTCAATGCTTCAGGACGCACAAGAAGTCGTTCCAAGATTGAGCTTCACTTCACCAGTTCGGAGACCCATTCAAAATCAGGAGCCGAAAGACCCGCGTCGCTTCGCCCAAATGAGTTTTCCTTGCTGAGTTTAGCATAGATTTTGGCTCTAAGATCTCTTCCCGATTCCACCCTCTCTGCTAGACCGGGTCCAGATTTATCACTTCTTGCCCAAGTTGGAGTTGATGGAAGGCTGAAAAACCCGGGCCGGTGAATCGAACCCCGGGGAGAACCAAATCCAGAGCTCATCTGGGTTGAATCAAGTTGAACATTACGCATTGAAGCAACCATTTCACTCATCGCATTGAATGTTTTACCGCCATATTGGGAATTGCCCGGCGACAAGGGTGACGAGTCAAGCCGATGTGAATTAAGGACTGAAGTAGGCGATGAGACGAAGGAAGTACTACTCCAACAGGAATCCAAAGAGCGACGAATCGGCGACCGTTCTGATGATTCGCCCAAGCCTCCAGTGAGGACACGCAGTTGATCGGGAGTGTGAGCAAAGAAACAGACTCGTCGGCGACAATTGGTTGCATCCTTGCAGAGTTGAGTCCTGTAACGAGAAGGGTGAAGCCAACATTCGAAGACTCCGTGAGCGAAGCCGCAGGAGTCACCTTTGCTGCAACTGGCTTGGCGAAAGTCAGGGCAGGGGGTGGCGGAGTAGTGGAATTTGCTAGGGTCCCTGCGGCGAGCCTTCTCGCCGGGATGAGCGTAGGGACAGTGGCTCCAGTCATGTGACCTGCCACGTGCACACTTGCGGATCTTGAACTCGAACATGCGAAAATGATCGGTGGAGAAAGCATCAATGGGCATGTCATAATCTTCGGGGTTGAATTGGAGAGGGAATGGGGAGGCTGAAGGACAAGGTGGTGCTCCCAGTGAATCATCAGATTCCCAAGGAGTAATTGGAAGATTAGGAACCACCAAACGTATTGGTTCTCCGATCATCATCATCACTGTTATGTTGATGTTGGTCTTTGCATGAGAAAATGGAAGAGTGGGTTGGATAGCTGAACTCTCAACTCTGAAGCTGAAATACAAATCGCAGAAAGAGCACTACCGTGAGAGTCTGTGGGCTTGTTTAAACAAGGATGAGTCCAATTGTGCGCTTTGCGTCGTGTTAAAATATTCCTGTTATCTAGAGCTCCCATCTTTAGCCACGTGTTGCACAAACGAACACAAAGGCCGATAACATGTGCATTGTGCAGATTTATTTTTTTATTGAAAATAGGAATCATGTGAATATAAAAAATAATATTGTGCCAAAAAATAATAATAATAAAATAAATTGTCCTTGTTTTCTTCATATCTCTATTAGGGTTATAAACTGAAGCAAACCTCGGAAAATAGCTCATCTTATAGGTTATAAATAAATACAATTCTTAACATCGACGAATTTCGAGTTGATCATAATGACTTTTGGGGGCCAGCATTAAGCAATACATATATAGTTCTTGTTGCAGTATTCCAGTTTCACTAATTTCGCTACGGAATCATATTTGCAGGACATCTGGCATTAGAAAGGGAAAAATGCAAATATCTCTTTATAAATATCTCCTGAACTATGAAAGTTAGTAAATTCCTTTTCGTATTTTTACATGTTTGCATTTAGATTCATTTTTTTCACTCCTCTGCTAAATTTGTTGACTTGGCACACACATCTATACGTGTGAAAATAATGTGTAGACAATTAAAAAAGATTAAAAGAAAGCGCCGAAATGCATCTAAGGAAGCTCCAAATTGCATCCAGCAATTATTGTCTTTGATAGTGCAGCGTTCATCAAGTTTCGGCACACCAGAGGAGCATTCATGACAGAGGAAAAGTGACGCAGTTATGAAGAAGAGGAGGACAGGAAATTACAATAACAAGATGTGAGATTGCTACATTTAAATTTAAAAATATAAAAACGACGAATAAAAAAATGTAAATTTTGTGAGAAAGAATTGTGTGAAGAATGGATGAATAAGTGAAGAAGTCAAAAAGTGAGGGGACAATTATGGACCAGCGATGCGAGTGAGGTCAGAGCAATCCACCAACTGTGAAGAGTGTCTAAAAGAAAATGTGAGTACGTGTGGTCCAAAGAGGCATTGCGTATTAATGGGATTGATCCAAAGATCCAAACTGTTAATGCAAGTCTCCTACTCCTTGGACTATTGGGCCGAGTTGTATGCTCCTTTTGTTTGGTTCCTGTACCCTCTTTCGCAGCTTTTTCAGATTCAAATTCAATTTCGTTCAACAAAGCTGAATATTAAACCCTCCTGCAGGTGTAGCGAAGCAAAATGTATATATATATATATATATATATATATATGCAGTTTTTTATAATTTTTATTAATTTTTTTAATTAAATTATGATAAGTGTATAGAATTTTGTAAATAATGTACGATTTTTTAATTAAATCATATATTTATTATGTTATTATTCAAAAATTATATATTTATTATGTTTTAATTAAAAAATTTAATAATAAAAATATAAGGAAGTATAACCCTTAAAAAAAGTAATTTTTTGCTTAAGTTAAAAGGTAAATGTGTTTCTAGGGTGGGACCTGGGGCAATGGTTGTAAAGTTAGTATTTTTATTATTTTGGGCCAGAAGAAACTTGAAGAATGAAGATTGACGAGTATTTACGCAAGTTGTTGTGCCGGGCACTTCTTGGCCCATTTGAGAGGATCCTTCATCTACTAGTTTTCTACTTGGACGTAACCCTAATGTCTGACCCCAAAATAAAACAATTCCCCTTCCTCAACATAAGAGAAAAGAAAGCGAAAGCAAAATACAAATAAGTTTGCCATCTCTTAGACGAGTCATCATTTGAGGGCAAGTGAGTAACAGTTCCGAATAAAGAAAGAATACGGTCATGTTTGCACATTTGAGTTTAACCAGACTTGCTTAAATTTGTTCAAAATAGGCAATGCCGGCTTAATCTATATGTTAGTTCTGTAACTTCAGCAGATCATGTTTCTGCAGACTTGCAGATGAGCAATATCAGTTCACTTCCAACACATGCTGCCCTATTCATGAGGCGAAAAAGCTCAGTTCAAGGGTCAAAAAAGGCCGAGGGAGATGATTACGGGAACGTCTATGAAATACTGTTGACTACTGCCACAACATGTCATGTATTAATGGATGATGTGATGGGCTCCACAGCAGTCCCATCCATGTCTTGGCTGGAGCCCACTCATTCCGACATGGGAGCAGAGTATTGACTCATTGGGACTGTAGAAAATGTAAGGTAAGACTCCATCCAACTCTCACTCCCCCAACTCTGAACCTCGTTTTTCATTTTCAGTATCCCTTTCTGTCTCTGTTTCTCCCTTTTTTTTTTTGCCCTTTTTGTTCCACTGTCTGTCTCATGTCTCTGTTACTCCTTAATAGAACTTCCTTTAAAGAGGGTTATGCTCTAGGAGGCTCAAGCTTGTCATTACCTGATGAGAATCCTAATTCTAAAGCAATTAATAGTCTATCTGTACTTCTAAATTATTTTTATCTATCCATCGGCAAGTTCGAGTACTCGAGAGTTCTAGGATTATAATATATATATATATATATATAATTTTTTTCTAAACAAATATAATTATTTCATATTTAATCATTTCAATCTATATATATATATATATATATATATAAAATAAAAACTTATTTTAAACATATCTCGACAAAATCACTCCATGGCATATTGCCCAATTGTTATGTCTCTGGGCATCTACCAAACTTTTTGTAAATTATTTTTTTAAAAGATATTTAAATTAGACACATTCTCATTTGTTTTGAAAATATATACATTTTTTTTAAAAAAATTAACAGATGCATTATATCAACTTTTTTTACAATAAAAAACAAGTTGAAAATACAATTATTTTAATTAAAATACTTTTACATCTATTATTTAATTATACTATATAATAAGTATAAAATATGTATTTCACTAATATGAAATTAATAGTCATTTTCAAATTTAAAAAATTATAAAAAGATTTAATAAACTAATAGATAAATATTAAAATAAAAAATTCACAAAATTTTTTTTAAATATTAAATTTTTAAAAATAGTATAAATTTCAATTATATATGTGTGTATTAGATATATTAATAAAGATAAACACTTTCATAAATTTAATACAATTTTAGATTAAATTAGATTTACAATTGTTTTACATAAAATAAATATTATTGAAATAAAAGTTTAATGAATATATTTTTATAACAAGTTAAATTTTTAGTAAAAGAAATTGATATTATTTTTAAAGTATTTTGGCCAACTTTTGATTTTTTTTAAGGGAACTGGGGTATATTTTCAAAATAAAATGGAAGGGTATATAATTCAAACATGAGAATAATTTATTTATTTAGTTTTAAATTGTTTAAAAAACTGGGTAAAAATTGAAGAATATGCATCATCCTTAAACTTTTAAGCTACAAAGTAATATCCTAGACTAAGACATTTAGGTTTGCCTTGAGAAATTGTTTACTTATATATTTCTCTGTTTATTATTATTCTTGTCCTTTTTAACCAAAGAATTTGACAAATACGAGGGAGCGCGCGCGCGCACACACATATATATATATATATATATATATAAAAAGTCAATAATTGTAAAAGATTTTGATATGTACTCGTTATATATTTTTACGCAAACCAAGTCTTTTAACGAATAGGGATTTTTGAAGCGAGGATTTTCTTACACTCTGTCTGAAATGAGGCGCACTGTAATGGGAGGGCGGAGTTTTTTTTTTTTGGTTCTTCTTTAAAAAAAAGAACAAATATAGGCTACACTTCACGGATCCTCTCACTTCACAGGATCTGTATTCATGGTAAACTTATATTTTCACTTGTTTAGTTAATCCAACAGTGCCAATAACTACTTTCACTTTGGAAAATGTAACACGAGTAGTCCGTGTGTAAAAATTTTGAGATTAATGGCATATTGATAGGAAAATAACTTTTGCACACTAAATATTTTGAGATATAATGGAAGAAGCACAGTCGAACACTCAGTCGGAGGAGGAGATGGATTTGATGAATTGAAGTAAGAAGAAAGTTAGAAAGGATCAGGATGATTTTCAGGAGAGACATCCTTGGAACCTCGTCTGGAAGATTGGATGACAGGAGAAGCATTAGAGGAAGAAAATGGCTATGGACTGAAACAAACGTACAAAGAATCACTGTTGAAAGGAAGAGAAGAATTTGAGACTGAGTGAGGAATATCTGATGAGAAGAAGGATTCAGAAGAGAAGCAGGAGGTTGATGCAAGTGAAAACAACAGTTTTCGGTTGAAGAATCCAAACAAGGGGACTGAGATCAAGACCACAGATCGCAAACCGGCCTTTTATTTTTCTGCTATTCATGAACAAAAAAGACTCGAGAAACCTTGAAGGAAAACGCTGATAATCAAACTTTTGGACAAAATGGTTGGCTACAACTATCCGTTCAAAAAAACTGCGGTAACTATAGGGAAGAAAGATGGGAGAAATTGAACTAATTGATGTGGCCAATGGATTCTTCCTCACACCAAATCACATTAGACTACAACTTTGCCTTGACCGAGGGTTTATGAATGATACTGGGTTATTATTAGTTAGCAATTTAGGGGTGGACGAAGGATTTTGATCCAAATGCGGAACAAATTGATCGCATCTCAGCCTCTATTAGACTTCCTAGTCCTTCATTGGAATACTTTCGATAAAAAAAAATATATATATATATATATAATTTGAAAAATCAAGTTGGAAATAAGTTTTTGAAGGTGGCTTGTAATTTATGTTTCATAGCTTGCTATTATTTTGATAACTAATTATTTTACAATTGTTTGTATTCAAACGAATTTTGACATTAGAATGATCCAAAAATATGAAAAATGTCATTCGATCTCCAGTTAGCCTAAACATGTGGAGAAAAACTATCAATTGGAATAGAAAAGGATGTATCCACGGTTAGATGGACCTCTCCAAATTCCACCCCTCCACATGATTAAGAGGACATTGTATTGGCCTTAATCATTTTAACCATGGAGCTGTGATTGATGCAACATGTACATCAACGGATGCATATTATTTTATAGGTGTCATCAGTCATTCCTAACTTTTGACCAAAAGTTGTTACAAAATTTGCCACATTGCGAACAACAACATCGCTTGCAACAAAAATTGGTTCATCTATGTTAAAAGTAAATTTGGCTAATATCAAAGGAGTTTAAGAGGGATAAAGGGTCAACAAAGAGTCCCGAAAAAAAAATTTAAACACAAATAGTTAATTTCTAATTTTTTTTTGCTAAATTCATCATTATTTTAGAAAATTTTGTTTTTATTTAAATATTACAAAAATTTTCCCTGCATTCAATTAAGATATATTATAGTTATATATAGTTTTTCAAGTTATTAATTTAGGAAAAGATTAAAATAAACTATAAGAGCGAAAGATTTGCAATGAAATAATTCCCTCACTTATATTCCATTGAGGGACTACCAACAACATTATTCTTTTGCTAAATATTTTTTAGCAAGGGATTGACATGGGAATAATTCCTTGTTGAATAGGGAGAGAAATAGGTGAAAATGACCTGAAATTAGTGAATCAAAACTAATGAAGAATTTTTTTGTCAAAACTAATGAAGTGAATATGTCACTCATTAATTAGCAATTAGTGTATAATAAAGAAAATGTTCCTCACTTTTCCCTCACTTAGATGCTTTAGAAAAGGAACAAGAAGAAAATGTTCTCTCACTTGTAATGTTAAGAGAATTGAAAAATGGCTTAATTTAAATTAGCAAGTAGAAGTCTATCACATTTATGGAGAGAAAATTCTTGTGAATATTGTTTAGCTTCCCACAGTTTGAGTTATGATGGAGGATTAAGGTGATGCACAATCCTTCCCGTAATTTATCTTTGATTATCTAGAGAGACGGAAGAAAGTCTATTGCTCCTTCTATGATTTCTATGTAATTTATCTTTTTCTCGGGCCTTATGGCCTTTATATTCTTAAAAAAAAAAAGGATAATTACACACTAAACCGATAAAAGTGTATAAAAAAAATTATATCAACGTCAATGTAAACTCAATTGAAATCGAATGTTATAGTATAAAAAAGTGTACATTGTGCAAATATCATAATTCATTTAGAAAACAAAAGCCAGAAAAGCATGCATGTTTTAACATCTAATGATTGGTTGCAACTAGACAAAGTGATTTTCTTTTAAGGAGTATTGGTCGTAGCTAGCTTGCCGTATGGTCAACAGCATTTGCAGCAGAGTTTACCTTCCAAGTGACAAGTGGCAAACATGCAAGGAGATTAACTGCAAATCAAATTCGGATCGAGCATTATTAAATCGATTCAATCTTGCAATCGCTAAACTATGTTTATGCATTAACCAGGTATGATATTGGTGAATTAATCAAATCTGAGATCGGATCTCTTCGCTTGAGTGCGGATCACCATGGTTGCTTTCCGTTCTATATGATGGTGCGCTAAAAAGAATGGAGATATATTCTTTTCTTGTTTTTATCTCTTTAGAGTTAACTTTTCTTTTTCTTTCCTGGATGAAGAAAAGGATAAAGAAAGAATTCATAGTTTTAAATTTTTATTTTTTCTCAGTAACTATAGTTTTAACTTTATGATTGTAAAGAAGCGAACTAAAAAGAATGAGCATTGCATTATTCAATTGCCGAAGATAATATTTTCGTTAAAAAAATAGTGATATACTATTAATAAACAGTAATTATTATTAAATGAATTTAAATATATTTATATATAATGATTAATGATACTGTTTATGAGATAACTATAATATAAATAATAAAATTTTTTAAAATATTGCTATAATATTCATCCTTTGAGAGATATTGCCGTAATCAATTTAGTGCTAAATTCTAATGTCATTAATTTAGTCATAATGCCATCAATTTAGCCAAGAGCAATAAAGTTTTTCCATTAATTTACCTCGAACAGAGTTAATGAAGACTAAATGGCAATAAACCTCCAATAACTAAATTGATATCATTTAAATTTTTTAAAAACTAATATAATAGATAACTCTAAATTCTTTTAATAATGTGTATGAGATTGATGTCTCTTTTACTCTTTAAATAATCTCTTAACATACTTTAATTATATCACAAAAAAGCAGCGTACTTATTTTTTATTAGAAAGATCATATTCAAATTAATAACAAATACTATATCCTCTCATCAATTATATTAATTCTTTGGGTGTGAACATACTAGCAGCTTTTAAATATTTTATTATATTTTCTATATAAAAAGGAGATGTTTTTATATAACTAGTTTGCTATTAAAGCTTTTAATCAAAACGGATATTTGCAAAAGTTGAGAAATGACAGCTCGCGTATCGGGGCAATCAATTACATGCAAATTATTAATCGTGCAGTGATATAGGAGATCAATTTAATAATTGACATGCCAGAATTATTAACAAAAAGGTACAGGGCCCGCCAGACTCAATTGGCAATGTTTTTGTTTAGGTCATAAATTTTTTATTCTAGATTAGTAAATACTTGGTCTTTGCATCCGAATTCGACATTTTCTCAACGGTATTATTATTATTATTATTATTATTATTATTATTATTTTGAAATAAACGCTCTTTTGCCGAGCTCTTTGATTTAAAATGCGCTTGCCACGAGTTATATTTCTCTACTTATGAATTTTGTTTAATTATAATTAATTTATATTTAAATAAAATGTTTGATTGCACGTGGATATTCTCAATTTCATGATCTATTGATTATCTTCAAATAGAAATTTTCAATCTCTTCTTCGATCTTAGCTTTCAATAGATATTGCTTGTTACTGTTCTTATCACTTCAACTTTAGCGATTCACCCAACTTTCCTTTTTACACGTTCATATAATAATACGAACCCTTTATTTCCTAGTTAAGTTGCTTAGGACGCTTAATTCTTCTTTTTGTTCGTTGTTTGACAGCAAAGCAGATTATTTTACCTAACAAAGAAAGCGTCGCTTCCCCTTTTTTTTCTCAATAATTACAATTGTTTATTTAGCAGGAGGAGGGAGAAGTACCTTAATTATGCAAACCCGCGGCTCTCATCTTATTGGTTGATATTTTTTATATTTAATATGGAAACCTAGAAACGTGGACGATATTGTTCCACCTCAGTCGTAGGCTGTTCATTTTGTGAATCAAAAGCTAAACATTATCTCCTCGGATTCTCACTACATGAGCTCTGATTGGTTGCTAAACAAAGCAGTTATATATCGAGGCCCCTTTTTATTATATTGTGCTATTAATTTAACTACTACTCACTTGAGCCCTGTTTATCTCTCTATCTTAGGCAACAAAGTTGTTGGATATTATATATGGCTAATTAAATCTGGAGGATAGCTTTTGTGTGTGTTTTTTTCCTTTTTCTGTTTTTTTTTTTTTTTTGTGTGGGGGGGGGGGGAGGGGAGATTATGGCAGACATGGTCTACCAGGGATTATCTCCTGTTTATTATATATTCTCGATCTATTTTTAATTATACTAATAACTATTAAGATTTACTAGATTTGATAATGGCAGGCACAAAATGATGGGTGCTAAATTCCCTACCATTGAAATTAAGTACACATTCGTGATCAGATAAGAAATCCCTTTTTGCTCTTTCCTTTTTATTATAGATAAGTTGCTGATAATTATTATTTTACATATATAATGTTTTATATATTAATTAAGGCCACTTAGATACGCAAAACTGCAAAGATCGAAAGAGCGAACAACATACACAGAGTTTATTTCGGTTATACTAAAAAAAATTTATATCTCAATATAGTAAAAAGTTCAAATTATTGACTTAAAACTCTGATTTCCCTACCTCTTCATTTCTTAAAGAACATTGAAAAAATAATAATTTAAGATTTTAAATTTAAAATATTTATATTGAGTCTTAAATTTTAAAATTATTTTAAAATATGTTAAGATTAAAACTTTTTATTTTAAGATTTTTTAAAATAATTTTAAAACTTTTTAATTTAGATATTATCTTTTTCGAAAAGATTTCCACGTTCCCGTTTTGGGAGCGACATGACAGGAACAGCTAATTGAAGACATATACAAGTGGTGATGTGATTGGCAAAAGGTAAAGCCCTAATAAAACCTGATCATGAAAGCGCGAAGCCAATCTCATATATATATATATATATATATATATATATATATTGGGTTTTAGAGTGATAACTCTGCTTTTAACTTAACAACCGTAGGGCAAACCGAGGTTCCAAATAACGACCGTTGCTTATTAATTTCTTAATAGAGATCGAGAATATGTAAATAATTTGCTATCCAGCTGCCATGTTTTTTTTCTTCATTTGGCATTACTGCTTAATGATAAGTCGCTCATTATTCCAGACAGAAATTCATATATAATGCCCCATTTAGTATGCAGTATTTTTTATTATAAATTTAAGACTGAGAATAAAAGTTTAATAATATACATGTTTGGTTGAATTTTTATATTTTCATTCCATTCACTTCACAATGAAAATGTTCTCATTTGAAGACATCAACATGGTATGCAAAAAAATAATGGAATGGCTGGCATTCTAAGAAAGCACGGGTTAAATTACAAAAATCTCCTTCTTTCATTATGGCTTGGACGCTGCATATTTTGCAAAATAAACAAAATAGAATTTTGTATTTTAATATTCTTTTCTATTAATAGTAACTTAAAAATAATTTTTTGCAAAATACAAAAATAATTAATATCTTAATATTTTATAAGAGTATTTAAAAATATTATGTACAAATTAAAAATATAAAAATATTGCAAACTTTTTTATTAAGGGTATTTTAAATTTGTTTAACAGATTAAAATAAAAAGTAAATATTTTAATATTTGTTTATATCAGAGATATTATGATCATTTGTTTAATTTTTTTTTCACATTTTCGTTTCTATTCTCATGAAGATGACATTCCACTTACCAAAGAAAAACCTAATATCACCAACAAATGTTATATCGAGCATATATTGTATATAAAATTGGGGCCCGTATTCAAAACTCAAATTTAGTAACTTTTTTGTCAAATTCTTTTGCAATTAACTAATTAATATAATAGTATAAGTTTTCATTTGACAAAAATCTACAGAATTTGGCAAAGAGATTGGCTATCTCTCAAGGTGAAACATGAAACAATGTGGGAAGAAGGGATGTGTGAAATTGGGTTTGGCATTAATTCAACAAGCCATTTATTAATAAGTCGACATCATCGTTAAGACTTGAATCTCTTTATTCCCCACTGCAATTTGTAGGTTTTAATATCTTGTAGGTTGATTCATAGCCCCGTAATTTGTAGGTTTTAATATTTTGAATATTCTGAATGATCAATTTTCATTGATAATTTTGGGGTTTTGATCATTTGGTTGTGAAACGAGCGCGGGAAGAAGGAAATGAAAAGAGCGAAGGGGCTGGGCGTGACAGTGAGTAAGTACACAACTGAGAGTGGATAGATTCTTTAGTTTGGAAAAGTTGGAAACGTTCAGTCTTGCTTCAGAAAAATCAGAGAAAAAGGAAAAAGCAAATCAGAGAGAAAAGAAAGAAAGGAAGAAGGCTTGGCCCCCACGGGCAGTGGGAAGAGCGCGGGACTCCCGGGGGGGTATTTGAGGCTTTTTAAAAGGCTGTGGGGTCTTTCGGGATTTCACTCTCTCACTCTAAACTCTGCACAAAAGTAGCTAATGGCAATGGGAGTGGCAATACATACTCCAACCGCAACGCTATGGTGGTCGCTGCCATCTCATTCAAGGTCTCCAGAGGATTATTTGCATTCTCACTGAACTTGAAGAGGTATAACTATAAATGTTAAGCAGCAATCCAATTTTTGTCATTAAATTCAGTTTGATTTTAATGATTAAAATTGATATTCAGTTTAGGTCCAATTTAATTTATAGATATACGTGCAGACATGCAATATATTGTTTGCATCTGTAATTTTTTTTAATATAATAATTCTCTTAAAATATCAAATCAACTCACGGGTAATAAAGCATTGATAATACAACTTTAGTTTGTTTTAGCAATATATGGGGTTTGATGTCTGTCATTTTCAAAAATTTGTCATCACACAATATCAAAATATAGTTGATGATATTAAAAAGAACAAAAAGAAATATTTATTAAAAGCTAGCTCAATTAATAAAAAGAGATAATATTGTTTTTAATAATTTAGATTTGATTCTATTGAATATTTGAACAAAAATAAAATTTAAATCCATTAGAGTGTTTTTAAGATTGAGTTGGAAACAGCCCTTCATTCGCATAATATTGGAATACATATGACCATAATGAAAAGAATATTGTTTAAGAACAGGTGTCAAATCAATTTATATCAAAAGAGCAATATTGTGCCAATGTATATGAATTTGATATAAGTATATATGGTGCACTTCAAAATTTGTTCATCGATGTATATATTACAATTTTTTTAATATATTTACTTTGTGTAATGAAGTTAAATTTTTGTATAATATTTTTTTAAAAAATAAATTATTTAGTTATCGTTATTAATATGTTAATAATAATTAATAAAATTGCAGTCTTAAATTTTAAAATATGTATTAAATATTATAGAAGTTAAATAATATTTTCAAATAAAAAGAATATTAAATATAATTTAGCAAATGAATGTGGCTAAATATTTAGATGCTATAATTGGTGAGAAAGAAAGAGCACAGATTGGGGGACAGAGAATTAAAGAAAGGACAATGAACAAGGCAGGTTGGGCTTAAATTAAATACAAATGGCTTTCACAATTTTACTCACATCTTTTTTTTAATCGAATCAAAAGAAAGTCTTGTCAACCACCCTCACCCCTCAGCACGGAGGCACAGTAGTTATCCACCGCTTCGCCCCCTTGCCCCCTCTCTTGTATTTCTCACCTCCGTACAAAGACGCGGTTATATCTACTGGTGCAATCACCTTATTAATTGATCACTTTGAACTCACCAAATTATATTTTTCAAAACCTTCTCTACTCTTCGTTTAGTATCTGTCGTCCACAGCACGCGTTTCCCACTTAAATTAACAATCTTTTGGCTTTAGGGTTTTTTAATCTCGAGTCTTGACTTTCTTGATCTATATATTTGGAATAATGGTTATAACGTAGGGTTTTTTGGCTGCCCTTCGTTTTTCCCTCATATTTTGGAGTAGTTCAAGCCCTTGTTGAGCTGGGTTAGCTTAGACAGTTGGACTTAATTTAATGGAGGAATATAGTAATCAGGTGAGCGAAAGCACAGGTTGCAGGCCTAATTTCTTGTACTCCTTCGCTGCAGTTGGAGGTTCAAGCGTGGTAAATCATCACCAGTCGCCCGCCACTACTTTTCATCTTCAATCAGGCGGATCAGAGTGCTTTCAATCTGTGAAAACCGAAGCCAACACCTCCCACCACTATCCTTTGACCAGACGACTTCAGAATCATGGAGGAAGCCAAACCTCTGATGAAGTTGAAGCCATTAAAGCTAAAATCATTGCTCATCCTCACTACTCCAACCTCTTGGAAGCTTACATAAATTGCCACAAGGTCGGAATATTTAGTTTGTCCGCCTTTTTGTTTTTTGGCTTATATATGAGTTATGGCTCTGTAGCTAGCTAGTTAATGACATGATTGTAGGTAGGAGCTCCGCCGGATGTGGTGGCGCGTCTGGCTGCGTCAAGGCAAGAGTTCGAGGCACGACAGCGATCTTCGGTCAGATCCAGGGAAACTTGCAAGGACCCTGAACTTGACCGATTCATGGTGGGGGTTTTCCTTCCTTTTTATGGTTTTGTTTGGTTTGCTTGGTAATTATTTGAAGAATAGACCTTGTTAGACGAGGCTGTGTTGGTAACAGGAAGCTTACTATGATATGCTTGTGAAGTACGGGGAGGAATTAACAAGGCCAATCCAAGAGGCAGCGGATTTCATGCGCAACATAGAAGCTCAGCTCAATATGCTTTGCAATGGACCCTTGCGCATCTTCCCTGGTACTCTTATTCTTCTATTTCTCTTACATTCAATTTCTGTTTCAGAATCATTAACAATTTCCTATCACTGAAAACAAACAAATTCTGGACTAAACAATGATCACATATGGTTTATACATATAGTTTTGGCAGCGCACACAATTAAGGTCCCGGTTTTCTGCAACTTTGAGATTGTTAAAACGGAAACTTTGACAAAATTTTACACATTCAAAGCGTAGGGATGGATCCAGAAAGAAAGAAGATGATTTTGACGAAGCACAGAACCCTAATAACCAGTCTATATATGTACCAGGTTTTAAATTTCCGAGAATAGACCAGTTAAATATTCACGAGATAATTTCTTTTTGGGCTAAAACCCAAGTTCACACGTCCCATTATTCTCTGTCACCTCCTTCCTTTCCCGAACTTATGAATTCTGACAAAATTATTCTCCCTAGGGCTTCCTTGCTTCGCTAATACAACCCATATTGCGCTGATCGATACCTATAATGAATCTGCTTTTCGACGATTTGCTGGGGTTTTGCAATGAAATTCTTGCACACCCCCCCGCATCATTGTAGTGGTGAGGTCGGAGCTCTTATAATCTAGTGCCTCACAACAAACCATAATAATTATTAATTAAATTCACATTGTTTATTCTTTCTTAATGTGTTCTGGGGTGGAAACAATAACTAATAAACAAATTAGTTGTGCGATTAATTTCGATTACTGCATAATTTATCTTTTGGATGTATAAACAAAATGAAATCTGTCGTACTATAGTTTCTAAAAATAACTACAAAATCAGATATTGAATTCTGGCTCACGAACTTGACATGACAATAAAAAATAACTCTCCCTAAACTCATTGGATGCTGTTCCAACTTCCAACCCACAACCTGAAGAATGCTATGCAGTTTGTCAGTTGTTTAATATAGATATAATCCGTCTCAATTTCTGTGAATTTGTTTATGTCCCCCAAATTCTTTAATTAATAGAGAGAATCGATTTGCGGTTGGTGGTACGTCACTCATGAGTGTAGTGTGGGTAATTTTGCCCATGTAGCAGAAACCTTTTATTTTCGATATGTATCAACATAGGTTGGATCGTTGTCAGGCTGCTTACTACGCGAGTAAATTGACCAAATGTTGCTGTATAAGCATTTTCAATAGAGCTAGTCTATGTTCCACAGCATCAAGCCACCAACAGCATATTATTATTATTATTACTATTATTAAACGTCACTTACATTTAAATCAACGGTGTGCAAATAAGATATATATGTAAGAAAGAAAGTGCGCATAAAAGAGTGTGTAGCATTTGCAGCTGTGTCTACTCGAGGAGCTTAATGGATAATCTGTACATTAATCTGAGGTTTGGCCCGTAACTACTGTGTGTATACTGTATACATATTTGTTTTTGTTCCTATATGTCCTTTACAATTCTACATCATTATGTGGAGGAATCAAGAAAATTGACCAAAGTCAGGAAATCATTTAATGTGATCATGTTTTTCACTATTTGCTATCCGTTACTTCTAGCTGTGTATATTCTCTCGCTTTATTATGAGCTTAATTACTTAAGAATGTTTTGAATGGCCAAATGTTGTGCCAATGTGCAGAAGATAAGGGTGAAGGCGTCGATTCATCCGAAGAGGATCAAGACAATAGTGGTGGAGAAACAGAAATGCCCGAAATTGATCCTCGAGTTGAAGACCGTGAGCTTAAGAACCACTTGCTGAGGAAGTATAGTGGTTACTTAAGTAGCCTAAAGCAAGAACTTTCAAAGAAAAAAAAGAAAGGAAAACTGCCTAAAGATGCTAGGCAAAAGCTACTTAAGTGGTGGGAATTACACTATAAATGGCCCTATCCTTCGGTATGTACATGTATCATTCTCTATGAACTCTTGGTTAGCATCTTCGTGTGGTGGTAAACACTTGGTTAATTTAATGAGATTAGCATTAATTACTTTGTTTTGTAATAATGAATGAGTAGGAATCAGAGAAGGTGGCATTGGCAGAATCAACAGGGTTGGACCAGAAGCAAATAAATAACTGGTTCATAAACCAAAGGAAGCGGCACTGGAAGCCATCGGAAGACATGCAGCTTATGGTGATGGAGGGCCTGCATCAACAGAACCCCTCTCTTTACATGGATGCTCACTACATGTCTGATGCTCACTACCGTCTAGGGCCATAACTCCCTTTGCACTTTGTTATATATTTATTGAAACAGAAATGTCTGTTGTGCAGTGTGAGAGTAATACAGTAGTGATCTTGTTATATATTTATCAATGGTTGTGTCTTGTATTTTGAGTATCGGGTATAAATAATTTATTCAGATGTTGCTGGATCTTGGTCTTATGAGAAGGATTGCAGTAGGCTCTTCCTTGTCTTTCATTTCTACTGTAATTTCGTCGCGTGATTGTTGTAAACAGAAGGCGAAATTCGTGATTTGGAGCTTCTGTAAGCTTACTGTAGCTACTAGCTAGCTAGCTTTAAGTGTATATAAAAGAACATATTCATCATGAAACCTTATGATAATTCCATGTTTTTAAATCTCCCTTCTTTTTTATATTTCTAGTCATCTTAGATACAATCATTTGTTATGAAATAAACTTAGAAGTACAACGAGGAATCGAAAAGAAATTTCGTATCTTAATTAATTGAAGCCGGGCATGAGGATCATGCGATTGCTAGACTGGTTGGCCCACGGCCAGGCCCAGGGTTGGATCATGACATTTTTTGAAAAATTAGTTGGATCATGATTTTTTTGAAAAATTGAACAAGTTTCCCAAATCCGTTTATGCACGATATCAAGCCTATTATGGAGGTCTGACTTTATGTAATATAATTATGTATGTAATTAATATTTTTAAAATTAGACTAGTTATTGAATCAGTAAAAATATTAATTTATAATTTAAGTTGAATTAGTAATAATTAAATATTTTTTTAAATATTATATATTAAAATTTTAATCTAATAAATAAATTTTAAAATATTTAATTAATGATTTTATGTTTTTAAAGTATTTTTAATTAAAAATAAAAATCACTCATTATTAAAAATTAAGAGTATTTAATTTTGAGTTTTTAAGACTCAAATTATATTAAAATTTCACTTATCATTAAAAAATAAAAAAGAAAAGAGTTTTAAAATTATAAATTAGAAAAAATAATTTATCTAATGAAAAAATTTAACCAAATTAAAAATATAATTATAAATAGTATATATATTAGTTTAGATATTTCTATATATTATATATATAAGAATTAAAAATTATATTATTTCATTCATATGTTTATATACATTAAAAAATGTGCAAAAAAGCTCAATTCTTAGTGTAATATCACATGTTCAAGTCTTAGTTTTTACTTTTGCAAAATAATTGTTCAAATTGATTCAACCAATAACTTAATTGATTTTTCTGATTTTTATCAATTCTTGATTGGTTCTCAAGCCATCTAATTTTAAGAGTTCATTGAATCAAAATAAATATCGATTTCCAATCCAATTAGTTGAACCGATTCTTGTTCTCACCGATTCTTAATTAGTTATCAAGCTATTTAGTTTTAAGAGTTAACTGAATCAAAACAAAGACTGATTCTCAATTTAATTAGTTAAATCGATCGGTTCAATCCAATTTTTACAACAATGAATGTAATGTTAAAGTCTTTTTTTTTTTCTAGATACAATGACAACAGTTACGTTAACGAGAGAAATTGCCATAAGTCACTAAGGAAAGGAAATTGAGTAATTTGATCTAACTCACTTTAATGTAACAATCTATGTATTCGAGGTTGAAGTTTTTGAATAAGTGTTTACCTTCTCATTTAGGTTTAGGAAGGTGGCCTACTTTTTTTTTTTTTATGATGAGGAATTGAAGATTATAGTCTCAAAGTTTTTATTATTATTTTAATTTAGGTTATTCACCATAGTATACTTCTGATAGTTTTAAAGCTAGTAGTCTTTTTGACATGAGTTAGATAAGATTCTATTAGATGTGTTTCGTTAAATATTGATTAAAAAGGATTACAACTTTGATCCTAGCCATTCCCTATCTAATCTCTTTGTTGAATTGGATGATAATATTAAAGTGGTTAACTGTGGCTCAATAAAGTAGGAGTTATTGTGGGGTCCCTTAACCTAAAAGGGTAGGAAAAAGAAAATTATGCATGCAATTGAAATTGGCCTTTTTCACTTTTGACCTTTTTTCTTTTAAGTGTGGTAAATTAAAGAATTTAGATTTTTCTTGTATTTATGTAAAATTTGGACCTAATTGTAAACAACAAAGATTTAAAATAACAAAATTATCCCAAAAACATATTATATTTAAATCTCATCCTTATAACAAAATAGTAGATAAGGTTTTGAAGAAATATAATAAATATAATAATGAAAAAATAAGTCTATCAACAACATGGTGAAATCCATTTAATGACAAGAATGGTGATATACTTGATTGACGAAGACTAACTTAGTTGAGATTCAACGATGAAAAAGTCTTGAGGGGATTCATTATTTATTCTCAAGACCCATCATAGATTTTGCAAAATCGTATCCCCTAGCGAGAAGCAGAGTATAATAATTTATATGCTTATATAGAACTTCTTAGTTGTACACTATTGAGTTTGTTTTTTATTGTTTGTTTTGATTTCTTTTTTCTTTTTTTTTTTTCACCACAGCATTTTGAAAAGTTATGAAACGAATTCAAGATACCATGAGTTTCAAATTTCCTGACGTGTTGTGATAGATAATGCTAACAAGCAAGAGTCAACAAAAGAGATGCTCCATTCTATATGAGAAAATTCATGATGATATCCATTTAATGAAGAATGGTGATATACTTGATTGTCGAATACTAACCTAGTTGAGATTCAATGATGACAAAGTCTTGAGGAGACCCATCATATATTTTGCAAAATTATGTCACCCTGATGAGAAGTAACGGATAATAATTTATATGCTTGTATAGATCTTCTTAGTTCTGTAGTATTGAGTTTGTTTTTTATTTTTTGTTTGTTTGTTTTCTTTATTATAGCATTTTGAAAGGTTATGAAACAAATTCAACATACCATAAGCTTCAAATTTCCTTATGTGTTATGCTAGATAATGCAACTAACAAGAGTTGACAAAAACGAAGCTTCATTCTATATGAGAAAATTCATGATTATTGTAGAGAAAGTATTCATATCTTGCATAACACAGTAGATTGAAAAGGTTCATCTTCGTCAAGATTATGCTAAAAGAAGCACAATTCATACTGAATTATAATCCTTTTCATTTTTTACTTTGTCAATTTGCTATCAGTTTAAAAAGATAGAAAATGTGTTGGATCCACTTACACTCCCTCCTCTCTCTTTGTTCCTTTAGATTCACACAAAATTAACCCCAAAAAAACAAAGCAATTTAGATTACTTATAGTTAACCTTACAATTGTGGGAGATGCTGTTAATTGTTTTAGTTTTTTTTTTAATGGATTACAAAATTTAATTATAAAAATAAAAATTTTAATTATTAAAAAAAATTATACTTTAAAATTTTAACTATATAATATAATTAAAATTTTTCAAATATAATTATCTTATAATTAAAAAATTTATCCGTTTAAATATATTTTATTTTCATAATTAAAACTTATATTAGTTAAAAAAAAAAACCGCATTAGACAAGATGGCTACATCCCTTGGCAATTACAAAGCCAATTGCAGAAGATCTATGTTGGAGAAATGCCAAACCACTTGGATTAGGTCAAGTAGTCAAAGTGGAGCGGAGGTATGGATAAGTTCTAGCAATAAAAGTGGAGTGGAATGGAGGTATGGATAGTTTTAAAGATTGGTATAACCAAAAAAAGAAAAAAAAAAGCCAGAAAATAAAATTTTTGAGTTGGCTTTCAAATAGGCGCACTGATTTCTTACTCAGCACCTTGAAGGATGGGTCGCCGCCACAACTTTCGGCAATGTCGCCCGAGATTTCTCCGACGGCAGCTCTGGCTCCTTCCTCCGGTGGAGACATGTCGCCGTCGTGTACATTTCCATGGCCGTTTCCGCCGGCATCACCTGGGGCTTCAAAGGATAAGAAGGAGGCGCGTATGAGAGTGGGAATTGGGGGAAATTAGAGGATGAGCTCGATAAGGTCTGAGCTCATTCAACTTGAATTTAAAATGTAATTAATCATGGTTCAAAGGGGAAGGGGAAAGCGGCGAAGCTGACTCCGCCACCAAACACCCACTGCCCATCTCTGCAACTCAACGACCCGTTGGTCTATGTCTCTTCCTCTTTCTTTATTTTTGGAACCGTGTCGCCCCGGCGATAAGCTGCAGGGGCATATTGGTCTTTGAGCAAATTTGGTTCCAAAACACAATCCCATTCCCGCCCTACAGTGTTCGGATCTCATTGCTGATAACACAGTGCGACGAAAGGAGAGTAGATCCTCTGCCGTGGAAGTTATTGTGCTGTTACTGCTGTTAGAATAGAAATTAAAGGTGTTTTGATTTTTGATTTTTTTTTAATTTTAAATTAAATTTATTTATTTCATCTATTTTTTTTGAATCAACAACATAACAGCAGAGATTCATTTCCGCGACGCAAGGGAGATCTTAAAACCAAACGCTATACGTCGGCGTATTCCGTCCCCTTCTACGTTCAACGCAGTGAACCAAGCGACCCGTCATATATAGTCAAGCTAGTAACTGCATATGATACCGTGTGGTGCACGTGCCATGTATCGACTGGTTGTTATGAGCAGGACTGAGGGGCTCAAAGTTCAAATGAGGGGAAATTAATTAATATCAATATATATCATATTTTTGTTGTGCGATTTTATATTTTATAAAATTCTTTTTTGAATTTAAAAAAAATTGCACAGGCACGGTGACGGTTGTTATAGATGCTTGACACTTGACTGTATGAGCAGGACTGGAGGACTCAAAAATTCAAATGACTGGAAATAGAATTAATTTTGCTTGTCGTTTTTGAGCCCTTGATGTATGTTCCATTCCTCATCTTTTTATTTTAACGGTGCGTTTGGATGGGAGGAAAAGTGGAGAGAAGGGGAGGGAGAGAAGTGAAAATGAAATTTTCTCTCATTTGGCAGGAAGAGAAAATAGGAGGGGAGAGAAAATCAGAGGAAAAAACTACTGTGAGCCACACAAATTTTTTCTCTCTATATATGGAGAGATTACAGAAGAAAATTGAGCAAATATATATATATATATAATAAAGCTTTTTATTATATATATATATGAATATTATTTTATTTTAAACAATATTAATCTACAATTTTTTTGACCACATTTTTGTACATGAAAATACTAAAAGTTCAGTAAATCTCAAGGACCCATCCTTTTTTATCTTCAATCGTACCCGTTTGAATACCTGTGAGGGTGGAGCACAGCTCTTGACAAATAGTTCCACCCCCTGTTTTATATTCCATCCTGTAAATATAAAGCCACATTTCAGCAATTTGTGACATATGAACGATGCATTTTTTATTTGAGAACTTTCGCCACATGAAATTGGACCTATATTCAAGTTGTGGAGATCCGTTACTCTGTTCAACAACTGGAACTTGAAAATGAATTAAAATAAGAAAGATTATTGTTAAAGACTCAAGTTCAATATATTTATATTGAAAATTTCAAAATTAAAAAAATTTAATTTTAGGTCTGTAATTTTCCTATATAATTTAAATTTTTTATTTTTAAATCTTTCAAAATAATTTTAAAAATTAAGATCATTTAATATAACTATTTTTAATTTAAAATTTTTAATAGTAATTTTTTTTTTTTTCATAAAAATGGGTATTATCACAATTTCAAATGCCTGGTTGATTTTATATTAGCAATTATAAGTCAGTGAAGTTACTTTTTTACCTTTTACCCTGGCAAGTGATGCTCCCCACTGGGGCAACACCAACAGCAGTTCCAGTGCAGAAAACTTCATCAGCCTCCGCTAATTCATCCACTACAACAGCACGCTCCTCCACCTGAACAAATTTGGAGGATTTATGAGTATAATTCCAGCAAAAAATTAAGCTAGACAGCTCTCATCTAATTGCATCCATCATGTGGATTTCAAGTGTATCCATGACTAGCTCCTTGATGACTCTGCTTTGAAGAAAATTTCTGCTATTTTTTGTCATGAGAGAAAAAGTGCGGAGAGCCGCAATTACCAAAAGTTAATAACATGTTTGAGAAAGGTGAACAGTAAATTCAAGTATTATATAACAAGAAGCAACATAACAGGTAAGAAATGCGGAATGAATACCAAGTTTCATTTCAAGTATATATTATATATAGTAGCACCTGATAGCCATGATGACGAGCAATTTCAATAACACTTTTTCTGGTAATTCCCGGAAGAATGGATCCGTTGGTAGCAGGTGTTGAGATGTCTTTGCCCTTGGAAATTCAAAAACAAATAAGATGGCGGACCACTTGCAAGCATACACGTAGAGGCAAAAATGTGTAACGCAGTACACGCATATCCAGAATTAAGAGGTGAGAATGGTAAATAATTGGAAGAATACCTTTGCGATAAAAATGTTACAAGAAGAGACCTCCTCTAGATTTTTCTTAGTGACAGAGTCGAGGTATAGCACATCTGAAAATCCTCTGTTCTTGGCTCTCATTTGTGCTTTCAAGACCTACATTTCAAGACAAAGAATACTTAATGCTCCAGACAACTCGATCATGCATAGAGAATCTCAACCTCATCAAAATAATGTCAATTCCATTCTGTCAAAGGAATCGAGGAAAATTAGCACCAAAAGGGTATACAGTGAACCAATTTTTACTAGAATGTTGAATATCCTTTTGATTCCAACGTAGCCCAGGACTATAAGGAAATATCCAATGTTGGCAAATTGTAATTACTGGGGCATAATTTGAAATGGTTTTGACGCTTCCAGTTCCACGACGAGAAGCACGATCAAACTCCTCCTCCACGTACAAGTTAAGCGGTGCCGTACCTTCCTGCGAATGGTTTCACAGAGTAAATTACTGATCGGCATGTTTATTTGGTTTGACTTAAGCTTTTAGTATTATTTTCCTTGAAAAAAAAGGGTCACTCGCTTTGAAATAGTTGCCAACGGGGGAAGCATATATGAGGAATGTATACTCAGATGCCGGGGCCAAACCCAACACAGGACCCGTTCCTATGAGCAGAGGCCTAAGGTACAACGATCCCTTCCCCGGTGGAGGAACCTGCTTTGAACTTCCACGTAAGTCGAAAGTTCTACTCCTAATATCAAACATGATAACATAAAATGGAAATTACAATGCAAGACAATTAATTACCCAGCGCCTATTAGCCAGGGCAGTTTGCTTTAAACCATCGACAAATTGATCCACTGAAGGTGATGGCATGCACATTCTTTCTGCACCAATCTGCATGCGAATAGCATTCTGTTCTGGACGAAAGAGAAGCAGGTGCCCATTTTCCTTTTTGTATGCCTTTGTACCTTCAAATAGTCCCTGTTTAGAAATAGGAAGAGAGAAAACCAACACTGGGGGTGAATAACAAATAAGAAGTGAGAAAGGATCCAACCCAGCAACATTAAGTCCTTGACAGTATTAATTTTTAAAAGAGAGACATAAAGTATGAAAAATCCAGTTAAATAGTGGGTTTTACTTGGATTATAACTCCATCTCTTTCTAAAATTGAGAGGGTAAATTTTTTGTGACAAATTGAACGTATCCTTAAAACTTACTTGGCCGTAGTTTAGAACTCCAGCTGACGGGCTCACTTGAAAGTTCCCAAAAAGACTGAGTTGTCCTTCACCAAATTTCTGGTCCTCACTGCACTTGGTGACATACATGTAATCAGTTGGCATCAGTCCAAATCCAAGACCATCCCAGTCGACGTCCTCACTGCCAATTCGATAAAGACATTTAGGAAAAAGAGAAATAGAAGGGGACCAACTAGAATAGATGTCCACTTTTTTGTTTGCTTAAAAATAACCTAAAAAGTATTTTATAATTATCTTGTGGTTTATTTAAAGTGTAGAGGACAAAAGACTCGGGTAATACCAGGGGATTACGTACCTGTGAGGCGATGATGGCTCGGGCACTTGAAGAGAGGATACTTGGGACGCAAAGCCACGGCAGCTACCTCCCATCTACAACCATTTGAAAGCATATGAATCAGAGTGGCCCGGGATTTGGAAATTAGATAACCGTGACTTTCTATGCCAGCAGAGTATAAAACAACAAGCATTTTTTGTTTCTTTAATTATTTAGGTTGGAGAGAAACTTATCGCTTTCAAAGTACGATAAGGACTCGTTGATATTCATAAATCACAACAAACTAACAATTAATGGACAATTCAAAACCATTCATACACGCAATCTGGTATTTTTTTACTTTATCTTAATTGAAGTGCTTTATCCTAGAGCAAGTCTAATCCCATAAATTATGCAGGTCGTAGATAGAGTTTTTTTTTTTTTGGAACAAAATATTTAGTTCATTAATTTTGTCCTGGAAGGAAGAATAATCTTCCCCCTGATCTTCAGTATTAAGAGGGAAGGCGGCATTAAGCGCAAGATTACTCAAAACTTAAAACCCTGTTTCCATTATTTTGTGGGGAGGAAAAGGGAGCTCTTGTCGAGAGAAAAAGAAAGGGTTGGTGCGGCATCACTATAGTTGTCTATATGTCTCTGAATTGGGACTCGTGTACACGCCCATGCCGGCCCATTCGATCCTTGAATGAAACTCCATGGAGTGTTGTTGAAACACGCGACGAGTAACCCCCTTGTTTGGTTTGTAATTTTAGAGAGGAGGAGAAAAAAAATTTAATAAAATTTAATAAAATTTTTTTTTCATTCTCCTTCTTTCTTATTTCTCCAATTTGGAGGGATTAGGAGAAAATTAAAAAAATAACTAAAATGTTCCTTATCTTAATTATTAATTTTATATTTCATAAAATTTTTATAGATATGGTTGAGGAGAAATTTCAATGTATCAATTAATACGGGTACATTGTCATATTGAGAAAAAAGTAAACATGTCAATATTTTTAACTCAAATGCATTTTAATTTTATAAAATAAAATATGTTAAATTATATATTTGTTGAAATAATTATTTAGTTAATTTTATTTGTTTACAAATTTTTTTAAAATAATTATAATTATAAATAATTTTTTATATTTATTTAATTTGGTAGTGACAATATTTAATTTTTAAAAATAAAAAAATAATTAACAGTATTATCGTTACTTTTAAAATATATAAGGATAAAATAGTCTACATATTAGTATTTTTCCTCCCCTCCCCTCTCCTTCTAAACCAAACAATATATCTCTCCTCCTCTCCCCTCTTCTCCCCTATATTAAAATCCCTCCCCTCCCCTCCTTTAAACCAAACAAGGCCTGAAGGAAAGAAAGATGAAGGAAGTTTATGCCTATGCATCTATACAAGACAATAGTCGTAAAAGGAAAAGAAAAAGGAGAAAGCGAATTGTTTTGAAGAAATATTGTTTAAAAAAAAGTAAACGATAAAAGAGAGAGTAAAAGAATAATGACCTTGGATGTAGGGGAAGAAGAAAGATCAAGTCGAAGAAGCAATCAAGGGCTAGCTTGCTCAAGCTAAATCGTGTTTTCATTTAGGTTTAGGAAGGTGGCTTAATTTTTTTTTTTTTATGATGAGGAATTAAAGATTATAGTCTCAAGGTTTTTATTATTATTTTAATTTAAGTTATTCACCATAGTATACTTCTGATAGTTTTAAAGCTAGTAGTCTTTTTGACATGAGTTAGATAAGATTCTATTAGATGTGTTTCGTTAAATATTGATTGAAAAGGATTACAACTTTGATCCTAGCCATTCCCTATCTAATCTCTTTGTTGAATTGGATGATAATATTAAAGTGGTTAACTGTGGCTCAATAAAGTAGGAGTTATTGTGGGGTCCCTTAACCTAAAAGGGTAGGAAAAAGAAAATTATGCATGCAATTGAAATTGGCCTTTTTCACTTTTGACCTTTTTTCTTTTAAGTGTGGTAAATTAAAGAATTTAGATTTTTCTTGTATTTATGTAAAATTTGGACCTAATTGTAAACAACAAAGATTTAAAATAACAAAATTATCCCAAAAACATATTATATTTAAATCTCATCCTTATAACAAAATAATAGATAAGGTTTTGAAGAAATATAATAAATATAATAATGAAAAAATAAGTCTATCAACAACATGGTGAAATCCATTTAATGACAAGAATGGTGATATACTTGATTGACGAAGACTAACTTAGTTGAGATTCAACGATGAAAAAGTCTTGAGGGGATTCATTATTTATTCTCAAGACCTATTTATTCTCAAGACCCATCATAGATTTTGCAAAATCGTATCCCCTAGCGAGAAGCAGAGTATAATAATTTATATGCTTATATAGAACTTCTTAGTTGTACACTATTGAGTTTGTTTTTTATTGTTTGTTTTGATTTCTTTTTTCTTTTTTTCTTTTTTTCACCACAGCATTTTGAAAAGTTATGAAACGAATTCAAGATACCATGAGTTTCAAATTTCCTGACGTGTTGTGATAGATAATGCTAACAAGCAAGAGTCAACAAAAGAGACGCTCCATTCTATATGAGAAAATTCATGATGATATCCATTTAATGAAGAATGGTGATATACTTGATTGTCGAATACTAACCTAATTGAGATTCAATGATGACAAAGTCTTGAGGAGACCCATCATATATTTTGCAAAATTATGTCACCCTGATGAGAAGTAACGGATAATAATTTATATACTTGTATAGATCTTCTTAGTTCTGTAGTATTGAGTTTGTTTTTTATTTTTTGTTTGTTTGTTTTCTTTATTATAGCATTTTGAAAGGTTATGAAACAAATTCAACATACCATAAGCTTCAAATTTCCTTATGTGTTATGCTAGATAATGCAACTAACAAGAGTTGACAAAAACGAAGCTTCATTCTACATGAGAAAATTCATGATTATTGTAGAGAAAGTATTCATATCTTGCATAACACAGTAGATTGAAAAGGTTCATCTTCGTCAAGATTATGCTAAAAGAAGCACAATTCATACTGAATTATAATCCTTTTCATTTTTTACTTTGTCAATTTGCTATCAGTTTAAAAAGATAGAAAATGTGTTGGATCCACTTACACTCCCTCCTCTCTCTTTGTTCCTTTAGATTCACACAAAATTAACCCCAAAAAAACAAAGCAATTTAGATTACTTATAGTTAACCTTACAATTGCGGGAGATGCTGTTAATTGTTTTAGTTTTTTTTTTAATGGATTACAAAATTTAATTATAAAAATAAAAATTTTAATTATTAAAAAAAATTATACTTTAAAATTTTAACTATATAATATAATTAAAAATTTTCAAATATAATTATCTTATAATTAAAAATTTTATCCGTTTAAATATATTTTATTTTCATAATTAAAACTTATATTAGTTAAAAAAAAAACCGCATTAGACAAGATGGCTACATCCCTTAGCAATTACAAAGCCAATTGCAGAAGATCTATGTTGGAGAAATGCCAAACCACTTGGATTAGGTCAAGTAGTCAAAGTGGAGCGGAGGTATGGATAAGTTCTAGTAATAAAAGTGGAGTGGAATGGAGGTATGGATAGTTTTAAAGATTGGTATAACCAAAAAAAGAAAAAAAAAAAGCCAGAAAATAAAATTTTTGAGTTGCCTTTCAAATAGGCGCACTGATTTCTTACTCAGCACCTTGAAGGATGGGTCGCCGCCACAACTTTCGGCAATGTCGCTCGAGATTTCTCCGACGGCAGCTCTGGCTCCTTCCTCCGGTGGAGACATGTCGCCGTCGTGTACATTTCCATGGCCGTTTCCGCCGGCATCACCTGGGGCTTCAAAGGATAAGAAGGAGGCGCGTATGAGAGTGGGAATTGGGGGAAATTAGAGGATGAGCTCGATAAGGTCTGAGCTCATTCAACTTGAATTTTAAAATGTAATTAATCATGGTTCAAAGGGGAAGGGGAAAGCGGCGAAGCTGACTCCGCCACCAAACACCCACTGCCCATCTCTGCAACTCAACGACCCGTTGTTCTATGTCTCTTCCTCTTTCTTTATTTTTGGAACCGTGTCGCCCCAGCGATAAGCTGCAGGGGCATATTGGTCTTTGAGCAAATTTGGTTCCAAAACACAATCCCATTCCCGCCCTACAGTGTTCGGATCTCATTGCTGATAACACAGTGCGACGAAAGGAGAGTAGATCCTCTGCCGTGGAAGTTATTGTGCTGTTAGAATAGAAATTAAAGGTGTTTTGATTTTTGATTTTTTTTTATTTTAAATTAAATTTATTTATTTCATCTATTTTTTTTGAATCAACAACATAACAGCAGAGATTCATTTCCGCGACGCAAAGGGAGATCTTAAAACCAAACGCTATACGTCGGCGTATTCCGTCCCCTTCTACGTTCAACGCAGTGAACCAAGCGACCCGTTATATACAGCGTGTGTTTGATTTCACGGTTGGAAGAGAGATGAAGCGACAAATTATTGCTTCTGTATAAAAAAAATTTGTAAATGTAATTTTGACTTCCCTTGACGCTCTACCAAACAACCTAATAGTCAAGCTAGTAACTGCATATGATACCGTGTGGTGCACGTGCCATGTATCGAGTGGTTGTTACGAGCAGGACTGAGGGGCTCAAAGTTCAAATGAGGGGAAATTAATTAATGTCAATATATATCATATTTTTGTTGTGCGATTTTATATTTTAAACTGCATGGTACTACCTTTTGTTTTTTATAAAATTCTTTTTTGAATTTAAAAAAATTTGCACAGGCACGGTGACGGTTGTTATAGATGATTGACACTTGACTGTATGAGCAGGACTGGAGGACTCAAAAATTCAAATGACTGGAAATAGAATTAATTTTGCTTGTCGTTTTTGAGCCCTTGATGTATGTTCCATTCCTCATCTTTTAATTTTAAATTTTTCTTAGTATAACTAACGGCTCATTAAATATACAGAAATTTAAGTATAAAAAAATTTTATAAATAAAAAAAACTTAATATCTTTAATTTTAATATTAAATAAATTATAATTATAAAATTATAAAAATAAAATAAACATTTTATATGATTTTTTATTTCCTCCTCGCTTTTCCCCCCATACTCGCGTCCCATGTGAAAGTCAAGGCGTGAGGCCCATTTGTATTTATAGATGGACTATTCCGGGATGTGAGCTAACGTGGATATTAGGCAGTGAAGCTCGGATTTCGATGCAATGATCCTATCCCTTCCAAATTGGTTAAGAAAATGCAGTGTTTGATACGTTGCTATATATGGAAGAGCACCTAACCAAAAAAACCAAAACAACACAATCACGTGCTAAAGTTGCCCTACATAGGGTTGGCGTCATCATCTGCTCCTCCCATCCTGCTTCTCTACTCTGCCTCCAATTATTTTGGCACTCCTCCAGCCTCAGAACTAGCAGCCACCACCATGATTCACAGGACTCCCTGCTTCCCTAGTTTAGCTCGATTGGTTCTTCGACTTGATCTTTCTTCTTCCCCTACATCCAAGGTCATTATTCTTTTACTCTCTCTTTTATCGTTTACTTTTTTTTAAACAATATTTCTTCAAAACAATTCGCTTTCTCCTTTTTCTTTTCCTTTTACGACTATTGTCTTGTATAGATGTATAGGCATAAACTTCCTTCATCTTTCTTTCCTTCAGGCCTTGTTTGATTCAAAGGAGGGGAGGGGAGGGATTTTAATATAGGGGAGAAGAGAGGAGGAGAGATATATTGTTTGGTTTAGGAAGAGAGGGGAGGAGAGGAAAAATACTAATATGTAGACTATTTTATCCTTATATATTTTAAAAGTAATGATAATACTGTTAATTATTTTTTTATTTTTAAAAATTAAATATTGTCACTACTAAATTAAATAAATATAAAAAATTATCTATAATTATAACTATTTTAAAAAAATTTATAAACAAATAAAATTAACTAAATAATTATTTCAACAAATATATAATTTAACATGTTTTATTTTATAAAATTAAAATGCATTTGAGTTAAAAATATTGACATGTTTACTTTTTTCTCAATATGACAATATATCTGTATTAATTGGAACATTAAAATTTTTCCTCAACCATACCTATAAAAATTTTATGAAATATAAAATTAATAATTAAGATAAAAAATATTTTAGTCATTTTTTTAATTTTTCCCCTAATCCTTCCAAATTGGAGAGATAAGAAAGGAGAAAAAGAAAGAAAAAATTTCATTAAATTTTTTTAAATTTTTTCTCTTCTCCTCTCCAAAATTACAAACCAAACAAGGGATCCCCCAAACCAAACAAGGGTTACTCGTCGCGTGTTTCAACAACACTCCATGGAGTTTCATTCAAGGATCGAATGGGCCGGCATGGGCGTGTACACGAGTCCCAATTCAGAGACATATAGACAACTATAGTGATGCCGCACCAACCCTTTCTTTTTCTCTCGACAAGAGCTCCCTTTTCCTCCCCACAAAATAATGGAAACAGGGTTTTAAGTTTTGAGTAATCTTGCGCTTAATGCCGCCTTCCCTCTTAATACTGAAGATCAGGGGGAAGATTATTCTTCCTTCCAGGACAAAATTAATGAACTAAATATTTTGTTCCAAAAAAAAAAAAAACTCTATCTACGACCTGCATAATTTATGGGATTAGACTTGCTCTAGGATAAAGCACTTCAATTAAGATAAAGTAAAAAAATACCAGATTGCGTGTATGAATGGTTTTGAATTGTCCATTAATTGTTAGTTTGTTGTGATTTATGAATATCAACGAGTCCTTATCGTACTTTGAAAGCGATAAGTTTCTCTCCAACCTAAATAATTAAAGAAACAAAAAATGCTTGTTGTTTTATACTCTGCTGGCATAGAAAGTCACGGTTATCTAATTTCCAAATCCCGGGCCACTCTGATTCATATGCTTTCAAATGGTTGTAGATGGGAGGTAGCTGCCGTGGCTTTGCGTCCCAAGTATCCTCTCTTCAAGTGCCCGAGCCATCATCGCCTCACAGGTACGTAATCCCCTGGTATTACCCGAGTCTTTTGTCCTCTACACTTTAAATAAACCACAAGATAATTATAAAATACTTTTTAGGTTATTTTTAAGCAAACAAAAAAGTGGACATCTATTCTAGTTGGTCCCCTTCTATTTCTCTTTTTCCTAAATGTCTTTATCGAATTGGCAGTGAGGACGTCGACTGGGATGGTCTTGGATTTGGACTGATGCCAACTGATTACATGTATGTCACCAAGTGCAGTGAGGACCAGAAATTTGGTGAAGGACAACTCAGTCTTTTTGGGAACTTTCAAGTGAGCCCGTCAGCTGGAGTTCTAAACTACGGCCAAGTAAGTTTTAAGGATACGTTCAATTTGTCACAAAAAATTTACCCTCTCAATTTTAGAAAGAGATGGAGTTATAATCCAAGTAAAACCCACTATTTAACTGGATTTTTCATACTTTATGTCTCTCTTTTAAAAATTAATACTGTCAAGGACTTAATGTTGCTGGGTTGGATCCTTTCTCACTTCTTATTTGTTATTCACCCCCAGTGTTGGTTTTCTCTCTTCCTATTTCTAAACAGGGACTATTTGAAGGTACAAAGGCATACAAAAAGGAAAATGGGCACCTGCTTCTCTTTCGTCCAGAACAGAATGCTATTCGCATGCAGATTGGTGCAGAAAGAATGTGCATGCCATCACCTTCAGTGGATCAATTTGTCGATGGTTTAAAGCAAACTGCCCTGGCTAATAGGCGCTGGGTAATTAATTGTCTTGCATTGTAATTTCCATTTTATGTTATCATGTTTGATATTAGGAGTAGAACTTTCGACTTACGTGGAAGTTCAAAGCAGGTTCCTCCACCGGGGAAGGGATCGTTGTACCTTAGGCCTCTGCTCATAGGAACGGGTCCTGTGTTGGGTTTGGCCCCGGCATCTGAGTATACATTCCTCATATATGCTTCCCCCGTTGGCAACTATTTCAAAGCGAGTGACCCTTTTTTTTCAAGGAAAATAATACTAAAAGCTTAAGTCAAACCAAATAAACATGCCGATCAGTAATTTACTCTGTGAAACCATTCGCAGGAAGGTACGGCACCGCTTAACTTGTACGTGGAGGAGGAGTTTGATCGTGCTTCTCGTCGTGGAACTGGAAGCGTCAAAACCATTTCAAATTATGCCCCAGTAATTACAATTTGCCAACATTGGATATTTCCTTATAGTCCTGGGCTACGTTGGAATCAAAAGGATATTCAACATTCTAGTAAAAATTGGTTCACTGTATACCCTTTTGGTGCTAATTTTCCTCGATTCCTTTGACAGAATGGAATTGACATTATTTTGATGAGGTTGAGATTCTCTATGCATGATCGAGTTGTCTGGAGCATTAAGTATTCTTTGTCTTGAAATGTAGGTCTTGAAAGCACAAATGAGAGCCAAGAACAGAGGATTTTCAGATGTGCTATACCTCGACTCTGTCACTAAGAAAAATCTAGAGGAGGTCTCTTCTTGTAACATTTTTATCGCAAAGGTATTCTTCCAATTATTTACC
This sequence comes from Erythrophleum fordii, assembly GCA_032878935.1. NCBI lineage: Eukaryota > Viridiplantae > Streptophyta > Magnoliopsida > Fabales > Fabaceae > Erythrophleum > Erythrophleum fordii. The sequence continues at coordinate 12,314,837 of JAVQMF010000058.1, forward strand.
ATTCTCACCTCTTAATTCTGGATATGCGTGTACTGCGTTACACATTTTTGCCTCTACGTGTATGCTTGCAAGTGGTCCGCCATCTTATTTGTTTTTGAATTTCCAAGGGCAAAGACATCTCAACACCTGCTACCAACGGATCCATTCTTCCGGGAATTACCAGAAAAAGTGTTATTGAAATTGCTCGTCATCATGGCTATCAGGTGCTACTATATATAATATATACTTGAAATGAAACTTGGTATTCATTCCGCATTTCTTACCTGTTATGTTGCTTCTTGTTATATAATACTTGAATTTACTGTTCACCTTTCTCAAACATATTATTAACTTTTGGTAATTGCGGCTCTCCGCACTTTTTCTCTCATGACAAAAAATAGCAGAAATTTTCTTCAAAGCAGAGTCATCAAGGAGCTAGTCATGGATACACTTGAAATCCACATGATGGATGCAATTAGATGAGAGCTGTCTAGCTTAATTTTTTGCTGGAATTATACTCATAAATCCTCCAAATTTGTTCAGGTGGAGGAGCGTGCTGTTGTAGTGGATGAATTAGCGGAGGCTGATGAAGTTTTCTGCACTGGAACTGCTGTTGGTGTTGCCCCAGTGGGGAGCATCACTTGCCAGGGTAAAAGGTAAAAAAGTAACTTCACTGACTTATAATTGCTAATATAAAATCAACCAGGCATTTGAAATTGTGATAATACCCATTTTTATGAAAAAAAAAAAAAAATTACTATTAAAAATTTTAAATTAAAAATAGTTATATTAAATGATCTTAATTTTTAAAATTATTTTGAAAGATTTAAAAATAAAAAATTTAAATTATATAGGAAAATTACAGACCTAAAATTAAATTTTTTTAATTTTGAAATTTTCAATATAAATATATTGAACTTGAGTCTTTAACAATAATCTTTCTTATTTTAATTCATTTTCAAGTTCCAGTTGTTGAACAGAGTAACGGATCTCCACAACTTGAATATAGGTCCAATTTCATGTGGCGAAAGTTCTCAAATAAAAAATGCATCGTTCATATGTCACAAATTGCTGAAATGTGGCTTTATATTTACAGGATGGAATATAAAACAGGGGGTGGAACTATTTGTCAAGAGCTGTGCTCCACCCTCACAGGTATTCAAACGGGTACGATTGAAGATAAAAAAGGATGGGTCCTTGAGATTTACTGAACTTTTAGTATTTTCATGTACAAAAATGTGGTCAAAAAAATTGTAGATTAATATTGTTTAAAATAAAATAATATACATATATATATATATATATATGTATATCTAGAGAGAGAGAGAGGTGATTTGTACTTATTGTTGTATTGTGACAATAAAAAGGAAATTAATAAGATTGATGAGAAAATGTGTTGGATGTTTACGGTAAAATAAGACTTACCAGGATCATGGTAAAATCTATCATTAATGATAAGAGTAGCGATATACTTGATTTGTGAACACTAACCCATTTGAGAATAATGACATCTTGAGGCGATCGCTCATACACTTTGCCAGATTGTGTCACCCCCAACAAAAAACAGAGTACAATAACATAGAAGCCTTTTAAGGACTAATAAATATTAATTAATGCTTTATTATATTGGTTTTATGAGATGGCTCATAGACCTTACATATTAAAATTATAAGTCAATGATATTCTTTTTCTCTTTTTTACCTTCACCCTTTTATTTATTCATATATTTTTATTGTTTTACAGCTCATAATCAAATTCCTTTCTTTTTTTCTTTTTTGGTAAATGCAAATATAGATTTTCTTAGTTGTGCAATGTTGAGTTTATCTGTTTGTTTTTTCTCTCTTTCACTATACGATTTTGAAAAATTATGAAACAAATTAAATATACCATAAACTTTAAATTGCCTTGTAATTTGTGCTAGATAATGCAACTAGCAGGAGTCAAAAGGAGCGGAGCTCCATTCTACATGAGAAAATGCACAATTAATATAAGCGAAAATAGTCATATCATGCATAACACAGAGTAGATTGGAAAGGGTTTATCTCCCTCAGAGTGTGCACAAAATTAAGCAGAATAGAACACAAGTGCTCTGCTGCTAAGGCAACACAATATAAGCTTAGAATAAACTGGGAGGATTAGCATTTATATATTTGGCAAGTGAGGATACTTGTGGATGCACAATTGTAATATCTCTGTCAATGATTTTTCTCTGGCAAGTATTAGATATAGAGATGGTTCTTCTCGATGATTGATAGTATGACAAGAATTGGAGTCAAATGACGGGAAATGGAAGTAATTTTTCTTATCGGAGCCTTGTAATAATGTTTAAGCACGAAGATTTTTTTTGTTGTTGTGCTGTACAGTTTAAGGTTTCCAAATAATAATAATAAATAAAACTGCCTTTTAAGGACACCATATCCTCTATTGTATTTTTAACACACTAAAAAATCTGAATTTGATGTTTAATAATTTTCTAACTGAGGCGTCTAAGCTGTTGATTTATGTTTTGCTCCTTTCCTTTATAATTTTTCTTGTTGAGGCTTTGTAATGATATTTAAATATAGAGATATTCTATTGTGCTGCACAGTTTGAGTTTACAAAATAAATAAATAAAATGACTCTCAATTTGGGAGCACCGTATTTTTTATTATATTTTTAATACATTAAAAAATTCGACTTTGATATTTAATAATTTTTTAATTGAGGCATCTGAGCTATTGATTTTTGGTTTCGTTTCTTTGCTTTATAATTTTTTCGAAATATGGTCTCACTTCTTGTCACGGGTGAGAGCGTGGGGTTGGATGGCATTTGCAGATAATTGAGCTAGATATAATTTTGCTTGTCGATTTCTAATTAACACATCTGACTTCTGAGCTGTTTATGGATGTTTGATTTCTTGTCTATGTGGGTCTAACTTCTTGTGCACGTGAGGTGGTGGGCAGCCTTTGCGGTGCTGTAAGGGATCCCAAGGGCTACGTGGGGATGTGAGAGCATATATGATTTGGATGGGTAATATGCCCCCTTTCCATGGTTTGATCTATTTCAAAATCTTAGAAAATGTAATTAATGTTTGATATGCTGCTATGCTATATATACATACAACTGCGCCGAATCAAAAATCAAAACTACATAATATTACATCTTAAAATAGAGTTGCCATCTTCCCATCTCGCTTCTCTACACTGCCTCCCAATTATTTTGGCATTCTTTTCCTCACAACTTGTAGCCGCCGCCATGATTCATTGGACTCTTTGTTTCCTAATTTAGCTCAATTGCTTCTTCCACTTGCTCTTTCTTCTTCCCTTACTTCCAAGGTTATCATTCTTTCAAGAAGTCACTGACTTTTCTTCATAAATTATATGCACCACAAATTGTGTCCTGACAAGTTACACTACTACTTTTGCATGTACGCGCTCACCTTGCCAAAATAAAGGACTGCACCAACCACAAGTTGCAATTAATATTTCCTCATATGTGGGTTTTCTTATAAATTATTTTATTAAATAATTTAGCCTATATAAGGACATTCCCCTTGAGCCAATTAAGCAAAGTAGAAAAAAAAATCTTTTTTATCCTTTGTTTTGTGTGAAAAAGATTTCTCTTCCTCCTTCCTTTTATTCTCTTCAGTTGGTATCAGAGTAGGCAATCAAGGGCTAGCTTGCTCAAGCTAGATCGTGTTTTCAAAGAACTGTGTTATGAGGAGATTATGTTAGCACACTATCTGGGATTATAATATTTGGTGGTTTGGAATCAAGTTTAATTGGTTGAGTGATGGGCACTAACTAATTACTATAGCGAATCTTGTATCTTCATCAAACTCAATTGAAAAGCTCAATAACAACATCTATGACATATGAAGCATTTGGATCTAGTACTATATGCTTGGGCAAGACTCGTGGGGTGTTAGTCGTGTGGAGACAACTCCACCAACTGATGAGGAAGAAAAAAAGAAGTTGAAGATTAAAGCTAGAAAAGCTATATACATGTTGTTCATTATAGTGAAGGATGAGTTCTTGTAGCGAATCAAGGACTCGACAATACTAAAAAAGGCTTAAGATACCTTTGCTACAATATTCACAAGAATGGTGCAAAACTGTAACTGTTAGAGAATGAACTCATATCTGTTGAACAAGGAGACATGATGGTGAGTCAATATTTTACAAAGTGAAATCCATTTGCAATAAAGTTGGAAAAATAGATTTAGAGAGTGCAATTAGTAAGGTGAGGAAGCAGAAGATCATTATTCAAGGATTAAATCCCAAATATCATGGTTTAATTATAACTACTCAAGGTTGGGCCAAAGAAACAATTTTGATAGAGTTATAAAGTATTTTGGCCAACCAAGAAGCTTTAGACAAGCAAATGTCTAAAACTACAATGAATGAGGAAGATAAGACCTTTGTTTATTAAGAGTGCCTAAAGAAGACAAGACAACTACAAAGTTTAACAACGAAGTTGAAAGCTCGAGAAGAAGACAACAAAGGTGGTAGAAAAGCCAACATGGGTAAGGTCAATAGCAAGGGGAAGTTAGACAACCTTAATATAGAGATGAAAGAGAAGAACAAAGATGTTATCACTAGGATGACCGATGCTATAAGGGTGGTAAGAAAGGCCATTTTGCTTGTGATTGTCGAATAGATAAGGTGAAAGGTAATGTTGCAACCTTCGACTTAAATGAAAGTGAAAAAGAATGGGGTTTTTTAGCATCATTTGTTATAAAAGAATCTAGTTTTAGTAAAGACTTAGAATATGGAGGACATATTGAATGGAACAACTATGAAGAAATTATCACATCATGCATAGACAAATAGCAGTAGAGCTTGCACTAGCAGCTTTGAATTACAATATAATGAAAACTAGATTGTTGATTCTAATTGCTCCAACCATACGATAAAAGACAAGAAAAAACTACTCAACATGTCTGAGTATTAAAGAAAACGAGTTATGGTGATAGCAAATAACTCTAGGTTACCAATTGCCCATATTGGCTATTGTCCCCTGCTTTAATTCACTTCAAGTATAGGTGGACCATGTTTATCATGTACCTAGGATGAAGAAGAATTTACTATCGATTTCATAGCTAACATCTTTAAGAAATTATGTGATGTTTAGGCCTAAAAATGTGAAGGTGTTCTAGAATTTGACACCCACAAATCCACTACTTGTAGAAGGAAGGCGGCTTGAGTCTATCTACGTAATGTCAACTCAGGTAGCATACATAGACAAGATAAGAAAGAATAAGATAGCATATTTGTAACATGTAAGGCTCAGACATATGAGTTATAATCGACTGAAGGCAATGATAAAGAAATTCATTGTAAGAGTTGCCAAATTTAAAGATACGAGATAACACTATCCGTGTAGGATATCAATATGGCAAAACTCATGAATTATCATATGAATAGTTAAGATACAAAGCAGAGGTTCCATTAGAGTTGATACATTTAAATGTTTTTAGATTGGTGAACCAGCCTTTGATAAGTAGAAATCGACACATGATTATATTTATTGATGACTTTTCAAGGTACATATGAATAAATTTTATGAAAGAGAAATCAGAAGCTTTAATAAAGTTCAATGAGTTTAAAGAAAAGGTTGAGAAAGAAGATGAATGCAAAATTCGATACTTACACACTGATAACGAGAGAGAATACACCTCAAAGAAGTTTACTGAGTATTTACAGAAGTGGGCCATAAGGCAATAGTTAACCTGTTCGAATACTCCATGGCAAAATGAAGCTATAAAAAGGAAGAATCGACACTTGGTAGAGATGTACAAGAGTATGCTGCATGCTAAAAATATTCCATCACATTTTTAGACAGAGCACTTGAAAGCAGCCATCTATGTCATCAACAAGCTATGACAACCCAGGCTTGGGTTTATTTCATCACATGAGAAATTGTAGGACACAAAGCCATTAATGAGTTATATTTGAGTATTTAGCTGTGTTTGCTATGTGTTTGTGCCAAGACAAGAACATAGTAAGTTTGACAAGAAGGTGATCTATTATATATTTGTTGGTTACAATAGCCAATGAAAAAGGTGGAGATATTGTAATCCAACAACAGGACATTGTTACGTGTCTAGAAATGTAATGTTTGATGAAGCATCATCATGGTGGTTATCGCAAGCAGTGTTGCAACCAGATTCAAAGTAAATTATAGAAGAGGTACAAAAACAAAAAAAAAGGTGCAACTAGAAAATAAGGAAGAGTAGTTAACATTAGAAGATGTGTTTAATGGTGATCAAGTTAGAGTAAAATCACCAGAACAAAAAAATCCGTGGTAAACAGGAGTTCGTATTAGGTCTCTAGAGGATGAGAGACCAAATCAGATAAAAGAATTAGATGAAGTTCCTTAACAACAAGGAAGGAGGTCTACAAGGGTTCAAAAGCTAAAGCCAAAATATACTAATGCAGCATTGGTTGAAGATAATGGCCTGAAAGAACCAAGTACATATAAAAGAAGCATTTTGGTTAAAAGAGTGGAGAGATGTAATGGAAGAAGAGATTAAGGCAATGAAACCTAAGAATTAGTGCCATAACCTACTAAAGTACAGCCTATTTCTTGTAAATAGGTATACAAGGTGAAGACTTATACCGATGGATTAATAGAAAGGTACAAGGCTTGTTTAGTGGCTCAAGTATTTTCACAAAAATACAAGTTAGACTATGATAAGATATTTAGTCCAATGGCTAAAATAACTACCATGCATATTGATGACTCCCTAATTTTGGATAAAAAGGATATATTTTATGATAAATTAGGGAGGTAAAGTATTTTTCTTTTGACTAATATGACTAAATTTTTATTCAATCAAACAAAATAAAGAAAATATTTCAATTGCGATATCTTTATCAGTTTGAGCCTCATTTTATGATTGATTTTTATCTCAAGAGAAAGTAGAAGATTGTAGAAAGAAATGAGAAAAGAGAGAAAAGCTAAAAAGTAAAAAGGCAAATGGAATAAGTCCTCTCGCTACGGTTATAACACAATTTACTATAGTGGGAAAGTCACTTCGCTATAGCGAAATCGCGATGTATACAAATTTCAGGGAGCTCCTAGTTATAGTGCCAGCAATAGTGAGATCAGCAGAAATCTAAGCGCCTATAAGCTCTCGTTGTAGCGAGAGTCACCCTTCGCCATAGCGAGATCGGCCTCTGAAACGCACAGCTTTGATTTGCAAGCTAAAAAAGGTGAGAGGAAGCTAGGCTTTCGTCATTCAGCAAAAAAGAGCCACTTCTGGTCGATTGGGAGAGTGGGAAACGCACAAGAGGTGTTAGGAAAGTTTCATATTAATTAGGAAATCGTTGATTCTGTGCAAGATTCTTTTGATTAGGTATTTTTACTCTATCTTCTCTTTAGGTTGATGTATTTGTTGATATGTTTGCTGAGCTTGTTTGTGGATTTCAAGCTATGAATGGCTAAATCTTATAACCCTTAGGGATTCTATAAACATTTGAGCTTTGGAAATTATTTCCTTTTTTATTATGTCAGATTATTGAAAATTTGAGTGCTTAATCTGAATTATAGTTTCATTTTATTGATTGGCCACATCTAGTTTGATGATGGGTACCTTTGAAAGAAGGGAATTGCTTATAGACAATTGATTGAGCAACTTAGGATTAGACAGAGTCTAATTTACAATTGAGATAGAAATATACTCAAGGGCCTTAAGTAGTCTAGATAAGGTCTAAGCTTCATTGTGTGTTGACTTCTCATTTGAGACATTAAATAGTTGAGTTAATATATGGATTTGAATGGATCGAAATACATTTTTACCTAATTAGACCTTTAAATCTAAAATCAACATTAAGCCAATTAATTAAAAAGGAAAATGATTGACATTGTGTAAAAAAGGGATTAGAATTCCTATGGTGTCTTTAATTGCTTATTTTCGATTAGAACTATTTTCATTACTGTTAATTGCACTTGAATTAATTTTCATAAAAATTCAATCACAACTTAATTTATTTAACTAAAATGAATATGAGAAATATAATGCCTAATCACTAATCATATTGATTTTCTGAGAGAACGACCTTGACTCATCACTTACTATTCTTACGACCCGTATACTTATGGTGTCATTATTTTGGTGAGCATCACATATGCTGTTAACACTAGTAGCCAGAAGTCTCAAAGGCTCTGGCAGATGGATGTCAATAATGCATTTCTATATGGTAAGTTAGATTGAGAAATATATATAGAATAACCAAAGGATTTTGAGAGTAAGGTTCACACGAGTTATGTGTGCAAATTGAAAATTGCACTATATGGATTAAAGTAGGCACCAAGAGCATGGTACAGGAAGATTGGAAAATTTCTTTTACAAAATAGATATTCAATGGCACCAGCTAACTCGAGTTTATTTGTGAAAGTACAAGATAGTAAACTAGTTATAGATGACCTTATCATCACTGGAGATGGTGAAAAAGAAGTTTATTAAACAAGAGGTAATTTATCTGTATGCTTCCAAATGAAGAAGCTTGGATAATTAAAATATTTTTTAGGACTTAAGGCCAAGAGAACCAAGGACGAATTATTTCTGTGTCAGCAAAAGTTTCCTTAAGACTTGCTAAAGAAATATAGCATGTTAGATTGTAAGCTAATTTCAATACCTAGAGAGGTGAATGCTAAACTGTGCCCGCAAAAGGAAAGGAATTGGAGGATGTCATAATGTATAGGCAATTGGTTGGTAGTTTGATTTACCTCACTCTAGCTCAACTTGACATATTACACGCAGTAAGTGTGATAAGTCGATTCATGAAAATCTAAAAAAGCCACATTTGGAAGCATACAATGAATATTACAGTATGTCAAGAGTATTATTGACTATGAGATATTTTACAAGAAAGGCATAGCATATGAGGTCATAAGATATTATGACATTGATCATGTAGGTGATCATGGCACTCATGATTTAACTACTAGGTATATGTTTAGCCTAGGCTTAGAAGTAGTATCTTGGTGCAGTAAGAGACAACCTATTGTATCTCTATCAAGTATAGAAGCAAAATACAAAGTAACAACTATGATAGCTTAAGAATGTATACGACTTATATAGCTATTACAAAATCTACATCAACCAACTAATTACACAGTGAAATTATATTATAACAATCACTCAGCAATTCATTTAGCAAAAAACCCAATGTTTCATGCTAGAACAAAACATGTGGAGGTACACTATCATTTTATCCGAGAAAAGGTATTACGAGGCAACATTAAAATGAAGTATATCAAAACTGAAGATCAAACTAAAGATATATGTACAAAAGGACTTGATGATTTGAAATTTGGAGATTTTAAAAGACAACTTGGTGTGACTACAAAGTCCTCAATAAGAGGAAAAGTTATTAAATGGGAGTATTAAGAAGTCATCGACTTTTTCTCATAACTTATATGCACCACAAGCTATCTCCTAACAAGCCATATTTCCACTTTTGCATGTAGGTGCCCACCTTGCTGAAATAAAGGACTACACTAGCCATAAGTTGCAATTAATATTTCTCTATATATGGGTTTTCTTATATATTATTTTATTAAGTAATTTAGCTCATATAAGAATATTGTAATGTTTTTGCGTGAGGAAAAGTTCTCGTCCTCCTTCTTTTTATTCTCTTCATCTTTAATTCTCTTTTTATTTTATCAATGTATAGTCTAATTAATTGTAATATTTTCTTTTTTTCTTTTTCTATGATTGTATTGTACATATGTGTAGCTACAAATTCTCTTTCTTATCTCTATTTATCATACGTACTCCCTATGGATGTTTTACAATGTGATATGAGGGGATACAATCATCCTAAAATGGAGTATTTTTTTAATTTTAGGTCTTAAATTATAAATTTAAAAATCAAAATCAAAATTGAGAAACCAAAAATTATAATTCCAAAAAAATTATACTTTAAAAATGTTGACTATATTCAAGACTTAAAACTGAAAAAAAAAGAAGAAATATCTCATTTTAAAATAACTACATCCTATGTAATTATTGAAGTAATTGTAAAGAATCCATCATCGCCTTGTTCAAGGGACCAAATAATCCAACACTAGCGGTAGCGAATGGGCTGGCATGGGCATATATATGTAGTGTGTATTTGGTTTTGTGTTCATCTAACTACGTTTTGCTCCAAACCTTGGTTTGCACAGAAAAAATTGGTTTACAACATGTTTGGATCAGCATTCATCATGCTGCACCATAATTTTGAAATGTCTAAAAATTACGTTGAATTGAAGTAACTCATACTTACTTCTTGCAAACGGAGACCTAATTATATTGAAAGTGCATTAACAATATTACTTTTTAATTAAAATTTTTAAATATAAATCACGTTTAAATAAACCCACTTTTACACAAAATAAATTTTGTAAAATTAAATTTATCAAAATTAATTATATTCACTACCAATTCAAACACACATGTACAAAAGTTCAAATTACGATGTATGTGAAAAAATTTTAATGATGACTTTTTTTTTTTAATTTTTTTCTCAATGAGTAGTTTTTCCATCCTACAAAATAATGGAATCAGAATTTTAAGTTCTGTGCAATCTGGCATCCTCTCCCATGCGTTAAGGTGAAGTGCGCCTCAATTGAGCGACGTGGCACTTTTTAGAGCGTTAATTGAGTGAATGGCTAGATCTTTGGAGGTGCAATTTTAACCGTTGAAAAAAAAAAAGAGAAATACACATATGCTGTTCATCGCCTTCCTAAGTTCCTCGACTGTGTCCTGATGAGGTTTGACCATGGCTTTCGTCTCCTCCGAAGCTCTACCTCTTCTGTGCTTTTGAAAAAAAAAAATTTACATGTAGATTGTGCAAACTCTTCCTAACAAACCCCAAATGTAGATTGTGCAGATTCTTCCAAAAAAACCCAAAAATTCTTTAAAATAATTCAGAGCTAAAATCAGTAGAGAATTTTATGATTAACCAGAATAAATTGTTCAATTTTATAGTGGGGATTGAAGTATTTGGTGGTTGCCACAAATGAAAATTATTTCGACAACCATGACATTCAAAACCATTTCCAATTCTCTGGCCGGCATTTGCAGTGTACTCATCAGAGCTGATGCCAAACTCTTCAATGAATTTAACAGTTTGGCAAAAATTTCAGCACACGAGGGTATCGGTTCCAATTTTTTAAACTCATTGGAACCATACAACTTCTCTTCAAACACAACACCAGTAAATTTGTTCTCCTGAGCTTCTTCTCCTTCTGGTCTTCTTCACCTTTAGACTCATTTGAGTTTTCATTGCCATTTATATTCTACATCTCGTTCTCCATTTGCATCTCAATCTCCATTTGCATTTTCTATCTCTCCATGGCTTTCCTTTTCGTTCTGCAAGCGAACCGCATCAAGGGGCTCTAATTTCAACATTTGAAATGCATCGTCTCGATTTTCTCCTGTTTTCCTTCATACGGAATCCCATGATGTCGGTGGTGATGGTAGGAGCGACGATTATTGAAGAAGAAAAGGGAAAGAATGCCCGTGACTGAAAGCCGAGAGGCAGATGAACGGAGAAGCAAAGCGAAGGAGGGGAGAGATGATTTGGATTGGAGCCCTTGCAATTGCATACTGAGAGGCAGAATGTGTGTCCCTCTGATAGCCCTTAGATGAAACGGACGACGTGGATAGACGCAATTGATGTGCATGGACAAAGGCCGCAATTGAGACAATTTGAATCCCGTAATTAATGGCACCTCCCCTCTTAAAAATGAAGACTCAAGAGAAGATTATTCTACTGTTCACGGCACAATTAAGAAACTAAATATCTTAGAAAAAAATCTATCTATCTTGTACCTAGATAATTTATGGGACTAGATTTACTCCGGGTTGAAGTGCTTCCATTAAGATAAAAAGACACCCAGATTTCGTGCACCATGCTTTTGAAGTGTGCATTCTTAATTTAATGTGACGTAGCTAGTCTTTATCTTACTTGAGAGCTTTAAATCTGTCTTATGTATTTTAAATTATCTCCAACTTAAATAATTAAAGAAACAAAAATGCTTGTTGTTTTATATTCTACTGGCATAGAAATTAAGTCACGATGACCTCATTTTGAACTCATGAACCACTCTGATTTATGTGCTTTGCAAATGGCGGAAGGTGGGAAGTATCTGTCGTGGCTCTGCGTCTCAAGTCTCCTCTCTTCAAGAGGTGCCGGCGCCATCATCACCTCACAGGTGATCCCTTGTACTCTCCAAAGTCTTTTGTCCTTTACCCTCTAAATAAGCCATAAGATAATTATAGAATACTTTCTAAATTCTTTTTAAGCTAATAAAAATGTGGACATGCATCTGGTCCCTTTTTATTTTCCTTCTTTTTCTAAGTATCGTTATGGAATTGGCAGTGAGGATGTGGTTGCTGATCCTGTGGAGGGGGATGGTCTTGGATTTGCACCGATCCCAACTGATTTCATGTACATCACCAGGTGTGGTGGATACAAGAATTTTGGACCAGGACAACCACCTAGTCTTTTTGGGAACATTCAAGTGAGCCCGTTTGCAGGAGTTTTAAACTACGGCCAAGTAAGTTTTAAGGCGGAAAACACTTTTATACTATTAGTTATATCTTTATTATTAAATTCTTCAATTAAAATTTAACGACTATATTACTTTTTAATAATAGTATGACAAGTATACAAGTTTTGCATACAACCGTCTAGTTCCATAATTAAAAAATCTGAATGCTCTTATTTTTTGACACCAACATGATATGATTATGTTAGAGAAAGATATATTGAGGGGCGTAAGTCCTACACATTACTACTTTTTCTTTTTTGATGTTGAGTTTTATATCCTATATTTATTTCTATCAAATATAATAATATTATGTTGGTATCCAAAAATGAGGGGATTTGTTCTTATAATTAAATTATATATTTATTAAAGAATTATATATTTTTTATATTTTAATTAAAGAACCTAAAACAAAAATATATGAAACTGCCTGAGTCTAATCGTTTTAAGAATATATTCAATTTCTTTCTAAAATTTACACTCTTGAATTAGAGGAAAGATAAACAAAAAATTTGTGAAATCACATACAGTGAGATTGATTATTCAAGAGAGATATTATAAAAGTGTCTTCTTCTCTTCAAAACTAACAATGCAACTAGAATGGATCTTTCTTTCTTTCTTCCTATTTGTTGTTCCCACAGTGTTGGTTTTCATTACAGAGCATTAACAAATATGAGAACCTAAACAGAGACTATTTGAAGGTACAAATTAAGGCATACAGAAAAGAAAATGGGCATCTGCTTCTCTTCCGTCCAGAACAAAATGCCATTCACATGCAGATTGGTGCAGAAAGGATGTGGATGCCATCACCTTCCGTGGGTCAATTTGTTGATGCTCTGAAGCAAAATGTCCGGACTAATAGGCGTTGGGTAATTAACTCTCTTGTATTGTAATTTTCATTTTATGTCTTGGTATGTTATTGTGTTTGATATTACGGCATGTTTGGTTGATACAAATCAGCTCCGTATAGATAGGAATAAAAATAGAATTGTCATAATATGCATGTTTTGTTGATTCTTGGAATTTGTATTCCATTCACTTTGGAATGTTTGTTGTGTCATGTGAAGCAATTATCAATTCATTCAAAAAAAGATGGATTGGGTTGGCGTTTCAAGGAAATGTTCAGTAAATGATTGAAATGCCTTCTTTCATGTATTATGTTTGACTATTATTTTTTAAAGATTAAAAAATAAAAAATAATATTTAAAAATATTTTAATATATTTTAAAAAAATTTCAACAGAATATAGTAAAAATAAATATTTTCATAATTTTTACATTCAAAGTATTATAGTCATTTATTTATTTTTTAATTTTTATATTGTTTTATTAGATCAAACATAAAATTGAAATGAAATGTTTATTTCTTTTTATTCTGTTATATGAAAATATATTTACATTTCTATTCTCATATTTATAATAATTATTCCATAAATCTAATAACAACTTGGAATTTTGGACTTACTTGGAAGTTGGAAGCAGGTTCCTCCACCGGGGAAGGGATCGTTGTATCGTAGGCCTATATGCTCATAGGAACGGGTCTTTGTATTGGATCTGGGCCCCCAGCACCTGACTATACATTCGTCGTATATGCTTCCCCTCTTGGCAAATATTTCAAAGTGATCCTGTTTTCCTTCTTTTTTTTTTTTTCCCACATAATAGCTAAAGCATATGGCAAACCAAATAAACATGCTTTTCGGCCAAAAAAAAAAAAAAAAAACCATATAAACATGCCCAGTAACCCACTTCTTGGGACCATTTGCAGAAGGGTACAGCACCGCTTAACTTGTACGTAGAGGAGGATTTTGATCGTGCTTCTCGTCGGGGAACTGGAAACGTCAAAACCATTTCAAATTATGCCCTGGTAATTACATTTAGTCTCAGGCTATGTTGGAATCAAAAGGATATTCATTATTCTAGTCAAAGTTGGTTCATTATATACGCTTTTGGTGCTAAATTTCCTCGTTTCCTTTGACAATCTCGTTATCGGATGCATTGATTTCTCTATTCTTCTGCTGTGTCTGAAACCTTGAATTGGTTAAAAAAAACCTTTTGGCTGCTCTCTTTTCGTCAGCAATGCGTTTGATATATCAATATTACAAAATTGAATAGACATAAATTTGATGAAGTTGAGATTCTATATGCATGACTGAGTTATTGGAGCATTAAGTGAACTTTGCCTTGAAATGAAGGTCATGAAGGCACAAGTGAGAGCCAAGAGTAGAGGATTTTCAGATGTGCTATACCTCGACTCGGTCACTAAGAAAAATCTGGAGGAGGTCTCTGCTTCTAACATTTTTATAGCAAACGTATTCTTCAAAATATTTACCATTCTCACCTCTTAATTTCAATATGAATGTATTGTGTTACACATCTTTGCCTCTGTGTATGCTTGCAAGTGGCCCGCCATCTTATTTGTTTTTGGATTTCCAAGGGCAAAGACATCTCAACACCTGCTACCATTCTTCCTGGAATTACCAGAAAAAGTGTTAATGAAATTGCTCGTGATCATGGCTACCAGGTGCTACTATATATAATATATACTTGAAATGAAACTCGACATTCATTCCGCATTTCTTATTTCTTATGTTGCTTCTTGGTATATGATACTTGAATTTACCCTCAACCTTTTCTCACATCTATTATTTTGGTAGTTACGGCTCTCCATACTTTTTCTCTTGTGACAAAATTTTCTTCAAAGCAAAGTCATCAAGAAGCCAATCATGGATACACTTTTTGTCTTGAAATTCACATGATGGATGCAATGAAATGAGAGCTGTCTAGTTTAATTTTCTGCTGGAATAATTGTTCAGGCGGAGGAGCGTGCTGTTGTCGTGGATGAATTAGCGGAGGCTGATGAAGTTTTCTGCACTGGAACTGCTGTTGGGGTTGCTCCAGGAGGGAGCACCACTTAACAGGGCAAAAGGCAAAGTAACGCCACTGACTGATAATTGCGAATATAAAATCAACTAAGCATTTGAAATTGTGATTATAACTATTTTTATTCATTTTCAAGTTCCAGTAGATGAACAGAGTAAGACATCCCCACAACGTAAATATCGGTCCACTATTCGTGTGGCCAAAGTCCTCAAGCGAAAAATGCATCATTCATGTGCCCCAAAGTTGCTGAAATGTGGTGTCATATTTACAGGATGGAATATAAAACAGGTAGTGGAACTATTTGTCAAGAACTGTGCTCCACCCTCACAGGTATTCGAGCGGGTACGATTGAAGATAAGAGATTTACTGAACCCTTAGTATTTTCATGTACAAAAATGTGGTAAGAAAAAATTGTAGATTAATATCGTTTAAAATCTAGCTGTTAATTATGTACCACATTACAATAATCAAAATTGTTTAGAGTTTTGATATCTTTGTGTAAGTATTACTAGGAGTAGTTGATATTTTTAAAGAAAAATAATATATATATATATATATATATATGATTTGTACTTCTTGTTTTATTGTGACAATAAAAAGGAAATTAAATAAGACATCGAAAAATGTGTTGAATGTTTACCGTAAAATAGGACTTATCAAGACCATGGTAAAATGGATCATTAATGATAAGAATAAAAAATACTTGATTTATGAACACTAACCCATTTGAGAATCAAAAATCTTGAGGCGACCCACCATATATATTTTGCAAGATTGTATCACCCCCAACAAGATACAGAGTACAATAATATAGGAGCCTTTTATGGATTAATAAATATTAATTAATGCTTTATTATAGTAGTTTTGAGATGGCTCATAGGCCTTACATATTAAAATTATAATCTAACCTAAAAAGATTATAAAAGTGAACCCATGTACATTATCAACTTAAAACTAAATTTGAAGACTTTAAATTTAATCATAACTCAAATAATGAAAAGAAAAATACTTATATAAAATTTTTTATATCCTTATTAGTAAATTTTTTAATTAAAATATGACAAATTATAGTTATTTAATAATACAATGACAGATATATAATTTTTATAAAAAAGTGTATAATTTTTAATTAAATTATTCATTTATAAGGGTATTATTAAACATGCTGGATATTTTTATAAATAACTTTATATAAGTTATTTTCTAATAAAAAATACTTTAAAATTAAATTAAAATTAATTGAAATTTTAAATAAACATTTTATTTTAATAATTTTTTATTTAAGAAACATATTTTTCAATACTTAATGTTTCCTTGTGACAATAAAATGAAAATTAAATAAAATCGATGAAAAAAATGTGTTGAATGTTTACCAGAAAAAGAATTATTTTGGTGAGTAAGGGGCCCAAAAGAGGAGAGCCGCGATTTTGATTCTACGGGGTACTGCCACTTTTAATAAAGCGTAGTTAAAGCCCAAAAGAATATTCGCTACATAAACCTGTTTGTTTAGACCCATAGAGACACTGTAGAGCTCAAGTGATTGAAGATGGGAGTGGGAGGGGTCGGACCACATGTAGAATTTTTCTTTTTGCGTTTTATTATTATTTTGACCGAGAAAGTTTCAAAATTTTGTTTTATTACCACGTAGTGTTTTCAGTCAAGTTATGCTTTAGTTCGATGCCGTATATATCCAGATATTAGGAAGTTGCATAATTGGAAGGATATATTTAGGATGCTCTTAATTAAGAAATTAGAAGTAGGGTCTTCTTTTCTGTTGTTCAGTGGGTAATATCTTGTTTTGTGCATGATAGTATACTGATTAAAAGGAGCTCGCAAAAGGAACCCAGTTTCTTCAGCATCAAAAACATGTGTGAAAGGTATCTTGTAAATGAATATTGCTCTCTCTGTATGTGTGTATGTCTTTGTCCCTTTTTTTTTTTCCAGATTAAAGTTAAATAGAGGGAGAGAGACGAGAAAAGAAAAGATAGCGACGGACCTGTATCGCCAGGTGCTAAATTAGCCAACAATGCCCATGCTTTCCACTTTCTAGTCTCTTGGTTGCTCCATGGAGCTAACTCGCATTAATCATTTCACTTGAAACAAAAAATGAGTAAACAATATCTTAGTAAATAAGTAGATCAAATAAATAAACGTAGCTACGTGCACATTGAATGAGCTCTTCTTATTAATTTTTAACCTGAAATAAACAGCGTCTATCTAATAATTTATCGTAAAAAAAAAAAATTCAGGGCATGAAAGAGCCACGTATATATGTGGTCATAACCCAGACTTTTAACATGTTTTGATAGGTTTTTTAAAAAGAACAAATCATAATTTACAAAAAATAAATCATATTTTATAAGACGCAACAAATAACTGATTCTACCCACAAACGTAATTTGTAACTGGTTTCCAAACATACTGTTTCGCTGCAAACGTCAGAATCATATACATGGGCATGCATTAAATAGAAACCTGATAATCTGGGAAAGTAAATGGGACCCAGTATTAGCCCGCACAGGAATAGCTATTCCAAAGAGGCCACGAAAGAAGAAATAATTGGTGGAACTAGCTTTCCTGACTAATGGATCCTTCGTTTAACTGCCCACAAGTTTTTGCCTTTTACTAGCTAAGTCCCGTGCATAGCACGGGGTGGGTAGGTTTTTTTTTTTTTAATTGAAGTGAATATATATATATTTAAATCAAGGAAAAAGGTCAATATTAATAAACTTATTGGATATATATATATATATATATATATAAACCTGCTCATAGTATATGTAGTTGGGAGAATAAAATAACATAACTAATTTTATAGATAAAAAAATATTTTTATACTTCTATTTTAATTTAAATTTAAAATAGAATAAATATCATTAAAATAATAATATTATAGTAAAGGAATACTTTGCCTTTGCTTACAACCAAACGTCTCGTAGCAGTCACCTCATGACAAGCCAGTTTTACCAGAAAGCAGTGGTTTTATCCTTGGATGCGGAATATAACCCAGTCATATAAGCAGTTTCTGCGATTGCTATAAACGAGTTGAATCTTGTGCTTTTGTATCCCATTCCCAATCAGTGTAGTTTGTTTTTCAGAAAGAATGCCGAGATAGTAAGAGTGACAAATTGCCATCCAAAATACAGAGAGTTATAGGCTCACTTTTTCCCTTCATCTGTTCCTCTTAACTGTTGTCATGGATGGTAGAATACTTTTTAGGTTAAAGATAAAAGATAATAAAGCCTAGAGATGAAGTTGGCTTTAGCTGTACCGAGAAATGAGGTTGTCAAGAATGATTGATTTTTCAAACATGTAGGTCAAATCAAGCTTGGAAATTATATGCGTATAATATGCTGGCTGCCCTACCAACAAGACCTTTGTCCAGCCCTTTTTATTATTTTATCACGAATTTGGGGTTATACAGCTTGCTTGCTTCTATTCTCCGCCAAGCCTTTTAGGACCTGTTGGATACGTCTTTTCACTCCGTTTTTTCCCTCACTGTTATCCTTTCTAGATAACATCTTTTTTGACTGCATCTCTGATATGTGTTTGAAAATATGGTTAATGGTCAAGAGAAACAGGCACAAGTGCACAACTCAGAAACAAGGTTAATAGAGCTAGTTTTGGCCCTTTTTAACGTAACGGAACACATAAGTCTCTTTAGTGGGAATCTCGGTCTGATTTAAATAATAGGTTAATATAGTCAACAGTCGCCTCATTGACTTTTAACATCGTTCTGTGACAAATTCATATGACATAATAATTAACATTTACATTAGGAGAACAGGAGAAGTGCTCTTAGTTTGTTGTCCTAATTAATCTAAGTTATTACTTGGCGCTACAGATACAAGCATCGGATCCAAAACATGAATTAGCTTTACCCTTTGAAATTTTATATGGCAGGAATGTAAATGGAAAAAAAGGTGAGAGCCAGATCAACAGCCAAAGCGCAGCCTTTTTTATTTGTGGGGTTTGTCGTTAGAAAAAGAAGACCTATTTACTAATAATACTGAAATCGTGGAGAATTCCAGTTTGGATAACAAATTAAGGAAGCAATTTGAGTGAATATTCGATGTACACGATAGGTCATTGGAGTGAAAAAGCTGGTGTAGTAACGGTTTGTTGAGTTGCTACCTGGCATACTATTACAAATAATATGGCTGCACTAGTGCACTATATAAAGCCTGTGAAGCACTAAGGAGTGACCAGGGGCCATTAAGGTCAAACCAGATGACGACACTGATGCGACACTACTATGTCCACTTCTAACGTAAGTTAACAAAATTTCCCCTTTTCTGGCACACCTTGTTGTGACTTTTTGACTCAACATATTTTTAACTTGGAAGCTTTCCTTTATGAAGCAAATGTTCTCCATTGAAATTTGATTACCCATCGTACTACACAGAGTAGTGCTGGTTCGCTGGTCATTATTATCTTGTTGCTCGTTTGTTCACCAACCAAAAAGGAAAATATATTTTCCACGTCCATTCATTGCCTTGCTTCTAGAAAGTTTATAACCCTTTCACTTTGGACTAAATGTTTCCAATGCAATGAGATGGATTTGACCTCAGTTGATTCTAAATTTCAACATCGGGGGTTTTTCTCCCACTCGGGTGAAGTTTGATTGGTGAATTAATGACCCCACAAAATTTACCATCAAATTAATTATCTTTGTCTCTCAACTTTAGTCTACATGCCCTGTCTTATACTTTTTCCACTTTTGTAATAATGCGTTTCTTTTATTATTTTTTTCGTATTATCACTCTTCTTATCATTTTTATTTCTCTATTTCACCTCTATTATGATAGTCGATTTGAAGTTTAAAAAATATGGTTTGAAAAGAGGAAGGGACTTAAACGGCCTACTAATTAAGGCAGTGGTACCAACATTGTGCACTTAACAAATATTTCTGACTTAGTCCTTATCCTAGAGTGATAGAGCGGTCAACTAGAGTTAGCAACATACACTCGACAATTTACATTTACCAAAGTAGTCCAAATGATTGAGGATGAAATGCTACAATTACATTATACGCAATATTAATTTAAAAGGACACATAAAAGAGTAAGGGATCAATTAATGTAATTAGAGAAGCTCAAACTATATAGGTTCCTTAAGTTATTTTGGCCACAAATTATATGGCGTGATTGGAGACCTTGTAATAAAATAAATCTGAAGTCAAAATAATTGAAATACTATTAAATTGTTAAGAAAAGCTTTAAAACTCTAAGTGTAAACAAATTTAAATACCTTTTTATCACATTCATATGCTAGAATTGAATAATAAAATGCTACTAAATGTGGTTAATGATGTGATATTTGAGTAGTTTGTCGAAGATTTTAAATTTTAGCATGTATGCTGCTATATATATCAAAAATAAACAAATAATCAAAATAGTGGAAACATATAACTATGGTATTTATAGCTTGTCCTTATGTAAAAATATTATCGGTGAATTATTCTTTTTTCAAGATACGTCTAAATGATATAATTGTCCATTCTACTATAAAAATATACATCGAAGCTAAAATATGAAAAATTATCTTAAAAAATAATAGGTTTTTTTAATTAAAAATATAACTTAGTAAAAAGTATATTTCTTTTCAACTTCTATTTCAATATTATTTATTTTGCATTGAAAATTATGAGTTTAATTTATTCTAAAACTAAAAAAATTAGCTATTTTTATATCTATTAAATATGTATTTAATATTTGTTATATATATATATATTTATATAAAACATGATTCCGGGCTTAAGAAAGACAAGAGAACAAAGCTTATTCTCTTGTTCTGGCCATACTAAATTTCAGGAATTTTCTATGCCGTTAGTCTCCTTGCGTACCACTCCCCTTGAATATAATAATAGGGAGATGGGTTTTGTACAGGAATCGTGTTTATCCCTCCCAGTTTTAATATTAATTCTCGCTCTTGTCATTCTGACTGGGGGTTGCAAAGAGAGAAGGTAACTCCAAAGTCCAAACAAGCTCTAAGCAACACTGAACATCAAGTCATCAACATGGGGAGAGCTCCTTGCTGCGACAAAGCGAACGTGAAGAGAGGCCCTTGGTCCCCAGAAGAAGATGCGAAGCTCAAGTCCTATATCGAACAGCACGGCACCGGTGGTAACTGGATCGCTTTGCCGCAAAAGATCGGTATTAATTAACTAATTACACACTCACACTAATTTTTTTTGGTTATGTAGCCTAGAAATGTTTGAAAGAAAATTGCAGGAAGTTTGTTTGATTTGTGAATCAGGGCTAAAGAGATGTGGGAAGAGTTGCCGTCTAAGGTGGCTAAACTATCTTCGCCCTAATATCAAGCATGGGGGCTTCTCTGAAGAAGAAGACAACATCATATGCAGCCTCTACGTTAGCATTGGAAGCAGGTTCAATCATGTCTAATCCACAGCTGTACCTTGTACCTACTCTTGTCTATTAACTAACTCATGATTTTGGTTCGGTTTCGTTGGATGAACTGGCAGGTGGTCGGTGATCGCAGCTCAATTGCCAGGAAGAACAGATAATGATATAAAAAACTACTGGAACACAAGGCTGAAGAAAAAGCTTCTGGGAAAGCACCGTAAAGAACAACAGACGCGTAGTAGGGGCAAGAGTAGTGTTAGTGTTAAGCAGGTAGTGAATAAGAGTGGGAATATTATTGGGGATTCTTTGTTTCTTCCCGAAAATAGTGGTCAGGGTCAGGCTCAACACCTATATTGGCCTCATCAACAGATGATGCCTGTGCTACCACCCTTGCCATACTCAAACCAAGCCCCAGGTTTCAACGACCAAGATTCCATTAGAAAACTGCTTATCAAGCTGGGAGGAACATTTTCTGACCATCATGATGGGTTCAATTTTCAATTACCAGATGCTACTCCCTCCACACAATTACCAATTTATCAAGTTTCTTCTGCTTCCACGAGTGCTATTAACAACAACCAACTACAATTCCCTCAAGCCCACTACTCGGGACTTAATAACTTGGTGCAAGGAGGCAGTTTCACCCAAGCACAGGAGGAAATGTCCGTATCTTATCCACCAACACTAGATGGACTGGAATACTTATACATGATCAATGATGATGATAAGATAGGCCCTACCAGCTCGTGTGACACCAACTCCCTGGTTTATCCTCCTCTACTTCCTTCCGATTATGAATGTATGCCACCTCAGGAATTTGCTTTCCAGGAGTTGAGGTATCCAGGCGCCCACTAGTATCATGTACATTAGTTCACTGCTATAATTAGCCATTTGTACGTAGCAAAGGGAATCTTCTGCCGGTTCCCGATACATAATAATATCATCAGCTAGCTATGTATGTACATATAGCTAGCTGGCCATATGTCTGCTCTCTAGCTTTTCCATGATTGTTCCTTTACTGACACTGCAGTTTATCTGACTACCTTGTGTGTTTGTCTGTCATTTTGAGTTAATCATTGAAATATTGTTCATGTTCTGACAAGAATTTTTGCAGCATGGGATCTAAGTTTTCAAATACAAATTAGTTCATCTTACACGCTTCTAGACTCAGAAACATTCATTTTCATTCTACTTGAAAGGGCCACTGAAGATAAGAATTCGTCACAAACACTTCATTACAACTGGTATGTGTCATCTTTCACACCATAAGTGTATGATTATGCGTATAGATGGTGATTAAATTCTAGATAGGCATTCAAGGAAAGGGGCACTAGCTAGGGGTGGCCTCATCTAATCTAAACAAGATAATATAGAAGGTTTATAGACAATTCCTTAAATCTTTTTTATAAAATTGGTTAATAAAACTATAACACGTAAAAAAAAAAAATAGAAAGATCCTAGAATTAGGTTATAAAAGATATAAATTTATCATATTTTTGTTACAGAACTTATAACAAATATATAAAAACTGTACTTAATTTTTCTCATGCATATATCTTAAATGCAAGAGTATCAGTAACGCAGATGTGATTCTCCTTGCTCATAAACCATAGCTGTCTATATTCTCTTGGAAAAACGAAGCACATAAGACCTTTGTATAGTGCATGGGATGTGGAAGATCATATTTCAATTTTAGCTATCTCGATCGCCACCTTAGTCATTTCTGTGCATAGCTATGTAGAATTTGCGAGACACATCTCTATTCAATATATGCATGGCGGGTGAGTTGTCTTGAGGAGGAAAGCACTGAAATAAATTTATTCTTTGACATGTGATTTTACAATTACTATATAGGCTTTAAGGTATAACCTGGTTGATCTTGGCCTACATGTGACTTGAAGTTCAGCGTCATATTGTCCAAATAATTTGCATTTAGTATGCAGACTATTGACACTTCAAGAATCAAGATCAAAAGGTTTTGCAGTACTAGCCCAGAGCAAAGAAATTACATGCTAATCATGACTCATCAATTTTTCTTTACTATAGTACAAAATATTACAATCGATTTTATTATGGATCGGGAGCTTGATATTTTAGGAGACGAGACTTTACTTTTAAATCACCTCTGATAATAAAAATTTTTTTATTTGAAGAAATTTAACAAATAGAAGAACTCATTTCTCAAACTCTCTCCATAGTATGACTTATATATATGTATGACTGTGATTTGTGACCAAAAAAATTGACGTTCGATGTCTTTTTTTTCTTTTTTTTTCAAAAATCTAGACTCACTGGTAGATTGCCAATGCTGCCTTCCTAGTGTGCTCATTATTATTTACGCACAGATGGACCATAAATTAGATTTAAGATTTCCCTTCGTTTTAGTTTCGCTGTCATTTCTTAATTTCTCCTTTCCTTTCCTACTCCCCTTCTCTCTCCTCAGAGAAGGCCCTATATATTAATTAGTTGAAACCTATTAAAGGGTTTTGTCAAACAGTGAAGATTGATGGTCCAGAGGTCAAAAGTATATAATCATGCATTTCATAATCTCATCATCCAATGATTACAGGTCAGTACACCACAAATTACCTTATTGACGAGAGATCTAAAGGGCACTGGTATTTTATATATATATATATATATATAGGTTTCTTCTCTCTCTAAGTTTATTAAATTGCTAGGTAGGAAAGCTCAAGGTGTTTGTATGAAGGTTGTTCGCAAAATTGAAATGCATATGGTTATAAATGCCGCCAAAAGAACGTTAGGTGGCATTTGCTTTGAGGAATTTATTATTTGTTGATCTTTGTCAGGGATTTTAAATCTTTGCTAGTTTGCTTGACTAGTAGTCGTAGAGCTGGGTTTGCTTTTACAAAAATTTTGAGGAACACTCTTTGATTGTATATGTGTTCTCCATCTAAGAAAAACCAGAATTTTCTTAATTCAAATTTAGACTTCTCAGTTTTCAATCTTAATTAAAAACAGTCACAACATCCAAATTTACATGTTCACAGTAATTACAAAACCAATAACAGCACCAAAATTCTTTTATTTCCCCACAAGCGTTGATTTTACTCTTTGTTAGAGCAATGCAACCAATGTGATACTGATTTTTACCTAACAGCTTATATAAGCAATGAGCAATCAGCTTTGAGCTACATGTGAGGCAAGCATTTTTCAACAGTTGGTTTCAATCAATATCACGAGCGAAAAGACAGAGTTTGTGGTACATAAAGTATGGTTGTTTAATTGCTACACCTTTGACCTTTAACCAAATGCACTGAATTAATATCCATTCATATTTCAACAAAGCAAAAATCTTCATCAAATGGATAATATATTATCTTTCGATCATTGAATTTCTTAGAGATGTGGATGTAAGTTCTGGGTCAAATATAGTAGGCATGCATCATAACAACAAAGTTTGATTAAATCTCAGTTCCATCCAGTACATAACATGGCAAGCTATTTAATTTGTTTTAAGAAATAGTGGATCAAAGTCTTCTTACTCTTGTTCAGTACAACCAACTTAGTAGACTTGAAGAATATGCATATAGGATTGGAATCCAACGCGAAATTCTTCAATATATCTATGGTGATATAGATAGGAGCGTTAATACTAATCGACAACAGTTTCTTCTCACTAGCCGTCCTATAAATGGCTATGGAAGTCTGATCTGGTCGTCTAGTTGATCTCTAGATAGTGTGAAAAACAAAGACAAGATGAAATGATTGGGGATGCTTTAGCTTTACATCATCATTCATCACATCCGCATAACGAGATATATAGACCTCTCCCCCCCAAATTTTTTTTTTGACTTTCTTTGCTCAAATTAAAAGTCAAAGAAGCGATTGGTCGTCTTGTATAAGCTCATTCTTTGGCTGACTGCGAGCGTAAGTATAGTTGGTTACAGTTGTAATATTTTAGATGAATATTTGTTGACCGTGGATTCTGTGGTAAGCCATGGTCGTGATTTGTTAAAATTGGTTGACACTAGACACAATTTGAAACTAGTAGTTGAATCTAACGACAGTTTCAAACCTTGGGCCCATTAATTAGCTTATTTTTTGCAACTCTTTCAATTCAATTATATAACTACACCAAAGATAATATTATCTTTATTCAAATATCCTCCTCTGTGATTGTGGGGTCTGTAACAGAAGTCAGCCATCTTAATGACGTTACCGACACTAAAACCACAAAATGGGTGTGCGTTTCAACTTTCATGAGGAAGCATTTCGACAAGATGGGTCACAAGTCGGGTCAGTCTTGAGGTTCCCCAGAAGCTAGCTAGCGCCATTAGTAACTGTAATTTTAATTACTTAAAAACTTTAATTAGCACTAATTAGCGCGCCAGATCAGAGGGCATATAAGACTAATATCGCCCTGTAAAGTGTAAGGGAATATCCCTAAGACAGAAAAAAACGCAACAGAAAAATCCTACAAGGTAAAACCAAGATTTTTGAAACTTAACAAAATTGGGAGTTAGCGCATACATTTATATTCTGTCCATTGTCAAATGAATGTCGATAATATTAATAATAAGCACCAAAACAGTGTCCGTGATTGAAGGGCCTATAGCCATAAGGCGCCCTAGTCCTGACAACAGCCAAACGACGACTTGTTATTTTTATTATAATAATCCCTTTCTACAGATTCTAACCAAATCCCTATATGTTAACTAATTGGAATACCCTTCTTTGTTTATGCACCGATTATGACACTCACTAACATCAAATATTCTTTAGACATCGCCCGACTAACATGTTTTAATTGTTAATTGCTTCACCGCAGACCAATTTTAATATTCCACGTTATTCCTTTTCCAAATTTCAATAAGAAGATGCCCCCAATGCCCCAATCCAATGCATGCCTCACCCTATTCCTGCTTTTTTTATTTAACTTTTTTTTTGGGGGTTCGAGACTCATTATTTCTGAAAATAAGCAGTGCAAGAAAGCCTATCATTTTATTGGGCCCAAATGGGCCTATCTAATAAACAAGAAAAGGTCCATTTGATCATCAGGCCCACCACTGTCCGTCTGCTAAACCCTAGGGAAAGGAAGACATGAATGGGGGAGAGGTTGAAGGTATTGCCTCTCGCAAGTCAACTATTGAAGCATCCGTGTCAATGGCACTTCTGCCTTCTCTTGCAATTTCTTCAGTTCCCAAGTTTCGGGTATATTTGAAAAGTTCTATCTCTTGTTCTTTCCCAAGTAACTTACTACGTTTATGCCTTGTTTTTAAACCGATATGAAGTGCGCAAAGCATCGTCTTCTGAAGGCGAAAAGTTATGTAATTTATATTTAAAGTCTCCGGAACTTCAATGTCTTTGGTTTCTTCTCTTGAAACTCCATCAAATTACTCCAGGTTTCCCATATGACAAAAACTGAACTAGTTCTCGATCAAGTACTTGCATTTTGCTTGTTGTTGTGATTTTCGGGTTTTAACCTGGGATTTCAATGAGTTCATGGGCTACATGCCTCTGAATTAGTGTTCATTGAAGTGTGTAACCTTGTTCGATGTTATTGCCCAATTAAGGACTTCTCAATTCTTTTCGGTAAAACATGGCTTTTTCTCGCTAGAATTTATCGGTAATTTAAAAGTTAAACTCGACCTAGGGAATCATTTCTCCTCTGTAGCTTCCCTTTTTTTTTCCTCCTGTTTTTGGTTTTTATTAGATGTTTTGCAAAGAATTTGCGTTTGTGTTTGGATGAGAGGTAAGGAAGGCGTTGGAAAGGAAATAGCTTACAACTCTCTTATTTGGAAGTTCTAAAATTTTATAAAGATGGAGATAGAACAGTTTACCTTTCTCCCTCTTTCACATATAGCTTCCCTCAGAATTGGAAGTTCTAAATTTACCTTCTCTCTTCCTTTCTCTTTAATCATCCCAAGTCCAAACAAAATGAAGGCGAATCCTTTCCAATTAATTCTATCCCTTTGCAGTCCGTTTCGTACTCTTTGTAACTTCCAAACGTGTTAGACCCTTTTACTGGTTAGCATCAATCGATATCATACTTGGTCCATTGACGAGGGAGGAAGATAATAAGAGATTATGTTCTGTCTATGCCTGATAAGATAACTGCAGTGGATAACTGTATGACATACCAAAGGAAAATAGGTTTTGGTTTATATTTTGCATCTTTCTCACACCTTTCTTTCTATACATGATGTATGTGTAAAGGATGCCACTTAAGCTGTAGTTTCCATAATTATGTTTTCAAATAATGTGAACTGTTAACCAAAATGCAGTTGCTGTAATGTCAAATTGAGATCATCCTACTGTTCATTCATTTTTAACAATATCTTTTTGTGCTTTGCCTAGATTAAGTTGTTTCTAGGCCAACCCTGTCGACTCCCAAGTTGCTCAGCAATACTTCTTCCCCGTCAAACATCCGATACTAGAACTTGTTTAATGAAGATCTCAATGGCAGGCCATAATGAGCCTAATGAGGTTAAGATGCAGATTAGAAACATGAGAGAGAAGCTTAGAGAAGCATTGCCAATCTCAGTTCAAGAATTTCCTTGGAGCAAAGCTGAGCATAAACTTGTAGATAGGCTGATTTCTCTTGCAAAAGAGGCAGTGAAATGGTCCCTGATTTTATTTTTTGTCTTGAGCTCTATATCAGACGCTGTATATACATTCCTTATAAATCGTGAACTGGTAATTCCCATTGGCCTCTTTGTTGGCTGCCTGACAGCTGACTTTTTGAAGGAGATATCACAGCAATTGTTTCATAGCTCCGAGGTATATCTTTATCTTTTTTATGTTATTCTTGGAAATTTTCATCATTGTTGCTTGGTGGTTGCCTTACCTATTATAACTGATTTTTGTGATTGCGTTTGCTATGGCTTGTGCCTTGGCAGGAAAAAGGTTTGACCCAACATGTTTTGGGGATGTATTGCATTTTTGTGTTTGTGAAGATCATCTCAGCATGTTTTGGAATAGAAGCTCGGGTTCTTCTTTTGCATGTAGCAAATGGTGGACTGATGCAGGCATTATGGTATTGGAGAAGTTCAAGGGAAGATGCGAAGAATCGACAGGAGGGGAGTTCCTCCTCTGACTTGGAGGTTTCATGAATCACATGATAGATAGACGGGAAAGTTCAATTTCTGAGCTCATCTTTGTACAGATTACCGACTGGGTACCATCACCATCGGGATGCAAATGCAAACTATCTTTTCCATTATATATTACCCATGTGGCATGGTAAGCTTTGTGCCTGTTTCAGCAGCCCTCCCTACAGTAGCTCAAACTTTCACCCAACTACAGTTAAACACTTCAACTCCTTCGCCTGTTCAGGCTAAATACCTAGGGCATTTTGGCAAATGTTTGTATGCGATCAAAGAGATCAACATTTTTTTTTCTCGACATTGAGTTGAATGTTACTCTTTAGTTAATGGTTGAACAGATTGACGAAAGATAACTATAAAAAGTAAAGGGGAAAAAAAGAAGACAAGAAAAAGACGTTAAAGGCCCCAGATAAATGATTTTTTTACTCGAGTAAATTACAGTTTTCTTTCTTGGTAGATTGGAAAATTTTTAAGTTGGCCTTATGAAGTGTAAAGTTTTTAATTTTGTTTCCTAGTAATTTTTCTTCAATTAATTTAGTCCCTTTTATTTGTTAAAATGATGTGAATTTCATAAAGTTGTTAATATAGTCTGACAAAATGTTTATATAGCCAGTATGTGATGAAGTTGCTATGGTTAGTATCCAGAAAAGTTGCAAAAAGTTGACAACTTTGGTGATTATAGTGCCGCGTTTTAGCTTTTTGGACATTTAGAAAGAACACTTCATCAATTTTAATGACTACATGAGTGTTTTGTCTGACTAGGTTAATAGTTGAATTCACTCGAATTTAACAAATAAAGATATTAAATTAATTAAAAAAGTTATTGGGAGACAAGATTAGAAGTCTTACATTTTAAAAGACCAATTTAAAAATTATATAATCTTTTTGCGATGAAAAGTGTAAATTAATTCTTTTTTTCATTAAATTGTTCACTTACCGATCTGATTTGATCTGATTTAAATAATATAATAATACGATTGAAGGACTCCACTACCTAGGAGCCATTTGGTATGGTGGTGTGAAATAGATTTTGTTTTGATACTTGTGTATAAAATGTTTTGTAATTATTATTTAATCATATTAATTTTTTATTTTTTAAATAGAAATGTCAAAGTTATCTTTTTATATACAAAAGTACATTTTTTAATTTCGTTTTCATTCTTAACATTCTAACTGTATAACCGCCCCTGCTATTGTGGAATCGTAATCAGGAGTAGGAGAATACAGCTACCATGAGGAGTGGCTAGGGCATAAGCACCGGGATGCTTCAGTAAGAAGCCTCCCACGTTCAAGTTCGACATGGACAAATTAAAGAATCTGTCAACGAATCCGTTTTGGAATTTCTGTTTCTTTTTTTTTTTCCTCATAATATTATCTTAAAGAATTGTCATTTGTGAAGTGCAAGAAAATATGTTTGTCCACCACAATCTTCTAGGCATAAGCATGGATAGAGATTTTTTTTTTTTCATCCTAGTTATATTAAAAAAAGTAATGCAATAAATATGTGATTCTAACGTCTTATTCCTAGATCAACTGAGGGTTTTTAATATTTTATTTTTCTCTTGTTATAATATAGGAATGATCCTAATAAAAAAGAGCCCAATCCCAATCACACACACCCTTGCACAGAGGCAACGAAAGCAGATTGCAAATACTTTGGAGGCCGATAAGCTTCACACTTTTTTTGTTTCCCAAACATAGTCAGAATTCAGAAATAAGTGTTGGATTCCCATACATAGGATGATGCTAACTGGGAAACCCACCTTCTTCTTGCAGAATTACTGCTGCTAACACTCAGAGAAGAGATAGTTGAATCTGTAAACACCTTCATCCGTCGCATTGCAACTTGTAATGTGTCTTCAGACATGTTGGCAAAGCAAACTCTGAACCACCCCGGTTCAGAGCAGTGGCAAGATGAGCCTGGAGATATGTTCAAACCAACTTCGCTAACAATCCTCTTCCAAAGCTCCTTCTCTTCTTCAAAACTGTCAGACCTTAACATATGCCTCATGTCCACCCAGCAGAACAGCCCAGCGTTGCCCTTCAAACACCCAATTCCTGCTTTTCTCAACCCAGAAACAAGCATTTCCTTTCGCCTTTTTAGTCTCCTCTGAGTCTCCTTCAAGTATTCCTCTGTGAATTTCTTGTCCGAGAGTAAGTTGGCCAGCAAGTATTGGGTCTGCGAGGAAACCAATCCAAAGCTTGACATTTTTGTGGCGGCAGCCACAACCATTTGGCTATTGGAGTAGATCATGCCTACCCGAAATCCTGGCACGCCAAGATCCTTGGACAGACTATAAACGACGTGAATGCGGTTCCAAATGCCAGCGTCGTCGAGGATGTTTTCATTTGCAACTTCCATGATGCTTACGAATCTGGGAGAGTCGAAGACTGTCCCTGAATAAATTTCGTCACTTATTATATGAATGTTTTTCTCAATTGCGAAATCCATTAGATGGTTAAGCTCAGTTTTGCTCAAGGTAATGCCCAGAGGATTGGAGGGGTTAGTTATTAATACGCCTTTAACGTTTAGATTCTGTGTTCGGGCTTGTTGATAGGCTTGTTCTAAAGCAGAGGAAGTTATTCTGAAACCATTTGAGCTTGAGCAACGTATGGGAACTATTTCAACCCCAGTCCTCCATTTTAGATCTCTATCAAATCTGCAAAAATAAGTGAAAACAAAAGGAATAAATTTTTGGCGTAAGCTAGAATGATTTCGAAATAGAGTAATACAAAAAATGGTTTGAGTTCGTACTACTTCTGTAAATTAATAAATAATTGGTCTTTTAAGGTGTATAACTTATTAATCTAAATAGGAACGTACCCAGGGTAATAGGGAGTGGGAAGAAGGAAAGCTTCCCCTGGGTCAGCAAGACAAAACATGAGAATCTCATTCGCGGATGTAGCACCAGCGGTGAGGACCAGTCTGTCCGAAGCAAATTTGACCCTGTTCCCTCTTATTATTGACATGAAGTTCACCAGTTCCTGCGTACCCAAGCAAATTTTTTTAAGCTCCATACTGTTAATTAAAAAATGGGCAATAATATGTTTGTATTCCAAAATTTGAAGTTTTTGTCAATTTCTTTTCAAATATTTATTTTGTGTCAAATTTCTTTGCATGTTGGTCAATTTTTTAATATTATTCTAAACATCGTCAATGAAATTGAAAAAAATGATAGTGTCATTGCATGTGCATATGATAAACCTTACTTTCTAAATTATGACTTTTATTAGCTTTAGTTTTCAGCCTAGAGGAGAGGAGTGTATTCGCCCAGTAACACAGAGATAGGAATGAGAAATAAAAACTGCCTCATGGGACTAAGGCTACGAGATTACATAATGGTATATTTATGTAGATAGTATAAGAACACATGCAATGACATGTTATCAATTTTGATTAATTTAATTTATAAAATTAGCATTCATGATAACATCAAGATTTTTAATAAATATGTAGAATAAAATTGATACAAAATAAATATTAAGATAAAATTGACAATAACTCTAAACATTTGGAAAAGAAGAAAAAAGCTTGTATCTTGAAAAAATGCGCCATAAACATTGATTAATAATTATATCGACATTAATCGACTATATATGTGGGGGGATTAGGAGTCCAAATTCTTTATAGTCACAAATTAATTGTATATAATTCAATTAGAGAGAGTTAAAGAGATATATATATATATATATATATATATATATATATATATATATATATATATATATAAAGAGAATAAATGAATCTATTTACGTTCTCACTCTTAGATCACTTTATTGCAAGATTGTAAAAGAACCAATTTCGACGATTACCACACTTCTTTGTTGCCAATTAATGGCTTAAACTAATTAATTGATAGATAAACTTCCTAATTTTAGACTTCATAAATTTTTTAAATTTTTAACTAAAATTAATGTAAAATGAGAAAGAAAAGAAATATATATATATATATATATGTAGAGAGAGAGAGAGAGAGAGAGGAAGATTTTTCCTTTTCTCACTTTCTCCCTCCTTGCTTGTGTCCAACTCCTGTCACTGATTGACTTCATTATGTATATCCGTTAATTGGTGTAGCACCCCTTATTATGTGTTTAGTTGTAGTGTGTGCAAATTCATGTTGAGTTATGAGCTACACAAACATACTTAGACTTGATTATAGATCAAAAAATTTATCTTGCTCAATAGGTTAGGGCTAAAAAAAATAGATATAAAAAAATTAATAAAAAATAAATCATTTTAAAAAAAACCTAAATATAAAAAAGTCAGATTTGAGCTTAAAAAAAAAGTCTAACCTAAACCTGAGCCAAATTTGTGTTATAATTTTTTTATATATTATTAATTAATAATATTATTAAAAACATTATTTATAACAATATATATAAATAAATAAATAAATTATATACAAATATAATTGTCATATTTTTATACTTTTGCTTGTTGTATAATATATTATTATGAATAAATTATAATTCAAATAAAATAAAATATTAAACAATAATATTACTAGGCAAATTATCACCTAGAAAAGTTACATTATTACATATGTACTCCAAGTGATTTAAATTTCTTACAATGCCTCTTATGGGCAATTTAGTACAAGGGGCCATCAAATGGTAAACAAAGCAAAATAATGGGAATTTGCTAAATGGTTTGTAAATACTCAACTTTACAAGATCATTAATTAATAACATGTCAAGGCATTCCTTGATTTTAAATACTTACAATTGGATAGATCAATACTTTTTAACAAGTAATAAAGTATAAATATTTAGTATTTTAAAAAAATATAAAATAAGATATTTAAAAAAAACTACGGGCCAAGTTAGATTTGACCTATTTTTAATTAGATTGGGCTTGACCAGAATTTTTTATAGGTTGAGTCTCTTTTTTAATAAGTTCAATTTATAATCAAATCTACGCAATTTACGACAAGCAAATGAAACAAATAGAGTCATAGTATCGCACTTATTAAGATGAAAAAATTACTTTACTTTTTGTATTATTATTATTATTATGGGGTGAGAACTGAGAAAGCATATCTTACGTTTTTGAAAGAGGGTAAGCCGTGATAATCCTGGAAGAGCGCGAGTTCTCTAAATGCCGATACTCCATTTTTCTTCAACCCCACTATGTCCGGATTTCTTTGAAGCCATGACTCAACAATGTCGAATGAAAGCTGGTGATTATAAAGATGTCAGTTTGTGGGACAACATGGGTTGATAGTTTATACAGCTAGGGAGGTAAAAAAACATATATATAATGTAGTGCTTGACGTCAGTTCAAACAACTGTATTGTCAGCTTCTAAGAATGTACACAATATTCTCCCGTCTTTTATATATGTCCCCCTCAAAATGGGACTATTGCTTGTTTGAATTCCTCTTTCTAACTAGAGAAAAATAACCATTTCATTTTTGTATAGAAAATAATATTGGAAAACAGAAGGGCGAGGGTGTTGATTAATAAACGAGCAAACCTGATTCTCAGCAAGTCCCATCTGAATGATTCCGGAAGGATTTTGAATGGGGTGATAAGGATTCTTCTCGTACTCTTGCCATCCTAAAAAGTAAGAGGAGTCTTGGCCATGACAATCCCGACTAGCTTTTGTAGACACCATTTTCATGCTACCTCTACCTACTATATCTGCGTAAGCAAACTTGAAAACTGGAAATAATTAAGCCTGGAAGAGATAGGGGTGTTGTAAATATGGTGGAAGGCTTTGCTGAAGGGTGAGGTGGTGAAAATAATAGCTAGCTAGGGTTGCATATTTATAAGGACATGTGGGATTGATTATTGAAGTTTGAAGGAGAAGGAAGTGAGAGACAAAGAAGCCCGACAATATGAATGTCCACGCTGAATTCTTTTCACCAATGAGGAGCTCAGTTTGTTGGAGTTCACTTGAATTCATTCTTAGTGCTTCATTCTTGATTCACTTATTAACACTACAATAAAAACCAAAAATTTAAAATCTCACTTAGAAATTAAGTATTTTTGACTGAAAACATAGTTGGATAATTCGTTGATTTTTTTTCCTATCAGCATTTTATGTCGACTATAATTCAGTCAAAATATAGTAATTTTTTCTCTCTCCTATCACATTAGTGGTAGCTTTTTAATTTTGAAAAGATAAATTATATTTAACATACAGTAAATAAATAACTAATAATATTAGTAAAATTTTAAATGATAAAAATTAATCAATAATATTTATAAAAATTAATATAAATAATAAGTAAATAATTTTAAAAAATAAAATAAAAAGGTAAGTAATATTTATTTAATTATTTAAAAAATTAAATTATAATTTTTAAAAAAATTGTAGTTAAAACATGATAATCTATCATAATGATTTTCCATAAATGTTTGGTTGTACACTTGTCTGACCAACTATCTATCAAAAATAATTTTTAATAGATATTTGTTCGACCAAGTTTCTTATAAAAAGTTTTTAAGAGAATTTTTCTAAACTATTTTTTTCATTTTTTGATATAATAATAAATATAATATTTTTTTTATAATTAATAATTTACGCTATATTCATTTAAATTTATCCTATTATTGTTAATATTATTATGCATTTTTCTTGCTTGTTAATTATCTTCCTTTTCTTGATTTTTTCTTGCAATTTCTGGTTTTTCTGGGAATGTAATAAACACTCTACTCTTGATTGGGTTACTTCCTCCTCATATTCCCTCTTCATATTCAATTCCTTCTTCCATATGAAAAAAAAAATTAATAATAAAAAATGAAATGAAACAAAAAGAAATAAATAAAACTATATTAAAAAAAACCCAAATACAATACAAATAAAAAGATTTATGCAATGTTACAAATAGAATGACTTGAAAACCAAAAAAGAAAAAACAAAATACAGAAATAACCAAAACTAATTCCAATTTGTAATTAGAAAAAAAATAAAAAATCAATAGCAAGACAAGAAAACATAAAATAATGTAAGAGAAATAATCAAATATGAAAGAACCAAGGAGAAAAATGAGAAGGGCATTCAACTAATAGAAATATGTAATAGATGAAATGAGAGAAAAGACAAGGAAAGAAGATGATGAGGTAAAATGATAGAAAATAAATTTATGCAAAAAATTATGGAAAAATATTTGGTGATTTGGTGGATAAAATGAATTTCATCTTATTTTTGTTTTATTCCTTCTTACTCTTTTTATTAGGGGTGCTCATGGGCAGGATCGAGTTGGACATCTAATATGTCCGATACCTGACCCGATTAAGATATCGAGCTTGTTTTTATACTCGTGACCTTATCCGGCCCGAACAAACTTGATTTTATGTTGGGTTAGGGCAGATTAGGGCCACCCAAGACTTTTTCTTTTTTATGAACTAATACTTGTAATATCAAAATATTTTTTTACAGACTCATAGGTATATACTTCAAAATAATAGACTTTTAGAACCTTTATATTTTTATCAATAATAAAAAAAATAGCTTGGTATTATCAAGCAAAATGTAAGCTATACTGACATAATTAGTTTTAAGTAAACACGTGTATTTTTATTATTCAACAAAATAAATATCAGTAAGCATGTATATTAATAATAAAAATAATTAAGAAATAGAGAGGGTTTAAGTAGATAATGAAAGTTGCAGCATGTAAAAATAATCAAATAAAATAAATAAATATATATATATATATATATAAGATGACAAGATATTAATAATTAAAAAAATAATTATTATTAGGGCAAATTGGGTAGAATATGTCTTCGTCCGTTGTCCTGCCCGACCCAATATAATTTTGTTTAAAATTCTGCCCATTTATATTTTTGGTTCTATTCGACCCGATTAGGCCGAGTTAAGGCGGGCCCTAAGGCCAATCGAGCCAATGAACACCTCTATTTTTTATCCTTCCATTCTTTCATGCCTGCTCTTTTTATTCTTTCATCTTTTGCTAATTTTAATTTATCATTATAAGCATTTTAAAATTTTCATTTTTAATATTTTAATATATAAATGTATAAAATATTAAATATTAAATATAAAAATAATTTCAATATCAAATAATATTCCTTCAAATAAGATAACATAAATTAAATTATATAAAAACAAAATTAACAATCAATCTTTGTCTTTTTTACTCTTCCTCTTATTCTTTCTTTTCCTCATTATCTCTATTAGCATGAGACATATATGGCCTATATACAAAACTTATACCAACTTCATCTTGAGTTTGGTGTTGTTTGAAAAAGTTAACTCTCATGTAAAGGATTTATTTTCTTTGTCCTTTAAGCTCAACATTGCAAGTTTGTGATGTAGAAGATAAGAATTATTTTCTTACCATTTCTTGTATATATTCAGTGTGATTCTATGCTAAGACTTCAAAGTGAAAGTATCCAGATATTGGATTTCAATATATATTATGTGATATATTTTCTAAATCATACGCGAAGCCCTTTTCCACCTTCAAATCCTTCATCCATAATTCTAATTCTAATATATTTTCTCCTCTACTTTCTACCACATTTTTTTCTTGATACTTATTTTGGAAGTAAATAAAAGAAGTTAAATTCATAAAATTATAATAACATATATAAATTAAATATAAAAAGATGATTACATACATAATTTCATATTTGTTAGCTAACCAAATATTAGATGATTTATGAGTTTTAAAAAAGGTCTCAGAATATGTTGGATCTTTTTTTAATTCTCGTGCCTTTAAAATAAAATATTATTAGTTGAAAATGTATTTAAAATAATAAGTAAGAATTTAAACCAAAAAAAACTAATTGCTAATCTTCTTACATGCTCAAGCAATATAATGAAAGCTCTTGTATATTGAGATAACCATAAGTAAAGGTGGAGGATCTTTTTTTTTTTTTTCATTTACACTTTATGATGGAAATTCTTCAATGACTCACTTTCTACATAATTAATTTTCAATAAATTCTCAAATCCATTCAAGTTTCTTTACTAATTTTTAAGCATCACCAACTAGATCTTTTAAATGGCAATTACCTTTTTCTTGCAATTTAAATAAATTTGATTATAATCTTGGAGACTCCAATAATAATATTTTATAATAAAAGTTTCAATTATTAATAAAATAAAAAATAAAATATTAAAAAAATTTAATATATAATTCAAAAAATCTTCAAATTTTAAAAATCATAAATATCAATATTTTGTAGTAACATCTCTCCTACTATTCCAACTCCTTTATAGTTAATTTTAAAAATATTTACTATACAAGAATGAACTTGATCATTATTTAGCCTCAATTTACATAAAGTAATATGTATCAATTAAATTTATAAATAATTAAAAGTTATAACAATTTTAAATAATATATAAAGATTAAATAGTAACTCACTACCATCTATTTTAATAAATTGTTTTTGAATTGGCCCTGGAATCAAAACTTGAGTCTCTTTATGCATAGAAAGATAATTATTCTAAGGTCGTGATTGATCTCTATTTGATAATATTTGCTGTCAAGACACCTAAATAAAGGAAATTACATAATTTAAGAGATAACAAAATTTTATATAGGTAAAAATTCTTTTAAATATAAGATCAAAATAATTAAATAAAATAAATATAAATGAACATGAAGAAATAAGAAATATGAGAGTTTAAAAGAGAGAAATAAGAGATATGAGATAAAGATTGAGTGAGAGTTTAAGAGAGAAACTTAAGAGATGAAGGTGCGATGAAGATAAATGAAGATAGTTTGTGATGTTTGGCATAGAATGAAAGGATATATATAAAAAAAATGAAAAAGTATAAATAAAATATAAAAATTCAATTCATTCATACTTGCTCATAGTATATCCATTGCTTTGCTCATACTACTCTCTGTCAATTCCAATTTATACTATGTGTAT
Organism: Erythrophleum fordii; assembly: GCA_032878935.1. Classification (NCBI taxonomy): domain Eukaryota; kingdom Viridiplantae; phylum Streptophyta; class Magnoliopsida; order Fabales; family Fabaceae; genus Erythrophleum; species Erythrophleum fordii. The sequence goes on from JAVQMF010000058.1 coordinate 12,353,512, forward strand.
ATACAGGTCATGTCTATCAAATAGTAAAAAGAAAAGGTATTGTCACATGAAAATTAGACACATAAATTTAATATAAATTATTTAAAGAAAATAAATTATCATCATCATCATCATCTTGGTTGTCTTGACCATATCTATTAAGGTCGAAATAACTTTCATAAGTATCAATTTGGCCTTGTAAGGATGAAATAGTTATCATATTTTATTAGAATTGTAGGTTAAAAGAGTGCAATTAACTTACAACATCTGAATGTAACATCCTTCTCGAAAAATACAACTTTTTGAATACTTAAATAATTTTTAGTATTGAACTCAGTATCTTTATATCTAAATTTATAAATTGAATTTCTTTTTATTAAAGGTGACATGCTTCTGAAACCATAGACCATTCTATCAGTCCTTTTTCCTCCAACAGCTTTCATCTAAAGATTTATTTCTTTTGATAATTGTTGCAATAATAATTGTTAATGAGAGGCTGAACTTTGTCCTTCTCTGATTTTTAAGGTTGATATAATCATTCTACACAAAGATTCTCTATAGATGAATTTGTATTATAATTATATAGATTAAATATAAAATTATATTTACAAATGTTGTTTTAATTTTTTATCAACCCAATTATTATTCTCAAGAGATAAAATAGTGAAATTTAGCTAGTGTTACTTGTCTACCTAATCCCTCGTTCATCTTCTCCTAATACAGCCATGATGGAATAGAGTCAATTGAATGAAGAGATGAGCTTGAGCTTGAGCTTAAGCTGGATGCTTTATTTCCTTTGTTCTTCTCACTTTTTTGTTGGAATTATGGCTTATTCCAACTAGTAAGCAATTCATTCACAATATATTCTTCAATCCATTCTGGTGTTTTTCCTTTATTTCATGTATATCCAATCAAACCCATTAATTTTTTCCTTAATTGAACTAAAAATGCCTCAAAAATTTATCGTGCTCTTTTAGGTACCAACAATAATATTTTTTAAAAAAATATATTCTTCTAACTATCAAAGAATTAACAAAAGAAAATTCACTTTGTCTTGCATAAGATTCAAGTATACTTCAAACTCTTGAAACCATAATAATCTAGTTGTTTAAGTAACTTCTAGTAAACAATTATATGAAGTATCATAATTATGTTTAATGATGACAATAATGTATTCACTAATAATATTACTATGTCAATCGAATATGATTCATAAATAAAGTAAATATATATTATTTTAATTTACAAATAAATAAAATCTATGCAGTAAATAAATAATGTAATTAAATAGAAAAATTATCCCTTATCTACCATGGTCTGATAAACACTTTTTGGTGTTGAATTTCTTGTCAAAGTTGAGAATAAACAACTAAACCATGTATCTCTCTAAACATCTTTAAGATAAAAAATATTTTGGTACAAAATTAGAATAGATTAGAATATGATATCATGAGAAAAAAAATCATATTAAATAGTTTATAAAATTAAGAGATACCTATGTAGTAGGGGAAGAAAAAGAATGCTGAAAGATTAAAAAAGATATTAAGGGAATAAATGAAAGACAGGATGAATAAGAATGCAAAAGACAAAAGATATATATAGATATATAACATTTTTAAAAAATTTAAAATAAGCTTTCAGGAAAAAGCTAAATTAACTTTCACAAATATTTTTAATTTATATTAATAATTTCTTATTTATATTTATATTATTAATTTAATAATTATTTACAAGATAATATATAATAATTTATATTTTTAATATAATAATATATAATAATTTGTAATCAATAATAAATATTTAAAAATATTTAAATTATCATTAATAATTAATCTTTATCATCTTGCACAACTTGAAATTTTGACTTTTTACCTTTAATACTTGGAATAGTAAATCCATTTTCCTAAAAGTATAGTTGCTAAAACTTATAACCAAAATGCTTTTTTTTTTTTTTCATTTTGTTACAAGGGACATAGAGTATAGTAGTTTGCATCCTTTTTTATTTTAAAATATATAAAAGCTACCTTTACATTAGTGTGATGCAAAATCACATTGACACCGAGGCATTTGTAGACATAGACCTAACTTGTCTGCATCTTAGTGAGAAGTCACTTAATTGACTCCTCACATGATGCACATATGCATCTCAGCCTATCCCTATTTAAATTGACTCTTCTCTTTTTGTATTTCATTTTCACATTTCCTCTCATCTTCTTCTCTTTCAATTTATCGCTTTCCTCTTATCTTTCATTTTCAACTCTCTCATCTTCTCTATTCTTCTTAGTGCAGCTCCAAAAAATTATCTATGGTCTAATTAAGATTTGCTTATGTTGTTATTCTCCATTCTATAAAGATTGTATGGCCCATTGAGATCTTTTGCTAGTCAACATCTTATTATAACTAAGGCAATTTTTTTATATAATATATTACTTGCATTTTTACATATACATGTTTAGTTTACTTTGTTTAGGCTTTTTTTTTTCCTCTTTTAACCTTTCATTTAAAAAAAAAAGTAAGTTATCTATTTATTTGCTATAATATAATAGACTAATGTGTTATAATATTAAGTTTATTTTGTAGCATACTATGTTTACTTTTTCTATGAGTCTCCATTTTATAAAGATTGTGTGGGTCACTAATTTCTTCTATTGGCCAAATAGGATGAATTATAATAACAACGAGAGCACAACATTTGCATGCACCATACTAAAGATATAAAGATACATTACTCTAAACGAATTAAAAAAGGTGATGGGAGAAAAATTATGTCCAGATTCACATCAATTTGTGTCTAAGTTAGTTTATAAGTACTCTTATTCATATAATCCCATATGGTACTTAATGTGTACTCTAGAAGATGATTCTGATATCTAATCGATGTAGCAAACAAACTAAAAGGTCTTAAACTTGGGTGCACCAAATCTATATGCTCATATCTTATCATCGATGTAAATTTAAATGTGGCACAAAATGAGTTCTATAAACCAATGACACTATTGCCCATTAATCAATTCCATTATGCTAATAAGCAAGCCTCATTGTTTAGCTCCTACATAGCAAATGTACACACATTTGATTCTTAACCTACTGTCGACTGCATGTCCCATCTTGACCATGTATTTTCAACCAGAGGATATAATAGATAAATTTTTAAAAAAATGATGAATATAATGCTCCATTGAATGTCAATGACCATTGAGAAGATGACATTGAGGGAGACAATACTGAGGTGGATGTGGTAACTTTATTGGCTCAATATGTAGATTGAGTATATGCTATCCTATCATATTTTAACAATATGTTCCCTTTGTTTTAATTAAAAAAAGTATTTATAGGTTGCAATCTCACCTATGCCATAACCTTATAAAAAAATTTAAACATTTTGGTAAATTGTTTTGGTACCTAAGCTTTTTAATTAATTGTTATATGTACTATAATAATCAGGTTAAAAAGCCTCTATCTACATCTTTGTCTTCATCTTTATCTTTTTTTTTCATTTCGTTTTGCATATTTATGTAAAGATTCATATCTTCAAGATACAATAATATTTGAAGATCTACTTCTTCCATTTTTTTTCTCATCTCATAAAGTATTAGATAATATATCATTATTTACGTACTAACATGAGTTTCATCAATCTTGGTAAACAATATCTAATAGATCACTATCATATATCATATTATTTACTTTAGTTTTAATGACTATCCCTCATTTAACTTTATCTTTACTCTTACATGATATAATATATATAAATTTGAATAGCATGTTTTGTAAATTCAAATAGATCAAATTTTTCATATCTTTTAGTATGCTTAATTTCAATAATTTCACATTATATATGTATCTTCATCCTACAATTCATAATTGGATCAAACCAATCATAATAAAATAATATCAATTTCTTTAAGGTTCTCTAGGATATTTTAACTATGCCACCCTTTTAAGAATGCCAAGATAGTTATTTTCTCTATTTTTTTCTATTTCTTTCATGTAAACTCCACTATTTATCATCTTTTTTTTCAATGCTCCAAGATTCAATGTGGAACTTATTTTCATTTACAAAATATCCTGGCCACATTTACACTTCTTTAAGTGATTCCCAAATTAAATCATTCAAATATATATTATCACTAAATCTTAATTGACTAAAAACCTATTTAACAGTAAAATTAAATTATGAATAAACAACAATAACAAAAAAATAAGCTTTTTCCTATTAAGTAGGATTAGTAATATAAATCAATCAATACCATAAAGTCTTATTGTAAATCATATTTTTAGACAAACCATTTAAGTCTAAAATCTTTTTTAATAGTTTCTCATATAATTTTTCTTAGTCTGCCTCTTTCTCTGACTATTGGATTACACTTCATCTACTCTCTTCAATGGAGCTTCTATAGGACTTTTTTACACATGCCCAAACCTTTTAAGACGCAATTCTATCATCTTTTTTGTAATAGGTGTGACCTCCACTTTTTCTCTAATGTATTTATTTTTAATTCTATCTTGTCTAGAGTATATATTCATCTAATACAATATTCTCATTTTTGCAATATTGAACTTATTTTTTGTTGACTTTTTATTACATAACATTAAATTATATGCAATATTACAGGTTTTATAGCTATACAGTAGAATTTATCCTTAAGTTTGAGTGATAATCTTCTATCACAAATAACGTCTGAAGCACTCTTTTATTTTATTCATCCCACTTAAATCTTATGTTTTACATCTTCCTCTATTTCTTGTCATATTGTATGATGGACCCAAGATACTTAAACAGTGTGATTTGTGGTATGGTATATTCTTCAACTGTCACTTCTACGTTAGAATTAGTGCTCTCTTACTAAACTTACATTTCACATGCTTCATTTTACTTAAACAAAATTTATATGTTTCCAAAGCTAATCTCCATATATTTAACTTCTTATTCATTTCCTCTTTCAATTCTCTAACTATAATTATATCATTTGCAAAAAATATGTATTATGGCACTGGTCCTTAAATATATTCAGTGAGTACATCCAATATTAAAATTAAAAAATAAGAGCTTAAACTTGACATTGATGCAGACCAATAGTTATAAAAAAATATTATGTGAGCTTATTTTTTATTCTTACACTAGTTGTAACCCTATTATGCATATCTTGAATTGTTCAAATATAAGTAATACGAACTCTTTTTTTTTTTTTTCCAAAGCTTTCCATATAACCTCTCTAGACATCCTATCATATGTTTTTTTTTCAAATTGATGAACACTGTATGTAAATCTTTTTATTCCTTTGATATTTCTTCATTAATCTTTTTAACAAGTATATTGCTTTCATAGTCGACCTTCTTAGCATAAAAGCAAATAAATTATCTGTAATTTGAGTCTCTTACTTTAATCTTTACTTAATTATACTCTTTTATAACTTCATAATACGTCCCATTAGCTTAATTCTCCCTATAATTTGCACAATTTTATATATCTCTCATGTTCTTATAAATAGGGATTAAAGTATTTTTCCTTTACTCGTCCGATATTTTTTTAGATTTCATAATTTTATTAAATAACTTTATGAGCCAATTTATATTTTTTACTTTTAAATCTTTTCATACCTCAATAGATATATTATCCATCCAAATACTTTGCCATTCTCTATTTGTTTTAATACTTCTTTTACCTATGACTCTCGAATTCTATGATAAAAAGTATGATTTTTGTCCACCTCTTTAGTGCCTAGCCTTGTAATAAAATTTTGTATCTTTCATCAAATAATTTATAAAAATAATTCTTCTACCTTTCCTTGATATCTTATTTTGTGACCAAGACTTTTCTTTCTTCATTTTTAATACATTTCATTTAGTCCACATCACTTATATTTTTTTCCCTTGCTTATATCTTACTTGTAAAAACTTCTTTCTTTAATATTAGTACCTAAAAATTAGTATAACCCATCAAATGTCCTAGTTTTCACTTCCCTCACTGCCTTCTTAATGTCTTTCTTAACTGCTTTATTTTTTTTTTCAATTTTCATCATTCTTGTACAAAGACCATGCTTTATAACACTCTTTTAACATTAATATTATTTTGTACACTTGCATCCCCCCACTAAAATTTTTTATCCTTAAGTCCAAAGTCTCTTGATTCACTGGGTAACTTTTATGCCATCTTCTTAATCTCTTTAGCAATTTCGTTCCATATAGTGTTAGCACTTTCTTGTGTTTCTTAGGATCCTTCCTCCAAATTTCTTCCCTGTAAGCCTTTTTTTATCCCTCTTCAATTGCCACTACTTGGTCCTTGACACCCTATTTTAGCATTTGCTCTTTACTTTCCTCTTAACTCGAATATTTATAACCAATACTCTATGTTGGGTAATATTAAATTATAAATATTTAAGAAAAATATAAATAAATAAATAAAAATACATATATACAAAAATAATGATGTCACCATATACGTAGAAGTTAAATTGCAAGATGAAGTTTTATGCAATTATAGAGTCAATTTGTTAAAACTAGAGCTTAGATTTAAGCATGTCAACTCGTACTCAAAAGTCCTCCAAAGTGGTGTAAGATTTAAATGTTAGGACCTAAAAAATTTTTTTTAACATATAGATAGAAAGTGTTTTATCTTACTTAATATGGGGCTTAATTTTATCACAATTCAATAGGACATAAAAATAAGCAACACACATTTCTTTATGATTCAAATGGTGAATGTAGCACTTTCCAAAGGAATGTCTTACTTCAGTAAAAATTGATATAGTTGACTCACTTTTCTATACTTCCTCCACACAATTATTTCAACCAACTCTTATTCGTAAAAAAGATATATGTGACTCAAATTAGTATAAACAAAAATGTGATACCCTTTTGTGACAAACATGCCTCATAGATAGAATCTTCCACATGAGCTTTATCTTTAATTGTTGGTTTTAATCTATTTGAAAACTTGCATAATCATATAACAAGTAGTTAGAGACCAAAACAAATTGGTGATAATCAAACAAATTAGACATGCGTAGATATCACCTAAGCATCAATTACCTTTCAAATGGATACATCTATAGGTACTGAATTAGGCCACTAACCCTAGCCTCAAATGGCAAAAGAAATGGTAAATGTTTTATAGAATTAAAAAATATAAATAAAAATATTCTTTTTAACTTGCATAGAATGATAGGAATGTTAAATTCTATTTGTATTAAATCATCTACCCTTAATGTCACTAAACACAGTTCTTTAAAGAATTGATTCAATATGCTTATAGGTTTCCAAATTTGCTCAGGAAGTGCATTAAATGTAATTGGCAATAAATCTTTTATAAAGATGCGATAGTCATCACTTTTAAGCGCAAAAAATTTTCCCTTCCTTAGGTTTACACATCATGACAATTTTGAGGAATAACTATCAAGCATTTTTAATCTTTTTTTTTCACACATAGATAGCCTTATTTTAATTAAACATGAAAGTGAACTTAGCTTTTAACTTAACCATTTCTCCTTTAGCTAATTCTTACAACTCTGAGTTCTTTAGCCTACAATATTCTTTTAAATCCATTTTCACTTTCATGTTATCTTTGGCCTTCGTCTTGACATTTATAATAGTATTAAATATATTATTAAACATATTTTTCTATATATATGACATTTAGATTATGTCAAACTAATAGATGTTTCTATATAGAAACTTTTAAAATATGCTTAATTTCGTCTAATTATGTTATTGCCTATAGCCAGGTAATCTAGATACCCCTTGGTTTACTTTTTTAAGAAGGTACACACATGTTATCACAATTCTTCTTTATGCAATCTTGCAAGAAAGGGATAATTTTCAATTCTATTTTTTTTTTAAAGTATCTCAAATTTTTCCAAAAACATGATTCATGGGAAGAAATTGTCGATGACAATTGAACTAATAGTTCTTTCCTCATATTTTAAGGTAAAAAGCTTTTGAGTTATGCTTACAATAAAGGCAAGTTAATTGTTTAATAGTACTCTACCTCGACAACATTCTAGATGTTGAAAAGTCATTTATCATCCATATTAATCCTACTATTATCTAGAAATTTTGTTTTATTGAGATGTTATATGTTAATCGTTTTTCTTCTCATAATAATTTTAACTCATCAATTAATGGCCACAAGAATACATTTATCGTAGTCTTGAGATTTTACGAACCATGAATGATTGTAGGTAAAAATAAACAAAAGGCAATCATGCATAATTCAAGAGAGAGATTGTAAAGAGTTATTATCACATGCTAACATAAATATGGTAAGGCAGAATGACTATAAGGAGTGAATCCATCTGTACACAAATTCAATTTAATATTTGGTGGTTCCATGGCAAATTCTAAATATACTCTATCAAAATATTTTTATGCTTCTCCAACTCATAGATAACAGAGTATATCTTTATATTTTCTATTATTATAATGCCATTGCATTTGCTTAGTAAAACTCATTGAGGCATACAGCCTTTGCAAGTTGGGAGTAATTGGAAAATAATGCATTCTTTTAATCAAAATCTCTTTAGAATTGTTTTCTGCCAAGTCGATTATTTTTATGTCAAGATGCTCTATAGAATTTGCTTGTTGTTTCATTTATGTAATCTTTGTAATACAACATCCACTCATTAGTGCAAACATCAATTTTTTAAGCAAATAAGCTATGTGTTGATACTAATTTTTTTTGTTTTATACCAATTATTAAGAATGACATTATTAGGAAGGTAATTATTTTTCATAATACTTGTATTGATTAGGTCCTTTAGCTAACAATTAAGATAAGGGTGTTGTGCCAGTAAGTCAGTGACCTCAACCACTTGATGCTCTAGAATAAATTTTTTGTTATAGCAATACTAATGGTTTTTAGACTATATGTTTAGAAACATTTAATTCTTTTTGAACATACATACTCAAAAGTACTCCATGTTTATGTTCATGTTTATTGAGAAATAAGATGGGTTATGGTGTTTAATTTAAACAACTATAGGCCACTTGAGATTCAAGGTGTTTTTTCTTATGATGTTATGGCATTTGCACATTGTGCATGCTAGATGCAAGTTATTGCTTCACATTGTAGCATTACATTAGTGTTTCATTTACCTGACATCATATAACCTTAATTTTGAAATATAGAAATGGATCTGGGGCACTTGGTTTATAACAATGACACCATACATTATAACTAACTTAATATGGTTAGGTCAACCTTTGATCATCCATATGCATTGCTATAAGAACATAGTGAACTTACATTAACAAGGCATATGTTGGTTGACGAGCAAGTGGCTATCTTCCTTAACATTCTCACATGTCATGTCATGAATTGGGTAATATAGTGCAACTTTTGACAATCTAGGGAAATTGTTAGTGGATACTTCTAAATGGTTTTAAATGCCATGGTGTGTTTGGATTGAGAGCTCTTTAAAATTCTAAAGCCTATTGCTCCAGACATAGCTAATTGAAAGTGGAAATAATTTAAGGTTAGTATCATTCCAACTATATCTTTTGCCTACACTAGACCACCTGGTGGCTAGCTCATGAATTGTTATTTTTCCTCAATTTTTATATGTTTTTCTTTCTTCATTTCTTTTTTTTCATAATTGCCTTAGTGCGCTTGATGGCATACACATACTAATCAATGTCTTGGCCAAAGCAAAGAATAGGTACTAAAACCATAAAGGGTGGATTAGCTCTATTGTCCTTAACATGTGCACACCTGACGAGCAATTTATCTTTATATTCCTTAGTTGGACAGGTTCTAACATGGATGGAAGGGTTCTATGCGATGCCATCACACAACCCCATGGACTTAAAGTCCCACATGGTTATTAACACCCTATCAATAGTTTCTTTTTTTTTGAACTGCTAATTTCAACATTTTGTTAACCAAAGTATTTGACTAATACATACTATGACATTTATTGCGAGTAATTACTATTTGGTGGACATGAGATACACAATCTATGAAGGATTTTTACACTATATCACGAACAAAAGTATCGCTTGAAAGAGTGGAGACATGGTTGCCATCTTTCCATTACTCGAGAGATATTCAATTATCAACATGCAGAGGCCTAAAATGCCATTGGGAGGTGTTTTAGTCAGTTGAAAGAATGTTAGATGATTCTCAAGAGTTCATCTTTCTACTTGGTTAAATCCCATAAATAGGACCTTGCCAAAGGCCTCTTAAAAAATGAAATGCTGGTCTACGAGGCCATTCACCCCCTAGATGATGTTGATCCCATTCTTACAATAGAGACGTTCGACACTTGGTCAAACTTTTGTGATGAACTTGCCATTATAATGTTCGATGAGTGTATGATGCATGTAACTACCCCTTGAGTCATATGATTTATTTTTTTTCACCCAATGATCATTGGAGACATATTTTATTATGTTTTATTATTATTTATGTTATTAGGCATTTGTTTTTGGGTTGGTTGCTTTTTAAACATGTTATTTAACATTTGCTCCCAATTTTGTGGGATAGTCATGTGGATATGACTATATATATTAATATGTTTACTATATCTTAGGTGTATTAAATATTTGATTTATTTGTCCTATTTGAAACAAGTTAGTGGATCATTCAATTGTTTGATGCTTTCATGGGACCATTTGTCTTTATAGCTCACAGTCATTAATAATGGTTTTGAATTATTCTTACAACTTGGTAAGTAACAGTGGTCATTAGAGAAGGATAGCTGCTTAAATGCCTACTTGACCTTTGAGATGAGGGAAAGCTCATGGAGAATTGTGCACCTTTTCAAATTGAGGAAGCTCGTGGAGCAAAGGTTGCTTAAGTGTGGGTTAAAAGGAATTCCTTATATCCAATCTTGCCTTTGGACATTGAGACAAAGCTAATAGGTCATGTATGACATGGTGAGTGAAACAAACACATTTTGATTCAATTGAGATCTCGACATTAGTTGCATCACAACGGATAAGTCTGTATAGGATGATTATGTTAAAGTACGCCCAAACATTATTGCACTTGTAATAATTGTGTGTTGTTCATTTATAACATTTAACACTAGTTAGCTTTAATATACATTGCTTATTTCAATAATAACTATAAGTTAACAGAAGGCCATGGTATTACGCATAGAGCCTTTTCTGCACTTCAAGCAACATTGCATTGTATGGGCAAAGGATTGAGTCATTAAGAACATTGAAGACATGCAAATTGATATAGAGGCATTTCTTAATGCTCAAGGATTTGAGATGTCAGGTGCTGCTAAAAGTGAGGCAACATCACAAAGTTAGAAAAGAAGTGAACTAGCTAAGATCATGACAAGGCATTGGTTTGGGCATTAACTAAAATTAATACAGATATAGATCAAGCCATGAAAAAGGATACATACACATTGAAAGAGGCTACCTTAGAAATGGTCAATCCTTCGATAGAAAAGTTTTAAAGGTAGTAGGAAAAAAAGGCATCTACATTACACCTTTTGGACATGTTGAAGAGTGTCAATGGTCTCACAAAGGAAGAGATCATGGTTGCACACATCAAGATCTTTGAGAACAATCAACTCCTCATTTGCTTCCTACCCATCCTTGACTCCCTAAAAGCTGCTTGGATTAGGTAGACAATCGTATAGCTAAGCTATGCAATCCCTTTTGTTTTTTAACTTGTGTGGTATATATAGATCTTACATAGGCTATTGTATGTATTGTAACTAATATAACATAATTATTTTATGCCTAAGGGCAATACAGGCCTATTGTATATATTTGTAACAAGGGTGATTTTGTTTCTGGTTGAACCAAACTTACTAGTGAGTAGCTATAAGGCCAAAACAATCTCTTTGTTATGGCATATCTAAAGCCAGGTAAGTGCTTATCCTTGAAATAATCTCATTTAGTTTTATTACTTCATAAATTGTATTTTGTTATCCAAATTTACCTAGGCTTTGAGTTTTTAATATATCATTATGTTTTTGTAACAATCGAGTTACTTCATCAATCATAGTATATGTAACAACCCAAATTTTTAGGCTTAATAGCATGATTAGCAATCGTGAATCAAGATCTAAAGTCATTATGATTAATTAAAATAAGAAAAAGTGAGAAAAATTTAAACCTTGCTATCATTAGGGTTATTAGCTAAACAATCACAACTAATCAAATCTACAAGCGATCATAATTATCATTTAATACTTTTGATTCATTTTGCTACTAATTTCAACTTACAAAAACCTCATATAAACATTTCCAACTTATTACATAACCTTAACATAGTGAAATTCAAGGTTTCTAAGTCAAAAATAATAGTTTGGGAACTTTCACCGTGACTTAAACCTTCCTTGCCGCGACTACATTGGCTACTGTAACTCAAAACAGTAGTTTCGCATATTGTGTAATGGCCTAAGATTTTTGCGCTGCGGTGAAGTTGCCATCAGGTTCAACTTTTCACATTTTTGCAAAGTTGGACCGTCGCTGTGATGGGCCTATGTGGTGTCGCTACAGAAAACACCTTGGAACCTACTGTAGCAAATTTTTCAATTCATGTCATGGCTTGCTTATACCTGCACCGCAACAAAATTAGCTACTAGAACACTCATTCTTTGATCTCCTCGACCTACATTGTGACTGAAAATTTTACGTCGCGGCGAGGTTGCTCTCTGTTACCCTCTTAGGCAACTTTTTCATTTTGCGCCACTCGAGACACCTCGTGCCGTGGTACTCCTTACCTCTGCCTGACTTCTGGCTGCGACTCAGCTCGTTTTGGCCGTGGCGTAAGCTTTTTCTGCACAATTTCTCCTTAAGTTTCATCCCATACACTACCACACTTCTTCTAGTAACACTCTAGGGCTACTCTATCATAATTTGTGGGGCTCTAATGGCATTAATCTACCTGATTTACTTAGCATACCTACCGTACCAATTTAAGACTTTGGGGAGGTTGATTCCTACTTATCAAATTATCATGCATCAGTAAATTCATGAAGTACTGATAGCAACGAAATTCATAAACAACTAATGTTATCATTCATAAAAATATAAAAGCATACTCTCAAGAGTCAAGTTATACATTTATACTAAAAAGGTTCCATTCAAGATTATAAGTGAAAATATATATCAAACTCTAAGTTGTGTAAAGTCTAACCCCTTATTAGATTACATCAAATTCTACAATAATTAGATTATATAACCAGTCCCTATGCTTGGCAATTCATGACGTAATGTGACAAATACATAAAAACTATCATTATTGCTACATGAATCCAACCTTACAAAGTTTCCAAACCTATGTGATACCAAGCTATACAATAGGCTTCCATTAATTTCTTGCCATTAAGAGGTCTGCTCCCTGAAAATATTAGCCAACAATCAAAGTGAAATATACAATCTCAATAACAAGAAGTAAATTCTATATATATGTACAGATTAATCAACAAAATACAATTATAAAGAAAACATATCGAAGGCATCGATATCATCAACAAATAAACTAGTTGAATTGTTAGTGACTCTCACCTTATACCAATAATTACATACAATATGTTAAAGGCCAATAATATTGGAAGAGGCCCGTCCATGGCACCAACTCCCTAATGAGCACAACCTGGCCTCAATGCATTCAGGGTTATGATCACAACCTAGTGCTTGATTGAAGCATGATGTACGGGTGGCAACCGTACTATAATTCTACCGTGGACTCACAAGGACCAATCACAATACAATTCAATCAATCATTTAACATTTCAAAATCATACATGTACAGTAATACCATATTAAAATAAACATATACATGGAACTAGAAAATTAACCTAGTTATGTTAATGAAACCTAATTACTTTTTCTCTAGTTATCATTAAAATCCAAATGTACATCAAGCCTATGACAAGTATAATTATCATCATTTTTAGTAACAAATTAGATACCCAAAGAGTTAAACTACTAATGATTACATAAAGGTTACTTACCTAACTATCAATGGATTTAAATTTCGGGTTCTAACTTCCCCACACTAGAAACCACCATAGTTCACTCTAATTTTTGGGTAATTTCACATAAAACCAAAGCTCATATCATAAGTGAACTACAGGGGGTCTAAAAAATGCATTAAAATAGAAAGATGATACTTACTTAACAACACCTATAGCCTCTACATTTGAAAATCTACCATAGAAGCACCAAGTAACAAGTTTTAGTTTTGGGTGGAAGATAAAAATGCTCCAAATGAGAAACCAATTAGTTCAAATTGAAGAGAAATAAAAAGGGATTAAGTTATATATAAGTTACCTTGGATAAATCTTGCTCTAGGAGTAGGAAATGATAGAATTTTACTGCTAACCCAAGCCTCCCCTTTGGACCTTCGAAATTTCCCTTTGTCTCTTGTGTTTTCTATAGGATGGAAGGGGAAGGCTAAAGAAAATTAAGGTTTAGATAGGTTATGGGCTGACTTAAGAGTCCAAAACCCATATGGGTTCAATTTTATACTTGTTAGGCGATGAATTATAAGGTTAAATGGGTCATATATGAGAGTTGGGTCTAACTAAAAAGGTCTATTAACATTTGGGTTTGCACAATTAAATATTAAGCCTCTATAAAATGGAATTGGATCTTCCTAAGGCTATAATTGGGCTTCTACACTTAACCCAAAGTAATAATTAAATTAATTATAAGGCCCAATTTAATGTTCCCCCTCTCTTAATTAATTTTCCTAGTTAAACCTATATTAAAAATTTAGTCTTCCATAAGTTCCACCTCCTCTTTCCACTTGCTTAGTTTTACTAATTACCTATATTAATTCTCTAATCATCATAATTACCCTTAAATAAATTTTGGAGTGTTACAGTATGCAACTTTTTCATAACAAACTAACTTCATATAGCCTTTATAGTATCAGATTATGGGAAAAAATAGTAAGTTAGTGGAAATGTGTTATAGTTTAGTGTAATTATTCTTTTGCTTTATTCTTTCTTTAGATTCTTTTAAAATCCTAGCGTATATTACTTTTACTAGGCTAGACAACTTTTGTGTTCTTCGAGACATGTGGCTATTCAAACATCTATTAACCACAGTGCTTCTGATCAAGACTTCTAGCAAGTATGTTATAGTTTCCAAGATATTTGATTAGTGAAATATTAATTACTATCTACAACTTGTTTTTTTATAAAATCCTGAGCATCATAGCTCTTTCTTTCTTTATGATAACAAGCAACCACCACTAGTTTTATCTTTTTGATATTGCTTCTCTGCCTTCCCTTTAATTATAAAGTGATCAAGAAATAGCAATAGGCAAAGAAGTTGAGCTATACATCAAATAGTGGTAACTATTTCTATTTACATAATATAATAGTTCTTGTGAATTAATTATAGTATATAATTTTTGTTCCATTTGTTTTTCTAAAAATCATTTATATTTTTTTTTTCTCTTCTCCATGTTGAAATAACGCTTGATAAGTTGTAATGGATCTTAAATTTAACCATCAGCTTATTTAAATTAATTTTGGCTATATCTAAATCAATTATAAGGGACCTTAAATCTAAATCACCATAATGAAGTTGACATGACATCATTACTGGTCTTTGATTTACTTTGGATTGATTATGTTATATACAAATCGTTTTATTATACTTGAATGGTCTTATAATCTGAAATTTGAGCCCATTTGTAATTTATGGCTGAATTATATTATTTGTCAATTGATTAACTTAAGTGCATAAATTTATTTTAAGAACCTGTGAGCTGATACAACATTCTTGTTTTCATTTAAGACAAATTCAATACATTTTTCTTTCTTTTAATGAGGTCAAATTGTGCACTTATGTTCATGAAGTTTTATAATGATAATATTTTTTTTTTACCATTTGTCATTGAAAGCTTTCACCTGTAACATGTAACTCCTATGTGGTAATACTAGAAAATTCTCACTATTCTATACAATTAAAGGATTGTTATAATTATATAATCATTAGCCCACTATAAGGCTTTGAATAAATGTTATTCCTTTAATTTTTTCTCGTTTATTAAAACCAACATTAATATATTTTTTTTTGGCTATTTTCAAACTTTTTTCTATTTTTTTTGTCTGAAAGCTTGTATAAGGCTTCTTGCAAACTTTTAAAGATTACTTTGAAGAGGATTGCTACATCAAGCATACACCTCTGATGTAGTGAGCTGGATGGGTGGCCAATTGAATGAATTTTTTTGTAGACACTCCTTGGCTTATATTTTGTTGCATGTCCTGTGCTTGGGTGGTAGATATTGTATATGGAAGAACACGAAAGTTTTTCTAATTCATGTATGAATCTACATAGCCTCCCTTGTATTTTGGCTTGCAACATGGCTTCAGTTAGATTCCCTTATAATGCAAAAGATGCTTTTATATTTAAAGTATATTTCATGAATGCAGTGTTTGATGGTTTCATGTGCTTGTTATGCATATCAAAATAAGATATTGTTGGTTGGATTGCCAGGATTATAGTATAAATAATGTGTTAATGATAATTGCTTTGTATATATTTGGATTAGGTGTTTTATTATGTGTGGCAAAGTCCTAAATAAGAAAAAATAAAATAAAATAAAAGTGTTGACCATTTCCAATAGGTGCCAGTGCTTATGGGTAAGGAAGGAAATAATTATCAATTTATTGATTTTATGGTTTTCCAACATGTTTATCCAACTTATTAAAGTATTATATTGCATATATGGGTTAATGTTTAAGCTCAGCGAGTTTATATGTATCCCCAAAATTTATAGCCACAACATGTAGGTTTAAGAAGCTATGGCAAATGATTGTATATGTTTGACACAGTAAGTCAAACTAAATTTAACATATGGGCAAGTCTTAAATTGTTAATGATGACTATATGGCTTAGATTCACTATGACTAAGCTAACTAAAGGTAAACCCAACATAAGAGAACTTGCTAAAATATAACAGTCTTTATAATTCATTCACTAAGTTATTTGACGAACCAAACTTATAAAAAGACACAATAACAGTATATAACCTATTACCTTATCCATATGTCCAAACACATAGCACATCAACACATAAGAGGTTAGATTAGCTACATTTACAAACACAAAAAAGTGAAGTTTAGACTTCATAGGCAACCACCCTACGGTTGTACTTGGTCAAAAGAATAATATATACAAGGACAAAAAAGTAATGTATGCAACATCATTGGCAACTATCCCATCCACAAACCAAATGTCTAGTAATTTCTTGACCTTCTCCATCATGTCCTTCCTTGCTTTAAGTAGTACTTGTTGCTTCTCATAGATTTCTCTTGCTTGGGCAACATTATGTTTAAAGATATCCAAGCTGTGTTGATGCTTGGTTATCAAGGTCTACAAGCTATATCATCTCATCTCGTAGCCTCTGGCTTTTCAACTCATAAATTGTTACTTATGTTTGCTTCTTTTCAAACAAGGCACCTAGTTGTGACACCTTAGCCCAAAGGACCTCATTCTACTTGATGGCCACTTTAAGGGTGGCCTTGGTGTGATGTGTGCCATAATCCGCTATTATGTGGGTAGAGTGTTTGCAACTTGCAATTCTATGTGACGAATGCCACAATTAATTTTTGTAACCTCCTTGGGTAAACTAGCACGATCCATCTTCCTGTGAAAGTCTAAACACCAATTAGACAAGCTTAATTTAACATCTATATGCAAGGTAACACCAATTAAATTATAACCAACCTCACTTGTTGTATGTAAGACCAATCAAAATGGGTAATTCTGAATTAAGAACTATATTAGTTACCTAACACTAAGGAAAATGAAACCCCTTATTTGTAAAAGAATTATGCATGAAAATTGACATTTAAATTCATGGTGATATAATAACCATTTTGGTCACATTGTCGCCATGCATATGATTTTCTAATTCCAGGTGTGGATGGAATGTGCATCTTACTCCCAACTACTTTTATATGAATTATAAAATAAATATAATTTTAATTCAAAATTTGAATATATTTGACATTATTGGAAATTATTGACAAGATAAATGGGCCTGATATTTTATCAAATAAAAAATATTAATTCTATGTGAATTTAATTTGCGTTCCTAAATTCTTAGCCTTTATTTGAACTTCAAAGCAATATGTATACTTAATACATCTTTGTTTATATCTTTCTTTTCACAATTCTTTAAACCCCTACTCCAATTCTTATTCTTTGTAAATCTTATGCCATTGAACAACATATCTTTAAACTGCTCAAGTAGTTTTTTATGAAGTGGAATTCACTTGTTACTACTAGATAATACCAAAGGCTACAACAAATGTACTCAGAGGATTTAATTTTCATGGTTTCCTACATATCCTTTAGTTTCATCATAATTTTGCATGCCTTATATTTTATACCTTTGAAGTTTAACATGTTAACATGTTTGTTTTGTGTCATGTGTTTGTGCCTCATAGCTTTATATGATTTTATTATCATCTTATCACTCTGATAGCTTCATAATTTTTTTCCCTTTTCCTATTTTCATTTTGGATAAGGTAGTCTTATTTTAACTTTTCATATTAGTTTAAATTAAGCAAAGTCTTAATTAGCTAATCTTTTTTTTTGTTTTTATTTTTATTTTCTCCCCTATAATTTTGATGGGACTATTGTTACCCATCTCTAATGAGCAAGTTCAATGTTTTAAGATTTCCAATTATATTAGTATTTGATATTGATAAAGATAGCCCAATTCTATATAAGGGTGCATAATATTGATCGATTTCCACTAAAACACCTAAAATACAACACCAAAACATATGATCTACTAACTAAATACTATGATATATTGATATAAGTATTATGATAACCAATTATACAAATAAACTCTCAGACAATAAATAATTGGATCTTCTTTATCCCAACACACAAAACATCCAAACTCAAATGCACATACTTAGGCAAGCACAAAGACAACTCACATCCACAAAAGTCATAAATTAACACAAATCAAGAATAAGAACAAAACAAAGACATGTGCAAACTTTTGATTTACTAACAAAGGATAACAAAGTAGTCCTACTGCTAATGAATGACAATAAATAAGGAAAATTTTCCATAGCCACATAAAACATAGTTAGTTTTATGATTATTCTAGCATAGTAGATTAGGACTAGTAGTACTTCCAACCCCACCAAAACAACTAAGAATAAGGCATTGATTTACTTGGGGTTATGTGTTTAGAGATGATCTTGGGTGCGATGCCACACCTATCATCGAAGCTTAAAGAACGAAGCTCAAAAACTTAGAACAATAAAGAATTGATAATTTATGATTGGAGTAAGGTCAATTCAACTTGACAAAGTTGTTGTTCTCCAACAAAGTCGATAGAGCAATGACTGTCACTACTTATATTGGAACCATAGCAATGGGGAGCCATTCTTACATACACCGAGAGTGCCACGTCATTTATACACTCAATGATTAAGATTTACTCTGCACGTGGACCCCGCCTGTACTACATATGGACCCCACCTGTATAAATTAAATCTTAGTCATTGATTATTCTTAGAGTATGGTGCACTAAGTGCACCTAAGAAAAATACAGCAATGGGAGGCTAGTGTTTAAAAAGGTTGCTCGGCAAAATCAATGACAATTGATTATAAGTTTTTTTTTTTCATTTTATTAGGGGCAAATGTGTTATTTAACCAATCTATTTTATATTTTTATATTATTTTTATGCAACCAAATAATTATAAATAAAAATATGAGAGAATTATAATAAAAGACTAAAAAATAAAAAAAAATTATTTTTAAAATCACATTATCAATTATTTTAAGATAATTAATATTGAGTTTAATAACAAACAATTGAACCTAATAGTAATAGATTTTTTAAAATAATTTTTTTTATTTCTTGATCCTTAAAAATAATTTTTTAAAAAAATATTTTATTACATAATATTAAACATTACTAATGTGATCTCATCCCTCTTAATATTTCTTTTACAATTACATTACTCGCAATTTTCTAAACCGCCGCTACTTTTTCACATCCTAGCTAGGTTGATATTAGTATTCATTAGCCAAGTACTTCTTTAATTTTATATGCAAGTTTCCGTATAATAATATTTTTAATAGACAACAATATATATTTATCATCATCCAAAAAGGAAAAGAGTATCGGCTTTTAATTATGTTTTGATTTCGATGAGTCGGACTTGTGCACGTACTAAAGCAAGACAGGGAAAATCAACTCGAAAAACATGGGACAGTTAAGAAAAAAAAAAAAGAAACACAAGAAACACAGCCATTAAATATTTTGACTTCACGCACCCGAAGCTAAAGGTTTAGACTGACAACTTGCGTAGGTCGTCCTTTGGTTTCTGACTTTCTTCGGTGAAATGAAAACCCATATTGAATTTTTTATTTTTGGATTTTTATTTTATTAAAAATGATTATTTATTTTAAAATATACGTTTTATTAAATTAAAAATAAAATTATAATTATAATTAAAAATACTCAACCTCTCAAAAAATTAAACTTTTCCTCAATCTCTTACATAATAGTTGGCATGCTTAATATATAACTGAACTCTTATGATTTTATCCCATTCAAAACTGAAATAATTATTTTCAACAATTATTTAGGTTTACAATTATGTTTTCTTTATATATGCAACAGTTTTTTTGTAACAGCCGGTTGAATCATTATATTTTTTTCAAAAAAATATTGATACGATCTTTTTTTTTTTTTTTCTGGGGTATAAGATACGACCGATGTAATTCCTGTTTAGTTACAATCATTACACAGCATGTGAGTTGCGGTGCGGCACGGTTTTTTTCTTTACTTTTAAAAGTAATAGAATAGTCAAATTAAATTTTTATTTTCAAAAATTATTTTCTTTCCGAAATTTTAAAAACACGCGAGCATGGACTCGTGCCTATGAATAGGAGGACTATCTTATAGCCCGTGCCATGACGTCCCAAAATTTTGAAAACTTGATGTGATAATTACGTGCGCTCATGTTAATTACATAATTTAGTTTAAATTTCAAAAAAAAAATTGAAAGGAATAAAATGAAGAAAAATTTAAAAAAAAAAAGTAAAACTTATGAATAATTTAAAAATAGTACTCTACAATATAATCTATTACATATATATATATATATATATTTGACTAGAAAAACTTCCTATAATTTTCAAGTTGCATTCGCCTCATTCAAAGTCTAAAGCTTTATTAATTAAAAAGACTGGAAATTTTACATCAGTTTTGACTATGCAACCGCCACTCAAAACAACATTTACATGTTAGGGTTAATATATATAGCATGTTGAGAATTAGGAGTGTTAAAAATTAATTAAATTAAATTAAATCAAATCTACTAAAATTGAAAAAAAAAATTCAAATCAATTTTCTACATATTAAAACCAATTAAATTGGCTTATTATTTTATTTTTAGAGATTTGATTTCGTTTTAATTGAACCAATGTTTTTTTTTCATTTTTTTCATTAAGCTTAACAAATTTAGCCATCATATATATTTAATATGTGACTTTGATAGGTATAATAAAACATTATATAATAAATAACAAATCAAATTTGATTGCTCAACTTTTTATATAGCATTTTATTTAATATTTGCAAGTAGTAATGAATGATTGAGAGAAAATAGCTTGTAATTTATAAGAAGTTATTGTTTAAAAAATAAAAAAAAAGAGTTGATAGTGAGGAATATTTGAATAAGATCATATTTAGATTTTTATTATCATACAAATATTTTAAAAAAGGTAAAATGACTTTAAAAAGTTATAGTATGAACCAAACAAACTAAACTTGAATCTAACCAACTATAACTCAAAATTAAATAAATCATCTATTTTATAAAATCAACTAGATTGGTTTACCGAACTGCTCCAAACCTTTAAACATCCCATTGAGAACCTCATAAAACCGCGAGTCCAACTTTTGAGGGAAAAGTAGCTTATTTTGAGGAACAACGAGTTTAGCTTATTTTATTTAAGAAGTGATAGTAAAAATATTTCTTTTTCCCTTCGAGAAGACAATAGAATGCTATTTTTATAAAAAAAAAAAAAAGAAATAAAAACAACAAATAATTATTTAAAAATAAAAAAACTCTCACTTAAAATTATTAATTAGTACTTAATTTTTTTACTCTACCTTTTACCTCCATTCACATTTAATACATGTCTTTTTCTGTAATTTGATACTGAAAAATATTGATAAAAATTTTTATTAAATGATTTTATAAAATATAAATTACTTTTTCTTATAACATTTCTTCTTAAAAAATTTAATTTTAGGATAAACAAAAATTGACAGCGACTCAAATGGGCTGAGTTATTAGGGGAGTGGAGGAAGTGGATCGAGACTACAAAGCCGGAAATAGCAACATCCGAATGGCTCATACATTCAAAGCAGAAGCACTCAACTTGATTATGCAACTTTTCAGTACAACTGTCCTAATCTGAAGTCTTTTCACAAAAGTGGTATTACGACTTGTCGAGCAGTACACATATAATTTAGCTAACATGAAAGCATATCCATGTCCTGCCTTCTATTCCACTTCCCCATTTCATTATTTGCGGTCATTCTTTTTTTTTTTTCTTTCTTTTTTTTTTGGCCCCTATAGCTGGTTTGAGATAAATTCTTCAAGTAGTCAATCATGAAATAAAAGGCCATGTTGACAATCACCTCTCTTAGGTTTCTGAGTTAGAGTACTTTCTGAGAAAAGTTGCTCCAATGTTTATCTATATTTTCATCCACAGATTGGGAAGACTAGGCAATTGCCATTATCACCTGTCATAGCCAATATTGAAGCCCCTCGCCCAAGGACGGGGTCCATAAGTATGAATCATCACGCTCTATATTGCGGTGTGAAATCATTGAGCACATTTCCTGTGGGTAAACATCAATTAATTATCTTTTCCTAATTGGACATTTTCAAAATTTAACAATTAAGAAAGTGAATTTAAAGATAATTTGAGTGGGAGTATAGTAAGTAATTTATGGTTTGGACAGATGCATGTTATGCCAAATGTCCTCGTTGTAATAGAGAGGCATGGTGCATAGTCATGGACCACTGGGTCGTGCTTGGCTCCCTTCGAAGGTGCGAGTGGGACTGGAGGGCTTAGCACAGGCCGGGCTCATATAGGTCCCCACTAGCTCATCCCTCAAGTCCATGTCGGCCATTCTCTCTCGGCGTGTCCTCTTGTACCACAACATACATAGTGACGGGAGAGAAAGAAGCTTGCTTATGGATCCGGGACAATCGCCTTTGTTCTTATTCTATTATATATGTGAGAGAATATGATGGAATGCCCAATAATTCATGTCTTACAAGTAAACCTGAAATGACGTTCACATCTCCACCATCATATGCTAACTAATTAACGAATTGATATCGAAAGAGTGATGCTTACGTACGGATGTGGCACTCCATTTAACTGAAAGGTTAAATTTCTATATGTTAGGTTCAATTTAAGTAACGCATTTTATATCTATTATAAAATTATATTATAATCAATTTACCTGAAAGTGTTGCTCTAATATAAGTTGATTAATTTGAAGTTGGGGTAATTTATATACTATTGTGATCTTATCTCCCTACTCCGATTACTTTCCTTCTTCTAGTTTGTGTTATAATTAACAAGAGTTCTTAATTTTATGGCATTAATCATCTGAGGTGACGTCACTTGCCGACCTCTTAATTAGATCATGGATATCAATACTCTTAGTTCCTGTCCTTTCCAATTACATGAAAGATGTGGTTCAACATCTATATAAAATTAAACGTAGTCAAACACCATAATGAAGAGAGAGAAATTGAAAGTTATAATTAATTATATGTATGGTATGTTTGAAAGTATAATTTATGTGTCATTATACCTGTTTGGTGGCCATATGCAATACTTTGAATTCGATCCTTTATCATCATAAATTGATTATATATAATGTAATTAAAGAAAAATAAAAAATAAATAAATTTTATACATTTTTCAATTTTTGTGTTATTTCATCATTGATTGCATACTTATATAATTACTATTGAATATTGGGAGAAATAGTTTAACTGGTCATACATCTTTAATCGCATTGATCCATTTACGGGAAGAAGTGATATACAGCTATTGTTTGCCAAATGATCCATGAGATACAGTTCATATGCAAATATGCCGCCGGGACCGTAGATTAAAATATGGTTAGTTACTCAGCAAATATGATTAAATTTCAGAAGTCATTCCAATTTACATGGTTGGAGGACGACATAGAATCCATATTGGCCATTTGGCTTCTTTCTTTCTTTTGTTTTTCCCGACAAATAAATTGTTAATTAATTTATTAGCCATTAATATATTGGTCTAGCTATCATCATGAACTTCTTGAATACAAATTACTCACAAACACGGTTTCCACTGATATAGTCTTATTGCATTATTCTTAGTGTGATTTAGCATAACCCAGAAGAGAAAAACGCATTAAAAAACGAAGTGCCTATGTTATTCATTTGCTTTAGAGACGGTGGTTGAATTTTGATCAACGTTCCACTACTCGTGGACAAAGCGGTATCATTTGCTTTGGACAACAATTGAAGACCAAACTTTCCAAAGGTGAAATGTCTTTCTTACACTCAATAATTTGGAAGTTAAAAAACCAACTTCTTTGAAATACATGAAATTTATATAGAATGTATAATTAATGACACGGCTGAGACAAGTGTGTGCTTTTGTATTATGATCGATGTTGTTTTTGTTACATTAATCTTTTAAATAGAGATTTGCTTCTTCTTTTTTTTGAAATTTTTGGTTACTTTTCTTTGAAGGAATTTTTTTGACAACAACTAATAATGAAGTAAAAAAAGTTAAATATGTTGATCATTTCCTACATTTTGGGATGTTTGGGGTTGTTGTATCACCAAATATATTCATATGCGGTGTCTGTTCCATTTTGGAAACATAGGACTGATTCACTCAAGCATTGAATAAATATAGGTTAGAAGATATATAATGAGAACTTGAGAAAAAGCTTGTGCGAGGAAAAGGGTCATATTATAATTCTCATATTGTAAATAGGGAAGTGGAGGATATGGGATAGCATGAATGGGTTAGGCGGAGCAGAAGAAGGGGGTGGGTGACATGGAAAAACCGAGATTCCCGACATGGATAGATAAGAAACCCATATGGAGTCCGAAACCTGTTACTCTTTTTACTTCAGTCCATAAATAATCGAAAATGTGGAGTGCAGAATTGTAGGCAACAGGGACAACAGCTTTTTAGTGTCTGGAAGGCTTGGTAATCATCGCAGTTTCTTTATGTTGATTGGACCTTTTCTGTTGACCAAAGTGCATGCCCCTCCTACCCCTCTCATACACGCCTCTCCCTCTAATGCCACTTGGATTCCAACTCACAGACATTATCATTTTTATACAAATATTGAAGTCATTTAACAGTACAGAATCTTTATCTCTTAAAATATCAATGGCTTTCTTTTAGAAAAACTTTTACTTGCTACTGTATATATTCCCCTAGGATTGATGATTTCGGAAAGAAATTTTTAACTGGACGGATACTTGGCTAGTTATCATCGAGGGCCAAGTTCATGAACAGTATGGCAGAGGAACTCCCCACGGCAATGTGGACCTCTCTTCCTCTATCAATACCTCCCTCACTCCACTCTGGTCTCCTACTCATTACAACTGTAGACTTGATCAGCACACACAAACCCTTCAGTCTTAAAAAAAACAACTATTATTCACTGTACAATGTTTGACTACTCACCATAACGGAATACGTCTTTCCCTAGAAAACTTTTTGCGCTCACACACCTCGCCCCTACTTTCCAACGGATATTCCATTCATATGTACCTACTATATATATTCGACTACGCCCTACAAACGTTTCAAATAAAACCCAATTAACTAATTTGTTCATCATACTCATACACCATTTGCTTACAATTACCGTCACTTATTTTGGCAAAGCGTCCATCTTTCTTTTGTCTGAGATGGCCATGTGTTAATGAGACAAAAGAAGATGCAGAACAGAAGTATGTAAATATTGCTTATGCTAGAAAGCTTATATGATCATTTGGCTGTTGCATGCACGTATGACGTGTGATGAGCCAGGGGTGTTTACACTTTAGGGTAAAAGTGCTTGGTCTACCGAAACAAAAAGAAAAGAAATGTAATTAGCCCTTGCGACATGCCTTGTTGGCCCATATACATATAATATATATATATATATATATATAGGGTGTCAACATGATCCGGATGGGATTAATAAAATTTAAGTAGCTAGGTAATATAATCACAAATTGAAAATTCAAAGTTATATATGTATGTTTTTAATTAGGTGCGTACTTGTTTGACAGTGTCCCTTTGTTCTGTTAGGCGAAACAGAAACATAACATGGAAGTCGAGCGGTGTAATTATATGTTAATTAGGAGGCTTTTAATTACCAAAGTCAAAACGAGATGCAGGGCATGCAGAGGCGCCAATTCAAAGAGTAAATTTAGCATCTAGTTATAAGCCAAGATGTAAAACTTGACAGGGACATCGATCGGGACACCTCTAATTAACGAGATGTAAAAAATTTTTAGAATTTTTCATTAAAAATTTTTTGTAGAGTATAAAGAAAGGGTGATATAAAAAGTAAGAATGTGTATAAAATTTATTTATTTATTTTTAATTTTATAAAAATTTTATAATAAAAAATTTTAAGGAATCTAAACTCATTAACGAGACACGAGATATACAAGCATGAAGCATGCACAGAAGAGCACATACAATATCCGCGATTCTTCAATTTTGGTGAAACAATGGTGCCAATTGGAGAGCTATAACCATTCTAAAATTGAGAAACAAGACGGAGAAAGACACTGCATAGCTTTGAATGAGAAAAGAGTGGTAAGACAGTCCCATTTTTGGCCATTAAGAACAAAATTATTGAGCGTTTTGCTTACAATAATTCAAGTTGCAACTCCGCACTCTCCAGTGCTTGCGTAAAGAAAGAAATCCACGTGCACCACTATTCTCTATATATATAAATAAAAGCTTTTTTTGTAGAAGGCGTCAAAATCCACGGCCTGAAAACGGTAAAGAAACCGACAGACATACTGTCTTATCAAGGGTTACAGCCAACCTGCTGTCCAATGCCCGATTAACAAGGTTCAAAGTTCAAGTCTGACATATCTGACTGACCTATTTATATATTTTTTCCTTTTTTTTTTTGTTTGTAAATTACAAGAGAAGATTCTCTTTCACTGTTCTTGAGTTTGAAAATGATGTCTTACGGATAGATTGGGTCTGGTTACCGTTCTTGTGTTTGAAAATGATGTCTTGTGGATATAGATCGGGTCTGGTACATTCAAATCGATCATAGCTAAGAGATTTTTTAACTTGAGTTATAAATATAGATTTCTATTTTAAATAACTTTTTTTCTTTTGATGTTTTTTATTTCTAAATTGTGTTATATTATTTGCTAAGGTTATGGTGATTTTAAAAAAAAATAAATAAAAAGGAGTCCTAAAGTTCAGACAAAAATAATTGCAATAACTTCAGATTTAAAAAAAAAAAAGAAGAAAACTACAAAGGATTATAGTCCTAATTTTTGGATACACAGAAATATATTTTAATGGATAACAAATTTAAATCATATCTCATTCTCTACTGAATTTATATCTTATTTATGATGATCCCTAATTACCGCCCTCCGTACAAGGAACTCTGTTTAGGGAGGGAAATGGACACGTGATGCAGGGTAGGCCAGCCCAAGTGGCAAGTGGCGTATTGATTGACCCATCCCCAACCTGATAAGACGGCACGCAGTACTGCTACCCTTTCTGCACGTTTTCTGGTTCTGCAATCACGATTTTCTGCGGTGCAGCTGTTCATTTGCGCAATAGATGGTGCAACCGTTTATTTTTCAAGCTGCACAGTAAATTCAGTTATTTATTTATTTTTATCTTTTTTTAATTAAAAAGTAAAATGAAAATAATGCTTCATTCTTTATCAAACGGATGTTTTTTAAAATTATTTTTATATATAACGTGATATTTGTATGATAAAAATTTTAAACAAATTATTTTTATCTTTTATTTTAATTTTTTAAAATATTAAAATTTAATTTGTTATGCGACTTATATAGCAAAACATGTTGATATTAAGACGATATTTAATAGACAAAAAATTTAAAAAAAAATAAATAAGAATATAATAAGATATAAATCTCATACCTTTTATATAAAAAAATTTAAAAAATAAATATTATTGAATAATTATAACAAATGTATAATAATTATTGTACAAATTAAATATTTTTATTTATGAAAAAATTTACAATAAAAAAATTTAAAAATCCATACCTCTGCCTCTCACGGTTGCATCTCGTACGATTCTGGAGGGATCCAACGGTCAATGGGTCGCTGCCAGCTTGTTACCCTTCGTCACGATACAAAATAGTTTTTCCAAATAGCAATATATTATCGTGAAATTATTACCCCAGTACATATTCGTTAAATCTATATATTAACTACAAAAAAATAATTTGTTTGTTTTGTTTTAATTTAAAGTTGTTGCCTTTGTAAAAAGAAACAATTTTTATTCAATTTAATAAAATGAGCTTTGTTATATGCATATTAAAGAATTAAATGCCTTAGTGCATAGTAATTATAATATTCTATTGTATACAAGTGTTAAACCCGGTTGGTTATGCTTAAATGTGCTAGTAAACTTAAGCAATTAATTATTAATACGATAAGAAGTTGTTATTAATTAGTTATTAGTTTATTTTAATAATTGTTACCAATATAATAAGAAGTCATTATTAATATATATCAATACATTTAATTTTTTAATGTATACCACAAAATACTTTTAAAAAAATTTCAATTTAGAGGGAGAATAGTAACTAACTGCTATACGGCTATTTCGCATGATTTCTATTTATTTTAAAATAATCAAATATTTGGTACTTTAGGATACATCCTTCAAAATTTGATGATAGCATTTGATAAGTAAATCTTAAAGTGTGCCACACATTTTGAAAAGTAAATGTTGTGGATTCTGTGAAGATCCTAAAATTCATTTATTACATTATAAAGTTACTGTTGAAATTCTTGTTTGCCTGAACAAATTAATTCACTCATTTCAGTCTATGATCCTATTCTAATTTAGTTTGTGTTAATTAGTATGTTTTACCTTATGTGATTCATTCAAATCCTCGCAATCTTAATAAAACTTAAATTCGAACCCAAAGTTTTTGTACTGATCATTAAAAGAATGTTACTAAATCAGCCAACTGCCATCTTTATATCTTAATTTAACTCAAGAAACCAAATTTAAACACATGGTGCAACTCTTTTTCCTATCATGCGCTTTTTCTCGTCTCAAAAACTTATCTTTGTTGTGATTCCTTGAGAACGGAATGAAGCGTATGCCGAATTGTAGTATACTTATTTTCCTTTTCATTTGCTGTGTTCTTGGGCTTTACTCACCAATCAAAACTCGTTTTGTATTCGAAATCGGCCAATGGAGAAAACGTAGCTTTAACGTATGTCCTGCTCTTGATCAGTTTCATTTGTAGACAATCTAATATTTATTATTTAGGATACTATTGTCAAATTTTTGTGAGAAGATTCCCTCCCATGCAGGATCTCTCCTGCGTAGACGACCCAACCCCTATGTCTTTCTAGGTGAGATCCTGCACGAGATAAAAGCCATTTCCCAATTTTTTTGTATTGGTTGCAACTCAGCAACAATAGTGCGTGAGTGGGTTTGTTATGTTTTAAAACTTAAAAAGAAAATTTGATAATTAGCTTCCTCAAGATTTAACCTCAATAAATTCTAAGAACAAAAACTACAAATGTGGATGATCAATTTTTAGCAATAGAAAACAAATTGAGGGAAATAATAGTATTGCCATTCGAGTTGCCCTGGTAGTCAGCAATAGCTCTCCCGTGGAAAAAATCTGACTTCAAACTTAGAATACTCCCATAATATACACAATATAGTGTGCTATCAAGCACATGCTGGAAGTAAATCGAGACTGAAAACAAATATACCAATATCTGATAATTTCTCCAGTTCATAGGTAATATCTTCTATTTCAAAATCAGCACTTGACATTAATAACAGTAATGGAGCAAAAAAAAAAAAAATGTGGTGTAAATATAATGGCATTCAATTTATATCTCCAAAAAAAAAAAAGACGTGCAACATCAAATGCAACAATGACTGCCACTGGACTTAAATATGAGCCTAATTCAACTCATAGATTAGTTAAATACCAAACTGATATATCCTTTACCGCCAGGGGCTGGTATTTTAAAGAATATAAGCCTATTACAGTCAGCAAGAAAAAAGTATTCTAGGTGAAAAACGGAGGAATATGCAGCCATCAAGAGCTTCAAAGCTACAAAGAAATCATTCCAAAATTCAATGGAGAGACTTGAGGTGGAATATCTGACATCTAGGAACGTATGAACTCTTAGTTGAAGCCTGCAGAAACTTCTTATTAGCAGCTTCATTCTCCTCTAAGTTAGTCTGAAGGAAATACCGGACCCACCAGGATGAACTCCTCATCTTAGCCTGAAGAAACACAACTCCATTCATTTAGAAACATGTGCTGTTCCATTTATACAAGCTCAGTAATTGACGATAGAGCAATAACACAAACATCAATAAACAATTTATTACTATTATTCAAGTAACATCCACTCACCGCTCTTCCAAATTTAGAAACATCTGCAACCTTAGCTTTTTGATTACCAGGAAAACCTACATTGATAAATATTTCAAGATGTCAGTTAGAGGTCCAAACAGTTATTGATTGCTAATTTAATAATCTTCCAAGCTAGCTACTAGCACAGTGTTAAAAGCTCAAGTTCGTAGTTACATATGAAATAATGCAATGATCCTTAAAGCTCAAATTCTTAGTGCATAAACTCAAACACACTACTTCAAATACCACTTGATAGTAATTTTGGAGATATATGACCCCCTTTCATTTTCCCTATATTGAGTCATAATTCTAACATGATTGAGTGGGTTAATGCAAATTTGAGATTATTGGTGACTATTTCGATAGAATGAGATTTTATTGATAGACAGAAACGAGCACTATTTTAAAGATGTCATAAAGTGCCCTTACCGGTAAAGATTACTATACCGTCGCCTGATACCCTTGCAAGATCAGGCAGAGTTTTGTTGAGGTATCTAGGAGACAAGTAATCCAGGGCATCTGAGACAATGACTAGAGAGAAAGATTTGGGCCTGTAGGGAAGAGGAAACTTGATATCAGCCACACGCACAAGGCCTTTGTGGACAAGTGTTTTGCAAGTACTATCAGCATCTTCTATATCATATGGTTCTAAACCCCACGCTTCAGTTTCGTCCTCCTTTAGCAATTTAGAGACTACATAGCATGTATCAGGACCAACATGCAAAACTTTACGCATGCTATCTCCATAAGTTTTCTGCAAAATGGGAATTGCTCGTTGGACCTCCGTTGTGCACAAATAATCACCTGCATCAACAAGCTCCATATATTCATTACTAGCCAAAATATTACTTGATAAAGGTGCCAGTGACAATGTCAAATTCAGAGAAACAATGGTAAGTCATGGCTGTTAAATAGAAGCTGAGCCACAAGCCTTAATTTCCCAAACAAAACCAAACACTGAAGGTCAATGGAAATCTAGAGCGAAAGAAATTCAGATTACCTTCAACCCTGCTGACAGACTCTAAACGGCGGCCAAATCCACCTATTCAAAATGAAACGGAAAAATGCAGTTTAGTTGCTGCATAATGCATGTATAGGAAGTGTTAATACAGATAAGAAACAGTAGACTGTAAAAGGTATTCATATCATCCATGGAAAGTCCAGCACAAAATAACAAGTGCTTTAGAATAGAGCAACATAGAAATGCACAAGTTCATTTTATTAACAAAAGGAAAACAGTACAATTAATTCAAGTAAGAAATAATAGGAGACAAACCTGAGCCGCTATATGAATAGGCAATGAGAAGCAGACCTCCCTAAAAAGTTGTAGAATTAAAGTGATTAAACTGTTATTATTATTGTGATGATTATGGGAATTAAATCAATGGCGAAATTGGGTCTTACCACGACTATGAGGACAACAGACAAAATTGGCGAGGACCGTGACTTGGAAGTGGAAAACAATCCACCTCCGGTTTCCCCAAATCGTCGAGATGGATTCACTGGTCTCCTCGACATAACTTTTCGATCCAATTGTTTATGAACGCGAAGATGTTAAAATAGTTTATCTGCAAGAAAATAAGTCAAAACATAAATCAGACTAAATTTGATTAATGCCAAAATGCCACCCTCGAGTAGCAAACATATATGAGTAATCCGAGCAGATCAGACGCACAATAAATAAACCCACTGAAAGTGTGGCATGTAAATTAAAAATTGTACAGCAGGGGAGGCCAATCATTTTTTATTTATAGAATTGCAGCTATTCCAGAGGCGGATCCGTACAATGCTGTCTAACTAGCAATGAGATGGAATTACCAGTATATAGTGTTACAGAGCCTGCATGTTGCAAACGCAGTGAGAGGCTAGATCTGAATTTTCCTTTTTGTCTATCCGGAGACCAAGTTCGTGGTAATCTTGCCAGTTGCTATGCTTCATTAATTACTGCCAAGGGGAAAGTGGAATTTCTAGCGTGTCGGTTGGGACTTTGGACATCCAACGGATGTTCACATCTTTTCCACTTAAGACAACTGGGCTTTTT
This sequence comes from Erythrophleum fordii, assembly GCA_032878935.1. Classification (NCBI taxonomy): domain Eukaryota; kingdom Viridiplantae; phylum Streptophyta; class Magnoliopsida; order Fabales; family Fabaceae; genus Erythrophleum; species Erythrophleum fordii. Next base: position 12,386,180 of record JAVQMF010000058.1, read on the forward strand.
TAATGGGCTCAGTTATGACCCAAAGTAAGATGGAATTGGGCTGACCGGGCCTGTGTTGAGGAAACGCCCTTTTATAACCACAAATATGGTGCCACGTGACGAGACTCTACTATACGGGGTTGTGAATTTTGCCCAGGACCTTTTTGCGCTGATTCGCAACTGAATCTGGCAATTCCTATCGACCCGGAAATGAAAATATAGAAAAGGAGATTTCGTAGTCGGTGAAAGGAGCAAGATAGATAACACAACGAAGTGTGGCATGTGTTTGGATTGTGATATTCAAATATACAGGATCTCCGAGTTTGGTTAGGAAGGGAAAATGAAGGACGATGCAGCTGATCGCGATCAAGATAATCCATGGCCGTCAGCAAACGAGCCCTATCAGGGAAAAGCTGCAGACATGAAGCCTTGGGCAGTTTTCCTTTTTGGCTTAATTGGCGCCACCGCCACTACCTTCGCCGTGAGTTACCTATATTCCTTTTCTTCAATTTGGTATCTAACTATTTTGGGTTGCTATTATCATTAAGTTGTCCTTCTAGACTCAATTTATTTTTTATTTAAAGGTCTCAGAATTGGCATTTCTATGTCTAGGTTGTCTTGACCAGAACACCCCGAATTTTATTTACTGTCTATAAGAATAATATAAAATATATAGTTACCTCTTGGCAGTGAAGAACTGTACTTCATTTTGTGGAAATAGTGATGACTAGTCCTTATGCATAGCGTTTTAAATTCGATTTATCATATAATGCCTGAAGCAATTCGGCAGGTTGGTCAGCTGCGGAGGACTGTTGATTGGTTTTATACTCAGGTAGACTTATATTTGCTTGAATAATGTTCTGACTTCTACCGTTTGTTTTTACTACGTAGTAATGAACCTGCTGCTCGGATCAATTTGAGGGAATTGAAATGTGTTACAACCAACGGGATTATATCTTACGCGATCTTTACGTTTGCACAATCATTTTTGTGCTAGTGCAACCAGCTGCAACTTTGCGTGGTTACGTTATTGTTTTGTAAATGGCAGTATTTTTTAGAAAAGGAAAAATTTTCATATATATTGTTTTCTCCATCGAGTGATGCGGTCGAACGAGTAAATGACTAATTGTTTTTATTTTCCATAACCAAAATGGCCTTTCATTTTGTATGACATATGCCTTTGAACAAGTTTTCATGTATTTTGTTTGAATGAAAAGTCTAATTGTCTTTTTTTTTTTTTTTCAATTAAAAAAAATTTTGAATTACAAGATTGAGAGATGCACATGAATCATCTATTAAACTGATCATGTATCCAATTGTACTCTTTGTAGCTGTCCAGGTCACAATCGTCATGGAAAGGAGGGATCGGCAATTCTTTTCGTACAGCTTTTCAGGAAGAAGCGTGGAAGAGATACAATAAACGACTGCAAGAGGAGTATGAGGAGGAGATGGAGAGAGTGGTGAGTTTGGTTTCTTTCATTTCTATACTACTTGTAATATTTGCGAATTACCACTGTGTTCTTTAAATTTGAAATGGGAAGATCTTCTGTTATCTTTCAAAAATGTGAATTCCTATAATTTGCAAAAGAAACGAATTTGAATGCAATATTTATCTTACCAAAAAGCTTGATTGGCTGGTCATCCATGGCATTTTAGCTTGAGCATTGGTAATTCTGTTTGCTCTCTGCAGGAACGTATAAGGCGTATGCAAAGCGTGTTTAACAGAGAAAGGAATAAGTACCAAAAAAGTTATGAAAGCTGGACGGAAAATGGTTCTGGTGCCTATCATCGACATTTCCAAAGAGATGATTGGTATTGGAAGGCAGATACATCCTTCAGAGATCGCAGGACTAATTATCGTGAAACTCCAAGGGAAAGTGGAACCTATTCGTTATCACATCACTACTCAGTTTTGGGTCTTGACAGGTACTCACAGAAATTTAATTGTGTTTTATTGGAGATGCTCCTGTTGGGCATGAGGCAACATATAGCTCTAAGTGTTCAGCCAGAAAAGAAAGCACAAATGTAAACCTTGTTAAAAATTGTAAAACTTGTTCTGGTGCATTAATTGGTTGGATTCTCTTATTTCTCCTATCTTATAAGTCCAAGAGCATTTTGACAGCTGGGCATTTAAATTGTTTAAATAGGGTAATACACCTGAAATAAATTCAATATTTTTCGCTAATAATCAAAAAGTTATTTGTAATTATATAATCCTTTGGAATCGAAAGTTTCTTAGTGTGGTTTAAAATTGTATATATTACCTAGTGACACAAGTTAAAGCGCTGTTTGCTCTCCACCTTTAGAAAACCAGATACAGGCTTACTTAATGTGACTTAATAGGAAATACTGTACGTTTTATTTATACAACTGGAGAATGTATAAGTTAGTGGATTCATATCATGGGAAACGATCTAGAACTGTGGAATGAGAAGAAGGAAATATCTGATTTTAGATTAAGTAATGTGTTTTATATGTCGGTAACCACAGATCTAGTCTAAAGCAGCTCATGTTCAGTCAGCAAGTTGCGGTTTGATACAATTGGATATACTCAAATCTGTATGTTATTAAGAAACATGCTACCACAACAAACCCCCACCCCCCAAGAAAAAAAGAAAAAAAAAAAAAGTTGTGTTGATCTCTGTTGTGAGAACTTGGCGGACCATGCATGAATGCTGTGTACCATACCATCTGCATAAGAAGTTAGTATGTTTGCTTTAGTTTTAATGACTAACCACAAAATCTAACCTTCTTTAGCTGGATCACAGGTTTAGAACAGCACCATACACAGATGCTGAGATTAAGGTAATTTTTCTTCCCTTTTTCCCCTTCATTGACCTGCAGTTTTATATGGTTCCCCTTTGAGCCTCTGTGCTACGTAACATTTAGTTAGGCTTGATGCTTTTCATGGATAGTAAGGTTTGAACACCATTTTTGAACGACTATTTTTATTATCATTTTATTGGATATTAGTGAAATTGTGTTGAAGATAATGGTACCGCTATTTTTTGTTCAACACAAATTCTAAGCCTAACGTACTAAGTTTCTGTGACATTCCCCCCTGACATCCAATAGTGTGTTCACTCTTGATACTTTCCTTACATATTGCTGATAGTACTTCCACCCTTCAAATACTATGGCATACATCTCTGCTCGTTGTGTTACCTACATTGCTTCGCTTCGTCTCTCCTCTTTGCATTTACAGAACATTCCCCTTATCTATGCAGACAGCATTTCGGACCAAGGCAAAGGAGTATCATCCTGATCAGAACCCGGATAATAGAGGTAGCTCATGACTAGTTATCATTGAGTAGAGATCATGTAACCTCACACTATATTGTAACTTACAGAGTGGTGGACGTGTGAATGTTACAGAGGCTGCTGAGGCTAACTTCAAAGAGGTGATGAGTTCGTATGAGGCGATAAAACAAGAAAGAAAGAACCAGAATCTGTGATCTTTCTCATCTCTTCACGGAATTATCATCCAGCTTAACAAGATTCTGCTACAAGTTAATATTGGGGATTTGTTATTCTTAAGCTATCATCTATGTAAGCATTGAATTTTGTTTGGAAAGCTTAGAAGAGAAGGGATATACGTAACTAATTAGCGTTCGAATTAGACTAGCGAGGACCCTGTGATGTGATTTCTGTAGATTTTAGTGCTGTGCATGCACGATAATTTATTGGCTGTACATATTGAGGTCCCTTGCTAACTAGACAAACATATAGTTCCCGATTAAAGGATTGGTGGAAGAAGGGAAAGAAATTAAATAATATTATGGGGTGTGATATAAGATAATCAGCACAACAAATTATACTGATTACTGAGAGGTTCCGTTTATTTCGTCTTCTATTTTAGAGTGTGATAGGTCTGTTTTTAATCTTTTTCTATTTTTTTTAACCTGATAGTTTTAAAGTACGAGAAATTCGGGTTTTCTTTTGTTCAAAAGAATTTTGTGGGACCCACAAAAGAGTCGCAGGATAATCTCTCATGCAAGTGAAGATTTGTTATCTTTTACAAACTTGTGTATTTGTATGTAATTGCAACGTACGTGACATAACAGTCCGCTGATGTTACTTTACCTCTCTAACAGGTGGGATTAAGTTATTTATTAAATTAACTTTATCTCAGGCTCACATTCAAAACAGCAAACTTTCTCTATTTTTATATAATATATAAATTAGTTTCACAAATCACAAATATTTCAATGATATTAATTTAATCATTAAAAATTTATTGCTATTATTTGGTTTTTTAAAGATTTTAATGATATTAATTTAGTATTAGATCAAAATTGAAATCAGGTATTTTTGAAAATATGGGGATTAAATTAACATCAATAATTTTTAAGAATAACAACGGAAGCCCAAGAGAAGTGCGTGGCATTACGGACTATCCTTTCGTGGATGCCACTAACATATCTATCAGGCAAATATATATATATATATATATATATATATATATATATATATATATATATATATATATCATGACCAAACTCCAATTATCCAGCTCGAATTGGCGCTTCCAGGTGAGCAATGGATTTTGAGTGTCTGGATTTGAGTGTTTGGATAGAAGCATTGAATAATTATCCAGCTCGAATCAAATCTCTTAACAAACCCAATTTGGTTGCTCTGGACGATTTCTACTGCAATCATCTCCCTTGTCTCGTTCACCAACGAAACCCTAACCCTCATATCACTACTTCTGAGCTTTCCAAGCTCATGCAATGGAAGCTCACCCGTGGCAAATGGAGGTTTTTCTTTCTTCTTTCTCTCTTTTTCCTTTTCTCTCTTCCTCTTCATTTCATTATCTTACACTTAAATTTATTCTCTGCATTTCAGGCCTCGTCTGTTGGATTTTATTTCGTCCCTGGACGAGTCCTTAGTGAAATCCGCATCTCAGAAGGCCTTTCAGAGTCTTCCTGATATATCCAAAGCTATTTCTGAACTTACCGTCCTTAAAGGCGTTGGTCCCGCCACTGCCTCCGCCGTTCTGGCTGCTTTCGCCCCTCACCTCACCCCCTTCATGTCCGACGAGGTCACTCCATTCACCATTGACTTTTACCTTCCCTAATTACTTAGCTTTCTTCCTTTAACTTTCTTTTTCGCCGCAGGCTCTGGAGGCAGCTCTTGGCAATTCAAAAGATTATTCACTGAAGCAATATCTACTGTTCGCTAACAAACTACAGACAAAAGCGAAGGTATGCATCCACCTATCAATGTAATTTTGTTTCATTAAAGTCACCAATTTTCCATGTTGATGCATATAATCCCCTAAATTTACACTGAATGAACTATACGTTTCTTTAATGATCTTCTGCCAGAACTATTACCGTGGATTATTTTTAAAATCGCCGACCCGTAAGGTTCAGTTCTGGTTTCATGTTCACATCCACTTCTATACAATATCTTATACAATTTTACTTCAAAAGCACATTCACTGGAATAACAAAAATCTACTCTTTTCCCCTTTTATGTGGGAATTCTTTCTTGCAAATCTGCTTCTTACGGGCCATTGCCGCCTACCATCTCTAGTGTAACTATGAAGTGCACTGTCATCCCTAGATATACATGATTGTTAATTCATTTCCTGTTATTTTTTACTGAGTAGCAACAAAGAAATATTGATCAAACAAGTACTGTTTTGAATGGTAAGAACCTGCATATCCTAATCTTGCTCTCTCTTGGTTTTAATTTGGTATCCGTTTTAATGGCAGAGTAATCATGTTTGTTGGGTATGATTATATTTTGTCGTAAAACCTAATATTAATTGGATGAAGCTACTATGGCCTTGCTCCTAAGTTATTTGGCTGCTTTTTTGAACATCTGGTGGGAAAATCATTTGCAGGAGCTGAGTTTAGAAGGAAACTCCTTTACCCCATCAGATGTAGAAAGGGCTTTATGGAGTTGTGCTGTGGGAAAGTCACTAGCACTCCAACTGAATAAGGATCCGAAGACCAATCCGAGCAGAAGCTCTAAAAGAAAGAGGAAAAATTGACATCGACTAGAAATTACAAAGTAATCTCTGTTCTTTCCAGGCTGGTAGTTTTTTGAGAAGGGGTAGGTTTGGGCTAGCAACATTGTGAAATCCAATTTTTTGACATTTGCGAAAGATTAAACAATGTACCGTAAGAAAAATTATGTACTCCCCTGGTCCTGAGTCTTGGTGATATATTTCGGCTTCAACTCCCATGTCGTGGCAAATGGATCCTTTGTTAGTATTGTAACTTGTATAGTTGGAAAGAGAGAAAAATAAATAGTAGGCCTCATCTTGTATGAGGTTCATATTTCTATTTCTTTCTCTTTAACCACATAAATAAAATTATTTTAAAGGATCTAAATTACCACATGGTGAGGTTGATTGGAACATCTTTGCTTGCCACCGGTTAGGGCGGAGGGAAGGCAAAAAATTTAAGTATACCCCCCCCCCCCCTCCCGGGGGGGAAAAAAAAACACAAGGAAAAAACAAAGAAACCGGTTTAGCTCCGCCTTTCGAATAAATTACTTGATTCCCTTTGTTGTCTTCTTTCAAGTTCTTCGTTGGGAGATGAGAGTGTACTTACGGAGGCGATGAACCGCGCGGTTGTATCGAAAGCATCCATCAGCCCAAAAGTCAAAATTACTAATGGAGTGTTGATCGAAATGAAAAAAAAAAAAGTTGGAATATTCTTTTTTGATGAAATAAAGCTGGAATTATTATCCAACTGTATTCGAAATGTAGTTTCCTACTTTACTCTATACAATAATGTATTGTGATGTACAAGACATGGGTTTGGGAAAAAATAAAATCTCATCACCATTATTAATTTAGATTCACTTTAAACGTTATGTTTAATAAGTCAATAAAAAATTGCCAGAAGTTGCATTAGTAATATCTGTATGATTTGCTTATTTGTTTTGTTCGTATGAGATGTAAAAATATACAAATATTCTTTAGGGAAAAAAAAAAACTCAGGTTCAATATGAATTTTGTGGAAAAGGAGATGATTTTCTTAATAGAGCTCGAATTGCCAAAGTCTCTCCATCATTGTATTACTAGGAAGAAAACAAAATTATGTTATATAAATTTTAAAGAGATTCCACAATGATAAAACTTGAGCTTTCAAACCCGGTACACGCCATTGCCCAAGGGATTTTGCTCCGGAGAGCTCTGACGTTTTGAGAAGTCGAATTTCTGTGACATCAAAATTCATGTGCATGGTGATAATAAAAATATATTTTACACAAATTCCAAGAACATGGTAGAAAACTTAACTTTCTAAGGGGTTAATTGGCTAAAGGAACAAAAAAATTGCATACAATAATGATATCTAATTTATATAATATACTATTATTATTTAATATTATTTATCTTTTTTATAAAAATATATGAGAGTTATCTTTTATCATGTTTTTTTTGTATCTAACATTCTCACATATTCTTTGAAAAAAATCAGAAATGCAAGGGAATCTTAATTGGTGATACTTCAGGTACTATTCTCTGCACACAAAAAAAGGTCTTATCAAAGTCCTTTTAAGAAAAAGTAAATTAATTATTTAATTCGTAAATGATTACTTTTTTTATAAAGATAAAATCCCTTAATTTTATTTTCTAAATATTTTTCCTTAATTAAAATCTGTCAAAAATGATGCATTTTTGTCCAATTTGAGAAAAGTCATTTGATGACCCAGCCTTAAAAATGACATTGCGACCTCAGGTATTGTGGGATTAAACAAAACAATGTCATTTTAAAACTTCAAAAAGCTCGAGCAAAATTATAACATTCATTAATGACCGCGTAAATTCTCCTGAATTTTTTTATTTATTTTAAAAAAAGCAGATGTTCATGTTACAATATTTAAAACTATTGACAACCTATGCTATTAATGGACGGCACATACTAATGAAACAAAAGAAGGGAGGGCCCACCTCGTTGTTTTGGGGGGCCCCTTTTCGTGCCCTGTTTTTTCCAATTACTTCTGCCCCTAATTAATGGCTAAACTCGGCAGCACGCTAATGACTTTGGCCATTTTATGTTAAACTTTGTCATTAAGTGCAGCCCACCAAAAAAAAAAAAAAGTATAGCATTTGGAGAATAAATTTTTATATTATAGCATTTGAATTATAAATATTTTTTATTGTAACATCTTGATATAAGAGCCTCAATTCTTATTTATATTATTTATAGATAGTTTGTTAATTAATCTAAAATTATTTTTATTAAAACTTTTATTTAAAGGGTTTAAAAATCAATTTGTGAAAAAAATAATTTTTTAAAAAATAAAATATTGTTTATTTATTTATTTAAAAAAAAAAAGAGGGAGAAAGCCCCCGGCGCCCGCCTCGAAATCAAACTTTATTAGGCAAATATTGAAAAAAGAAGAAGCGAAATTTAAATCAAGAATAGGGAGGAGGTGGGGCCCACTCGCCATCAACAACGGAACGTTAAGGTGCAGAGGCCGATTCCCGCTCGAGCTGCTCCGTCATCCTTCTTCTTATCAGCATTCAATTTCCAAATCTCAGGAACTTTGCAATTCTCTCTCTCTCTCTCTCTCTCTTTCTCCACCCAACATGCCACCCATCTCCGAGCGCAAATACCGCCGCAGCCCCAAAACCCTTGCTCTTCTTCCCACAAACAAACTTGACTATTACGAACCCCTCGAAGCCGAAACAGGCTTCGATGGCGCATCCTTCTCTGGTGCCGTATTTAACCTCTCCACCACCGTCGTCGGCGCCGGCATCATGGCTCTTCCCGCCGCTGTCAAGCAGTTGGGGTTGATTCCGGGCCTGATCATGATTCTTCTGGGTGCCATGTTAACCGAGTCCTCCATTGACATACTCCTGAGGTTCACCCGTGTCTCCAAGTCCTCTTCCTATTCCGGTGTTGTTTCCGACGCTTTAGGTGGCCTTGGTCGCATCCTGTTGCACCTCTGCATTGTCGTCAACAATACTGGAATGCTCATTGTATACATGATTATTATCGGTACTAATATTCTCTCTTATAATTTTATGTTTCTTTGCAACAAATTTAATATTCCTTACTCCTGAAAAGGGGAATTCGATTTTTGGTTTCATGCCCTAGACTTTCCAAACAGAATTTTGGGACTTTGATATGGCCGGCGCTAAAGTTGGAGTCTTTCTCGGGAAAATGTAACAGGTTCACGAGGCGTTAGGTCATTCACTTTAACGGCTAAGCAATAGTCTGTTTCCCGACAAAATGGAGAGAAATAATTAAAAAAAAATTCTGTAATTTTGTTATGTTGATTTTAGTAACGCTAGACTACTCTATTCATTTGTGGTCACCGATCGAGACACGATGGAGCGGGAGTGTATGGGCTCACTACTCTCTTGTCCTACACTCCTTTTTCTTTTCCCCCTTTTTAATGTATTCTATGCAATCAGTCGTTGATTGCAGAGCATCCGAATTGCCTCAGTTAGCAAACATTGTTGGATGCCATCTGATTGAAACTAAGAAAATTGATTGTTTGGTTACAGGAGATGTGTTATCGGGAACGTGGTCGGAAGGGGTCCACTATTCGGGGGTGATTGAAGAATGGTTTGGTCAACGTTGGTGGTCAACGCGTTCCGTCTTACTGTTGCTCACGACCCTTTTGGTCTTCCTCCCTCTCATATCATTCAAGCGCGTGGGTACGTTTCCTTTCCTCCTCCTTTTATTCTTTTGTCAAACTTCGTCTTGTAGATAGATCGTTTGGATCCCCTGTTATATTCTGTCTGCAGTTGTTCTGTTAGCAGACATATGAAATGTATTTTAATTTTTCTTTAATTTTAAATTAAATCCACTCACCCATTTATCTTTGTGCTAACAGCACAACTGCAAGCAAAATTCAACTGCAGAAGATCCTTACTCGTAGATAGATGGATGGTATTTCAACATGTATTGTCAACTGTGATATACCTTATTCTTAGAACTTTCCTTTACGTATTTGGCAGTAGGACGCCGCCCTGTACACTTACAACGATTCTTGAATATGTCCCCATCTCTATTGCTTCGACAATTGAAGTTTAATCAATTTCTTTTCTCCCTTAATTGAAAATATCAGTGCATCATCCCTCAATTAATGACTGAATGCTACCACCTCCCGAGGATTGATTGACCTGTGATACCAAGTTAAAATATAGTGACATAATATACCATTTTCTTCCTCTCTTGATTTGAATTAAAGGGATTCAGAAGCCAGTGTATTTTATGGGACTCAATTTGTGAGTTTTTGCTTTCTGTGGTAAACAAGTTGTACTTGCTAACTTTCATGTGGGCTTATCAGATATTTGGTCACTGAGAAATCAAGGTTATAAACTATCACCCAATTATAGTAAGGTGGCTTTCTTGCTTTAGCTATTTCTTGCACCAATTTTGCCAAATACTCCACACCTTCTATGACTAACTGCTTCTACAAGCTTATGTTTGTTTCCATTCTTATTCCCCCATTCTTGAACATTATAAAATTTTTTGAATAACAATTTTCTTGTTCTAATGGAAATTGATATGCCTTATTTTATCTTTGATTGTATCAGATTCGTTGAGATACACCTCAGCATTGTCAGTGGGGCTAGCAGTTGTTTTTGTGGTGATAACAGCAGGCGTAGTAATTGTTAAGTTGATCAATGGAAGCATTAGGATGCCACGCTTAATGCCAAAATTCACTGGCCAGGAATCTTTTTGGAAGCTTTTCACAGCGATCCCTATTCTGGTCACTGCTTACATCTGCCATCATAATGGTGAGTACCAAGTACTGCTATAGATCCTTCATTTTGTTTTCAACAACTCAAAATTTGAATTGATTGATTTGTGATTATTACTATTGTCAACGAGTTTTTGAGCTTTTCTGGTTAATGTGGGGATTTCATATCGTTCTTTAATGATTGTCATTTGTCATCAAACTACAGTCTGGCCCTAAATTATCCAGCTTTTGCTGTTACAATCATTCTTTTTGTTATGCAGTTCACCCTATAGAGAATGAACTAAAAGACCCTAACCATATGAAGTTGATAGTTCGGACATCCCTCTCACTATGCTCAACTGTGTATATGGCGACCAGCCTTTTTGGATATTTGTTGTTTGGAGATAAAACACAGGCTGATGTGCTTGCAAACTTTGATGGCGATCTTGGAGTTCCTTTTGGCTCATTTCTTAATGATGTGGTTAGATTGAGCTATGGCATTCACCTTATGCTGGTGTTTCCAATCGTGTTTTACTCCCTTCGCCTCAACCTAGATGGTCTTCTGTTTCCACACGCCATTCCCATTGCCATTGACAGCAGGAGATTCTATTTAGTGACTGTATTTCTCATGTTTTTCATTTTCATTGGAGCCAATTTTGTGCCCAGCATCTGGGATGCTTTCCAGTTCACAGGTGCTACTGCGGCCGTTGCTGTTGGATTCATATTTCCTGCTGCTATTGCTCTTAGGTAATTAAGTAACACTAACTAAATCCTATGAGTATGCTGTTAATATATATTGATTTTCTGACATTTTCCACATTTCCCCGTATTATTTAAATGACCCTTAATTTGGCAGGGACACCCATGGAGTTGCAACAAAGAAGGACAAGCTATTATCATGGTTGATGATATTTTTGGCTGTCTCTTCTAGCACTGTAGCCATATCCAGCGACTTGTATAGCATCTTCAGTGGTGAAGAAGCAGCTGCTGGTACCTGACATCGCATTACCAGTCGGCAATTGTCAGAATTGCTCTGCTACATCTTGAAATAGCCTTTCACTGGACTACCGGATTTTAATTTGAACGGGAAGGCTAAGCTGCCAGGTAAAAGGAAAAATTAAAAGAGCTTCAGTGCCTTCTGTCTTGTAGATAACAGCATATGTAGTTAGTTTTTGGTTAAAATTCTTCTTAAAGACCAAAAGTTAGTAAAAATCACACTAAAGGATCTTAAAGACCAAATTTTTTCCGTAAAATTAAAGAAAAAAGTTATTACTCATATTCTCTAAAATTACAACCCAATATTTTTAATGTTACAAGAGTATTTTCATCTAAGAGTAGTAATAAATGTAAAATACTTTTGTATCATGAGAAATATTAGATTATAATTTTAAGAAATATGAGTGATAACTTTTAGAAGCACCATTCATTTTTTTTTTTTTGAGTCTTTTAAAGAAATTTTAGTTTTTAAGATCCTTTAATATAATTTTTACTAACTTATGGTTCTTAAGAGGAATTTTTCCTAGTTTTTATACCTTTGAGTATAATTTACATCATAGGTTCACACCTAGCTGGTCACTAATTCTCCATGAAATGATCCCTTGGTAGGAAGTAGGAACTTTTTGGACACAGCCAAAGTTATGTTGTGATGTGCTATATAATATGTCAATTAGTTATAAATACAGGGAAATGTTAAACTTTTTTTTTCTTTTCGTGTGTGGAGGTTGGCAACCTTCACATAGATATTTTGACAAATAATTTTTTTTTTAAAGACACAATAAATGAAGCGAAGGTTCTTGTAATTCAATCAAAAGCATGCTTATGATAACACGGGAGCATAGAAAAATTTAGGTACATTGTATTTACCATGTTCCATACAATGTACTTAAGAATTTCTTGGCAGCTTAACCACAAGAAATGAAATTTTCTTCCAATTAAGTAATCTATATAATTTTTACATTAATTTTTTAATTTACAATTTAATCAACCAATTATTAAGATAAATACTTCAAGATACAAATTATTAATGTTATTTGAGTGGTGCAAGTGTGGATGGGATAATTGCCATGGGGATGCTGACCGGGTGAGGCCAATCCAAATTCAGTTGGTCCTTAAGGATTATCTCTTTAATAATTTGGGCTCTAATTTTTAACAAGGCATTTTGATGTTTAAAAATTTTATACACATCAGGTGGGTCGATATAATAGAGGGTATCTTTAAAATTGCGTAAAAAGATATTAATTTGGACAAAATCCAAAAAACCTTGACCGTAATTAAAAAAATAATTCAGTTAATCCTGTGCCAATGAAGTTTAACTCAAATATTAGAATCGTATTAAGACTAAAAAATTGGAGTTCAAAACTAAATTAGCCCAAGAATTCAGTTGGCTTTGTGATTTCCAGGGCAGATAAATCTTCATTTAACTAATGTTGCACACATTCTTAATATTTGCCAAGACATACAAGTACAAAAGACTTCTTATGGATTTTTATTTTTTATTTTTTTAAGTGTTAACTCTTTTCCTGACAAAAGATGAAACTCATGCACCAAGAAGAAAAGCAAGAATATTGCTAGAAAAGGACATAGTAATATGGTAAAATAGATATTTATAAATATTACAAGTTATTTGATGTCCATAATATTAAGTATAAAAATGAAAGTAAATAAAAAATAAATTTTTATATCTTTATTTTAAAATAATAAAAAATAATTATAAAAATTAGTGTGTATATACATATATATATATATATATATATACATATATGCATTCGGTTAGCAAACGGTGCCGTTAGATAATAATGTATGGGCAAAGCGAAAATTCATTGACCACAGCGCTTCTGCGTCACGTGACTATTGCCAAAATTCAGTGCAAGCGAGTGACTGGTTAAAATACATGTATTCCGCCCGGACTTCCGGGCATATTCATTAACCGCCTCTGCATTCTCTATTTCATTATCCAAATTAACCCTACTCCCCGTTTTCACACATTTTTTAACTAGAACCTGTCTGGGGCTCAGAGCCCTGAAAGCCCTACCTACTCCTAGCTATTCTTCGGCCGAAACGGGCTCTAGTATTAACTAGAGTCGCGTATTGCGCGCGTGGGGTGGTCTAAACTGGAAAACTGTTAGGAACCTGAACCATTATGCTTCCGCTGGTTGAACATAAACATGAACCTGAACCATTATGCTTCCGCTGGTTGAACATAAACATGAATGACAAAAAAATTTATTTTATATGAATCTCATCAAAATATAACAATAAAAAAAAATCATCTTTTGAAAAATCCAACTCTGTGGAATAATCCTACAATCGTACGTAATGGTTGATATCCATCTGAAGAAAATGATTTAAATTATAGACCCCGAGCTAGTAGGTTGACTCTGGGCCATCGTATGGAAAATAAAATACATGATGTTTGGATTTATTTTTAGAAAAAATTAAATTCAAAGATTCAGATTTAATAAAATTTATAATAAAAATTTTTAAAATTAAAATTATTTTTGAAGATTAAAATTACTTTTAAATTTTAAAATATTTACTACTAAATTTAAAAAATTATTACTAGATTTTAAAAAATTATAATTTAAATGACTTTGATAATAATTTTTTTAAATTTTGATAATATTTTTTAAATTTAATGATAAATAATAATAATGTTAGTTTTTAAAAATAATTTTAATTTTTAAAAATTTTTATTATACTTTTTATAAAAATTAAGTCTTTAAATATAATTTTTTCTTATCTTTATTTCCAAATGATTGAGACAGTAATCAATTATGTCAAAATTCAAAGTGAGGTAACTACTTTTAATAAAATCATTTCAGAAGGTTATTCATGCTTGATATTAACATCAAAGATAAAAGGAATTATGCTTAACTAGCTAGTAATTCACCCTACGAGCCACCAAATGATCAAGATGCACGAACACAATAAAGTAAATTCCAAAAATAAAAAATAAAAAGAATCTGCATCCATATTTATCCTAAGAACGCCAATATCACAATCTTGTACAAGCTTTGTCACACATAATAATCTCCAAATCCAATCCTATTTTCTCTTCCCTCACCTCCATTCTTTCGCATGTACTTGGCCAAGGTATGCTAGGTAGAATGAAAAGCCATTTTGGATAATCTAAAACAGTGTAATTGTTTAGTAAGAAAGAGTGATATAAAAGAATGACAGTATATATGAAACTTATTTTTTTTCTTTACGCTAATTTTTTCTTTTTTCTTTTGTATCTGTTTCTTATTTTATTATATATAGTAATTTATTTACTACAAAGAATTTAAACTTACAAAAAAATTTAATGGAATGAAAAAAATAAAAATGAGAATAAATAAAATCCTACAACCCAAAACTACGTTTGATATCTGATGAAAATGAATAAAAATACATTTTTATTTTAATGTCTAATAGAGTAGAAATAATATAATAATGAAAATGAAAGATGAATAAATGACTAAAATATCCCTAAATAAAAAATTTTAAAAATATTATTAAAAAGAAAAATCACAGTTAAAGATATTTATAACTTTGTGAAGCATCTTATATTTTGAAATTATTTTAAAGGACACAAAGACAAAAAATTTTAATTACGCTAAAAAATTATAGTTTAAGACTTTAAATTAAAATTTTTTATTCTTATATTCTTTAAACTAATTTCAAATTTTAAAGTTTTTCAATATGTTAACCATTACTGTCAATATAAAACATTTTTTATAGAATGAACAATAAAGCCAAAAGTGTGGGACAAGATTCATCAAGTTTTTCTCTTCCAACATATCAAACATATTCTAAGTGGCATTGTCACCTATAAGAGGGCAATAGCATAAAAGAATAATTTTGTTGTTTTCACCCATCCTGGATAATCAAAACTTTATGAAAAGAAGTTCAAGGTCTTAATTTAAGGTTCTTGGATAGAAAGGAGCAATTCAATGTAGCAATAACAAATAAATAATGCAGAATAGAGTAATTGTCCAAAAATAATAAACAAGTCAAATTTGAATTAATACAATTCGAATTTAGCATAGAAATTTGGATTGGTTAAATCTGAATTTCATGTCATTTACTCTTTTTAATATTTATTTCAAATTGTTGGACTTTTTTATCAAAAGATAAAAAAAATACTTTTATTTACATATATCTTATATATATTCTTTCTTCTTTAACATTAGTGTTCGGTTCAATCAAGGGAGAGGAGGGGAGAGGAGGGATTTTAATGATACCTTATTTGGTTTATACGAAGGGGAGGGGAAGAATTTTAATAAAACCTTGTTTGGTTTAAGAAAAGAGAGAAAAATAGATAAAATTAAATAGACAATTATGCCCTTATAACATTAGAATTAATTATTTTTTGTTTTTAAGATATTTTTATAAAAAAAGGCTTTTCCGTGCTTCTATTATAAAAAATAATTTTTTATTTCTATTTAAAAATTTTTTTATTTTCATAAAAAAATATCTTAAATTATATAAAAATATCTATATTTTATTAACTACATTAAAAATTAGAGATGTCAAAATCTATCTTCATGAACTACATATTATTCTTAATTTTGTTTTTGCTTTCTATTTTTTATTTTTTTAATAAAATTGCAAACTAATTGTGTTAATTGCTTTGCTACTACACATTTTAGTCGTTTTTTTTTTCACCTCATACACATCATAGAATTTTTTCCTTTGAAATTTCTACAAAACCCAATAAAAATGTATAGAACAACATTACTATAAACAAAAAGAAATATATAATCATCAAATATAGTAGATTGTTGACATCAAAATACATCATCCATAGTATTGGTTACCCATAATGCCAAAAATGCTCAAAAATAGAGCATACACCAAAATATCATCATTCATGCTAATGATCCTATTCATTTAGAAAAACCAAAGACCAAGTCCATAATTATCGCTTTACGCATTGCAAGCAAATATTGAAGAACTGATTTTTGCTTTTCTTTATCTCTTATAAGAGAATTATAAAATGGTAGGCAGTTTGTCAGGATCACATCCATAATCAGTAATCATATTCCAAATGTCTTCCCCTGACATTAAGTCCTTTGGGATTAAAGCCTCTTATAAGATATTATTGTCACGTTGAACTACATCATTTGTAACACTAAGCTATCCATTACATTTACTAACTTGTTAATATCTTTTTCTTTGGTTTCAACTTCTTTCTTTTTCCTCTTACTTGTAACACTTGTATCTCTATATGATTGTTCATGAACTGAAAAATTATCAACATCAACATAATTTTCATAGTTCTTCAATATGACCTCATTTTGTAAGACAAGATGATCAATATGGTTGACAGTGTCATGAAAGTCTTCTTCACTAGTTGATAGACACCTTTTTCTCATTTCAGAAGCTGTTGCACTCCCTTCTCTAATGGCTCTATCATTATCATATGGTATAACTATCTTTTCATAATTTGGCACTAGGGTATTCCTCTATATTGCCGCTCTAGGCTTCGACTGAAAAAAGATAGGATTGACATTAATAAACATAATAGCAACCAACTTTAATTATAAAGAATTATCAAAT
Organism: Erythrophleum fordii; assembly: GCA_032878935.1. Classification (NCBI taxonomy): domain Eukaryota; kingdom Viridiplantae; phylum Streptophyta; class Magnoliopsida; order Fabales; family Fabaceae; genus Erythrophleum; species Erythrophleum fordii. The sequence goes on from JAVQMF010000058.1 coordinate 12,403,361, forward strand.
CACATTAATTATAGATAACAAACCTCAATCAAAGCATCCCATACTTGGTCTTCTGCATTCCATAAGCTTGTTGAAAGGTTCCAAGCAAACCCACTCATGCCATTTTTAAAAATATCATACACTCTATAAAAGTTATTCTTTAAAGTTTTTCAGTGATTCTTTATCATTTCTTTGTCAAGTTTTTTGCCAAATAAAGCACTCGATTCTTTGACTATATTATCATAAGTTGCGAATGTAAATGTTCCATTAACTTTGTTGCCCTCATTATGTTGATGCATGAAAGCATCCATAAGAGTATCATCCATACATTTAGTTCAATTTAAGCATTCTTTACTAGTGGCTCCTATTGATACCTTCTTTTGCGCCATATTATAATATTTATGGGTTTTAGCGTAATAAAAATGAGCATATAATCAAAATTATTAAAATATGATATATAAATGAAAACATCAAATGTAAAGACATCAAATGAATACATAAAATCAAAATTGAAATGAAAACATCAAAGTTCAATATATTAGTATATGAAAATCCAAATTGAAATTGATACATCAAAGTTCAATTCATCAAATAAGTAAATTAAAAAACAATACAAATGCATAAAATCACTCCAATTGACTATTTTGGTAATCTAGCCACGTTTGATTAGCTATATTGTCTCTAATAAACTCACCACGTACAGCCTCTTCATTATCATTAACAGGAGCACAATTATTATCATCAGATAAATTTTAAGCTTTAAGTTCAGCATCTATTTCAACTATAAGATGTTTATCGAGGTCTATACTCATTAGGTAATTATAAAGAATATAATAAATAATAATAATCAATGATCGAGCCTTAACTCTATAAGTAGGTTTAGCTGAATTGGCTAAAATTTCAAATCTTTTTTTCAAGACACCAAAAGCTCTTTCAATTGCATTTTGCAATGATGAATGTCGAAAATTGAATAGTTCCCTATAATTTTGAAGAGGATTTTTTGTTGAATATTATTTTAAGTAATATCAAACACCTCTATAAGGAGTAATAAGCCCACTTGTTAATATGAAGCTAGCATCCACAAGGTAATATTTACATATAACTAAAAAAATAATTATTATTATATTGAACACCTATATGCTTTGAATAATTCTAGCAATTACTAAAAGAGTTACCTTATGGAATTTTAAGCCTATCTTCCCACCTTAATGCATTTTTTATAATTCTTGAGTCAGACGCAGTGCCTTTCTAATCAGCGATGATATAAGTGAATTTTAAATCAAAATTGCATGCTGCTAACACATTTTACGTCAGGAATTCCTTCCTACCACAAATATCGGGGAGCATTTGCTTGAGATACTTTGACACGAATATGTGTTTCATCTATGGCACTAATACAATCCTTAAAAAATGGGTAGAATCTATTACTATTATGAATTTCATGAGGGACTATTGATCTATCAGGTTGTACAAGGAATTTTCCTTCCAATTCAACCATAGCTCTCAACACTTAATAGAGATGACGACTAATTGTCTCATCAGAACATTGAAACCAAAAGTTTACGTCATAGTTTTTGGCTTTATGTGTTAATATGTAAAGAGTTTTTGAAACTTATTCTTCTACATTTGACCACCATGTAGGTTGTAATCCACCCTCCCTTTCTAACATAGCACATAATATAACAAAAGCTCTAGGACCCATGCTAATGATATTTTGACTTGTTTTACTTTTAGTTATTCGACTTATTATTTCTTCATGTACAATTTTTCTCTTGGAACTCATACTATAACTTTTTTTTTTAATTACACATTTAAGTACGAGAATAATATACAATAATACATAACAATAGAGTTATAACTCTTTGACGAAATTCCCACCATCGACGCACCAATAAAATATATTGAAGTACCAAATCTATCTAAAAAAGGAATAAAAAAATGAATTTAATTAAAACCAATCATGCAACAAATCAGTCTATATATATAATTATAATTACACCCATTCCATTTTAGATTAACCTAGGTAACAGATCAGCCTAGGTATAAACCAATATCTACCTACAAATAAGTCAAATATGAATAAAAAAGAGAAGAAATAGAGCAAAGTTTAAACTAGAAGCAAAAATTCAAATTGTGAAAACAATGGAACTACAATTGTTGTTAAACCAATCAAAAATCTATGGGAAAACAATAGTCGAATAGAGCTAGGCTGATATGAAAATAATGACGTATAAATAGAACTGGAGGCAGGGAAAACAATGACATATAGATATCTCATACATATATATATTACAAAAGGACCATATTTCAATAAATATATATATATATTCCACGAACAGAGATCTAGAGGCAGGAAACACAATTCCTGAATTTATATATTTTAGTCAACACTGCATCCTTTATAAGCTTGATTCAAATTGGGAAAATAATAGAATAAGCAAAAATTTCCATAAGCATGGGAAAACAATGACATATAAATATCATATATATATATATATATATATATATTCCATGAACAAAGAGCTGGAGGCAGGGAATACAATTCATGGATCTAATACTTCAATTAACACTTCATCTTTTCAGCTCGATTCAAATTAGGAAAACAATAGAACAAGCAAAAATTTTGATTGGCAATACATTTCCATAAGCAAAAATTTCCATATTAGATCTAGGAGAAATAGAGCTTAGCACCTTTATTATCTATTTTACCAAAAAAAATATAAAAATATATATATAATAGATCCAATCACACCTCAACGGGACAAGTAGGGAGTAAAACAATGACAGTAACGACAACGGCAATGGTGACTTCAGTTATGGGACACCACAAGCTTGGAGAGATGATGAGAATAGTGAAATAGAACCAGAAAAAAGAAAAGGATAAGAGAAGACCAAGACCTGATAATGGAGAGGGAAGGGATCGACGAAAAAAGTGAGAGATTTAGAGGCGACGAAGGACTGGAGCAATAAAGAAAGCCAGAGAGCTTAGAGAGACCAAGAAGGTTGTAGCCAGGCAACAGACACATGAAGCATCGAAGGAAAATGAATTTGCGTTATGTTTTTAGTGAGGGCAAAAGTGAGATATTAAAATTATGTTAGAGATAATTTAGTTAGATAAAGCATAAAAATTCCTCTCTCCTTCAAAAAATCCCACTTTTGGAAGGGAGGGGGATAACGGGAAGGGAAGGAGGTATTTTGCCTAAATGATTTTTTGCTTCTTAAAGCCTAAACCCTAAATACCTCCCTCCCCTTCCCCTCCCTGCAAAACCCTCAAACCAAACAATGCTTAAATGATTTTTTCAAATCTTAAGCAATATATTTTATTTTTTTAAAATTTATTTCTCCTACTTAATTTTTCAGTGTCTTTTTTATTATAAATATAAATATTTTAAAATTTTATTAACTTTTTACTTATTTATTTTAAAATTTTGGACATTATTTTTTTATTTAAGTACTTTTTTATTTACACATATCCAATACACATTTTTTTTTTAAATAAATTTTAGAAATCTTAAGAATTACTTTTTACTTTTCAAAAAATTATTTCTCCTAACCTAATTTTTTGGTATCTTCTTTATTATTAATATAAATATTTTGAAATTTTAAAATTTGTTTTACTTATTTATTACAAATTTTTAGACATTATTTTTTAATTTAAAGGATTTTAAATAATTTTTATTTACACATATCTTATTTTGTTTTCTTTAAATAATTTTTAGAAATCTTAAGAATTACTTTAGAAAAAGTTATTTCTTTTGCACTTATTTTTTTCATTATATTTTCTCTTAATAATACAAATATTTCAAAAATTTAGCCATTTTAAATTTCTTAATTATTTCAATAATTTTCACATTATTTTTTATTTAAATCATTTTTATTTACTCATATCCTATGCATATTTTTTAAATAATTTTTTGAAATCTTAAGAATTGTTTTTTATTATAAAAAAATTATTTCTCCTACCCTATTTTTTAGCATCTTTTATATCATTAATATAAATATTTTGAAATTTTATCCATTTTTAATTATTTATTTCAAATTCTTGGACATTATTTTTTTATTTAAATAATTTTTATTCATATTTTTCCTATACCTATTTTTTTTCTTTAAACAGTTTTTTAAATCTTAAGAATTACTTTTTATTTTTTTAAAAAAAATTAT